>CM066037.1:368689411-369889411 GCA_033557465.1 Ichthyophis bannanicus | reverse complement strand
CTGGAATTTTTTTTGCCATAAAAAAGCATCTACTGCAAAGGCTGAATATGGGCTGGATAGTTTATCGAGTTCACAGTTGGAAATCACTGCTATTCAGATGATACTGCTGTTCCATTCTCTCTCCGCCTCTTTACTATACGGACAATGTTGAGCTGGTTATCAGCATTTTCTGCTCAATGCTATTTTAAAGATCTATGGATAGTAGAGTTAGATATTCCCTGGCTGCCGGTGGTGAGCATATAATTCCATTGGAATATTGGACCAAGAGTTATTTTCATCTTTAAAAGAAAGTTTAAAGATATCAAATCTCTTTCTAAGAAAGTCTTGTTAGAAGGAAAATATGTACAGTTATACACGGAGTATATTTTAGCCCAAAGTGAACTTTTAAAGTGGAAATTGTATGCTCAAAGGCTTGTCACAAAAAAAAAAAAATCTTTGCAATGACTGACACTTATGTTCACTGGAGGAGGGGCATATTAAAAGGTGTTTACAAGATTTGCAGACCTGCAAACATTCAAATGCCAGTTAGCGAGATATTCAGAAGCAAGTGCAAGGAAGTGTGCATATAAGAGTGTAAATAAGTATAGACCAGAGTGGAGGAGTATCCTGGTGGTTAGATCAACTGCCTTGTACCCAAAAGATAAGGGTTAAATTCCTACTGGTGCTCCTATTGACCTTGGGTAAGTTGCTTCACCCTCCAATGTCTTAGAAGAAAAGGCCTGGTAATCTACTTCCACTGATATGTTGCCAAGAAAACCCAGAGGCAGTTGGGTTACTAGGAGTCAGCACTGACTTGACAGCATAAAGAACAGTGTGCATGCATACAAAAAAATACAAATGTGTATTACTGAACATATTAAGTACATAAGAAATACCATACTAGGGTCAGATCAAGCTCAGTATCCTGTTTCCAATAGTGGCCAATCCAGATCACAACTATCTAACAGTTTCCCAAAAAGACACATAGGTTCCATAATGCTTGTACTGGGGCAAGCAGTGGATTACCTGGGTCCTTTTTTTATAATGATTACATCTTGCTGATTTGGATTTTAAAAAAATGGTTGCAATCAGTGTATTGTTTTTTTTTTAGAAAAAAAAGGTGCCAGTACTCATACTGTATGCAGGGCTGCTTCATTAATACATGAGGTCCATGGGTCAATTTTAACAGGAAATGAAAAAGGTGCCCGTATTCCATACCACCACATACCCCCTCAAAAAAACCCCTGTTTACAATGTTTTTTCTGTGGACAAGCAGGGCATTGAGTCCTCATTCACCAACAGAGCCAAGTACGTGGGAACAGTTACTCCAGATTTAGTTACTCCTCAAAGTAACATAATGCACAGGGCTTTTTTTGAGGGGGTACATGGTGGTACGGAGTTCCAGCACCTTTTTATTGCCTGCCAAAATCGACCCATAGTCCTCATATGTTAAGGAAAGATCCCTGCATATGAATACTTGACCTTCTTCTCTTGAAAAAATTCACTGACAACGCATGTGCACCACACCACCTGCTGTTGTTATGTGGCATCACCCTCATCTTTTTTCCATGGAGCAGTTGGTTGCATCACTGAATTGCTCATATCTCTTTATATATTATTCTTAAAACATTTCTCATTTTTCAGCTATCACTGTTATGTAACCTACAGTTCCCTTCCAGTAGTTCCTTAAGTAGTTCTCTTGGCAAATTTGTACGTTTTCTCTGTTTTTTGCATGTTTGCCCAGTCAAGCCTGCTATTAAGGCATTAGGAGTCCTGGTTGGTGAACATTTTCAAGAATAATCATTTAATTTCACTATGGCTGTTTTTTTTCAGTGTATTGTTTGCAAATAAGTGGTGTGATTTATAGCATTGATTGATTGATCCACATTGAGTATTTTTGAATGTCAATATGGCTAATAACAATATTCAGGTAGTTTAATAATAGTTTTTGCATTGGGTATTTTTGTTATGTGTATTGTTTGCAAATAAGTGGTGTGATTTATAGCATTGTTTTTTTTCAGTGACATGTCCCAGAATATCCCCAGTGGTTTTAAGAGCTGCACCTGGTGCAGCAAGATCATTTCCATCATGGATACACATAATTGGTGCTTGCAGTGCTTCGTCCTTGACCATGAATCCTTTTCTTGCAATTTGTATCCAAAAAGGGCTCAAGGATGGAGAAAAAAAGCATGAACATTTTTTTATGCCACTAAATCCAGTCCATTACCTTGGCATCAGAGGAATTGGTTCCCATGGGTCTCAGGAGCTACATTGGATGCAAATTCAAGTATTGATAAAGGCCACCAGGAGCTATCATAATCGGATTCCTGCCTGAAGAAGGATTTTTCCACTTCCTTTGAGCACTGAGTGCTGGAGTGCATCTACATTGCATCTCATCAGAATACATGTCAAGAGCACAGAAGCACTGAGACCTCCAGTATCCTTGAAATATACCTGCAGTAAAGACCACTCTATCCTTCCTGGTGCAGGAGGAGGTGCACCACTTCCAAGGACCCAAAATCTAAGCATATTGTGGGTTTTTCAGATAGAGAGGTGTAAAACAAAATTGTGCCGGACATAACTGGAGTCAGTGCAAATTGTTAGAGTGTGTATCCCCCTTTGGGCAGCTGCTTGGAGAGCTGCCAGGGCTGCAGCTAACTCAGCATATTGAGATTTGTTTTGGACCCCAAACGGTACTTTAAGGGTACTCAGGGGTGGTTCTGTTCCCAGACCGCTCCTATACCTGTGATCAGGACCTGGTCAGTTTCTTGACAAAAAGCACAACTGTCCACATACACCTTGGGGAAGTTCCTGCAAATGTCCTCATCATAAAAATGATGACGAGTTGGCTCAGGTGCACTTGACTCCTTCCGGAGGTCCAAATTATCAACTGATGGCACACTGGTGGTGCAGTCATGCAGCTTCGCCAGGCCTTGTGCAGCATCATTTCTATGGTTTTAAGCATATCTCACCTCCAGAGGATCCCTGCAGGGCTAAAGTCCAGGAAATGAAACAGCTGTTGGAAACTAGTCCAGACTTTATCTGATCACTGTCTAGAAAACTAATAGGCTGATGATGGGTTTACACCACTAATCTCTCAACTTGGATGTAACTACGGAAGTGCTGAAGGGCCCAGACAGTGGACAACAAGGACTTTTCACAGTCCGAGTATTTCCTCTCCACTTCTGTCAAAGCCTTGCTGTCATACATAATAACTTTCCTGTTGGTGTCATGTGTTTGATACAAGACAGCACTCATAGAGTGGTTGGTGAAACCTAATTCCACCAAGAATTCCTTGCCACTTTTTTGAGTAAGCGAGGTAGGGCGCTTGACTCAGGACAGCTTTCAGCTCCCCCAGGCACTCTCTTGTTCAGGCCCCCATGCCCAAGGTTCATCCTTTTTGAGGATTTCTGACTAGGGGCCTAGAAATCTCTGCATACTGTTCCACAAACTGGCAGGAATAATTACAGATGCCCAAAAAGGAGCGAAGCTCCCTTACGTTGGTTGGGCTTTTAAGTTGTTGTAAATTATTTTTTGTGGCCACAGTCTCTCAGCAGAAACTTCATATCCTAGATAATTGAGAGATTTTCGGCACCACTGACCCTTTGTCAAGGATAACTTTGCTCCTGCAGCCTTTAATTGTTGGAGAACATGCTCAATCTCCTTTAGATGGTCAGACAAGGTAGTGCTCTTCACTAAGAGATCATCTACATACACAAGGTTGCCCCTAGCCTCGGCATCAGGTAGGCCTTGTGCAGAAAAAATATTGAAGTCTGCTGCTGCATTCAGATACCCGAAGGATGTCCGATTCCAAGTATACTGCCTCCTACCAAAAGTGAAGGCCAGCTTGTGTTGATCCTCAGGTTGGACTGGAACAGTCCAAAATTTTGAGGCGAGGTCCAGGCTGGTGAAGTATTTCGCACCCTTGATAGTAGCGAGGTTCTATTCCAGATGAGCCATGGGCCATCTGGACAAGGATACTCTCTTGTTAAGTTGGCAGTACTTCAGGACTAAGCGCCAGCTTAAATCTTTCTTGAGGACAGGCCACAACGGCGCATTGTATGTTCTGTTGCACTTGCATATAAGTCCCTTCCTTTCCAGGGAATTGATGATTTCCTGGACCGATTCATATGAGGGCAGGGGAATTTTATACTGCCACACTGTGTTTATGCTGTTTGGATCAGTAGATATGCGGGTGACATGTAGGTCCGTAAGACCAGAGTCATAGGTATCAGTGACAGTGATATAGCAGTTCCCTAAACTGAGTCTTTTCTGACTCATCAGAACAGGCGTCTGCCTCAGCAAGTTTTCCTGTATGTTAGGGATTGTTAGGTAAGAGCAGGAAATGTTCTCTGGTCCTCATCTAGTGGGCCAACAGCATACCATACCAGATACATTGTTGACATGGGGCCACTGGGAATAATGAACCTTGAGCACAGCAGGTGAGAGAGGATTTTTGAGAAATGTGCAGCCTCAAACCCAGAGGCATGTTCACAGAGTTATAAATGTACACCTAGCATTGTACACACATGAAGGAGCATTATTGAGTATCACCAGCCCAATCCGGTCACCCCCACCTTACTTACATGTCCCCCTGATGTCACCTATGCAGCGATGTGGAAACTGAGGGACATCATTCACCATGGCTACCCATTCCCCAAAAGCCAAGATTTTCAGATTCTGATCTCTTGCTGCTTGAAAGGCTTATCACCAGGCACCCGACCAGACTATTTCTGCAGTCTGGAGTGAGCAGGAGCATTGGGACCATGGCAGAGGCCTGGAATAGGTCACTGAAGCATTACAACAGGTATGCAGGCTACCCACGAGAGTAAGAGGTGCTACAAAATTGCTCTGCAGGTGCATGGTCAGAGTGATCATGAAGACGGTTCAGTTAGACTGTCACATATTTAAAACCTATTACATTGTGGGCTGTGTAGTTTCTTAGTTTGCAATTTCCATTGGATACTGGGGGTCTTCAGATGCACATTGGTATGCTGACACTTGACATTGAGAAGGTCCCTGATGTGACAATGTTGTCAGCTGTGCTACACATTGACCATATGATCAGGCACATTTCTCCCTGGATGCATCATGTGCAATTCATAGTCATCTGTTGCATCTATTTCAGGGTTTCTTGTTCCTTCACATGTCATAATGCATCTCACACTGGTGTGATAGCTCTATGGCTATGCTCTTATCCAGGTTCCACAACAGAACTTCGGCTAGGCCATTCCAAGACATTTAAATGTTTCCCTTTAAACCACCCCAGTGTAGCTCTAGCAATATGTTTAGGGTCATTATCCTACTGGAAGGTGAACCTTCATCCCAGTCTCAAATTTCTGGCAGACTGAAACAGGTTTTCCTCAAGAACTGTCCTGTATTTAGTGCCATCCATCTTCCCTTCAGTCTTGACCAGCTTTCCTCTCCCTGTCAGTGAAAAACATCCCCACAGCATGATGCTGCCACCACCATATTTCACTGTGGGAACGGTGTTCTTAGGGTGATGGGAAGTGTTGGGTTTGCACCATACATGGCGTTTCCCATGATGGCCAAAAAGTTCAATTTTCATCTCAACTGACAGGAAGAACCTTCTTCCATGTGTCTGGGGTGTCTGCCACATGCTGTTGTGCAAACTCTAACCATGTTTTCTTACTTTTTTCTTTAAGCAATGGATTTTTTTTTCTGGCCACTCTTCCATAAAGCCCCATTTTGTGGAGTGTATGGCTTAAAGTGGTCCTATGGACAGATACTCCCTTCTCCACTGTGGATCTCTGCATCTCCTTCAGTGTGATCCTTGGTGTATTTGTGGCATCTCTGATTAATGCCTTCCTTGCCCAGTCTGTGAGTTTTGGTGGGCAGTCTTCTCTTGTCAGGTTGTAGTGGTGCCATATTCTTTCAATTTTGTTATAATGGATTTAATGGTGCTCCATGGGATATTCAGAAATTGGGATTTTTTTTATAACCCAACCCTGATCTATACTTCTCCACAACTTTGTCTCTAACTTGTTTGGAGTGCTCCTTGGTCTTCATATTGCTTACTTAGTGGTGTTGCAGAGTCAGGGGCCTTTCAGAACAGGTATATTTATACTGGCATCATGTGACAGATCATGTGACACTGATTGCACACAGGTGGACCCTAATCAACTAATTATGTGACTTCTGAGGTTAATTGATTGGACCAGTTCTTATTTAGGGGTTTCATAGCAAAAGGGATGAATACATATATACTCACAACTGTTCAGTTTTTACTTATTTTTTTTATATATATATGCAAGGTATTTTATTGACATTCCACTTCACCAATTTGGACTATATTGTTAGGTCCATTACCTAACATCCAAATGAACCTACATTCTCTTTCCAGGTTGTAATGGAACAAAGCAGGACAAAAACCGAGGGGATGAATACTTTCACAAGGCACTATATGTCCTAACAGAAATGCACATGTGCATTCTCCATACCTTTTGAAAGAGTAAGCAGGGAGGCCACCTAATTGTTATTTAATGTGTTGTCCAGCCCTTTAGCATAACTTTTGTCAGCATGGATCACCCTTGAGATACATTGGTAGAGCCTCTCCCTCTCCAGACCGCACAATCTATCAATGCAGAGGAAACTCCAAAACCTTTTATTGTCACTATGTATTAATCTCTGAGAGATCCATGTTTACAGTTGACCCAAGCAGGTACGGCAATACAACCCATGCAGGAACATTAGAGAGTTAGCACAGAAAACCCCCATAAATCTAACCCCAGTGTATCAGGGATTGCTGCCTATACCATACAGTGGGATCATCATTTAGGCATAGGTCTAGGTGTCCAGGGACATGCTGTTCTGTTCTGGGTTTGGCTAGTGGTATAGGGCAAGAGCCATGGGCATTCTAGACCATGAATGTGATAGCTATCCACTTTCTACCTCTTCTTCACAGACAATAATCTGGTGGCATCCCTACACTGACAGAACAGCCACTCCAATAAAGGTTATTCTTCACTACTTTTCAGGGCTCCATAGCAGACACATGTTCATCCAGTCCTGTCTGGTACCCTTGCTAGCCACATACATACTCCTCCATGTTTCTAAAACTATGATCATTGTCCTTATACTAATATGACAGTAACATGTCATTGTGGTAGCTATAGGTGCATTTCACTTGTACACACCTCCTGGAAATACAGGGACGTACCAATCAATGTCCTTACTTGGTGCCATGCAGCAGCACATGTGTGCACATTAGTAGGCTGTTATGAGTGATGCATAGTTGACAGGGATGTGGAGGCACAGTCTATGTCATCTTTTTCTTCATTACCATTTGGAGGTTCTGAGATGCACAGCACCACCCCAAAACCTTATTGGTTAGGGCTGACACCTGGGGGAATTATCATGATATACTTTTTGCCATCTGGTTGGTTGACAGTAGTTGGTCTGGCAAACACTTTTCTCTCTACCATGGCTGTACTTTCAGGATATGGGATACTGGCGATGCCTTCAGACACTGATCAGAACACAATGTCATCATTTACTCCTATTTCTCATCATTTACTCCTATTTCTCATCATTTACTCCTATTTCACATACCCACCAACAATCTTGGCATTTCCAGCACCAAAACACACGCTCCCACTAGAACCGTGACAACACGCTTTCGACCACTTGTTAAGGATACAGCTCTCGAGAAGATCCTACCTCTACTCACCAACAATTCTCTTGATCCAGATGAATTGGTTTCCAATTGGGACGACACCCTCAGAGCTGCCTCCTGCCTATCATCCGTCAACAAAAACCAAGCGAAACGTGATCACGCACCATGGTACTCTCTGGATCTACGAACATCGCTCATCCAGCTACGTAAACTAGAAAGACAGTGGCGCCACAATCGGACTCCTGAGGCACTTGGTGCATACTCTACACACCTGCAAGACCACCGAAGAAAAACCATGGAAAAAAGAAAGTTGTATTACTCAGAACTACTAAAGCGATCACTTAACAAACCTCATGACCTATTTAACATAGTGAAGTCACTAACTGGCGATCCAGCACTAGCCCAAACAACCTTGCCCCAGCCGCAAGACTATTCTACCTACCTTCAATCTAAGATGATACAAACCAAGGACAACACGAAGACATCCATATTTCATACCTCCCACGGACTTCCACAACCAACCCCATTACTATCATTCTCCAAGGTATCCAACAAAGAAATTGCAGATATCATCACATCTATCAACCTCACCACTGCCCCCAATGATCCCTGTCCTGCTAGTTGGATTAAAGAATTACGCCATGACCTCAGTCCATTTATATGCAGAATTTTGAATCAATCATTCATAACAGGATCCTTCCCTCAAAGCTTAAAAAACACTTCAATCCGCCCCCTGCTAAAGAATAGTAAACTTGACCCATCTAAAGTTGAGTCATTCCGGCCAATCTCGAGCATCCCACTGCTTGCCAAAATCATGGAGAAGGTAGTCCAACGGCAAATCCAACACCATGTTGATACAGTCGCACCACTGGACCCATCCCAACACGGCTTCAGGGAAGCTCACGGAGTGGACACCATCCTCACAACCCTCTTCAACAACCTAATCACAGGAACTGACAATACCAACCATGGATTCGTCCTCATTTTTTTAGACATAGCAGCTGCATTTGATTCAGTGAACCATGAAACACTTCTAGATCACCTCAAAGATAAAGGTCTGCAAGGCTCAGCGCTAGCATGGTGCGAATCCTATTTATGTAACAGATCACAACAAGTCAGAGCAGGTTCCAAAACCTCCGAACCATTCTCACTAAAGCAAGGTGTACCCCAGGGTTCCTCCCTCTCGGCATTAATGTTTAATATATACATGCAGCCCATTTGCGCCTTAATCCGCTCCTTCAATGTCCAATGCCTTGCATATGCAGACGACATCTTAATGTACCTTCAATTTAAAATCGATCAACCAGATTTCAATCCAATTATAAGATGTTTTGAAGCTGTAGCAGATTGGCTCCTCTCTCAAAATCTCCGCATTAACCATAGCAAAACAGATGTACTATTCATCTCATGGAACCAGAAGTTCACGCCACCTCCCTCTCTTCTAATCAATAACATTGAACTAAAGTCCAAAACTACAATTCGCTACCTGGGCATCACCCTCGACCAGCGACTTGACATGTCAGCACATGTTACAAACACAGCTAAAGCAATCTATCACAAGATCCGATCACTACGCCATCTCCGCCCACTGCTTGACTTCCCTGACTACCGCTCAATTTTCCAAGCCTTAGTCATCCCACACCTTGACTTTGCCAACATTATCCTACTGGGACTTCCACAATCGACTCTTAACCCGTTACGCCTTGCCATGAACTCAGCTGCAAGGGCACTGTCCGGGCTTTCAAGGTCTGACCACATAACGCCAGTTCTAAAGAACCTACACTGGCTCCCGCTACGGGCCAGAGTCCAATTCAAGGTTCTTGTCATGACGTTCAAGTCATGTAAGAATCTTACTCATACACCCATCAGCGATCTCCTCAACAGCACACCAGATAATAGAACTAGGAGATCTACTTCGTTGAATAAACTTGAAGTCCCAAAAGTGTTGGTAAAATGTAAGAAATCAACAGCAAGTAGAGCCTTCTCCATTGCTGCACCTATGGCATGGAACGCCCTCCCAGCAGAAATCCGGGCCATCCCAAATTTGGCACTATTCCGTAAAGCCCTCAAACATCACCTGTTCCTACAATATTACCCTGACAGCATTCCCGACATTTACAATGCCCCCACCTCACCTCCCTGCCTAACCCGTCCCTCAGATCATCTTCCTGTATATAATGGTTAACCACTATCTCTCCCACTGACCTCCTCGACCATCTAGCCAACCCTCTAGACAAAGGTCATATTTTTATTTACCGTAAGAGCATTATATTTGTTTACAATATGTACATAGTTCCTCCCTCGTTTTTACTCCATGTTTTACATTCCCTGTTCAATGTAAAAAACTTGATGTAACTTGCTTACATTCTTGTATGTTCTGTTTCAAATGTAAACCGCACTGATTATAATAGCGCGGTATATAAGAAATATAAATAAATAAATAAATAAATAATGTCATCAATGGCAATATGTATGAATGGTATATTTTATTTTTTAACAGGTTTTTTATACCATTTTATCATTTCAGTCAAAGCAGTTTACAGTGTAACTTAAAATTGGTAATGCAAATTAAACAGGGACATTGATAACCTGGATTTTTCTGAGGCAATGGAAGGTTAAGTGACTTGCCCAAGGCCACAAGGAGTGCTAGTTGGACTCAAAACCTAGTCTCTTGGTTCTCAAGCCAGTGCTCTAAACATTAGGCTACTCCTCCACTTGCACATGCCATTGACATCTATGTGCACCAAGCACACACACATGATATGGCTTGAGAATATGCTCTTTAAGTCATGCTGCTGTTAGCAGTCATCCATAAGCAAATTATCATATCCTGCTGTAGTAGTGTGGTGTGCAGTTGAAAGGGGTTTTCTGTACAACACCAGCCAGACAGGAGCTCAGAGAAAACAAAAACAGCTTTACTTCTTCTCAGCTTGTTAAACCTCCCCAAAGCAAAACCCAGAACAGACAACAGTTCAGGGAAAACAAAAACAGCTGTCCCAGTTTGTTAAACATCCACAAACGGGTTCTCCCGGCCCTTCCTCCAGCCCCAGTTAAAGTCCTACCTCAGAACTCCTCTGCACGGCTTGCCTTGGAAGAACCTCTGGCTACATGGGCCTCTCTCTCTTCTGCAGCCTCATGGGTCTTAACCTCCCCCCTGTGAGACATGCCCTCCCAGCCCTGAACTCTGGGCTACAGACTCTCGTAAAGGGGACAGTTGATAATCCCTTTGGAGAAAGATGGGTAAAATTATATAGACACCACCACAAACCCTCCCTCTCAGCTCAATCATGCCTAGTTGAGCACCTGCCTCACCCAGGACCCCTATCCTGGAAATGAAGTCCGGTGAGTCTGACCAGTCCTATAGCAGACCCGGAAAAGGTAGTTTTTGAGACTCAAAAACCACCACATAATATGGCCACTGGACTCCTTATGTTGAGCCAGCCACTTGAGGAGTTGGTGATCCATTACCAGCATAAACACACAGTGGAGCAGGTAGTATTTGAAGGTCTCAAGTGCCCACTTGACAGACAGGGCTTCCTTCTCAATCACCATATAATACTGCTCCCAAGAAAGCAGCTTCCTCCTGATGAATGCTATGGGAAATTCTTCACCCCTGACTTCCTCGGCCAGAATGGCTCCTAGGCCCACCTCTGAGGCATCATTTTGCACAATAAATGGTAGAGAGAAGTCAGGGCTAATCAGGACAGGTTCAGAACACACGGCCTTCCTGAGGCACTAGAAGGCCAAGTCCAGGTCTGGTGACCACTGAATCTGTTCAGAAGCTCTTTTCTGGAGGAGACTGGTTCACAGATCTGCCACCTCTGCAAAATTAGGAATGAACTATCAGTAATAGCTAATGAATCCAAGGAAGGCATGAACCTTTCTTTGACTTTGGGTGGGGACCTGGCAATGGCATCCACCTTACATAGATGAGGTTGTATCTGCCCATTCCCCATTAAATACCCCAGGTATTGAACATCCCTACTTCCCAGAAAATATTTCCCAGCCTTTCACAGGCTGCTCAACATGACTTGCACTTGGGTTAGATGTGTGGTCCATTCTCTGCTGTAGATGACGATATTGTCAAGGTAGGTAACCACATACTCTTTGCGCGGTCTCAGTATGCGGTCAATTAAGCATTGTAATGTGGCAGTATAATCCAAAGGGGAGTACTGCAAAATGGTACAGACCTTGTGGCAAAAATGTTATCTTCTCCTTGGCAGCCAGAGTCAAAGGCACCTGTCAGTATCCCTTGGTCAGATCCAAGATTGATATAAAGAGTTGCTCGATTAGCTCTACTCTGGGGATGGGATATGCTTCCGGTTTAGAAGCTGCATTACCCTCCAGAAATCAATGCATAATCTGATGCTTCCATCGGATTTAGGAACCAAGATAATGGGTGATGACCAGTCACTCTTAGACTCTTCTATAACTCCCAGGTTAAGAATCTCTCTTAGTTCCTTGGTGATGGCCTGTCACTGAGCCTTCAGAATCCGCTATGGTCATTGCCGATAATCACCCCAGGGTCAGTAACGATATGACAATTGAGGTGGGTTCACCCTGGGCAGGTGGAGAACACCTTTAGGTTCTGGTGGATCAAGCCTTCTAGCTCTCTTCTTTGGGCAGCAGAGAGCTGGTTGCGAATTGGGACTTGAGCTGGATCCAAAGGGGCTGAAATTTCCAGCCCAAAATCATCTTCCTGTACCACCATAACCATCACTGGACTCTACTTTTTAATAGGTTAATATGGTCAATTTTGGCTTTCTTCCATTTATTTGGCTAGGTAATATTGTAGTTCAGGCCCCACTTTCTCTTCCACCTAATAGGGCCCCTGTCATTTACAGAGTAACTTGTTCTTAGATGAGGGCAACAAGACTAAAACTGTCTCCAGGTTGGAAGGTGTGGTGCACGGCTGCTCGATTGCAACCCCTGGTCTGCTTGGCTTGGACTTTTTCCAGACTGAGTTTGGCCATCTCTCTGACTTTCCTCAGCTGGCCTTGTATTTGTATAATGTACTCCACCAAATTATGCCCGGCATGAGGTTCTTCTTCCCAGGTTTCCCTTATTATGTCTAATATTCGTCTTGGCCCTCTTACAAAGAGCAATTCAAAAGGCAAAAATACCAAAGATCTCTGAAGTACCTCAAAGATTTATTTTATTTATTTGGTGTTTCTTTTATAGTGCCCTGTCCTGCGATCAAGAGTGGTTTACAATAAAACAACTATAATACATAGAACACATCTTAACAGTCTGTGACTCCAACGGAAGTCAGCACAATGTACATAGAACACAGATGGCAAATATCAAATAGGGTAGGAGAATGTCCTAATTCTTCCTGTCCTCCTGCACAAACTTTTTAAATAACTGTTTCAGAGTTTTACAGAATTGATCAACAAGGCCATCTATCTGTGAGTGATATACTGATGTTTGCAGCATCCTGACCTTCACCTGACCTTCACTTGCTTCAAAGGATACAAAGGATGTTCATTGATCTGTGAGGATTTCAGTGGGTATTCTCATCCATGAGAATACTTCCCAGAGAGCATTCACAATCATAGTAGTCTTCATATTCTTTAGAGCAATAGCCTCGGGGTATCGGGTATCATAGTTCAGTATGACTAAAATATACTTGTTGCGTCGGTGGTTTGCTCCAAGGATCCTACCAGATCCATGGCCACTCCATGGAGTTTCAATGATAGACATAGGCACTAGAGGGGCCAGTCAGCCTCTGGCGGGGTTATGAAGTTGGCGGGTAGGGAGTGACTGGCAATATAACAGCACCTGTTTATGTACCCCAAGCTGGAAATAATGGGCCAAAACACGCTCTAGTGTTTTCTCCACCTCCAAGAGGATCTCTAAATGAAAAAAGGGGACTGTTGTAGTGGTTGATATGGAAAGGCAGACTAGATAGGCCATGTGGTCTTTTTCTGCTGTCATGTTTCTATATTTCTAAATGGCTAAGGGGCCAACAGTAATACCTATTGATGACAGGGCTGGGGAACTATCAGTTGTTCTACCTCATCCGCCTCTAGGGCCCCCTTGGCCACTCTGTATAATGAATCTCCCTTTAGCGCAACACAGGGAAGGTTCGTACAGGTGATTCTCCATTATCTTCTGGAACCCCATCCACCAACAAAACCACTCTCAGGCATGTTTAAGGGCCCTCCTGAAGCTCCATAGGTCTTCCCCCGGCCTCAGTCTGGGAAGGGGACAATTGTATTTGCGTCACTACCATTTAACCTTGAGCTATCTCTAGGGGTTTCTTTCCTAGACTTTCCCTTCCCAGATACCTCCCCCATAGCTGCCCCCAGATTCTGTTGGTAACATAGCTTTTCTCAGTGACACCAAGTCCAGGACTTAGCAGGCTTGGGATTTTCGACATATAGATCCAGGACTTTCAATGGGAAAATCTCTGGAAATCTTCCTGGTCTGACTTAGTGGAGCCATCAGTTATCTGGACACATATCTCTCCAAAGTTTGGGTAATCATGGCCGATCACCACTAGATACCGGAGACAGGGCAGCACCACAACCTCAAACGTGGCTTGCCCTGATGGGGTCTTAAGTGAGACCTTTGCCGTTGGATACTTCCTCTGGTCTCCATGTATACAAGCCAGTGTTGCCATCTTTGCATAGTTAATTTCAAAATGGGTTATGGTTTCCTGGGGCCATGCTCTCACCTAGGAGGTGACTTTGGGGGTGCTGATGTATCCACTGTTTCAGCAGGGCAATCAAGCCCTCCAAAAACTGCTCCAATAGCATAATGTTGGCTGTCTCAGGCCCGGTCATTCCCTCCACTTCCATGTGAGATTCTTCAACCAATAGAGGAACTTCTAAGGGCTCTCTTTTATCTGGAGACCCCCCTTTCTGAATTGCTGGTGGCAGGTCTCCGGGGTACAGCTGCCCATTCCAGTATGGTGACCTTAACAGCTGCATATGTAGCTCGGCCATCTGGTTTGACATCCTGGAATTCAACTTGACTGCTGCCCATCAGCAGATTCCCCAAACAGGTAGTCCATGTCTCCTCCGGCCACCAAGTCATGTGGGCAGTTCATTCAAAGTTCATCTTCTGCTGTCATTATGCTGAAGGGTGGAGTTGCGTTCTCTGCCGGGACTAGATCAACTGAGCTAGGGAACTCTTATGTAGTTCCCCCTGCACACCAATATGATTTTTGCAACCCTATCTACAATGGGCTGTCAAAACATGCTCTCAAACCTCTTCAAATGGCACAGAATACAGCAGCCAGAATAATTAACGGTTCCACTAATCATGACCACATTACCCCCATCCTTAAAGATCTCCACTGGCTCCCTATAACCCTTCGCATAAAGTATAAGTTAATCATAAACATCTTCAAAATGAAGCACAACAGTTCTGCAACCAGCCTCCATGCCCTCTTATCCCGTGATACCAGCAACAGACCTAGAAGATTATCCACCTCAAACACCCTCAATACCCCAAGAAACTTCACTAAATCACGCAAATGTACATCACAACGAGCAATTTCTTTGGCTGCCCCTTTGATTTGGAACTCTCTCCCCCCTGATTTACGTGCAATTGATGTTTTAAGTGACTTTCGTAAGCAATTAAAAACTTTACTTTTTATTGAGCACTATGGATCAACAAATGACTAAGATATCATCTATTGTATATATTTTATAAATAATCCACTATTTTGTTAACCCTTGTTATTTTTCCTACATTACCATATGTTGTCATGTCTATACTGTTTGTTTCCCTTGTTTATACCTTGTATTTCTTGTGACCGCTTTGATTGAAGGAAAAGGCGGTATAAAAAACTTGTTAAATAAATAAATAAATAAATAAATATGATCCAGTATCTGCTGCTACTATTGTTGCTGCCCTTCGAGTAGGATATATTGAAACTGCTGTTGACATCGTTGATGTTGCTGCTGATACTGTTGATGTTGCGGCTAACTTTCTGCCAGAACCTGGAGGAAATGCTCCATCCTGGCTTGTCACTGTTCTCTTGCAACATCACTACAGCTTCCTCTTCTGCTCTGAGTTAACCCTGCAGTATTCCAGCTCCAACAACCATTTAGTGGCTTCTAGTGGCCAAAACAAAGCTTGCCTGTCTGGCATTGACTATACCTTCTTCAAGCTTCCAAACTTGGGTGAGGAAAACCTTCTTAGCCCATACAAATAAACAAAACCAAATCCATCTGTAGAAGCCCAGTACTGGAGGGATGTGACTTTGTCCTTAGTCATATGGTTTATGTTTATGTTTATGTTTAGAGGAAATCCCCAAGCTGCTATTATATGTGGTAATGTGGCATGTGGTAGAAAGGGGTTTTCTGTAAAACACCAACAGACAGCAGTTCAAGGAAAATAAAAACAGCTTTACTTCTCAGCTTGTTAAACCTTACCAAAGCAAAATACAGAACATACAACAGTTCAGGGAAAGCAAAAGCAGCTTTACTTCTTCTCAGCTTGTTAAACCTCCCCAAAGCAAAACCCAGAACAGTTTAGGGAAAACATAAACAGCTTTACTTGCTTCCCAGCTTGTTAAACCTCCATATGCTTGTTCTCCCAGCCATTCCTCCAGCTCCAGTCAAAGTTCCTAACTCAGAACTCCTCTGCATGGCTTGCCTTGGAAGGACTTCTGGCTCCATGGGCCTCTCTCCCTCCTGCAGCCTGCTGGGCTCTTAACCTTCCCCTGTGAACCACGCCCTCCCAGCCCTGAACTCTGGGCTATAGACTCTCTTGAAGGGGACTGTTGATAATACCTTTGGAGAGGGACGGGTAACATTCTATAGATCCCATCACACCTACTTTATTTGATAAACACCTATATTGGACCAGTTTGATCTTATAAGAACATAAGGAATGCCTTACTGGGTCAGACCAAGGTCTATTAAGCCAGTAACCTGTTTCCAACAGTAGCCAATACAGGCCACAAATACCTAGCAGGTTCCCAAAGAGGCACACAGGTTCCATAATGCTTGTCCCAGGGCAAGCAGTGGATTTCCCAGGTCCTCTTTAATAATGGTATATGGACCTTTCTTCCAGGAACTTGTACAAACCTTTTTTAAATCCAGCTACACTAACAGCTTTTACTATATCCTCCGATAACGAATTCCAAAGTTTGATTACGTGCTGAGTGAAAAAAATATTTTCTCTCATTAGTCTTAAATGGGTTGCGTTGTAGCTTCATTGTGTGTCCCCTAGTCTTTCTACTTTTTGATGGCGTAAACAACCAATGTACAGTTACCCGTTCCACTCCATTCATTAATTTATAGACCTCTATCATATCCCCCCTCAGCCGTCTCTTTTCCAAGTTGAAGAGTCCCAAACTTTTAAGCCTATTGGGGGTAGAAGCAGGAGCTGCAAGCCCCTCCCGCTCCCCCTTCCAAGGCAGGATCCTCCCACAGATCAAATTTAAAAGGAAGCACGCCTCCAGGCGTGCCCGCGCCTGGTGGACCCTCCCCTGAGGGCTTCGCCAAAGGGCCCTTTGGTGTGGCCCTTAGGCAGGGCACTTAGGCACAAATAAACACTCATTAAATCAGCATTCCCCAGGTAAAATGAACCTCCTATCCACCTAAACCAGCTGATCGGAGTCTGTTGTGGTATAGGGTCCTTCCCCCTTCTCTGAGCCATGATACACAGAGAGAGGAGATCCAATCAAAGCTACAAACGATGATCTTCAAGCATGCTAAGCTCCTCCCCAAACGACTCCAGGACAAAGTAACTGCCTTTATATTCCAGCGAGCTACAGGGAGGAATACCTCTTTCAACCCGGCACCGGGGCAGCAGCAGCACCAACACCAACATCAAAGTGAACAAAAGCCCTACGATCCTCCGGATTCCTCTCCCCCAAAGACTTCCCTGAGCAGCACGTGCTCCCTAGCTCTGCCACTCGAGACAGCACCTTTTTCAACACAAAAACTTCAAAACGTCTGCACATAAGAGAAGATACAAATTAGGACTACTCCACAAAGCTCAATGGTAACCACTTTGTTGTTCATTTTCTGCATAATCTTTACTGCATCATTCACATTTTCTGCATAACTTTGCTGTATCACTCACAATTTCTGCATAACTCTGCTGTATCATTCACATTTTCTGCATAACTTTGCTGTATCATTCACTATGTAACTCATGGCAATTTAAAGGAATAGCAAAGACATCTGTTATCCCAGCCCATAGAACTGCCTTGAGCATCAACCAACCAACTTAAACTAAACCCTCCCATTGCATGCATCCTAATCTAATACATCAAACACTGCATTACCACACAGTCTTTAATCGTCACTAAGCCATCCATCCCACTGCAATGGAACCTAAAACTGTATTCATAATCACTCTCCTCCTCCTCCTCTCTTCACAGATAACAAAAGCTCTTCTGTACAAACAAGAAACACACAGTTACAATCCCACCCCAATCATACACAACCTCATCAGATATGATACAGACCCTCAACCAAGATTCTATAATCATAACCATAAAACACACCAGAGTAACTACCAACACAGAAATAGACTAATACAAATCCAAACCTACCAGATAAATACTACCCCAGATATCCTTAAACCCCCCACCACACTAAAATGTATCCTCAGCAATATTAGATCAGTATGAAATAAAATACCATTAATCAATAACCTAATTAAAGATGCCAATCCAGACATTCCTTGCATCACCGAGACATGGCTCTCACCAACTAACAGTTTATTAATAAACCAATTACAATGCTATGGATACGACCTCTTCAACCTCTACCGTGACTCCAAAAGAGGTGGAGGAATTCTTATCCTAAGTAAAATAGAACTTAAACTTACCCCTCCTTCTCTACCAACCTAGATGGAATGGATGTTCTTAAAGTAGAAAACAGATACATATCCATTTGTCTCATTTACAGATCCCCCTCACATGATAACAACAATCTGACTCCAATCCTAGAAGCAGCTTGCTCGGCAGCACTCAACAAACCACTCGTACTACTTGGAGACCTAAATCTTCCATCTCTCAATCCCTCCCATGCTTCTAACTTCCTAGATGCAATGTCAGAAATGGGATTCCAACAAAACATACACTCCCCACCGCACACAAGGAAAAACATCCTTGACCTAATCTTCCTACCGACCCCCATTACAAATAACTGCATGTCTATGCCCCCCATAATAACTGAAGTACCCTGGTCTGATCACCATCTGGTGACATTCTACTTACCCATACACATGACCTTCACATCTACATCAACCACAGAACCACAACAAAGGAAATTTGCCCACTTAAATAAAGAAGCGTTCTTAAATAAAGTTCTGCCACAACTTACAACCGATTCCAATAACATTAACAACTCTAAAATTACATGGAACAACTCCATACAAAATACTTCCATTCCCCCCATCAGACCCATCAGACCCACCAGGAAAACAACAAAAATATCAGAAAAAATGGTTCACCCACGAGCTTACTAAACTAAAAAGACAACTAAGAAAGCAAGAAAAAAAGTGGAGACTCGCCAAAACTCAAGAAAGCAGAACTCTCTACCTCAACCTACTTACAACTTACAAAAATGTCATTAATAATGTGAAAAGTGAATACCACACTAAGATTATAAACTCTTCCTTAAACCGTTCTAGATGTCAGATCACTTACAAGAACTGGCCAGGCTGCATCAGAAATGGGTAATATTCACCCGCAAACCCTCACCAACCATTTTGCAGAAAAACTAAGAAATAAACCCCCCCCAACCATATCCTTCCCCAAACTGAACAACCAACAAATATCAACAATTGGCAGAAGTTTTACCTAATTGACCAAAAACACTTACTACACATAATTTCTAAAATAAACACCACAACCTCCCCCCTCGATCCATGCCCTGTTTCATGGATCAAATCCACAAAGACCGAATTAGTGCCTTATCTCTTAAACATAGTCAACCAATCCCTCTCACAAGGTATTATGCCTACTGATCTGAAATGTGCATCCATTTGCCCTATTCTAAAGAATAAGTCACTAGATACTGTAGCGCCCACTACTGGCTAGGTGGTTGCCTAGGAGCAGTGGACGTACCTCTTAATGTCCCTTTTGTCAGCTTAGGTCCAGAGCCGCAGCCTCTGGATAGTGTAGTTGTGCAATAAAGAATAGCCGAGGGATTTCAAAAAGGCAAACAGGAAATTTATTATAATTTTCTTTCCCTAGCCAATGAACTTCTTTTTAAGGAGTTCAAATATACAGCAAAGCAAAGTCGGATACTTCTCCATTGAAAACAAAAGGCAACAAAACTTTACAGCAAACTTTCAGAACAGTCAATGCAGCATTGTTTCAGACAGCTTGTTTTAAACCAGCAATAATGTCTTTTCCTTCAGCAGAGATCAGAGCTCCAGGTTCCCAGCTGGGTCTAGCACAAACCCATGCTTTCACAGCGCTCTAGACTGCACCTTAACTTCTTCAATTCAAGCTGTTAAACATTTGCATTTTTCACATTAAGCTGCTATCATTTGTATTCTTTACTTTCAAGCTGCTAATATTTATATTCTTTTCTTCAAGCTGCTAACATTTATATTTTGGGTTCAAGGCTCCACATGACCCCTTTTGAACCTCTCTGTTCAGCTCAAAACATTAGCACTTCGTTTAACCCAATTCTCCAGCAGGTCATGCAACTAAGAAAGCTTCCGGGTTTTTTACAACTTTCAAACCCTATAGCCTTGTCACTTCTGGCTTACACAGAATGAGCAATCCATTTCAGAATCATAGGAAATGTTATCTGAAACACACTCATCTATTTGCATGCTTTCCTCATCTAGGTCAATTGGCCCCTGGCTGGGCTCAGCATGTGAAACAGCAGGTTTTAGTTTCCCTAGTAACTTTAAATCCTTTCCCCACTGGGATTCTTCTCCCCGCTGAGTAACAGTGGGAGGATAGAGGAGTTCATTATTCTTTAGCAGGTTCTTTAAGGCTTCTAATGTGCCACCTTTTTCCCAGCAATTAGTCTTTTCCCAGGCTTTGCTGAAGATGAAACACTTCCCCCAAGCTCTCTTAAAGACAGTCCCATACCTTGCTCAGAAACAGCATCTCCCACAGAATGAACTTTCCTGTCTTCCAGGCCAGCTGTAATTCCCCTACCAGCTGGGCTTTCTTCAGGGCTAGAGTTTTCTGTATGCTGAGTGCAATAGGGATTTCTCTTGAGATAGCTCCTGGAGTACCTTCCTCTCTCAGGTCTTCTCCTGGTCTCCTCATTCCCTGCTTCCTCACCAGACTCTCTGGAAGTCTCTACTCTCCTGGTAGACTCTCCCTTCTTGGTGGAACCTCCTCCCCGGTGGATGCACACCTCCTCCTTCCTGCTTCCCTGAGCTTATATGAGTGAGACTGTCCTATAAGCATCCGACTCCACCCCCAAGCGTTCCTCGTTACCTCCCCTGGTTACCTTGGAGCTGGGGCGTGGCTCACTCTCAACAGCTCTGTGAATGCAGTTTTTTTTCTTAACCGGAGTTTTAATCCTAAAACTCCCTGAACCATTTCTCTGCTCAGAAGTGAATGGCTGTTTTTTCCCCACTGTCTTGGGCTCTATTAGCATCTCGTCACCACAATACACAAGATCTGAATGCATACAGACCCATAGCCAGTATCCCGTTTATTGTAAAAATAATTGAAAAAGTAATCCAAATACGTCAGGATTTCATCGATCTAAACTCCCCCCTAGATACCAATTTGTATTTCGTCCTTTCCATGGTGTGGAAACCCTGTTGATAACCCTAATGGACAATCTTATCAGAGGCACAGACAAACTTAATCGAGCATTTATCCTCCTTTTCATTGATATCGCATCAGCGTTTGACAACCTTAACCACACCACCCTAATTACAAGACTGTCACAAATTGGATTAGGAGGCACAGTCCTACAATGGTTCATATCATACCTCTCAAACCATAAACTATGAGTCCATGTAGTCCAGGAAACATGAGATACATTCCCCCAAGACCAAGGGATACCGCAAGGATCAGCTCTTTCAGCATTACTTTTCAATCTATACCTGCAGCCCTAACATTTTCAAAAAAATACAGCACTGAATATTACATTTACGCAGACCAAATTATGTTGTCCCTCCCAATAGACATAAACAACATTAACTACAACATACTCTCAGAATGCATCAAAGAAACTCAATCCTGGTTGATCACCAACAATCTGAATATAAACCTCAAAAAAACAGAAACCCTGTTTGTTTCGATAAATCAAAATCCCCTCCCCTTCCCAAACAATCATAATTAACGATGTGACTCTCCCAGTTAAGCAGGAGGTAAAATACCTCGGAATAATATTAGATCAATCCCTCAGCATGATACCCCATCTAAAACAAACAGAACCATCTACTTCAAACTAAAAACTATTCAACACCTAAGACCCCTACTTCATACTCATAATTTCAGGTCAGTAGTCCACGCTCTCATTACGCCCCATGTAGACTACTGTAATAGCCTGTTATGGGGCCTACCAGTCAAAACCTTAACAATCCTCCAAAGAGCACAAAATTTAACAGCAAGAATAGTATACAAGGCCCGATTGACTGAACACATAACCCCGATCTTATATGACCTTCATTGGCTCCCAGTAGGGAGCTGAATAAAATACAAGCTGCTGATAACAACATTCAAACTGATCAAAACATAGCCCCTTCATAGCTATCTACTCTCATACAAACCCAACCAGACTCCAGATCCCGTAGGCAAAATGCAAAACACTCACTGGTAACACCAACCTCCATATGCAAGACAAAACAGTCCACCAGCCCCAGAGCCTTCTCCTACACTGCTCCTAGTCTCTGGAATTTACTGCCATTGTCAATCCGTGTGACCAAGGACCTACAGTTATTCAGAAAAGAAATCAAAACATACCTCTTTACTGAACACTACGGTACCATCAATGATAACCCAACTCACAAACACCTACCTTACCTCACCTTATGATCACCACCCAAACCCCTGCACCCCCCTCCCCCAATCAATAACCCTTATTCATATCTAAACTCACAGAAATACACACAAACAGTAAACTGTAAATAGTTACTAGTCATCAGTTCAGACAACTATGTATATAAAGCATTCGCTTCATGTTAAATGTACCTATGGATCTATGTAAATAGTTCAACCTCTGTTCTTTGTAATATGTTGTGTTAAATGTAAACCGCCCCTGATCTCTTGAAGGGGCGGTATAGAAGAACCAAATAAATAACTAAAATAAAATAAATAAGCCTTTCCTCATAGGGGTATCCTAACATCCTCTTTACATTTTTGTCCCTCTTCATTGTACCTTTTCTAATTCAGCTATATCCTTTTTAAGATAAGGCGACCAGAACTGCACACAATATTTAAGATGCAGTTGCACCATGGAATGATACAAAGGAATTACAATATCCTTTGTTTTATTCTCCATTCCTTTCCTTATTATTCCTAGCACTCTATTTGTTTTCTTGGCCGCTGCTGCACACTGAGCGGAGAATTTTTAAGTATTATCCACCATGATGACTAAGGGGTATGTTTACTAAACCGTCTTAATGTTACTGGCGTTAGTTGCAGTCTTACTGTGACAAATGCCATATAAGGTAGTGGGCGTTCCGATCTTAAGGTAACATTTCGGGTTATCGTGTGATAAAGTCCGTTATCGCGCGATAGAGGGAGCCGTGGCACGTTAACGCGTGTTAGCCTTAATTAGGCGTGCTGACCTGCAATCACAGCAGCAGAGGTGTAGCACACTGTTTAATACATTGACTGCTGATACAGTGGTCATGAGTTTGATCGCTCAGTTAAAGGGCTGTCTGAGGCAATCCCTTTTCCTGCTTGTAACAGTCAGACACATCCCAACAATCTGCACTGCAAGCCAAAAAAGCCTCACCCCAGTGCCGCAACCTAATGTACCTTTTAGGGCTCACCATAAGGCACATCATAAAGTACCACAACATCCAAGGCAAGTCATAATGTGCCCCAGAGGGCGGCAGGAAATGTTGGCACCCTCCAAGGCAGCATATAAGGCGCCCCATAAGCTGGCCAAACCAGCGTGCGCGTGTCACGGACAACTATCTCTGCAGCTGCTTGACTACACCTCAGATATGGAGATTGGCAGCCACAGTGGCTGGCTTTAGTTTACAGCATTGCATGACTTACACTGTTTGGCCTGGACTGCATCTGGTGCACCTCAGCTTTAGACACCTTATGACGTGCTTTCAGCAACACACTGGCACACCTCTCCTTAGAGGCATGGGACAAAGGTTATAGTGTATTAGGCTTGTGTCAATGATTGTAGAGATTTGTCTGACTGTTACTAACACTCACCTTGCTGTTGGTGCAATGGGGATTAAAACCCATAAGCAGTGACTCTGGGGGCATCATATTAACTAGTATGCTATGCCTTTTCTCATAGCACAAGCTGACTACACAGCAACTGCAGGTCAACCCAGTAAATGTCAGCTGTGCTTACCGGGATCGGGTAGACCAACAATTAAGGCACTTTACAGGGTACTTTAGGTTTTCCAGCTGAGGTGATGGGTTTTTTTTGGTGGACACACTGATATTTGCGATGGGGTATGTGTACACCATGCTACTGTTACTGGCGAAACTCCCAGCAATAACGTGAGTAATGCCATATAGGGAGGTGGGCATGCTGGCGTCCACGTAGCATGCACTGTGCACCGCCCAATAGGGTGCGGGTTGGCTGTTTACACGCAGTAACCTTAACTTCGTGGCAGCAGTGTGAAAAGGTATATGGAGCTGTAGCCCACTGGTTAATACAATGACCAACAAGTCAGAGGTCATGAGTTTGATCCCTCAGGGGTCTCATCTGATATAGCTGTCTGTGGCAAGCTATTTTGCTGCATGTATCAGTCTGACACATCTGTACAATCTGTACTGCCAGCAGAAACACCCTCACCTCATTGCCATAACCTACTGTGCCCTATAGGGCAGGAGGGGTGTCTAGACCCACATGTAGATCAGGGGGCAGCGCCTACCAACGCACCCGCTCAGAGGCAGGGTGTGGGGACAGGATCTTCTACCAACAGACCCACACTCTACATCTTTGCAATGGCAGCAGTGGAGGGACATGATGAAGGGCTGTTGAACCAGCTACCCCAGTCCTGCAGGCGAAGGGCCACCCTCCGATGTAGATCTGTTTGTATAACACAGGGCACTGGCAAACAGGCGCTAGGCCTGTAAATTCTCAAATGCCCCTCACCACCATCTGACATTTACCAGCAGTGGGCACTATCAGTGTTCACCCTGCTAGGTACTCCAGCCATACACACATTAACTGCAGACAGTCTGCTAGCTAGTACATAGTGCATGTTCCTGGAGAAACTGCACACCCAGAGGTGGTATGTCGGTGATTGGGCCCCAACCAAGGAAAATCCCAAAAATCACTTGAGGGAAACACTGCATGGCACTATGTGGGGACCTAGTCATGCCATGGTCACTGCTCAGTCAGGGTGCGAGTGACCCCCCCCCCCCCAGCATGACATGCTGTGGTCACCATGTCCCTGCAGGTGGTGGTTGGCCAATACAATGTCCCAGCCATTGCAATATGCCCTGTGCAGATGCATCCTGCCCAGGCTGCCCTGACCGGCCCATACCCACAGTACCTTGCTCCTCATTATGCACATAGGCAGGCTAACACTGGAAACAGTACAAGCATTGTGGGCTCCTCAAGGTGTGGCCAGCCATAAAACACTTGATAGACATACACACACTCCCACACCTACTTCAGCATTGTGCAGATATAGAGGTGGTTGGCAGCCCTGGGCACAGCGTAGGCATTGTTATGGTACTCAATACTTTTGTGGTCACTCTCCAGGGTGGTAAACACTGTCAGAGACATAAACCGAGACACACTCCACATATATCAGACAGGTTGCTCTGATGGATCTCTGTTAACACATTGTGTCTCATTTTGGGCTTGTAATCTGACATTAATCATAGCAACCGCTTGATATATGTGGAATGTGCTTCAAGGTTTATGACGGCATTGCTAAGGTATGCGGGTTCTAGTATTGGTAGATGCTGCTCCGCGCAGGGCCCTACAGCCTGACCCTCCATGAGGCTTTGGATAGTGGAGCTGGCCAGTGCTCTGGGGCAGAGGTTCCCAACTCTGGTCCTGGTGGGCCTAACATGATTCAGGTTTTCATGCTGTCCCTAATGTATATGCAGGGGATACATTTGCATACAATGGGGGCGGTACATACAAATGCATCTCAAGCAATGTCTTATGGACAGCATTACACTTGAATGGTGTTTGGCCCTCCGGGACTGTAGTTGGGAGCCCCTCCTTTAGGGACTGCACATGTCTATGGTGAATGTGCTCTGTAGGGTAGACAATAGGCATTTATATTTTATCTGCACAAAACATTCCTTCTTTATTACCACGGTTTAGTAATGGGTAATATATGGGACATGGTCTGCAGGAGCCCCAGCTGGGACTTGAACCTGTGACCTTCTGTCCCTGAATGCACTGGCTGGGTTGTGATGAAGAAGCCCCATTTTATACCTTAAAAACACAAGATTCACGGCATTTCAGTCCTGAAGCTGACAGGAAAAACAGACCATGTGAGCAGCTGTTGTCAGGGACAACAGAAACAAATGCAGCCACGAGGTCTGAAAAAACACTCAACTGGGAAGCATGCCCTAGTTCCTGATAGCGTACACCTGAGAAGGGGAAGAGCTTACAGCCCTTATAAGGACAGTGCAGGGAACACAGGGTTAGAACAGCATGAAGAACAAGAAGGGAGAGAACGAGAACAGAGAGAGCTGTTAGAACAAGCTGATTTACCTGAAGCAGCTGGCCGAGAGGAAGCAGGGAGGCTTTCCTACTTTGACCCAGGAAGTGAGTCAGAGCCAGAGACAGGAAGGATTCAAACGAGTAGCTACCCAGAGTCCTACAGGAGGAAGCAGCTAACAGAAGCAGAGAGCAGGTGTGAATGTTCTCTTGATTACAAACCCTGTGAAACACGAAGGCTACGTTACAGCCAGAGTGAATGGAAGCAAAAGGCAAAACCGTATGTATCAGGGAGCTGTGACCTGTGGAGTGATTATAGTGGGAAGCTAAGAGTGGTGAATGATAAAAGTTTTGATAGAGTGAATGTGGAGCAGCCTCGTGCAGGAAGTCCAAGGTGGGGGCAGGGTTGTTACTCCCCACAGAAGGATTCAAACAGAGAGCTGAGCCAAGGGCAAGTGAAACCTCCAGTGAAAGACAGACATTACCCAGAAGACATATGTATGTCAGAAGAGGACATTATAGAAAGCCCTAAGAGTCAGAGAAAGCCACGCAGGCTAAAACCTGATACTAGGAAGAGAATTTATAAGAACCCTGAGGGGTGGCTTCTCTCTCTCCCAGACGCTAAAGAATACCAGGGCATTTATTCCAGCCCTAGAGAAAGTGCTGCCAGGAAGTTCTGTGACGGCACGGCACAGGGGAATTTGCAAGCAGAGTATAATAAGGAGAATTCTGAGAGCTTGCAAGAGCCGATGATAATTGATACATTCAGTGACTGTTCTAGCTATGGTGACCCGATGGACTGCACATTGGTTTTATCAGATAAAATAGGATCTTTGTGCTAGTCAGAGCTGTATAGTGTGAGAGAAGAAAACACTATATCTCCTGTATTTTAATGCCTAACTTTACTTTGAAGCAAGAAGAAATTGTTCTGGTTATTCCTTTATGTTTTTGCCAGCAACCATGGCTTATTTATTTTGAGTACTTGTGTTTTGTTATTCTGAATGATCTGACCCCGGGAGGGGAATAAATCCTAATTTGCCTTTACCACTCGAGGCGTGCAACTATATTTCTTACCACCAGACGCATGCCTGCTAGCCAGGAGGCAGTCTGCCCACCTGGTGGTGACATAACCTGGCGTAGTCTATCGGATTTTTTTCAAGAGGAAAAAACAACACAGTACCAAAGTACATATAAGGATTAACTTGCTGAAAAGAAGAGAAAAAGTTTGCTGACGGAGGAAAAGAAGAACCGGAGCGGATTTTCACAGTTCCTGACCTGGAGTGCAACAAGAGAACACAGCTTTCTCAACGCACGATCCTTCACCGTGCTAAGGTAAAGGTAGGAAGGCACGGGGGTGATTAGGATCAGAGAAAGGGGGAGCTGTGGTGCTAAGGGAAGCAAGTAAAAGGGAAAAAAAAAAAAAAAAGGAAACCACAGTCTGTGCCGCACTTGGTGGGCCTGTCTTTCTTTTTCTCTGCAGGTGCATGACGCAGTGGAAGAAATGGATCCCCAGCAGATGACAGATTGGATGGAGGCCCAATGGAAAGCCCAAGGGGAGCTGGCCAGACTAAGCCAGGAACGAATGATTGCAGCGATGACCGAGCAGCAGCAGCCGCTACTAGAGTTGCTTGGAACTTTCATCGAGAGGACTGGTACCGCAGCAACAGTTAACCCCGCAGTATCTAAGGCGGTAGGACTTAATGATTGCAGTGCTTTGTCATTGGGACAGTTGAAGTCATGCGATAACTTCGATGACTTCACAGACGCATTTGAAAGGATCGCAGAAGCGGCTAAATGGCCGATTGAGCAATGGGCGGTGAGGTTCGCTATGACCTTGTCTGGTGAAGCGCTAGCGGCCTACAAAACCATGCCTGTTGGTCTTTCGTCCAGTTACCCTGAAGTGAAACCAGCCATCAGGGATAGGCTGGGATTAACACCCATGCACTATAGAAGGCTCTTTAGAGAGGCCAGGCTGATGAGTAAGGAAACACCTAAAGCATTATTACAAAGGTTGGGAGGGCTAGCAACCAAATGGATTGCTCCAGAGAGGGCGACGGTAGAGTCATTGCTAGACACCGTCATCCTAGAGCAATATTTGGAGGCTATACCGCCCAAAATAAAAGCTTTTATATTGTTGCAAAAATGTAATGCTACCCAAGAAGCAGCCAACCTCACGGAGAATTATTTTGAGGCTGAATTAGCCAGTACCTCCGGAGGCAGTGTTTTAAAAGTGGCTGGTCTTGAGAGAATGAATGGTGTGAGAAAAACCTTTAAGGGAAATGCATATGGTGATAAAGGATATAAGGAAAGGATGTTTGGTAAAAATGTGGAAAAGAATGTTTATATGAAATGTTTTAACTGTGGCCAGCCTGGACATGCATACAGGCAATGTAATGTGCGCACTGCTCTAGTGTCGGGAGAAGAGAACCACCTAGAGAAGGGCATTCTGTTGAAAGTCCAGGTAGACGGGGTAGAAGCTTTGGCGCTCCTAGATTCCGGAGCCGACCAAAGCATGGTCTCCCAGGAGGTATGGCAGACCATCACAGCCCATAACCCCTCTGCAGTAGGACAAATTGACGGAAGAGTGAGTGTAAGATGCGTGCATGGCACCTCGTCCCCTTACCCCTTGTATAGCATGTGTGTGGAAGGAGCAGGTACTAAGGAGAAGGTACAAATAGCAGTGGTTCCCCAATTCCCGTATGAGGTAGTGCTAGGATGCGATTGGCCCCCATTTTCCAAACAAATGAAGAAAGGCCTTAGTGAAGAACCTGAGATCCCAAAGACAGAGGCCATAGCCCAAAAGGTCCCCAAACCTTTATTTGAGAAGATACAAAAGCATAAGGGCCCCATGAAACCACAGGTAGTGGAGGGAACCTCTTTGAAGAAAAAATTTGTTTTGCGTTTTACCAAGCTATCTCCGATGGCTCAGAGTCCAAAGAGGGCTTCTGAGGCCGCGGCAGGGTATGACCTATGTAGCATAAGCGACGTGGTGGTCCCGAGGGAGGGAAAAGCCCTTGTTAGTACAGGATTGCAGATCCAGATACCCGAAGGCTGCTACGGCCGAATAGCCCCGCGGTCTGGATTGGCTGTAAAGAACTTTCTGGACGTAGGAGCGGGAGTAGTGGACCCTGACTATCGGGGTGAAGTAAAGGTCCTAATTTTCAACTTCAGTAAGGAGAATTATACAGTAAGGAAAGGGGATAGAATCGCCCAATTAATATGCGAGCGAGTAGGTTTTCCCCTAGTAGAAGAAGTCCCTGCATTAACAGCTACAACCCGAGGTACGGGTGGGTTTGGTTCCACGGGTGTGGGGGAGGTGAAAAGTCTAACGGCCATGGCAGATGGTAAAAGAGAGGAGGACTTAGGCCCCCAACCTGCCGATTGGAGGGAGCACCCAGAGCCGCGCATAGGCACGGACTTATCAGTACCACAGCAAAAGGAACTGATTCACATGCTGGGTAGATTCCATGATGTTCTCACGACGATGCCAGGAGAAACCCGCATCGTCGCGCATGAAATTATAACAACCCCAGGGAAAATAGTGCGACAGCGTCCCTACAGGCTACCTGAGGCGAAAAAGATGGAAGTGATAGCCCAGGTAAAAGAGATGGCAAAAATGGGCATCATTGAGGAGTCCAGAAGCCCGTGGTCGAGCCCAATCGTGCTGGTCCCAAAACCAGACGGGACACTGCGATTTTGTATTGATTTTAGACAAGTGAACAACATATTGCAGTTCGACGCCTATCCAATGCCACGGATAGACGACTTATTAGATAAGTTAGGCCAAGCCCGGTTCCTGACCACACTTGATTTAACAAAGGGTTACTGGCAAATCCCGCTAACCAGAGACTCCAAGCCAAAAACCGCCTTTAGCACGCCGGTGGGGCTCTATCAATTTAGGCGTATGCCATTTGGCCTTCATGGCGCAGCGGCCACGTGCCAAAGACTCATCGATCAAGTCTTACGGCCTCACCATCATTACGCGCTAGCGTATATGGATGATGTAGTCATCCACAGCAAAACCTGGGCGGAGCATTTAGTCAGGGTGGAGGCAGTGTTACAGGCCATTAGAAAGGCCGGCCTAACCTTAAATCCTGCGAAATGCCTGTTTGCCACTAGGGAGGCAAAATATCTGGGACACATAGTGGGGAATGGGTTGGTGAAGCCACTCACGGGAAAAATTGACAGTGTCCGAAATTTTCCCAGGCCCCTAGATAAAAAACACATCCGCAGCTTTTTAGGCCTTGTGGGATATTACAGGAGGTTTATCCCTAGGTTCGCGGAGATAAGTACGGTATTTACGGAGATGCTCAAAAAGAATGCGCCGAACATTGTACGGTGGACTCCGGAGGCAGAGGAGGCTTTTGTTTCTCTGAAAGAAAAACTTTGTAAAGCCCCAGTCTTAAGGGGGGTTGATTTTTGGTTGCCTTTCATCGTGCAGACCGACGCCTCCGAGACAGGTCTAGGTGCTGTTATGTCGCAGACATTCGAAGGGATTGAGCATCCCGTTATGTATCTCAGCCGGAAACTATCCGATGCTGAGAGAAAATATTCAACTGTGGAACGCGAATGCCTCGCGATTAAGTGGGCTGTGGAGGCATTGCGCTTCTACCTGTCCGGGCGCAAGTTTGTCCTAGTCACGGACATGCACCACTGAAATGGCTCAGCCATATGAAAAATGATAACGCTCGTTTGACCAGGTGGCACTTAGCCTTACAGGCCTTTGATTTTGAGATACAGCACAGGGCGGGCAAGTTGCACGGCAACGCAGATGCGTTATCAAGGCTTACGTGCTGTCAGACGAGGGCGTCCGCAGCCCGTAAGGTTTTAAGGGGGGTGGTTATGTGATGAAGAAGCCCCATTTTATACCTTAAAACACAAGATTCACGGCATTTCAGTCCTGAAGCTGACAGGAAAACAGACCATGTGAGCAGCTGTTGTCAGGGACAACAGAAACAAATGCAGCCACGAGGTCTGAAAAAACACTCAGCTGGGAAGCATGCCCTAGTTCCTGATAGCGTACACCTGAGAAGTGGAAGAGCTTACAGCCCTTATAAGGACAGTGCAGGGAACACAGGGTTAGAACAGCATGAAGAACAAGAAGGGAGAGAACGAGAACAGAGAGAGCTGTTAGAACAAGCTGATTTACCTGAAGCAGCTGGCCGAGAGGAAGCAGGAAGGCTTTCCTACTTTGACCCAGGAAGTGAGTCAGAGCCAGAGACAGGAAGGATTCACACGAGTAGCTACCCAGAGTCCTACAGGAGGAAGCAGCTAACAGAAGCAGAGAGCAGGTGTGAATGTTCTCTTGATTACAAACCCTGTGGAACACGAAGGCTACGTTACAGCCAGAGTGAATGGAAGCAAAAGGCAAAACCGTATGTATCAGGGAGCTGTGACCTGTGGAGTGATTATAGTGGGAAGCTAAGAGTGGTGAATGATAAAAGTTTTGATAGAGTGAATGTGGAGCAGCCTCGTGCAGGAAGTCCAAGGTGGGGGCAGGGTTGTTACTCCCCACAGAAGGATTCAAACAGAGAGCTGAGCCAAGGGCAAGTGAAACCTCCAGTGAAAGACAGACATTACCCAGAAGACATATGTATGTCAGAAGAGGACATTATAGAAAGCCCTAAGAGTCAGAGAAAGCCACGCAGGCTAAAACCTGATACTAGGAAGAGAATTTATAAGAACCCTGAGGGGTGGCTTCTCTCTCTCCCAGACACTAAAGAATACCAGGGCATTTATTCCAGCCCTAGAGAAAGTGCTGCCAGGAAGTTCTGTGACGGCACGGCACAGGGGAATTTGCAAGCAGAGTATAATAAGGAGAATTCTGAGAGCTTGCAAGAGCCGATGATAATTGATACATTCAGTGACTGTTCTAGCTATGGTGACCCGATGGACTGCACATTGGTTTTATCAGATAAAATAGGATCTTTGTGCTAGTCAGAGCTGTATAGTGTGAGAGAAGAAAACACTATATCTCCTGTATTTTAATGCCTAACTTTACTTTGAAGCAAGAAGAAATTGTTCTGGTTATTCCTTTATGTTTTTGCCAGCAACCATGGCTTATTTATTTTGAGTACTTGTGTTTTGTTATTCTGAATGATCCGACCCCGGGAGGGGAATAAATCCTAATTTGCCTTTACCACTCAAGGCGTGCAACTATATTTCTTACCACCAGACGCAGGCCTGCTAGCCAGGAGGCGGTCTGCCCACCTGGTGGTGACAGGGTGTATTGCACCAAACTGTTCCACAGAGGCAGGTCATTCCCTGGGTATACCATTACTGTTCGTCAGACGGTCAGACATTTTTTGCAGTGTACGGCACCCACCTAAATAGAGCTTAGCCTTGGTCTGCTGTGGGCAGATGCCACTGCCCCCCCAACACAGACAACCCTCTCCCACCATGCTGACATGCCCTTATGCCGGTGGTGCTGGTGGTGCGCAGTCCCAGGCCATCCAGTGTGCCGGTAGGCGGCTGCCTATGGTGTGTAATCTGGGGTAGGAGTGCCTGCATGGACCTCCATGCTTCCCCCGAAACCGCCTGCCAATGTTCTGTTCCATTTGGGGTATTTGCTAGGTACTGTCCCCTGGGACACAGTGGGACACAGACACTCGTAGGCATGTTTGACCTTGATCAGCTGCTGATATTGCGTTCCTGTTTCTCTATGTGTCACCTGGGCATCTGCCTAGCCTGCCCTATGCCCCAGCTGCCCCAGCTGCCCCGCTGCATGTCACGCCTGCAGTCCCCTGTACCCCATGTGCAGCCACACCGTACTGCCCTTTCGTACTTGGGCACTATCTGGTGGTGCAGCACATGTATCACTACTATCACTGTTCTTGGTCTCCCTGCCTTTGCTGCACATTGCTGACTGAAATGGTTTCTCTCTCCTTCACTTTTGCCTCTAACGCCAGGTTTTCACTCGCGCTATTTTTTGGACCTTCATTTCACGGCGATAGTGTGCATGGGGCCTCTCCCCGCCCACTCTCCGCCCATTGACCCCTTCTCTCCGCCCCTGGGGAGCCTTACTCTACCCTCTGGGGAACCTTACTCCACCCTTGGCGCACCTTACTGCCGCAGCAGACATTATTGTGCGATATGTGATGTTATCGCACAGTAATGCGCCATTATCACGCGGTAACATCACGTATCATGCAATAACCTTGCAGCTGCAACATTAACGCCGTTTATTAAAAATACCCCTAAATCTTTTTCCTGGGTGGTGGTTTCTGAGGTGGCACCTTGCATCATATAACCATATTTTCGGTTGTTCTTTCCTAGGTGCATAACATTGCACTTGTCAACATTAAATTTCATCTGCCATTTGGACATCCAGTCTTCCAATTTTTCAAGGCCCTTTTACAATTTTAACAACCCTCTTGTGTTTTAACAACTTTGAATAGTTTTGTATCATAGAAACATAGAAAAATGATGACAGAAAAAGACCACATGGCCTTTCTAGTCTGTCCTTCCATATGAACAATCACAACAGTCCCCTTTTTTTCTTTAGAGATCCTCTGTGTTTGTCCCATGCTTTTTTGAATTCAGATACTGTCCTCATCTCTACCATCTCCACTGGGAGACTATTCCATGGATCCACCACTCTTTCCATAAAGAAATATTTTCGCATATCATTCCTGAATCTATCTCCTTTCACCCTCATCCCATGTCCCCTCATAGCAGAACTTGCTTTCAATTGAAAGAGGCTCTACCCATGTGCATTTATGCCACAGAGGTATTTAAACGTCTCAATCATATCACCTCTATTCCACCTTTCCTCTAAGGTGTACATATTAAGATCCTTAATCTGTCCTCATATGCTTTATAATGAAGACCACTAACCATTTTAGTAGCCACCCTCTGTACTGACTTCATCCTGCTTATATCCTTTTGAAGGTGTGGTCTCCAGAATTGCACACAATACTCCAAATGAGGTCACACCAAAGACATACAGAGGCACTATCACCTCCTTTTTTCTGCTACCCATTCCTCTCCCTATGCATCCAAGCATCCTTCTAGCTTTTTCTGTCTCTTTTTCTACCTGTTTAGCTACTTTAAGATCATCAGACACAATCACAACTAAGTCCCGCTCTTCTTTAGTGGACAAAAGTACACTATACTATATTGCTCCCTTGGATTGCTGCAGCCCAAATGCATAACCTTGCATTTTTTAACATTAAATCCCAGCTGCCAAATTCTAGACCATTCTTCAAGCTTAGCTAGATCCCTCCTCATGTTATCTACACCTTACTCTATTGCAGATTTTGGTATCATCTGCAAAGAGGCAAACCTTACACGACAGCCCTTCTGCTATATCACTAACAAAGATGTTAAAAAGAATCGGACCAAGGACAGATCCCTGGGGCACACCACTGGTAACATCCTTCTCCTCAGAGTGAGCTCCATTTACCTGTACACTTTCTCTCCTCCCACTCAACCAATTTCTAACCAAAGCAGTAACTTTAGGGTCCATCCCTAGGGTGCTCAGTTTGTTTATAAGTCATCTGTGAGGAATAGTGTCAAAGGCTTTACTGAAATCTAAATGCACCACATCTAGGGCTCTCCCTCGGTCCAACTCCCTGGTCACTCAGTCAAAGAAATCAAGACCTGCCTCTGATGAATCCATGCTGCCTCAGATCCTGTAATCTTCTGGACTTCAGAAACTTTACTATTTTCTCTTTCAGCAGCGTTTCCAATAATTTACTCACCACCAAAGTTAAACTAACTGGCCTGTAGTTTTCAACCATATCCTTACTTCCGCTTTTGTGTAAAGGGACCACATGAGCCTCTCTCCAGTCCTTTGGCACCACTCCCAACTCCAACGAGGCATTGAAAAGATCAGTCAGTGGAGCTGCTAGAATGTCCCCAAGTTCCCTCTGTATTCTAGGGTGTATCCCATCCAGTCCCATCACTTTGTCTACTTTAAGTTGAGCTAGTTTCTCACGAACACAGTCGTCTGAAAATTCTTCAAGATGCCCCTCGCTTGTGTTTCTGTTTGTGGGTGTTTTCTGAGGTCCTGTTCCTGCTTCTTCATCTGTGAACACAGAACAGAAATATTTGTTAAGCAATTCCGCTTTATCCTCATCAGCTTCAACATATTCCTCCCCTTCAGCCTTGAGTCTGACAATACCACTTTGCCCTTCCTCTTTTCACTAACATATCTGAAAAATGTCTTATCCCCCCATTTTATTGCATTGGCTATTTCCTCTTCTTTTTGAATCTTTGCTTTTCTGACTACTTTGCTAGTTTCTCTAAGATTTTCCAAATATAGATGCCTGTCTTCCTCTCTCTGTGATCTCTTGTATTTCATGAAGGCCTCCCTCTTTTTCTTCACCTTTTCAGCTACTTCATTCGAAAACCATAACGGTCTCCTTTTCCTTTTACCTTTATTTACCATTTTAACAAAAAGGTTGGTTGCCCTTAAAATATCCTCTTTCATTTTTGCCCACTGTTTTTTACATCCCCCAGCTGTTGCCATCCTGCTAATGACTCCCTGAGGTATTGGCCCATCTTAGCAAAGTTAGTTTTCCTAACGTCTAAGACCCTCACTTTTGAATGGATTCTAACAGCCCTAGTCCTAATACTGAACCACACCATCTGGTAATCACTGGATGCAAAATGATCTCCCACTATAACATCAGAAACATTTTCACCATTGATAAGCATCAAGTCCAGTATGGCCCCTTCACGTGTGGGGTCTCTTACCATTTGCCTGAATAATTCTCCCTGTAGAGAATCCAGGATAACCTTACTTCTAGATGATACTGCAGCAGGAATGTGCCCGTCAGCATCTGGCACATTGAAATCCCCTTTCAGTAGCACTTTCCCATTCCTAGCAATGCTGCATATGTCTTCAATTAACTTTCCATCCACCTCTTCCTCTTGTGAGGGAGGTCTGTAATATCATGCCAATGCAAATAGATTTCTCTTTCCCTCTTTCTAGTTTAACCCACAGTGCTTTCTCTCTCCCTTTTGAGCTCTGTAATTCCAAAGTTTTAATATTATTTTATACATATAGTGCCACTCCTCCTCCCCTTCTTCCTACCCTGTCCTTTCTGAATAAAGTATAGCCTGGTATAGTTACATCCCAGTCATGGCTTTTTGTGAACCATGTTTCTGTAACTGCTACTAAATCCAAGTCAGCCACCCCCATTAAAGCTTCAATATCTGGGATCTTATTTCCCATGCTACGGGCATTTATACATACCGCTTTCCATATGTTGCCCCTTTTACCCATTTCCATAAAGGTATTTAATGTTTCACTTACCTGGAGGCTTTCACTTACCTGGGGCTTTCTTCACCCATCCTCAATGAATCTAGTTTAAAGCCCTTTTCAGTAGATTAGCCAGTCTGCTACAGAAGACAAGTTGACCTTTCTTGGACAGATAGACACCATCTCTTCTCTGCAACCCTTGGAACAGCATCCCATGGTCCACAAAACCAAAACGCTGTCTATGACACCATCCACACAGCCATGCATTCATCTCCAGGATGCGAGCTTCTCTACCTTGGCCTCTACCCTCAACAGGGAGGATTGAAGAGAACACCACCTGTGCATCTATATGCTTCACCCTCTGTCCCAGAGACATGAAGTCACTTTTGATGTGCTCAGAGGAATACCTGGCAGTATCATTTGTGCCGACGTGTACTAGCAACATTGGGTAATAGTCAGTGGGCGTGATGAGTCTCGGCAAACTTTACATAACATCTTGGATTTTGGCACCTGGCAGACAACATACCTCTCTGGACATCAAGTCTGGTCGGCAGATGGACGCCTCAGTACCCCTCAGAAGAGAGTCACCGATCACCACTACCCTTCGCTTTCTGGGTGTCGACTCTATTGCAGATTTTGGTATCATCCGCAAAGAGGCAAACCTTACCCAACAAGAATTGGAGCAAGGACAGATCCATGGGGCACACCACTGGTAACCTCCTTCTCCTCAGAGTGAGCTCCATTTACCTGTACCCTTAGTCGCCTCCCACTCAACCAATTTCCAACCCAAGCAGTAACTTTAGGGTCGATCCCTAGGGTGCTCAATTTTTTTATAAGTTGCCTGTGAGGAACGGTGTCACAGGCTTTACTGAAATCTAAATACACTACATCTAGGGCTCTCCCTTGGTCCAACACCTTGGTAACCAAGTCAAAGAAATCAATCAGATTTGTCTGACAAGACCTGCCTCTGGTGAATCCATATAGAGCACAACACCTCAACCAATTTGATCTACTCTATCATTGTGATATAGATTGTACCCAGGTATCACAGGTAGCCCTGCCTAGTCCCAGAATGGTGGACTGCTACTTCTGGAGAGAGCTCTGCAATTGTTAAGTATTTACTTCTGGGAATTTTTTTCTAAATCTTTGGGGAAAAAATAATTCTTTAGATTAAAGCTGATTAATCTGTGTAAATTAGAATCCAGTATATTTGTTAAATCAGTCAGCAAAGAGCTTTCAGTTTAAATTTAAAACACAGCAGAGAGTATTATGGTTAAATTTAAAATCCAGCAGAGAGCTTCTTTTTTTTATTTTTTATTTATGAATTTCTACATACATCAAGAATACATCTTGAAACGGAAACTGAGAAGGGTATAGAACAATATAACAGACCAAACAGTCCCAGCAAAAACAAACAAGCAGAGAGCTTCTATTTTAAATTTAATACTCAGTCAGGGCCTAGTATCAGTAAAGAGCTTTAATTTAAATCAACACAGAGTACAACTTAGCATAAAAGGAAAAACAAGGTCAGTATTCTTTGAAAAATAAATTGTTTCTAGAGAGGGGGCAAGAGACCTGTGAAATTGTTTTAAATAGATATTAAAGTCAAGGGACAGATCAAAGGGGCATTTTGAAAGACTCCCTCTATCCAAGCAAGGGTTGTGTGAATCACCCAGGAAATTGGTAACAGGTTACCTTAGAGGAACAAGACAGGGTACTGTGTAGCAGCCAGCTTTTAATAAGTCTTCTTTCCCTCTCTTGCTCCCCAACTCCCACCCACCCCTGGTATAATCATAGCTTTATAGGTACTCAAACCTCTTAAAGGAAAGGAGGTGCCATATTCACTCTCAGGTGCAGCTGTTTATCCTTATCAGGCATACATTAAGGACCTGAGATTAGTTAAGCTAGAGGTGAACAAAATCCATTAAAAGTATTAGGTATAGTTTTATTAGTATACGTATCCCCAGCAAATCTTAGTAAGTAAACAACTTAAATACCTAAGCACAACCCTAAAACTAAGATGTAGACAGCAATCCAGCAGCAAGATGGGCGCTTTCCAGTCTTTTGCATTGAGTGTCGCATGTATGATTTTCTCCCAATTGGTGAAGGGTCATATGTGTGCACTACATGGAAGGAGCTCTTTACTATCAGAGAACGAGTCTGATCTCTGGAGGCTAGAGTAGCAGACTTGGAGGACATAAGAAAGACAGAGAGCTACATAGACGAGACCTACAGGGTTGTGGTACTGAAGTTCCAACTCTAGTCTGACAGCATCCCTGTTGACATAAAAACATAGAAATATAACGACAGAAAAAGACCACATGGCTTATCTAGTTTGTCCTTCCATATTAACAACTTCAACAGTCCCCTTTTTTCCTTTAGAGATCCTCTGTGTTTGTCCCATGCTTTTTTGAATTCAGTTACTGTCCTCATCTCTACCACCTCCACTGGGAGACTATTCCACGGATCCACCACTCTTTCCGTAAAGAAATATTTCTGCATATCACTCCTGAATCTATCCCCCTTCACCCTCATCCCATAGCCCCTCATAGCAGAACTTGCTTTCAATTGAAAGAGGCTCTCCCCCTGAACATTTATGCCATGGAGGTATTTAAACATCTCAATTATATCACCTCTATCCCACCTTTCCTCTAAGGTGTACATATTAAGATCCCTAAGTCTGTCCTCATATGCTTTATAATGAAGACCACTAACCATTTTAGTAGCCACACTCTGCACCGACTCTATCCTGTTCACATCCTTTTGAAGGCGTGGTCTCCAGAATTGCACACTATACTCCAAATGAGGTAGCACCAAAGATTTATACAGAGGCACTATCACCTCCTTTTTTCTGCTAGCCTTTCCTCTCTGTATGCGCCCAAGCATTCTTCTAGCTTTTGCCGTCACCTTTTCTACCTGTTTAGCTACTTTAAGATCATCAGACACAACCACACCTAGGTCCTGCTCTTCTTTAGTGGACAAAAGTACTTCACCCCCTATAATATATTGCTCCCTTGGATTGCTGCAGCCAAAATGCATGACCTTACATTTTTTAACATTAAATCCCAGCTGCCAAATTCTAGACCATTCATCAAGCTTAGCTAGATCCCTCCTCATGTTATCTACACCTTCCTGGGTGTCTACTCTATTGCAGCTTTTGGTATCATCCGCAAAAAGGCAAACCTTACCCGACAGCCCTTTCACTATATCACTAACAAAGATGCCATGGAGGAGAGAGATCACGTGACAGGACCTGGTGTGGCAGGAAGTGATCCTGTAGATAGAACCTGTTATCCAGGTGATGTAAAACCCTCTCGCACCAAGGGGGTTTCTCCAGGGCCATGTGCCCACGAGGGAAGAGTTAGGACAACCGTTATATTTGGTGATTCAATCACTAGGCATGTAGATAGCTGGGTGGTTGGTGGACATGAGGATCGCCTGGTAACATGCCTGCCTAATGCGAAGGTAGTGGACCTCACGCGCCACCTAGACAAGGTCTTAGATATGCTGGGGAGGAGTCTGTTGTCTTGGTACATGTCGGTAACAATGACATAGGAAAGTGTGGTAGGGAGGTTCTGGAGGCCAAATTTAGGCTTTTAGGTAGGAAGTTGAAATCCCGAACTTTCAGGGTAGCATTCTCCAAAATGCTTTCTATTCAACACGCAGGACCCAAAAGGGTGGCAGAGCTCCGGAGTCTAAATGCATGGATGAGACAATGCTGCAAAGAAGATGGTTTGGGATTTGATAGGAACTGGAGAACGTTCTGAGGAAAGGAAGGGCTTTTTAGAAGGGATGGGTGCCACCTTAACTGGGATGGAAGAAGGCTGCTTGCATTAATCATTAAAAAGGAGATAGAGCAGCTTTTAAACTAGATAATAGGGGAAAGCTGATGGTCGCCCATAAGCGCATGGTTCGGAACAAAGTATCCTTGAAGGATACTAGCAAAAGATTGAAGTTTGGGCATATCAGCAGAGAGGTTCCAATAAAGACAAAAGTAGCCCAAATGCCCTTGAGTACAGAATAGACAGAACTTAAAAGATTCCAAATTTCCTCTGCCTACCAATAGCCAGATTAATATGAATAAAATACAGCCTCTAAAATACTTGTATGTAAATGCCAGAAGTCTAAAAAATAAGATGGGAGAGTTAGAATATATAGCACTAAATGAGAAGTTAGATATGATTGGTATCTCAGAGGAATGGTGGAAGGAGGGCAGCTAGTGGGATACCTTGATACCTGGGTACAAGCTATATTGTAATGATAGAGCAGATCAAATTGGTGGTGGGGTTGCACTCTATGTTAGAGAGGGCATTGAGTCACAAAGGATTAAAGTTTTACAGAAAACAAAATTCACTGTAGAATCTCTATGGATTGAAATTTGATGTAAAAAGGGAAAAGGGAAGGCGATGGCAGTGGGTGTGTACTATCAACCGCCTGGCCAGAATGAATAAATGGATGATGAAATGCTCAAAAAAATCAAGGAAGCTAACAAAAGTAACAGTATAGTAATAATAATGGGTGATTTCAATTACCCCAGTATCAACTGGGTCAGTGTCACAGCAGGACATGCTAGGGTGATAAAGTTTATAGATAAAATAAATAACTGCTTATTGGAGCAGCTGGTTCATGAACTGACCAGAGGGAAAGCCATTTTGGACCTAGTCCTCAGTGGAACATAAGATCTGGTGCAAGAGATAAGGGTGTTGGGGCCACTTGGCAATAGTGATCATAGCATGATCGCCTTTGGTTTAATAAATGAAGGAAGGATGATAAAGAAATCCACAGTACTACCTTTTAACTTTCAAAAGGGAGACTATTATAAAATGAGGAAAATAGTTAAGAAAAAACTAAAAGGAGCAGTTACAAAGGTTAAAGATTTATATCAAGCATGGGTGTTGTTTAAAAATACTATCTTGGAAACCCAGACCAGCCGTATTCCACCCTTTAAGAAAAATGTAAGGAAGTCCAAAAAACTGCCAGCATAGTTTAAAGGTGAGGTCAGAGATGCCATTGTTGCCAAAAAAGCATCTTTCACGAAATGGAAAAAGGAGCCAAAGGATGAAAACTGGAAACAACATAAGCACTGGCAAGTTAGATGCAAGGCATTGATAAGGCAGGCAAAGTGAGAATTTGAGAAGAAGCTAGCTATGGAAGCAAAAATGTGTAATAAAGAAATTTTCAACTTCATTTGTAGTAAAAAGCCTGTGAGAGAGTCAGTTGGACCATTAGATGATAGAGGGGTAAAAGGGTCATTAAGTGGGGTCAAGGCCATAGCGGAGAGACTGAATTAATTCTTTGCTTCTGTCTTTACGGAGGAAGATGTAGGGATGTTACCCCTCACTGAAATGGTATTTAAAGGTGATGCCGTAGAAGAAGTGAAAGAAATATCAAAACACCAAGAAGATGTGTTACAACTATTTGATAAACTGAACAGTAGCAAATCATCTGGACCAAATGGTATACATCCAAGGGTGTTGGAATAACTGAAATATGACATTATAGACCTACTATTAGTAACCTGTGAACTGTCATTAACATCATCTATAATACCTGAAAATTGGAGGATGGCCATTGTAATGCCAATTTTTTAAAAAGGTTCCAGGGGTGATCCGAGAAACTACAAACCAGTGAGCCTGACGTCAGTAATGGGAAAATGGTAGAAACCATTATAAAGAACAAATACTGAACTTGTAGATAGTTGTAGCTTAATGGGAGACAGCCAACATGGCTTTAGCCAAGGAAGGTCATGTCTTACTAATCTGTTTTTTTGAATGTGAGAATAAACAGGTAGAGAAAGGTGAGTCAGTTGATATAGTATATCTTTATTTTCAGAAAGCCTTTGACAAGGTCCCTCATGAGAGACTTTTGGTGAAATTATAAAGTCATGGGATAGGAAGCAGTGTACTATTATGGATCAGGGACTGTTTAAAAGATAGAAAGCAGAGGGTAGGGCTAAATGGCCAATTTTCCCAATGGAGAAAGGTTAATAGTGCAGTACTCTAGGGATCTGTGCTGGGTCCACTGCTTTTTTACTATATTCATAAATGACCTGGAAATGGGAATAACGGGTGAGGTAATTGAATTTGTAGATGACACAAAATTCTTCAAATTTGTTAAAATCCATGAGGATTGTGAAAAATTTCAAGAGGAACTTGATAAATTGGAAGACTGGGCATCCAAATGGCAGATGAAATTTAATGTGGACAAGTGCATAGTTATGCCCCTAGGAAAGAATAACCCAAGCTATGGTTCCATGATGCAAGGTTCCACATTAGGAACCACTACCCAGAAAAAAGATTTAGGCGTCATCCTGGATGATATGTTGAAACTCTCCACCCAGTGTGCAGTGTCAGCCAAGAGAGCAAACAGAATGCTAGGTATCATAAGGAAGGGAATGGAGAATAAAACAAAGGATATTATAATTTATTTATTTATTTATTTGCATTTCTTATATACGCGCTATTTTAATCAGTGTGGTGTACATTTGAACATAACATTCCACAATGTAGCAGGCAACATTGGGTTTACAATAAACAGGGGTAGCAAACATGGAGGTAAACCAGGGGGAACTATTTACATGTTATGATAACTATTTACATAATTATTTACAAAATTATTTACATAATAATAGTGAACTCATTACGATAGGCAAAAATGGATCATTTATCAGAAGGGTGTAGGTATAAGGCATGGATAGTAGGAAGGGAGTGCCGGTTACCCATTCTCCAAGGGGGGCATAGATATGGAGCAGTCTGTGTAGGAGGGCGGGGTAGAGTCTGTGTGTTCTCTGGTGTTAGATTCAGGGTAATATATTAGGAACAGATGATATTTAAAAGATTCAGGGTAATATATTAGGAACAGATGATATTTAAGAGCCTTCCTGAATAATGTTATGTTTGTGATGGCTCGGATGTCAGATGGGAGGGCATTCCACGCTCTGGGAGCGAATAAGGAGAACGCTCTGCTGTGTGTTGTCTTAGTACACTTCGTCAACAATTTAGGAACTTCAAGTGTGTTCATATATGGGGACCTTCTGCATCTATTAACTGGCATGCTGTGTATAAGACTACTGATGGGCAAGGGGGGCTGGTACTTTGAGGCCTTGAATGTCAGGACTAGAGTCTTGTAGATGATTCTGGCCTGCAGAGACAGCCAGTGAAGGTTCTTCAGGACTGGCATTATGTGGTCTGATCGTGATACTCCTGCAAGTACCCTTGCCGCTGAGTTCATGGCAAGACGGAGTGGGCTTAGAGTTGCTTGTGGGAGACCGTGTAGAATGATATTAACAAAGTCCAGGTGTGGGATAACCAAGGCTTGGAATATTGAGCGGTAGTCGGAGAAGTCAAGTAATGGACGGAGATGACGTATTGTTCGAATCTTATGGTATATTGCTTTTGTGGTGTTTTTAATGTGCGCTGACATGTCAAGTCGCTGATCTAGGGTAATGCCTAGATAATGAATTGTGGGTTTTGTCTTCAGTTCCATATTATTGACTCGTAGTGAGGAAAGTGGTGTAAACGTTTGGTTCCTTGTGACGAACAAGACATCTGTTTTGTTGTGGTTAATACGCAAGTTTTGAGTGAGGAGCCAGTCTGCTACGGCTTCAAAGCATCTTAGTATTGGGGAGAAGTCAGGTTGCTCAATCTTGAAAGGTGTATAAATCAGGATGTCGTCCGCATAAGCCAGACATTGGATATGTATATAGTATATGTATATAGTTTCCCCCGTTATCCAAGTTGACTGCTCCTGTTCATTGTAATGACCTGACTCTTGTTTATTGTCGGATACTGTTTGTTTTATGTAAACCGCGCTGATCGCAAATAGTGCGGTATATAAGAAATGTAAAATAAATAAATAAAAAAAAAATAAATAAATATGGAAGGAGCGGATCAAGGCACAGATGGGCTGCATGTAAATGTTAAACATTAGAGAAGATAGGGATGAACCCTGAGGTACACCTTGCTTTAGAGGAAATGGATCTGATGTCATGGAGCCTGCTCTGACTTGTTGCCATCTGTTGCACAAGTAAGATTTACACCAGGTTAGAGCTAGGCCTTGTATGCCTTTTTCCTTGAGGCGAAGTAGTAGTGTCTCATGATTCACCGAATCAAAAGCGGCTGCAATGTCCATAAAGATGAGGACAAATCCTTGATGGATATTGTCGAGCCCTATGACTAGGTTGTTAAAGAGGGTTGTGAGGATGGTGTCCACACCATGTGCTTTTCGGAAGCCGTGTTGAGAAGGGTCAAGTGGTGCTTCAGTGTCGACATGTTGTTGAATTTGATGCTGGACTACCTTTTCGATGATTTTAGCTAGCAAGGGGATACTTGAAATTGGTCTGAAGGATTCGACTTTGGATGGGTCGAATTTGCTATTTTTCAGAAGTGGGCGGATAGATGTGTACTTCAGGCTCTGTGGGAAGGTCCCAGTTGAGAAGGATTGGTTCAAGATTCTAATTATGGATGGGCTGAGATCGTGGCGCAGATCTTTAATCCAACTGGCTGGGCAGGGATCGTTGGGTACAGTGGTGAGGTTAATAGAAGAGATGATATCTTCGATCCCTTTATTGGATACCTCGCAGAATTTCCATAGGTCAGCTGGCTGAGTATTAATGTGCGGGTTGGAAAGGGATGTGGTAGACGAGTTCATGTTGGTCTGGATCATCTTCGATTGTAGATAGTTTGAGTAGTCCTGCGGGTGCGGCATGGGTGGTTGAGCTAGGGCTGGATCACCTGTTAAGGATTTTACAATACTGAATAGATCATGTGGTTTGTTTATTGATCACTTTAGTATCTCTGAGTGGTATTGTTTTCTCTTTTCCATCATCTTTTTACGGTGTATTTGTAGGTGTGCGGAGTATGCACAAAGTGCCTCAGAGGTCCTGGTGTGGTGCCACTGTCTCTCAAGTCTGCGTAGGTGTAGAAGCAATGCTCGCAGGTCTTGGGAGAACCATGGTGCATGTTCTCTTTTAGGAGACTTCTTGTTGGTAGGTGGGAGGCAAGTGGCGGCTCTGAGAGCATTATCCCAGTTGGATACTAATTTGTCTGGGTCTAGGGAGGCATTGGGGAGTAAAAGTAAGATCTTTTTGAGGGCTTCTTTCTTAACAAGGGGCCGAAAGCATGTTGGTATGGTTCTGGGGGGGCGACCTATTTTATTGTAACTAATGCTGAGGTGGTTATTGGGAATGTGGAATAGAAGTAGATTATGGTCAGACCAGGGTACTGGGGTTATGGAAATCAGAAGGCTTCGGGTTGAATTGACAGCAGACTGAGGAGCGAAGATCAGGTCCAATTTGCTTCCCTTGCTATCGGTGGGAGAGTCGATGAGTTGCTCGTATCCCAACTGGAGCATAGCTTCGAGGAAGGCTGAAGAGTGTGTGACTGGTAGGGAAGGCAGGTTGAAATCTCCTATTAACCAATTTGGAGAACGTGGGTTGGCGGAGTTACATGAGAGGTCGATTATTGACGGTAGGTCTTCTGGGGATGGTGTTGGCGCTCGGTACAGTAGGTTGATTGTACAGAGCTCATTTAATATGGAAAGCATGTCAAGGTGGGTTGTGCTGGTGGTGTTGTTTAGTTTAAATTGGAGTGTGGATCTGGCGAGGATGAGTGTTCCGCCACCCCTCTGGTTGGTCCTATGACAGGCATAAAGAGAGAATCCTGGTGGTAACAACAGGTTGATGAGAACATTATTGCTGTCAGTTAGCCATGACTCGGTTATCTTCAGTATATCTAGGTTGTGGAGGGTTATCAGGTCATTGGCTACAGGCCATTTTGATCGTATAGATCTGGCATTTATTAGTGCGCACTTTAGTAGGTGTTGGTGATTGTGCTTCTTGGCTGGAGTCCTCTTAAAGCTCAACAGGGGGATATGCAGGAGGTGTGGGTGGAATATATTGGTTCTTGTGGTGGTGTGACGGGGGGTTTCAATCCATCTTCTTCCGGTATTATGGAGGATCAGGATATGGTTGATGCCAGGGTCCAGAGCATGTGTTAGGATGAGGATCCAGGAGGTAAGGAAGAAAAGGGATAGGGACAGGATTGGGTGCATTTTGGGGAGTTCTGAGAAAGGCAAGGTACTCCAGGTATAGGACGCAGATTTAGGTACAAGATATCATGAATAGAGCAGCAGGCAGATTTGAGTAACATTGTAGAATAACAATGTATCAACAAAGGGAGAGAAACTGTGTAACATCAATGTATCTGAAATGTAGCAACACAGAGATAAATAGGGGAGACCTAGTAACAAATATTGCAGGGAATAGTGCAGTGGATCACCAGGTGTGTTACAGAACTATGCAAAGGGAGGTAGCTGGGGGATTCAGGCAATTGTTTAAAGATCGGTATAGAGATAGAGTTCAGAGGAGTCCTTTTTGATTCATCAGTTTACCTCGTGGTCCAGAGCGTTTTTTCTTGTTCCGTAGGGATGCAGCTAATGGTGCTCCTTTTTGAGCCAGTCTACTGAAGAGGCCGTGAGGGGTTCTTTGGTGGTGTTGAAGTTGCTGGTCAGGTTCGCGCGGTCTCACGCCTAAGGGCCATGCCAAAGGGCCCTCTGGCAAGGCCCTCAGGCGCGGGCCCGACAGGCACAGGCACGCCCGAATTGCGCTCCTTTTTGTGTCGGTCTCAGTCTGCCCCGATTGGGCAGCACGTGCAGGGGGGCGGATTGGTGCTCTGGGGGCTCGATCCTCGGCAGAGGAAAGCAGATGGCTGACTGGAGGTTTGCAGGAGAGAAGGGAGATGCACCCGAATGGCGCTCCTTAATGCCTCTGTATCGTTCCATGGTGCGACCGCACCTTGAATATTGTGTGCCATTCTGGTCAACATATCTTAAAAAGTATATAGCATTATTAGAGAAGATACAGAGAAGAACCACCAAAATGGTAAAGGGGATAGAAGGGTGTCCCTATGAAGAGAGGATAAAAGATTAGGGCTCTTCAACCTGGAAAAGAGACGGCTGAGGGGAAATATGATAGAGGTCTATAAATTAATGAATGGTGTGGAACGGGTAAACGTAGATCAATTGTTTACACCATCAAAATATAGAAGACTAGGGAACATGCAATGAAGCTACAGGGTAACCTATTTAAGACTAATAAGAGAAAATATTTTTTCACTCAACGTGTAATCAAATTCTGGAATTCATTACTGGAGGATGTAGTAAAAACTGTTAGCGTAGCCAGTTTTAAAAAAGGTTTGGACAAGTTCCTGGAGAAAAGATACAAACCATTATTAAAGGGGACCCGGGATATCCACTGCTTGCCCCAATACAAGCATTGTAGAACCTATGTCTTTTATGGAAACTGCTAGGTACTTGTGACCTAGATTGGCCACTGTTGGAAACAGGATACTGGGCCTGATGGACCTTGGTTTGACCCAGTATGGCATATCTTATGTTCTTATTTTAGCAGAGATACTAGAAGGAGAGGAGTAAAGAATATCCACTCATCTAATAAACTCAGCATCACATCTCATGCATTCTAAAACCTGCATCAAGTAGGACCACTCAATGTGGTCAAAAGCTTTCTGCACTTTTATGGACAGGGCAACCGATGGCCGAAATCAGCAAATGAAAATGCCTCCTTTTGTCGCTAATATAATGGCCACCCATGATCAGTATGGATATTGAACTCTACACTTTCTGGAGCCTAGTAACCAACATTTTGGCCAGCAGCTTATAATCAATATTCAATAATGAAATAGATCTATAATTCTGCACCAAAGTGACATCCTTACCAGGCTTAGGAATAACAATTATCTATGCTTCTGTAAAAAACAAAGATGAGGAATTAGCCTGAAACATAAATTGAAAGAGCTTACAAAATTGAGGACAATTTAACCCTTTAAACTGCTTATAAAATTCAGTGGTAAAGCCAATAGTCCCAGGTGTCTTGTTTGAAGGAAGATAGGATACAACCTCTAAAATTTCAGTCTCCATTATTGGAGCGCCAATAATAGCACTAGCAGAGGAAGAAAGTTTAGGACTAAGAAGAGGTTGCAAGAAAGTCTCATATCCACCAACATCCCCCTCCTTATCTGACTGATACAAAGTAGAATAAAATTATAGAGAAGATTCTACATTGTCTTTATCAGTAGTCCAAAAGCCAAGCTAAGGATTCTGCAGAGCAGGAATACGCTGTCTACTTCTCATACCTTTAAGATACTGCACAAGCAATCTGCCAGCTTTATTATTACTACTACTACTACTGATCATTTGTCTAGCACTACAAGACATATGCAGTGCTGCACAGAGACATGTAAAAAGCAGACTTTGATCATCAAGGCTTACAATCTAGTCAAGACAGACAACACAATATCTGGGAGTCTAGGATGTGTCTAGGGGAATGTTAAGGACACACATAGTTGGAGATTAGGATCCAAAAGCAATATAATACAGAACATTCCAAAGAAAATGATCCCACCAAGCAAAATCACTAAACCTACTACTGTAATAATATTTTAATTTACACAGATGGACTAGAACCTCTTTATCTCCACCAATATTTATGTGTTGTTTTTCCAGTTCAGCAATTCCTTTTTCCATATATTTTATCTGTGAGGCTGCCTGTTTCCTCTTCCAAGAGGAGTAGCTCTGTGTTTCACCTCAGATTGATGCCTTAAAGGCCTCCCAAACTGTAATAAAGGGTCTTCTCCAGTATCATTCCAAGCAATATGATCTGAAATAAGAATTGGTGCAATATTTGACCCCCATAACAGATTGCAAATATACTTTAGAAAGACAAAATAATCAATTCTAGAGTATGTGGCATGTGGATGGGAATAAAATATTAATTCCCGTCCAGTTGGATGGAGAAGCCTTCAAGGATCAACCAGAGTGGCTACATCCATCATGTTATGAATTTCTAGGAAAAATTTAGAAAAAAACACCTCTACGCTGGAATTCTTTCCAGTATCAGGTCCAAAGATTTATTAAAGTCTCCAGAAACAATCATTTCCATATCATCATATTCCACCAACAGCGCAGTAAGCTGAATGAAAAAATCTGGTGAATCCACATTAGGGGTATACAGATTCAAACGGAGTAGGGGCTGACCCTCATCTATAACTACCACCAATATCCACCTTCCACCAGGATTAGTGAGGCGATATTGAACCTGAACCTGGAGAGAATTTTTGAAAAATATACAGTAGACACCCTACATTTCTTTTGAATGTCAGGCACATACTGCAGATATATTCCCCCAACCAATTTATTTTAAGTTTGGAACATAAAATCAAAGGCAGGAAAAACATATCACTTTTTCCTTCTTTAAGTAATTGAATACTTTTTTATGTTTGACAGGATGATTGAGACCATTGGCATTACAAGAAATTAACTTAAACTCCCTCATAGCTAAACATTAAATAAACAGTCTACACAAAATACCACTTTCAACCCAATCTCATATGCTCTCACAGTCCGCATAAAAGTAAAGCATCCTCACGCTTCCAATTAACTAAGTTCTCCAAAAATAAACCAGAAAGGAGTATCCACTGGCAGATGCTCAACAAATCATTCATACATCCAACAGGGGATGAGACCATTCCACCAGCCAAAATAATCCTCGTAATCATCCTATATTTGAATTTGCTATTGTAATGCACTCATTTGTTCTCTCAACAGGCACCCCAAATCATCCAAGTACACACCAACCAACCAACCCGCAATCATAGTGCTGAACAGGCGACAGAACCACATCTCTGACATCAACCAAAAATTGAATCCACAACATCAGCAAATGCATTTAGGTTGAAGTGAAAAGTCAATTTGATGTTCAATCACAAGTTGAAGTTCAAAACCGATAAAGAGAATGCAGCATATTGCTGCACAGAACAAGACAATAGCAGATGCTGAAGTTAAACAAGTGGTTATTGACCAGAATGGAGATCAACTTCAGAAAAAAATACAAAACAACTTTAGAGTAGCAAACAAGCAGCTATTCATGCTGCATCAAGCAGGATGACTAGGACCAATGCAAGTATCACATAAAACTTCAAGACATCTTATGACGGTTAAGGAAATCTTGGAGCTTGTCTGAATCCGTGTACCAAGAAGTCTTATTATTATAGGTAACTTGCATTTAAGATGGGTAGAAGAGCCAATATTTCACCCCAAGATCTCTAAGTACAGGCTGCATAGCCAGGAATTGTTTACGCTTAGTCACTGTAGTTTGAGCCAAATCAGGAACAAACAAAATCTTTCAGCCTTGCAAAAGTAAGAATGACTTTGCTTTAGTGGCTCAAAGGATTTGCAAAACCTGAGAATACTTCAGATGTTTGACCACAGTAGGACACAGGTCCTTGCTAGTGTCAATCTCCAAAGGGGCTGGAAAGTAACACCCAGTAGCTCTGAAATAATTCATTCAAAGCTCTCTTTCATCCGCTCTACACTGAAGAAACCAAACCAAATCTCGACCCATCAGACCCAGCATCATACCGACCCATCGCCAGTCTCCCATTCCTGGCTAAGATCATTGAGAAAATAGTATAGCTCCAGCTCCAAAACCATATTGATGAAAACCACCTACTTGATCCTCAACAACACGGATTCCACCCATTACATGGTGTGGAAAACCCTTATGACCCTCATTAACACCATAACCAAAGGCATCCAAGACCATACACAAACCTATCTTATTCCTGGATATCTTCACAATGTTCGATACAATCAACCACAACACCTTACTACAGAGACTACACCTATTTGGAATTCAGCATATCATACTCAAATGGTTTAAATCATATCTCACAGACAGACAACAACAAATAAAAATTGGTTCAATCATCTCCAAACCTTACCAACAAATGCAAGGAGTACCACAAGGTTCCACGCTATCTGCACCCCTCTTTAACCTATACCTTCAATTCCTATGCACAGTTATCAAAAAACCCAAAATCCATTATCACATATATGTGAATGATATTATACTGTACTGCCCACTCCTCTCCAATCAACTCAATACACACAAATTCAAGACTGCTTCACAGAAGTCACACACTGGCTCTCAACCAACAACCTATCTATCAACTTTAAAAAGGCCGAGGCTATGTTCACTACAAAGGATACCTCCTTCAGACCCCCATCTACTATAAAATTAAACAACATACATATAAATGTAAAAACTGAGTTGAACTACCTCGGCATCGCTATAGACCAGCAACTATCCTTCAAAACCCAAGTAACAACGACAGCTAGAACAATCTATTTCAAAACAAAGACCCTGCAACAACTCTGTCCCCTACTCGAACCAACTGCAAGCTGTCACCGTCCCCCATGCATACTACTTTAACAATATCTACCAGGCTCTACCCCAATCAACACTCCTTCACCTTCAAACGGCATTACACACTGCTGCATGTACCATACAGGAAGCCAATAAATACGACCATATCACCTCCATTCTAAACCAATTACACTGGTTACAAATGCATCTTCCTCACAAACAAAGCATTTCATTCCCAGCAGGAAACTTGCTTCAAATCCCTTCTACAGAAACCACGTACCACCAGGCCATGAAGGGTGGAGGAGTGGCCTAGTGGTTGGGGCAAGGTACTTCAGGCCAGAAGGTTGGGGGTTCAAATCCCACTAGAGGACAGCAACCTTGGGCCGGAAGGACTGGGGTTTCTAGTCCCACAGGTGCTCCTTGTGGTCTTGGGCATGCCACTTAACCCTCCACAGCCCATGTTCCCTGTAAAATAGTTATCTCCAAGTTATAATGCCCTGTTCAATGTAATTTCAGTTTGTTCAATGTAAACCAGACTGAAACGAAGCAAACTGTGTAAGAAGAGAAGACTCCAAAGTCTGCAGGCCTCCTCACAGCATTTCCAAAGTAATGTGAACCAGTTTCTGCAGCATAGATTTCAACTCCAAAGAATCCAAAACTGGGCGTGAAGTTATATCTACTTGATCCTCTGCATCCTCCAAACTGGAAGCCATGGCCCCAAACTCCCCAGCAGGAATCACAGCCGACACAGGAGCAGCTGCCACACACTCTCCCACCACCAGCATCTCTAGATGACGTTCTGCACTAGTGGCGAAATCCACCACCGAAGATCCGATGTTGGGGATAGAAGGCCACGCTGGGGCAGATCTCAACTCCGTGTTCAAAGAGGTATCATGCTCAGAAGAACACGAAGAGCTTCCTTCCACCCTTATGACTTCAATGAGCCACACTGCACCAGAGCACTCACAACTCCACTAGCGGGCTGAACGAACTCATCGAGCAGCCCCTTAACCAGAGGTGCGCTCTTCAAAGGTTCCCACAACTTTGCTTTGCATTTCTGCGGCATCATAAAGGTAAAACAAAATAAATAGGCAAAAGCGGGAACCGACAAGAACGTAGTTAGCACACGTCTGCCATCTTGGCTTCCTTAGTCTGTTCAGGGTATACGTATGAATAAGAATGGCACGAGGGAGCTGGTGAAGAGACAAAGCAGGGATCTCCCTTGGGAGTCCTGTATAAACTTGTTTCAGGCAAGAATGAAGCTGGTTAATGACGCAGTTTTGTATTAATTATTTTTAAAGTCTTAAAATGTAAAGGGGCAAAGCTAAAAATGTCTAAAAAAGTGTGTTCAGGGTTGTAATGAGGGGATTTCCATAAAATTTATAGAAGCTATGATTTAAAAGTTGTTGGAAATATTTTGTTATTGAAGCAAGTGTAGGAACACTTTCCTTATGGTTTAGAATGTGTGAGTGAGCAGAGAGGCAATTGGAGGTTTGAATGTTGTGCTGACTGGATATATGCTGCATTGTGTGGTGCTAGAGGCCTCTTGAAAAGTGAATGGATGAGAGTTTGTGGCAGTTGGAGTATATATGGATGAGAGAGAGAAGGTTTTGTTTGGGTTTGAGTGTATTTGAGGTTTGGTTTTTTTAGTTGGGCTATTTGTTCACCTGAGTCAATCTAACTATTAAAAGGGTTTTAAGGAATCAGGCCTGATTTAAAAAGGATGAACCTAACCCCGGGTATTCAATGCCGGAATCATAGTGGCCCTAGCATTGAATATCAGGGGTCACCGCACAGCTTCCGACACAGCAGAAGCTAATCGGGTAGCAGTGATATTGCACCTCTAGCTAGTTAGTTCCCATGGGTAAAACTAGGTCAGCTTTTGCAGTGTCTAGTCTTACCATAGGTCGCTAAATGAGTAGCGGTGTAATATGGCGCCTATTCGGTTAGTGACTGTCGCCGCCCACAACATCATGTCCTGATACAGTTAGCATCAGAGTGTGTAGTGGAGATAATTGGGGATATTCAGTAGCAAAACCGTGTTAGTGTCATTGAATATCCCATTCAGTGGCATTTACACATTTTACAGGTCTGTAAACCATGTAAATGACTTTTGAATATTGGGCCTGATATTTCTTGAGTAGTACTGTACTGAGTAGTACTGTGAAATAGGTTTTTTTTCTTTTCCCTTTTCCCTGGTTTCCTGAAAACCTAACAGGCTTGTGTGAGCTGTTTTGATTAGGAGACTGACAGAAAGAATACGGTTGTGATAGCCTAGTTTTTCTTATAAGAGACATAGGAAGATTTAATTAATTGACTTAAAATAATCTGTTTTTGAGAAGGAGATCTCTATTTTCCATTTTTTTTAAGAATGGAATTTAGTGTGAGTGACACTGAGCTTAAGAGGGATTGTTTGGTTTTTCAAAAAACTCTAATTTGTTTGAGGTATTCTTAGCTGATTCCTTGAAGAATTTTAAAACAAGAATTGGTGTTCTCTTTTTGGTGACTGTTGATAGGGAAGAACTCTGAGACTTAAAGTCAAGGAAGTATTTTGACTTTCAATTATTTTCCCAAACTCTGTTTGTTTGTTTTTAACTGGTGCTAGATTTTTAATTTAATTCAACGTTTTTATTTTTGCTTAAATGGTAGGTTAAAGGTTGAATGTGGCTGATTGAAGGATGAAAGTTGAATGTGAAAGGGACTTAGGGAAAGAAAATGTTTCTTTCTTTTAAGAAAGCAGCAAATTTGCAAATCTTATTTAAGATAGTTCCACATAGTTCCTGGCTGATCTCAAAGGTCAGCTTGCGGCCCTTCCCAAGGACTCACAACTGGCAGCTTCAACCACATTGCAGGACTTGGCTGAATGCAGTAAACATCTAATGAGCACAGCCTTTGACGCCTTTGACACAGCCATCAGGACTGCTGGCACGGCCATATCAGCCCGCCGCTGGGCATGGCTGCAAGCATCCGACCTCAGGGAAGACACCCATGACAGGATTGCGGACGCGCCCTGCTCTGGCGAGTCACTCTTTGGCGACAAGGTTGCAGATACTGTGAACGGCCTGAAAGAAGATTGCACCACCCTGCAAACGCTGGCGGCAGATGGACTCAAACGCCACTCCTTGTCGCAAAAAGGGAATTACTACCGCAAACCATTCTCGTCCTCCAAGAGATATTATGGCTCTAATCGGAAATGGCAAGTGCCTAAGTACAAGCAGCCCTACAACCCCTCCTCATCCTTTCAGAGGCAACAGCCAAGGGAGCACAAACAGAAAAAGCCCAACCCTCAGCAGTCCGGTAAGAACACCGCCTCCTTCTGACAACTCGACTCGGCCGGGCCCATCACTTGGAACCCCGGCAACTCTGCCAGTAGGGGGCCGCCTGTCCATGTTCCTATATGCCTGGCAGGCAATCACCACGGACAAGTGGGTCCTCCAGATCATCCAATCAGGCTACCGCCTGTGCTTCTCCTCCCCACCGTGGCAACGCACACAGCCCATCAGCCAGACCCCACCGCACCTAGCAGCGTCACTGTCGGATATCCTACAACACCTCCTCACTTCTCGAGCAATAGAGCGGGTGCCCCCCAGCGAGGTCAACACTGGATTCTACTCCCGGTACTTTCTTATTCCCAAGAAGTCCGGTGGCCTCCGCCTGATCCTGGATCTCCGCAAACTGAACAACTTCATTACGAAAGAGAAATTCAGGATGTACTCGCTCAACTCCATTCTACCTCTCATCAAAGCGGGGGACTGGATGGCGACTCTGGATCTGCAGGATGCATACTCCCATATCCCAGTCCACGAATCACACTGGAAATTCCTGTGCTTTATAGTGCTGGGGTGCCACTACCAGTACCGCGTGCTTCCCTTCGGACTTTCCCCGCACCCAGAGTCTTCACAAAGTGTGTAGCGGTTGCCGCATCCCACCTACGCAAACAAGGCATCTCCATTTTTCCCTACCTGGAAGACTAGCTACTCACGGCACCCTCAGCCCCCGAGCTCATGACCGCCGTGCGAACAACGACGGACCTGCTAGACTGGCTGGGCTTCCTCCTCAACAAAGAAAAGTCTCATCTGGACCCAGCCCAGAACATAGAGTTCATCGGGGCGATAATCGACACCTGTGCCTCGAAGGCCTTCCTCCCTGAACAGCAGATAAAGGTCATCACTTCCCTAGCCAGAAGGATGTCCACATCCAAACAGACCACGGCGCACTGCATCCTATGCCTCTTGGGTCACATGGCAGCGACAACCTTGGTCCTACTTCTGGCGAGACTGCACATGCGCACCCTCCAGTGGCACCTCCGGAACCACTGGAAGCAACTCTCCCAGCCGCTCACCACCCACGTCCCCATCAAGGCCAAGGTCGTAAAAGGTCTCCGCTGGTGGACCAACCCGGACAACCTCTCAGCGGGCAGTATCTCCAACCTCGCAGCTACCAGCTCATCCTAACCACAGATGTGTCCTCCACAGGATGGGGAGCCCACCTTCTGCACCTCAGCACACAGGGAGCCTGGTCCAGAGCAGAACAATCCTTTCACATCAACCGGCTCGAGCTCAGGGCAGTCAGGTATGCAATGCAGACCCTCAGGGCCCAGCTGGCCGGAAAGTCTGTCCTGGTCCAGACAGACAACCAGGTGACCATGTTCTACATCAACAAACAAGGTGGCACGAGATCACGTTCCCTATGCAAGGAGGCCCTCACAACATGGTCCTTAGTACTAACCAACAACTGCGTCCTACAGGCGACCTACCTCCCTGGGGACCAAAACGCCTTAGCGGACAGACTGAGCAGGCAACTCCAACCCCACGAGTGGACACTTCACACGGAGGTTGCAGGCAGCATCTTCCATTGTTGGGGAACTCCACAAATCGACCTCTTCGCAACTGAATTCAACACAAAGTGCCCGCTGTTCTGCTCCAAACACCCATCACGCAAGAGGATGGCCTCGGATGCACGCACCGTGCCCTGGGGGGGGGGGGGCGCTGGCGTACGCCTTCCCCCCAACTCCACTCATTGCAGCAACGATACAGCGGATCATCACAAACAGGGCGCATGTCATACTGATCACCCCCTACTGGCCACGCCAGATGTGGTTATCCCTTCTGCTTCACCTCGCCCAGGAACTGCCAATCCGGTTACCAGTGAGACCAGACCTGCTCAACCAGAACGACAGCAGCACCCTGCACCCCAACCTGCAAGCCCTAGCCTTGACAGCTTGGTTGAAAGGATGAATCTCGCCGCCCTCCACCTACCCTCGGAGGTGCAGCAGATAGTCCTGGCTGCCAGGAGACCTTCCACAAGGAAATCATATATCCTCAAGTGGAAGCATTTCAGCTTATGGTATGCAGGCCTCAGTGTCAACCCAGTCTCTTGCCCCATGCCTAAGGTCCTGCAGTACCTCACCTCTCTCTTCAGCCTTGGGTTAAAGCCACAATCCATCAAGGTCCATCTCACAGCGATTGCGTCTCTACACGAACACCAGAGTGGATCAGCTACAGGTTCCCTCGCCGCTCTGCCCATCGTGATGCAGTTCATGAGAGGCCTCGTGAATCTGCAGCCCCCAGTCCAGAAACCAGTACCTTCGTGGGACCTCAATGTCGTTATACAACAACTGACGCAGGAGCCCTTCGAGCCGCTTCACACGGCGGATAGCAAATTCATGTCTTGGAAGGCACTCTTCCTCATCGCCATCACCTCAGCCAGGAGAATCAGCGAGCTGCAGGCACTCGTTGCCCATCCACCGTACACAAAGCTCCACCATAACCGAGCATCACTCCGGACTCATCCAAAGTTCATCCCCAAGGTCGCCTCTGCCTTCCATGTCAACCAGTCTGTCGAACTTCCCACATTCTTCCCAGCTCCACACTCCTCTCCGGAGGAGCAATGACTTCACTCACTGAATTGTGTCAGAGCCCTACGCATCTACATCGACAGGACGTCTGCTGTTAGGCTGGGGACTCAGCTCTTCATGACATTTGACCCTAACAGACCTGGGCGACCCATCACCAAGCTCACGCTCTCCCATTGGATATCAGACTGCGTCGCTTACTGCCTTCAAAAGGCGGGCACCCTTCCAGCGAATAGGGCGGGTGCACACCAGCTCTGCGCTCTTGCTACCTCGCTCACCAGCCTACAGGAGATCCCGGTGAGTGACATATGCAAAGCCACCACCTGGTCCTCACAGCTCACCTTCCAGAAACACTACTGCCTTGACCTCCAGGCGGAAACCAACAGCTCCTTTGGCTGAGCGGTCCTATCTGCGGCCACCGCATCGGCAGCCATCGAGCTCCAGCCCCGGACGTCCGACCAGCTCCAACCCAATGACTCTGCCCTCGGGTGAGGCCTACGGTCGGTGGCCAACCAGGTTCTTCTGCCTAAGACCTAAGCCATATTGACTCTATGATCTCTATGGCCTAGACTACAAGGTGACGTGTACACAGCTATGTTTGCACAGTTGATGTTTATACTGCTATGTTTGCACATTGCTCCATGACACGGTTACTATGTTTACACATTTGCTATGTTTACTATGCTCTGTTTGCACATTGCACTATTGCACGGTGTGATAAGGAAGCTTATCATAGCTCAGGAAGGAACTATAGAAAAGGTGAAGTGACTCTGAATAAGCAACCTGTCAGTTCTGGTAGAAATAAGAAAACAGAATTTTCTCATAAAAGACTATCAGTCCCAGAATGCACCAGGTTTCCAACAGCCATTAGAGGAGCTGAAGTGGGGAAACGTGTGTTCAATCAGGAGGGCTATGAGGTAATCCCTAAGCACTCATCTCAAAGGGCAGGGCCTGATTCAGCACAGCTGCGCTGTGTTAGGGAGGAGCACTCATCTAAGCAGAATAAGAGTAGAGTTTATTCTACAGATGACCATCTTCATGATCACCTTGGATATCCAGAGAATTATCCTCAGTTTCATCTGAAGGATTATCAGAAGCAGAAGCCAAACCGGACGGACAGAGAGGGAAAGAGACCCTCTGGAAGAAAGAGGAGAAAAGCCTTTGAGAGGTCTAGAAGAGTCCAAAGCAGTACGTATACTGGGAGGTATTCCAAGGGCCAGCATACACCATTGTACTGGGGAAATCCAGAGGAATGGTGCTGCAGAGCTAGGAATCACCAGACGCTACCTGTGAGGGAGACGGCTGCACGTGGAAGGGACCCTAAGACCTATGCCAGAAGGTATGTGAAGAGAGATCCAGTGTCCAGGGATCTGGATTGGAAGGCTGGACATAAGAACTGGACTACATACTGGCCAGGCTATATAGAGAGGAACTCTAGCAGCAATGGAAGCTCAGGTATGAACACTGATCTATGCCCTAGCTATAACCTTGAAAGACAGCAGGGAAACAAGTATTCTCCTGAAAATGCTCCATTGAGAGATTCATCTGTGCCAATCCATGATATTGAACCCATGCTTGTTGAACAAGGGGGAATAATAGCAGATGAGGATCCTGTTTATATGGACTGCTCTCTATCTAAACTCCGTTGGTAACTTTCTGTTATAAAGTACAGCAACCATAACAAAGAAATACAAATTTGTTCTTTAATCTACTCAGAAAAGCTCCTGAAGCAGGATTTGACCCACACAGTGGAAAGCAAGCCAGCTAAGGGGTTTCAGCTGGTAACTGCTAGCAATTAAGCCTTACCTAATTGCTTGTGAGCTAGGAGAGAATCACTTCTGTATCTATGTGGGAAGTAATCAGAAGTTAACCTGAAAAGAACAGTTTGTTTCTTGTTTTGTGGCTTTTCTTTTGTTGTTTTCCTGATTTTGACTTTGTTTTTTCAAGTTAACACTGAAAGCAAGTTACCTGATTTTATGTGCTACCAAGCATATCTGTGTTGGGAGAAATAACCCCATAAATAAATATCTAAATTATTGTCAGCAGCTGTGTCTGGTGTGAATGAACTACATTGCCCACAATACCTTGCAAATCATATAGAAATATGCACTTGCCAAGAGTGTGAAGATTCTCACCCAGGCAGCCGTCTGACAACGGTTACTATGTTTGCATGTCTTGTTTACCATGCTGTGCTTGCACATGTCTGCACTAGATGTTACTGTGTTGCACCTCACCACTCCATGCCAGTTACAACTGGTCTCTGTCGCATGCCTTAATAAGAGGGATTGATAATCCCAAACAAGCATTCATCTTACTTTTCATTGACATCTCCGCCGCGTTTGATAGTGTCCACCACTCTATAATGCTCAATAATCTTAGACAGTTAGGAATAAAGTCTACAGTTCACAAATGGTTTACCTCTTATTTAAATAACAGAACCCAAAATGTTAGAATAGGCAACCAAATATCTAACACATACAAACAGGAGATCGGTCTACCACAAGGTTCAGCATTATCAGCCCTCCTTTTCAACATTTACATAAAGCCAGTCTGTAACATTTTCAAGAAATTCAAGGTCCATTATCATCTGTACGCAGATGACATAATGTTGTACATTCCTTTCACGATTCCAACTTTACCAATGCAACTTATATCAGATTGCTTTAATGAAATAACATCATGGCTAAAAAATCAAAATCTCCACATCAACCATTCAAAAATAGAAGTACTAATTGTAACAAGAAATCAGTCCTATAAACCCCCAACTCATATTACACTACAAAACCAGGAGATCAAAATAAAAAATGAAGTGCGCTACCTAGGTGTCATACTCGACTCTCAACTTAGCATGAACACACACATCAGAAATACTACAAAGAAAATATATTTTAAACTTAAAATTCTTAAGCAACTACGCCCACTGGTATACACACAAGATTTCATCAGCATAATACAGGCCATCATAACTCCTCATTTTGATTTTGCTAACCTCACCCTACTAGGTACAACAAGACAAAATATTAAACGAATTCAACTAGCACAAAACGCAGCTGCCAGAACCACAATGAAAGCACACCCATTCCAACATATAACACCCATACTTGCATATCTACACTGGTTACCAATTCATAGTAGAATAATCCACAAAACTATAATAACTACCTTTAAAGCACTAAATGATATGGCCCCATCTACACTCAACAAAATTATCAAAAAAGAACCTCCTAAACCCACCCACAGAAAAGGCCACTCAAACAAGCTAACAACCCCAAACGACTTTACAAAAGCCAAAAAGTTAACCAATAATAGAGCCTTCTCGCACGCAGCCCCCATACTCTGGAACTCCCTCTAAGATCATTAAATGACATTAAAGAGATCCGAAAAAAACTGAAAACACACCTATTCACCACATACTAGGGCCCTATAGACAATTCTTCCCACCTATTAGATAATGGCTAATAACGTAACCCCGTTCACACAACCAACAGGTTTATACCAGGACATTACAATTATGAAAATATAACCCCCTCTTAATCCCTAACACCTATGAAACCTCAATTGTACATAGTTATTATTGTATATAGTTATCATACTGTTGTTGTTATTGCTATTGTTATCGTTACTATTATACAGTTATCATGTCATCACTTATATTGTTCCCTGTAATTCGATGTTCCATGTAAAACAGACCCGATCTGTACAGTTCTTGTTCCCTGTAAACCGCAACTGATCTATGGAAGGTGCGGTATATAAATGAATGTTTAAATAAATAAATAAATAATGCCTCCCTCATCCGCCACAGCGCATCATCACATAACTTGGGAGGCACCAGGTGTGGCTGACACATCCTGCTTGTCCAAGGAGAAAACAGGGTTACTTACCTGTAACGGGAGTTCTCCGTGGACAGCAGGATAAGTCAGCCACACGAACCCACCCACCTCCCCTGTATGAGGGTGGCCTGCACCGGCCTGCGCCCTAGCCAGAATGGCATAGCTAGTCATTCACTGGCCAGGCTAGGGGTGGGCCAGGGAGGTGGGACCACCTCACACATGCTCAGAAAATTCTGAGCTCTAGAAAGAACTTCCGTCATGGCGCCGTCGGATGACGTCACCAGGTGTGGCTGACTTATACTGCTGTCCACGGAGAACTCCCGTTACAGGTAAGTAACCCAGTTTTTTCTGCTGAAGCTTGCAACTTTTTTTATTTTCTGCTGAAGTAATCTCATTGGGAAATTTTGTTTTTTTATGTGCTGGTTTATTAGTACCTTCATGTGCCTCTATTTATAGGCATCACTTGAAATATTCCTCCCTCTCCAGTGTGTTTCTTTCTTTCCCTATCAGAGTTTTTACCTTGCTAAACTTGCAAAGATAGAGGTGTAAAGAGGACCAAATAACTTCAAGCCTGCAGGATTGCAAAGAAACTGAGGAGTTTACATAAGCTGCAGAAAAGAAAAAGGAGAAGTTGGTTACTGGCCACTTCTCTGAGCCTTTCTTGCTTAGGGTCAAATAGGGAAGTTGCCTGGGGATGAGTTGCAGCTCTGCAAAGCAGCATATTATATTTAAACTAGCACTATCATAAATATAACTATAAAAATAATATTTTGATTTCTTTCCATCAATTACCTCCTTTTTCTTTTTTATCCTCTTGTTACTTTTTACACATTGGAACTCCAACCTGCCCTGCCCCATCATTGTCTCATATTCTCCTCCTAGATCTTCTTCAATGCTCTCTTCCCCTAATTCCAAACATAACATCCCCTCTCTATATGGTGGGGGTCCCATAGGCATTTTCTTTGAAATGGCTGTTTCTATCAATTTCTGTAGTAATCCCCTTATCCCCTAACACACGATATGATACAGCACCCTACAACTGTCAGGACTCCTGCCATTATGGCCAGGGAGGTAAGGACAGATACTATTACCCCTTTCCATTTCCCAAATCAGGATTCTAGCCACACTGTTACAGAGGTATCTACTCCCGAATTCTTGGCCAATTCGTTGTCCAAGGCAGTGAGACCCTGTAGGGCCCTTGTGATACTGCCATCAGGGGCCGTGTTATTTGGAATGTATGTGCAGCACTGCCCCCCCCCCCCCAGCATTATGCATACTCCTCCTTTCTCCACCAGCGCCATGTCTAGGGCCAACCTATTTTCCCAAGTCATGTGGCTGGTGGCCTCTAATTGCTCTGCGATCCCCTTTATTTGACATACCATGTGACACTGATTGCACACAGGTAGACCCTAATCAACTAATTATGTGACTTCTGAGGTTAATTGGTTGGCCCAGATTTTATTTAGGGCTTTCATAGCAAAAGGGATGAATACAGTTTTTACTTGTTTTTTTTTAATATATACAAGTCATTTTATTGTCATTCCACTTCACCAATTTGGACTATATTGTTAGGTCCATTACCTAACATCCAAATGAACCTCCATTTTCATTCCGGGTTTTAATGTGACAAAACAGGACAAAAACCAAGGGGATGAATACTTTCACAAGGCACTGTAAGCTCTTTGGGGAAGGGGGGGCTAGACTACCAGGGTTATATATGATGTGGCAGAAAGGTTTTCTTTGCTGGCAGTCTGTACATGACACAAAACAGTAATAGATAGCAATGGTTTAAAATACACACTGTGTGATCTTGCTTAAAAGCTGGTTAATAAAATGGCAATACTTAGAAAACACCCAGCATGTGAGCTCATTCAAGGACACTTTGGGGGATGTTTTTCTTCATTGTCATTTTCACAAAAGCAGGGATAAGAAAAGGCAGTCCCCCCCTTCCCCCTCCCCCATAATAGTATGGTTTCAATGAAGAAATGCAGATTCACTTAGGACAGTTTCCCCAAAGAGTTACTGATACCTTTGATAGTCATGAACCTCACTTCTAAGCCATGGTATGTGGAGTATGATCTCAGTCTCTCAAATTTACTGCTAATGCTCTGTATAGTACTTGTATCATACTAAAAAAGCGCTTCCTTCTGGAATTTGTAAGATGTTACAGGTATGGGTAGTTTGCCAAGATGTGCTTGGAAGTTCTTTTTTATGAAGCCTGTGTCTCCCAATACAATGGGAAATATTTGTATATCTTTCTGCCACATTTTTTTGGTCTCTGATTGAATTTCTTGTTATGTCAGGATCTTTTGCCTCTCCACGCAATTCACAGAATAATCACTCGGAACCAACATCTCTATTATCAGTGCCATCCTGTAGGAAGTGCCCAGTATTTGCCTGGTTGTCATGGTTTCAATAGTCAGGTGACCAGAGTATGCCTCAGGTATAAGCCATCAAAAGGTTTTTTTTTTAAATGAAACAAAATGTCTATAGTCATCAAGGAGTAAGTACATTGACTGTTACTTTTTCTTTGGAGGCGGGCAAAGCCAAAATCATGAAAAATTACTTTTCTAAGAAGGACAGCAGCAGAATGGGAAGGAGTTGGCAGCGGTGGATCACATTTCTGTGACAACTGCAACAACACTAGAATTACCTGTGTGGAAGAAAGGCCTGGCAAATCTAGTTGTGTATATTGCCATGAAAACCCAGTGGATAGTCACTAAACAAATTGCACTATAGTGCTGGAAGATGAAACCCCCAGGTCGGAAGGCACTCAACTGAGTACTGGGGATGAAGACTTCTCAGAGTAAAGCCAGCATTTATGATGTGGCTGGATCAAAGCCCTTGGGGCGTCTGACTGCTGAGGTAACTGCATGAAATGAGAGTCAGCAGCTGCAAGGATGTCTTACATATTGGGACATGGAAAGTACGAAGCATGAATCAAGGGAAGTTGGAGGTGGTCAAAAATGAAATGGAACGTGTACAACTCGATCTGTTGGGTGTCAGCAAACTGAAATGGACTGGCATCGGGCACTTTGCATCCGATGATCACATGGTCTACTGTGCAGGAAATGAAAGACAAAGAAGAAATGGTGTTGCATAAGAAGAAACTTGCAAGAATGGTAATAAAAATCAACCGTTAAATAAATATAGTCAGTGAACACTTAGCGGTATGTTTACTAAACCGCGGTAAAGTAGCAGCGGCTATGTTAACATGTGCTAATGTTACCAGATGTAACGTTAACGCACGCTAATGTCTCCGACCGCGGTAAGTCCCACGGAGGGTGGAGAGAGGGCGGAGAGAAGGGGTCAATGGGCAGGGTGTGGGTGGGGAGAGGCTCCTGCTACACTAACGTGGGGAACTGAAGGGCTGAACATTACCATGAGTGAAAACCTGTTGTTAGATGCACATTTGCAGGAGAGAGAAACCATTTCAGTGTCAGCAATGTACATCATAGGCAGGGAGCCCAAAAAAAAGTGATAGTAGTGCTACATGTGCAGCATCAGCATAGTGCCCAAGTATGAAAGGCCACTATGGTGATGCTGCAAATGGAGCATAGGGGGCTGAAGGCGGGATATGCAGTGGGGTAGCTGGGGTACATGGTTGATTAGGCAGATGCCTAGGTGGCACATAGGAACGCAGAAACTGGAAATCAGCAAGACAGCAACTGACCAAGGTCAAACATGCCCATGAGTCCGTGAACCATCCAGGGGACATTATCGAGCAGGTACCCCATAGGGCACATAAGATTGGCAGGTGGTGCTGGAGAGAAGCATGGATGTCTATGTAGGCACCTCAACCCCAGACCCCACACCCTAGGAAGCTGCATACCTACACACTGGATGGCCTGGGACTGTGCACCACCAGCATATGGGCATGTCAGCATGGTGGGGAAGGGGTGCTGGTGATGGAGGGGGCAGTGGCATCTGCCCACAGCAGACCAAGGCCAAGCCCTATTCAGGTGGGTGGCATGCAGTGCAACAGACAAGGTCTGTCTGATGAACAGTCATGGTATCCCCAGGGACTGATCTGCCTCTGTGGCAACAGTATGGTGCAGTACACACAGCCAGTGCCCCCTAGGGCAGAAGGTTGCAGGTTCAAGTCCCAGCTGTGGCTCCTGCAGACCATGTCCCTACATTTAACCCTACATAGCACATGCAGCATAAACATGTGCACGCCCTAGAGCAGGGGGTCTCCAAACATGTCCTGGAGGGCCACACTCCAGCCAGGATTTTGGAATATCCCTAAAGGAGTGGCCTAGTGGTTGGGGCAAGGTACCTCAGGCCAGAAGGTCAGGGGTTCAAATCCCACTAGAGAACAGCAACCCTGGGCTGGAAGGACTGGTTTCTAGTCCCACAAGTTATAGTGCCCTGTTCAATGTAAACTGCCTTGATATCATGAAAGGCAGTATATAAGAAATGTTAAATAAATGAAAAAATAAATAAGATACATTTAAATACAATGGGGCAGTGCATGCAAATATATCTCATGCATATTCATTAGGGATGTCCCAAAAACCTGGCTGCTCTCAAGGACAGGTTTGGAGACCCCTGCCCTAGAGCATTGGCCAACAGGGGCACAAACACCCACACACACAGGCTCCACTATCCATAGCCTCATGGAGAGTCAGGCTATTGGGCCCGGCATGGAGCAGCAGTTACCACCAAGCACTACTACTAGCACCTGCATACCTTAGCAATGCCTGCACTGTGCTCAGGACTAGTGTGGCAGGCAGGGCTGCCAACCACCCCTATCTTTGCACAATGCTGAAATAGGAGTGGGAGTGTGTCTATGTCTATCCATTGTTTTGTAACTGCCTACTCCTCACTGGGCCCACAATTCTTACACTGTTTCCAGCGTTAGCCTGCCAATGTGTATAATGAGGAGCAAGGTATTGTTGGTATGGCCCGGATGGGGCGGACTGGGCAGGATGCATCTGCACAGGGTGTGTGGCAATGGCTGGGACATTGTAGTGCCCGACCACCACCTGCATGGACAGGGTGGCCACAGCATGTAATGTTGGGTGGTTACTCTCACTCTGACTGAGCAGTGACCATGGCATGTCTAGGTTCCCACATAGTGCTATATAGTGTTTCTCTCAAGTGATATCTGTGTGTTCCCTGTTCTGGGACCCAATCATTGAAATACCTGCTTGATGTCTGTGCTTACATTTCACTTATGGGTGCACATAGTTCCTCTGGGAACATGCACTATGGATTGGTTAGTGGACTGTCTGCAGTCAGCATGTGCATGGCTGGAACACCTTGCAGGGTGCAGCAGGTGCAGACTGACTGTGCCCTCTGCTGGTGAATGTCAGATTGTGGTTGGGGGGCAGCTGAGTTTTTCCAGGCCTACTGCCAGTGCCTGTGTGATAAGTACAGATCTGCATCAACTGCCCTGGACAGTGCCCTTTCGCCAGCAGGACTGGGGTTGATGGTCCAACAGCCCTTCATCATGCTCCTCTACTGCCTCCATTGCAAAGACGTAGAGTGTGGGTCTGTTGGGGGCAGATCCTGTCCACCACCTTGACCCAGAGAGGGTGGGTTGGTAGGTTGTGCTACATAATCTGCATGTGGGTCCAGACCCCCTCCCCTTGCTCTTATAACAAGTGACCATGCCAACCACACTGGTTATGCTCTATCTTGGGTGGCTCCTGGTCTCCAAGGGCTAGATGTGACTGGGAAATAAAGATGGACACAGGATTATATTAGGTGTGGCTGCAAAGAATACCTATCACACAGTGGCAATGATAAGGCCCTGCAGCAAATCCTATCTCAAAGAATCCGGGTACTGCAGACCTGGTGCTGGCCGCCTCACCTCACCATCATGGTGAACACAAAACCGGCACACTGGCATGGTGTTGAGCTACTCTGTGCCAGTATCACACACAGTCATTTCCTCCTACCAAGCTGAGGTGCTGGAGAGCTGCATACCCCATATGGTGATCAGATGTAGACTGCTGTTCTGCATGTGCATTGCATCATGGGTACTGGTGGGTTTACCCTATCCTGTTAAACACAGCAGACATTTTGTGCGGTGACCTGCAGTCTTTCTGTAGCCAGCCATTGCTGGGGACAGATGCCATAGAAATATAGCCTACTGGTTAATACAATGATATCCTAAGCAGAAGTCATGGGTTCAATCTCTCCATGGTTTCATTTTATTAGGCCTCTCCGAGGCAAGTCCTTTTCATTCCTGTGACAGTCATATCTCTGCAGATCTGTGCTGCCAGCACATAGTAACCTCATCACAGTTGCCAGCCATCCTTCTGTCCATCTATCTGCATCTGTCAGCTGTGTAGAATCCTATCTTCATGTGCAGGCTGCTACCCCATGTCCTGCACTGGTACCCTTTTCTGCATTGTGGCTCTTCATGCTTGCCTCTTCTGTGTCTGATCTGCATGGCACTACTACTCCTCTGTCCTCCTATCATTGCAAATATCTTGCCACCTCTACCTCCACTTGCGGACACGCATTCCCATCCTCTTCCACCCACTGTCATTGTAGCACTTTACATTGCCAACACCCTGTGCATCAGTACAGCTGCTGCCAATATGTTTGTCCATTTTTCCGGCTGCCACATCGGCTGCATGCAGATTTGGCAGGTCCATCAGCTCCCACCTCTACTTCCTTCCATCACTTGTCCATTGCCTTTCCTTGGTGCTCTGTGCAGTGTTAGTGTTAGGATTACATCTGTTTTTTGGCCTTACATTTCATGCTTGTCAACTTTGGCCACCTTACTGCCATTGGGCACCATATGTTTATTATGTTTGTTTATGTTTATTAGAGATTTGATATACCGCTCAGGCCAAAAGGCATTAGAGCGGTTTACAATACTATATCATTCAAGGAAAATAGGAAAAGAACGCCATTATATGATAGGACAGATTAAAGGACAGAGACAGTCACAGGCAAGATAAGGAAATATACACTGAACAGTTACCACAATAAGTAATCACGGACAGTCCATCTAAAGCCATCAATGTACCTTCCAGCAACAGACGCCACGGACCAACGCCTAAGGGCCACGCCAAAGGGCCCTCTGGTGAGGCCCTCAGGCGCGGGCGCGCCTCTGCAACGGCAGATTTTATGCCGTTCATCATGGCTGATGATTGGGGCTTAAGGAGGAAGGGGGAGCTCCTGCTCTCACCCCCGACGTGATGGCTGCTCTCCTCGCGCCTCTGCAATGGCAGATTTTATGCCGTTCATCATGGCTGCTGATTGGGGCTTAAGGAGGAAGGGGGAGCTCCTGCTCTCACCCCCGACGTGATGGCTGCTCTCCTCGCACCTCTGCAACGGCAGATTTTATGCCGTTCATCATGGCTGCTGATTGGGGCTTAAGGAGGAAGGGGGAGCTCCTGCTCTCACCCCCGACGTGATGGCTGCTCTCCTCGCGCCTCTGCAACGGCAGATTTTATGCCATTCATCATGGCTGCTGATTGGGCTGTTTAAAGTTGTTAAAACCCAAGAGGATTGTGGAAAACTGCAGGAGGATCTGGATAAATTGGAAGACTGGGCATCCAAATGGCAGATGAAATTTAATGTGGACAAGTGCAAAGTTATGCACCTAGGAAAGAACAACCCACACTATAGTTACACAATGCAAGGTTCCACATTGGGAACCACCACCCAGGAAAAAGATTTAGGAGTCATCGTGGATAACATGTTAAAACCCTCTGCCCAGTGTGCAGCGGCAGCCAAGAAAGCAAATAGAATGCTAGGTATCATAAAGAAAGGGATGGAAAATAAAACAAAGGATATTATAATGCCTCTGTATCGTTCCATGGTACGACCGCACCTTGAATATTGTGTGCAGTTCTGGTCACCATATCTTAAAAAGGACATAGCATTATTAGAAAAAGTACATAGAAGAGCCACCAAAATGGTGAAGGGGATGGAAGGCTACTCCTATGAAGAGAGGCTACAAAGGTTAGGGCTCTTCAACCTGGAAAAGAGACGGCTGAGGGAAGATATGATAGAGGTCTATAAATTAATGAATGGAGTGGAGCAGGTAAACGTGGATCAATTGTTTACGCTATCAGAATATAGAAAGACTAGGGGACATGCAATGAAGCTACAGGGTAAACTATTTAAGACAAATAAGAGAAAATATTTTTTCACTCAACGTGTAATCAAACTCTGGAATTTGTTACCGGAGGATGTAGTAAGGGCTGTTAGTGTAGCTAGGTTTAAAAAAGGTTTGGACAAGTTCCTGGAGGAAAGGTCCATAAACCACTATTAAAAATGGACCCAGGATAAGTTCCTGGAGAAAAGGTCCATAAACCACTATTAAAAAGGGACCCAGGATAATCAGTGCTTGACCCAGTACAAGCATTGTGGAACCTGTGTCTTTTGGGGATACTGCTAGGTACGTATGACCTAGATTGGCCACTGTTGGAAACAGGATACTGGGCTTGATGGACCTCGGTCTGACCCAGTATGGCATATCTTATGTTCTTATGTTCTTATCTTGGGTCACCTTAACATCCTTAGGGCACCTTATACGGCACCTTAGGTTAGGCGCCTCATAAGGTGCCTTTTAGGGCGCCTTAGGTTTAGGCGCCCTATAGGGCACCTTATAAAGCGCCTTGTAGGTCTTGTAATGTGTTTTGTTTGTCTGCTTTAACATGCAATGTCCTGTTAACGTGCGCTAACTGGCCAAGGCGCCCTTTAACATGTGTTAAATGGCCATTTCAATTTTATTGCAGGTATGCCCACTTCCTTATATGGCATTGCTCACGTTAACACTGCACTTAACGCCGGTAACGTTACCGCGCTTTAGTAAACATACCCCTTAATTTCTATTCATCTACGAGGAATGCCCATCAACACAACTATAATTCAGGTATATGCCCCAACAACAGCTGCAGAAGAAGAAAATGTTGATGAGTTCTATGAACAAGTACACGCTGAAATTGACAGAACAAGCAAACAGGATATCCTGATATTCATGCGTGACGGGGACGTAAAAGTTGGCAACAAAGAAGAAGGCAAAATGGTTGGAAAATATGGCCTTTGGCAACAGAAATGAAGCAGGAGAAATACTGACAGAATTCTGCAAGACCAACGATCTATTCATCTCAAACACCTTCTTCCAGCAACACTTGCGCTGACTGTACACGTGGCCTTCATCCAATGGATTGTACAAAAATTAAATTGACTACATCTGTGGAAGACAATGATGGAAAAGCTTGATAACATCAACAAAGACAAAACCTGGAGCTGACTATGGTACAGATCACCGACTACTAGTATGCAAACTCAAGCTAAAGTTGAAAAAGAGCAAGCCACTAATGAATGTAGCAAAATATGACCTTGAGAATATACCATTGGAATTTAAAGACTGCCTGAAAAATCAATTTGTTGCTTTAGATACAAATGGCAGAAGAGTTATGTGATGACATCAAGAAAGTTGTGCTGGAAAAAAGTGAGAAGTCTCTACAAAAGGTGTAAAAGCAAAAACAGCCAAAATGGATGACTGAAGAAACTCTGAAAATTGCCCAGAAATGCAGAGAAGCTAAAGCCAGAGGAGAAAAAGAGGTAATCACAAAACTTAACAGAGATTTCGAATGTGCAGCAAGACAAGACAAGGGAAAGTACTAAAATTACGCAAGCATGGAAATAGAATCAGAAACTATTAGAGGAAGAGCAAGATCAGCTTTCCTAAAGCTACAAGAATTAAAGAAAAAATTTCAGCCTCAAATTGGAATACTACAAGATGCTCAAGGATCCATGTTGAATGATGCTGAGAAGATCAAGAAAAGGCGTAAAGAATATGCAGAGTCATTATACCGTAAAGTTCAAGTGGACCAACCTGTACCTTATGATCAGGAACCATTGGTGATGAAAAAAGAAGCTGAAGCAGCATTGAAAGCCTTATCTAAGAATAAAGTGCCAGGCATTGATGGCATTCCCACTGAAGTATTACAGCAATCGGATGAAGCTCTTATCATACTTACCAGGATGTGCCAGGAAATTTGGAAGACAAATTCATGGCCAACTGACTGGAAAAAATCTGTGTTTATACCAATAGAGGGCAATGCTGCAAGGGGCATGTCCGGACTATCTGGATGGCTAAAAGAAGAATGGGGCCAATGCATACTCGATTCTGCCACCGCGGGAGCTATACATTCCTCCAGTTGTAGAATCTGGTTCCATGGACATTCTGAGTCCTGCCTATTCAGCTCTCCCAATGCTCCTGCTGCTGTGCCAGTGCGGTAACATCCTGTCGCCATGGCACTGGCATGTCCAGCAGGAGCACACAATGCTTGACCCCACAACATACTTTTCCATGCCTCCTGATCCTCTGCAGTGGCAGCTAGTGCCTGGATCTGGCAGCGGGGCATCTCCTGCGACTGAACAAAGTGTGTGGAGGGGATGCAGGGCCCGATCCCCCCCGTGACCAGCATTTATTGCACCTCTGTGGTGGAATAAAGCGGGCATCCAGGTCGTATCCGGGGGACATATAGATGCCTTCCTGGAATGGTCTCTGTACATCTGGGTTGCAGGCCATGCCCACGCTTCACCTTCCTCCGCCCAGGTGCCTCCACCTCCTGACCCCACCCAGCGCTCACCGCACAATGGCCCTGTACAAGCGGGGAGTGAAAGGTGCTGAAAACTGTTCCAGTCCTGAATGGGGGATGGACGTCCAACCCTGCTACAGCAACAGAATGAACACCATAGTGAAGAAGGGTGATCCAACTGACTGTGGAAATTATTGCTCAATCGCGCTGATCTCATATGCAAGCAAGATTCTATGCAAGATCATTCTGCAGAGACTATACCTGGAATGAGAACTGCCTGAAGTAAAAGCAGGGTTCAGGAAAGGGTGAGGAACGAGAGACATCACTGCGGAAGTGAGATGGATCCTTGAAAAGACAAAAGAATACCAAAAGAATATCCATATGTGTTTTATTGAATACAGGAAAGCTTTTGACTGTGTAAACGATGAAAAACTGACCACATTAAGAAGCATGGGTATACCAGAACACCTGATGGTTCTCTTGTACAATGTCTACATTGATCAAGAAGCAACAGTTTGAACGGAACTAAGAGAAACAGAATGGTTTAAAATCAGCAAAGGTGTTCTACAAGGCTGCATTTTTTCCCTCTACCTCTTTAATTTATATGCAAAACAAATCATCAGAGATGCAGGACTGTATGAAGACAACCAAGGTGTGAAAATTGATGGAAGACTCATCAACAATCTTTGCTATGCTGATGATATCACATTACTGGTGAAAGTGAAGACAATCCGAAACATTTTCTTCTCAAGATCAAGGAACATAGTCTTAAAATGAGCCTGCATCTTAATGTAAAGAAGACAAAGATCCTGACAATTGGAAAAATCAATAAGTTCATAGTTCTTGGATCAACTATCAATAAATAAAGCAACAAGCAGCCAAGAAATCAAACAAATGGCTATGAAGGACATAGACAAGATTCTCAAGAGCAGGGATGTCTCTCTTTATACAAAAATTGGACTTGTCCAAGCCATGGTATTTTCAATAACATTATGTGGATGCAAAAGTTGGACAGTGAAAAAGATAGACAGGAAGAAAATTCATGCCACTGAATTATGGTGCTGGTGATGAATACTGTGTATATCATGGACCGCCATAAAAACAAACCAGTCAGTACTAGAGGAGATCAAATCTATGCTTTCCATAGAAACTCAAATGACAAGACTTTGACTTTCATACTTTGGACACATCATACGAAGAGAGAGATTGTAATGCTTGGCAAGATAGAAGGTCAACACAAAAGAGGAAGGCTGGCAATGAGATGGATTGATACAATAACAGCAGCTTTGGGTGCCACTCTGTCAACAATGAGCCACCTGACTGAATACCGAACACAGTGTAGGTCAACTTTCCAGAGGGCTGCTATGAGTTGACACCGATTCGACGGTACTTAACAACAACAACAACAAGGACTTTCTATTTTGTGGTCAGAAAATTATATTTCCTGATGTAGTTAGGGCTACACAGCTACATAGAAGGAGGTTCCTTCATTTGAAGCCTTGTGCTTTGGCTCTGGGAGCCTCTTTCTTTTTCTGCTTCCCCTGTAAATGTTTGTTTTTTTAACCAGAGCACTAGGTATATGTTCACTGATCTTTCTGAATTGGAGAATTATCTTAAAGATAAGTGACCTTATCCTGTCTAGCCCTGAAGTTCCCATGTTTCTGGTTTAATTTGGTCTTTATTTTCCTTCATTCTTTTTATTATGGACATTGTTATCTAGGGAATAGATTATTCTCTTTCTGCTTGGGTGAGACAGGTTCCTCTCTCCATAACATGGACTAGGAAGCAAAATATTTTTTTCTTTTTGTAAATTCTTCTTAGTTCTTTTTCTGTTCTTGTATTTGCAATTTCTTTGTTTATTGCATCTTGTATGCTGTAAATGTTTAATAAAAAATCTGTTATTTCATTGAAAATATATTATTATACAATCAACCAATGGTAGTTGTAAGACAATTTATGTTTTTTATGAAGAAGGGGTTCTTTGGTCTTCACAGGTTTTGTGTGTTTCAGTAACCTTTACCGAGGGATTCTCCTTGAGCTATGTCAGCAGTTCCCTGGTAGCCGTGTTACCCACTACCATGGAGGGCATAATTAGTACAGGTAGCAGGGCCGGATTTACCTTGAGTGAGGCCCTACGCCAACAAAAATTGTGGGCCCCCAGAAAAGATAAAAACGAGCACGCCGGATCAGCTGCGCGCTGTTGGCCCTGACGTCATAATTAAACTGGGAATCCCAAAAGCCAAACTTGGAATGTACAACACTGTAGAAATAAAACTATACATTAATTTGCTCTTGTACTAAACAAAGTGCAGACGTTAATGATGCACATTTACCAAAGCTGACATATTCCAATTAATAAATTCAAAATAAAGAGATATTTTTCTACCTTTTGTGCATTTTTTTCAGCTGCAATTGCTCCAGCCACTTTCTTCTGGTTTCTTCGTGTCAGCCCAACTCCAGTCTTAACCCCCCCAGCCCATTTCCAGTCTCAGCCCCCATCGACTCAAGTAAACTTTAATTAAAAAAAAATAAAACGCTGGCCGCTGCCGCTGCCGCGGCGGCAGCATGGACTGTCCCGCGGGGTCCCCTCTGCCTGGCTGAGCCCCTCCATGCTGGCTTTGAGAGGCGCGAAGGGAGAGTGTCTCCCTCGCATCTCTGTTAAGCCCGCAGGGGCTGATGGGAAATTTCTTAACAAAGATTTCAATGGGGCCGCGGCTGCGATAACGATCGCGAACCGCTACCGCGGCTTTGTAAACAAGCCCCTAAGTGTTCTGTGAAGTATGCAGCAGGGCATGTGGCAGCATTTTTAGCATTTCCTAGACTTTGATTTTTAGTTCCAGGCATTTTTTAGAGTTGTCTGCTCATTTTGCAATGCCAGGCAGCATTGGGGATGCACAGTGCATTGTCTCACTTAGACCCATTAGAGTTATAGCGAAGGTAGTTTATTTTAGCAACTGTACATTATTTATTTGAATTTGTCTTTTGGTTTGTCTGCCACCAGTGTTTTCACTGGATCACAATACAGAAATAATATTTTGTGACTATTTCCTTTATATAGCTGTTTTTATGCAGCTGACTTTGTGCACTATTTTAAATATATCATATTGGTATTAAGACAGCCTTATACATGTTCCTCTTTCAATGTATTGAGATAGTTTTGTGTGGATATACCTAGTCACTTTACTGACTGGTGATTACTTTATGGTCCTCTTTTCTTGGTGCCTAGAGTCTCATTTGCCATTGCGAAGGTTAGTTGGTTATTGCCAGTGGTTGGATTTACTTTTGGAAGTCGCTGGTTCTGTCAGTGGATCAGAATACCTCAGAAGTAAGTGCACATGTTTGAATCTGTTTGTTTATCTCCACATTTTTTTATGTTTTTTCCACTAATTAGTTTTATTTCTTCACAGGGGGTATTACCCCATTGACATCTATGATTTAAATTATGTTTTTTGTTTCTCCTACAGTAAGTGAGGTTCGTGTTTTTCTGTTTTTTTCTGTTTTTCTCCTTTTTTGCTTTTTTTACTTTTCTTTTGGCTTTAATCTTGGTCCCTTTTGGCTCTCATTGTTTGACTCACCTCCGGTTAGTTTCTATGACTGCATTTATTGTTATTATTACTGTTTCTATTACTGTTTTTTACTGTTGCTATTACTATTTTCATTATCATTCTTATGACTGTTCATTTCCTTTGATATCTTTAAGTTGTTTCAATAAGAAGAATGGGGTTCATGGTCTGTTTTTTTGTCTTTTTATATTATAGATTTAGCTTTATGTCTTCATTGGTTTACCATGTTGGTTTTATTTGTTTATGTGTTTATATATACCCCTGATACAGGCATCTTGCCGAAACATGTCAGGTGGGATTTAAATGTTTTATATAAGTGATTTTTTTGTATGAATATAAGAACATTAGATATGCCATACTGGGTCAGACCAAGGTCCATCAAGCCCGGTATCCTCTTTCCAACAGTGTCCAATCCAGCAGTTTCCCAAAAAGACACACATGTTCCACAATGCTTGTATTGGGGCAAGCAGTGGATTTCCCAGGTCCTCTTTAATAATGGTTTATGGACCTTTCCTCCAGAAACATATCCAAAACTTTTTTTTTGTATGAATATAAGAACATTAGATATGCCATACCGGGTGAGACCAAGGTCCATCAAGTCCGGTATCCTCTTTCCAACGGTGGCCAATCCAGCAGTTTCCCAAAAAGAAACAGAATTTCCCAAAAAGACACACAGGTTCCACAATGCTTGTATTGGGGCAAGCAGTGGATTTCCCAGGTCCTCTTTAATAATGGTTTATGGACCTTTCCTCCAGAAACATATCCACAACTTTTTTAAAACCAGCTACACTAAGCTTTTACTACATCCTCCGGTAACGAATTCCAGAGTTTGATTATGCGTTGAGTGAAAACATGTTTTCTTGTTAGTTTTAAATGGGTTAAACTCTAGCTTCACTGCATATCCCCTCGTGTTTCTACTTTTTGATGGTGTAAACAATCATTTTATATTTACCTGTTCCACTCCATTCACTAATTTAAAGACTTCTATCACATCTCCCATCAGCCGTCTTTTTTCCAAGTTGAAGAACCTCAACCTTTTAAGACTTTCCTCAAAGGAGTACCCTTCCATCCCCTTTACCATTTTGGTGGCTCTTCTCTGTATCTTTTCTAGTCTGCTATATCCATTTTAAGATAGGGTGACCAGAATTGCACACAATATGCTAGGTGTGGTCACTCCATGGAATGTTACTGAGGCTTTATATTATCCTTTGTTTTATTCTCCATTCTTTTCCTTATGATTCCTAACATTCTACTAGCTTTCTTGGCTGCTGCTGTTGCACACTGGGCAGAGGGTTATCCACGATGAAGCCTAAATCTTTTTCCTGGGTGGTGGTTCCTAATGTGGAACCTTGCATTGTGTAACCATAGTTTGGGTTGTTCTTTCCTAGGTGCATAACTTTGCACTTGGCCACATTAAATTTCATCTGCCATTTGAAGATCCAGTCTTAAAATTTATCAAGGTCCTCTTGCAATTTTTCACAACCCTCTTTGGTTTCAACAACTTTGAATAATTTTGTGTCATCTACAAATTTGATTACCTCACTCGTTATTTCAATTTCCAGGTCATTTGCGAATATGTTAAAAAATAGTGGACCCAGCACAGATCCCTAAGGTACTCTACCATTAACCTTTCTCCATTGGAAAAATTGGCCATTTAGCCCTACCCTCTGCTTTCTATCTTTTAACCAGTTCCTGAACCACAATAGTACATCGCCTCCTGTTTCATGACTTTTTAATTTCACCAACGGTCTCTCTTGAAACACCTTGTCAAAGGCTTTATGAAAATCCAGATACACTAAGGGGCTTGTTTACAAAGCCGCGGTAGCGGTTCGCGATCGTTATCGGAGCCGCGGCCCCATTGATTTCAATAACGATAACGATCGCGAACTGCTACCGCGGCCTTGTAAACAAGCCCCTATATCAACCAACTCACCTTTGTCTACCTGTTTATTCAAACCTTCAAAAAAACATAACAGAAAGTAAGACAAGACCTTCCTTACTAAAGCCATGTTGGCTGTCTCCCGTTAAGCCATCTACCATTTTGTCTAGTTTTGACTTCAAGCTCACTGGTCTGTAGTTTCCCAGATCACCCCTGGAACCCTTTTTAAAAATTGGCCTTTTATTGGCCATCCTCCAATCTTCAGGTATTACAGATAATTTTAATGATAGTTCACAGATTACTAATAGTAATTCCTTTCCTGTCCTTTCCTTATGATTCCTGGCATTCTATTTGTTTTCTTTGCTGCTGTTGCACACTGGATGGATGATTTCAATGTATTTTCCATGATGATGCCTAAATCTTTTTCCTGGGTGGTGGTTTCTAAGGTGGTAGCTTGCATTGTGTAACCATAGTTTGATCTGTTCTTTCCTAGGTGCATAACTTTGCAATTGTCCAAATTCAATTTAATCTGCCATTTCCAGTTTTTCAAGGTCCTCTTGCAATTTTTCACAATCCTGTTGCGTTTCAACAACTTTGAATAATTTTGTGTCATCTGCAGATTTGATCACCTCACTCATTATTCCTGTTTCCAGTTCATTTATGAATATGTTAAAAAGCAATGAGCCCAACACAGATCCATGGGGTACACTGCTATTCACTTGTCTCTATTAAGAAAATTGGCCATTTAGCCCTACTCTCTGCTTTCTATCTTTTGACCAGTTCTTGATCCACAATACCACACTGCCTCCAATCCCAGAACTTTTTAGTTTCATCAAGAGTCTCTCATAAGTGACCTTGTCAAAGGCTTTCTTAAAATCCATATAACTATATCAACTGGCTTAGGATGGTTAACCTGTTTATTCACACCTTGAAAAGCATATAACAGATTAGTAAGACAAGACTCTCCTTGGCTAAATCCATGTTGGCTTTCTCCAATTAAATCATGGTTAACTGCATGTTCAGTAATTTTATTCTTTATAATGGTTTCTACCATTTTGCCCAGTGCTGACGTCAAGCCCACTGGTCTTTAGTTTCCCTGATCACCCTTGGAACTCTCTTTAAAAATTGGAGTTATATTGGCCACTCTCCAATCCTCAGGCACTACAGATAATTTTAATGATAGTTCAGAGATTACTAATAGCATGTCTGCAGTCTCATATTTCAATACCCTTGGATGTATACCATCCGGTCCAGGTGATTTGCTTCTCTTCAGTTTGTCAAACATCTTCCCGGTTTATCGATATTGTTTTCAGTTCTTCCACTACATCACTTTTATATACCATTTCAGGCATGGGTAATTTCCTTACATCTTCTTTAGTAAAGACTGAAGCAAAGAATTCATTCAGACTCTCCGCTATGGTCTTGTCTTCACTTAGCACTCTTTTTATGCCTCTATCATCCAATGGTCCAACAGACTGTCTCACAAGTTTTTTGCTATGAATGTACTTGAAAAAGTTTTTATTATCTGTTTTTGCTTCCACGGCAAGTGTCTTTCAAATTCTCTCCTTGCCTGCCTTATCAGTGCCTTACATCTAACTTGCCAATACTTAAATTGTTTCTGCTGTTCGTCATTATGCATCTTTTTCCATTTCCTGAAGAATGCCTTTTTGGCAACAACAGCCTTTCTGGCCCACCTTTAAACCATGTTGGCAGTTTGTAGGCCTTCCTTCCACTTTTCTTAATGTATGGCGTACATCTGGTCTGGGCTTCTAAGATAGTATTTTTAAACAATGCCCTTACTTGTTGTAAGTCTTTAACCTTTGCAACTGCTCCTTTTAGTTTTTTCTTAACAATTTTCCTCGTTTTATCATAATCTCCCTTTCGAAAGTTAAAAGGTAGCACTGTGGATTTCCTTGCCATCTTTCTTCTATTTATTAAATCAAATGTGATGACACTATGATCACTAATGCTAAGAGGTCCCAAAACCCTTATGTCTTGCACCAGATTCTGTGTTCCACTATGGACTGGGTCCGAAATAGTTTCCCCTCTAGTCGGTTCATGAACTAGCTGCTCCAAGAAGCAGTCATTTATTTCATCTAAAAACTTTGGGGTATGTTTACTAAACCGTCTTAATGTTACCGGCGCTAGTTGCAGCGATAATGTGAAGAATGCCATATAAGGAGTGGAAGTTCCGGCATCAAGGTAGCAAGAATCTGTATCGCGTGATAGTGGGTGCCGTGGCACGTTAACGCACGTTAACCTTAAGTTCATGCCAGCACAGTGTTAGATACTATAAAGATGTAGCCCACTGGTTACTGCAATGACTGTGGAGGCAGAGGTCATGGGTTTGATCCTGCAGTGGTGTTATGTAAGAAGGCTGTCTGAGACACTTCCCTTTTCTAATTTAAATCAGTACTGTCTGAGGCAGTTCCCGTAGTTCATTTAAATCAGTGCTGTCTGAGGCATTCCCTTTTTTAAGTTAAATCAGTGCTGCCAGCAAAAACACCCTCGCAGTGCCATAACATAAGGTGTTGCATAAGGCACCCTATAAGGCTCTCCATAGGGCACATTATAAAGTGCCCTGTCCACCAAGGCACCTTCTAATTGCCCTATAGGGTGCCTTATGAGTCACCTTAATGTTACAGCACTGTAAGGGTGCATTTTGCTGGCAGCACTGATTTAAATTAAAAGGAAAAGCCTCAGAGAGCCTTATTAAATAACACCACTGTGGGATCAAACCCATGATCTCTGCCTCCACAGTCATAGACATAATCATTAGGCTACATCTCTACAGCTGCTGGCACTCTACTGGCTGGCTACAGAAAGACTGCAGGTCACCACACAAACTGCTGTGGTTACAAGGATAGGGTAAACCTGCCTGCACCCATGATGCACTGCACATGCAGATCAGCAGTCTACAGCTGATCACATAATGGGGTATGCACCCCTACAGCACCTAGGCCTGGTAGGGGGAACTGACCGTGTGTGCTACTGGCACAGAGTAGCTACAGACAGTGACGTGCGGGTCCTGTGCTCACCCTGAGGGTGAGGTGGGGCACCCGGCACCAGGTCCGCAGCACCTGGCTCAGCTAAGATAGGTTATGCTATAGGTCCCCATCAGTGCCAGTGTGTGATAGGTAGACCTTGCAGACACACCTAGGATACACCTGTGTCCATCTGTTTTTTTCCAGACATGTTTAGCCCTTGTGGACTATAATGCACCTAGAGCAGTGCATGTTCTGTGTGGGTGCCATGGGCACATGTCATAGGTGAAGGGTGGGTGCTTGGACCCAAAAACGTATTATGTAGCACCACCCAACCTGCCCTCTGTGGGTGGGGAGGGGGACAGGATCTCCCACCAACAGGTCCACATTGTACATCTCTACAATGGGGGCAGTAGAGAGGACCATCAACCCCAGTCCTGCTGGGGAACAGGCACCCTAAAGGGCAGTTGATGCAGATCTGTATGCATCATATAAGGCAATGGCAGACAAGGAGAACACTAGAGAAACTCAGCTGCCTCCCACCACTATCTGACATTCACCAGCAGAGGGCACAGTCAGTCTTCACCCACTGCACCCTGCAAGGTGTTCCAGCCATACACATGCTAACTGCAGACAGTCTGCTAGCTAGTACATAGTGCATGTTCCTGGAGAAACCAAGTACACCCAAAAATGGGATGTGAGCACACACACCAAGCAAATATGTCAGTGATTGGGTCCCGGAAAAGAAAACCTATAAATATCACTTGAGAGAAATGCTGCAGAGCACTATGAGGGAACCTAGCCATGCCATGGTCACTGTTCAGTCAGGGTGAGAGTGACCTCCCAGCATGACATGCTGTGGCCATCCTGTCCGTGCAGGTGGTGGTCGGGCACTACAATGTCCCAGCAATTGCCCTATACCCTGTGCAGATGCATCCTGCCCAGGCCACCCTGTCTGGGCCATACCCACAGTAACTTGCTCCTCAGTATGCACATTGGCAGGCTAACACTGGAAACAGTGCAAGCAGTGTGGGCTCAGTAAGGTGTAGGCAGCCACCACACACTGGATAGACATACACACACTCCCACACCTATGCCAGCATTGTGCAAATATGGAGGTATGTGGCAGCCCTGGCCGCCACACCAGTGCTGGGCACAGTGCAGGCATAGCTATGGTACACAATACTGTTGGGATCACTCCCCGGGGTGGTAAACACTGTCAGAATCAATAACTGAAACACACTCCCCAGATATCAGAAAGGTTGCTATGATGAATCTCTATCAACAAATTGTGTTTAACTTAGGATTTGTTAGCTGATATTACTCATAGCAACCTTTTGATATATGTGGAACGTGTTCCCAAGTTGCTAAGGTTGCTAAGGTATGCAGGTGCCAATATTGGGAGATGCTGCTCCGTGCAGGGCCCAACAGCCTGACTCTCCATGAGGCTTTGGATAGTGGAGCCTCTGGGTGTGGGTGTTTGTGCCCCTGTTGGCCACTGCTCTAGGGCAGAGGTTCCCAACTCCAGTCCTAGTGGGCCAAATACTGTTCAGGTTTTCATGCCCTCCCTAATGAAAATGCATGAAATACATTTGCATACAATGGGGGCGATGCATACAAATGCAGCACAGGCATGAAACAGCATGAAACCTGAATGGTGTTTGGCCCTCCAGGACTGCAGTTGGGAAACTCTTCTCTAGGGATTGCACATGTTTATGGTGTCTGTGCTCTGTAGGGTAAAATATAGGCGTTTCAGGCATGTTTATTTTATCTGCAATAAAGGTTCGGTCTTTATTACCACGGTTTAGTACTGGGTTAAATATGGGGACAAGGTTGGCAGGAGCCACTGCTGGGACTTGAACTTGTGACCTTCTGCCCCTGACCACACTGGCTGTGTGTACTGCACCAAACTGTTGCTGCAGGTGTGGATCATTCCCTGGGGATACCATGACTGTTCGTCAGACAGACCTTGTCTGTTGCAGTGCACTGTACCCACCTAAATGGGGCTTGGACGTGGTCTGCTGTGGGCAGATGCCACTGCCCCCTCCACCACCAGCACCCCTCTGCCACCATGCTGACATGCCCTTATGCTGGTGGTGCTGGTAGTGCACAGTCCCAGGCCATCCAGTGTGCCAGTAGGTAGCTGCCTATAGTGTGGGTTCTCAGGTAGGGGTGCCTACATGGACATGCATGCTTCCCCCTGGCACCGCCTGCCAATTTTATGTGCCCTTGGGGGTACCTGCTGGGTAATATCCCATGAGACACTGTGGGACACATATTCATGCCCATGTTGGACCCTCGTCAGTTGCTGTCTTGCTGCTTTACAGTTTCAGCATTCCTATGTGCCACCTAGACATCTGCCTAGTCTGCACTGTGCCCCAGCTGGACCACAGCATGTGCCGCCTGCAGCCCCCTGTATCCCATTTACAGCATCAGTACAGTTGCCCTTTCCTATGTGCCCACTCTGTTGTTGCTGCACATGTGCATGCCACAACAAAAACCCTGATCACCGCTATTTCAATGTGGGATCATTCACTTTGTAGGCCCTTCCAAACATGATATCTTCGTTTTTACGCTTTGTCAGTAGTGTTGCTTTATGTTTATCATGAACATCACTATTGGCCAGCATGGTTATTGGGATTTCAAATGTGGTTTTGGTCATTTTATATGTTTATTTGCCTTTTTGGTTCCTGCACATGTACCACTACTATCACTTTTCTGGGTTTCCCTGCCTTTGCTGTACATTGCTGACTGAAATGGTTTCTCTCTCCAGCAAATGTGCCTCTAACGCGAGGGTTTCACTGCAGGACCCAAAAGGCAGGCAGAGCTCCAGAGTCTCAATGCGTGGATGAGACGATGGTGCAAGAATGAGGGGTTTGGATTTGTTAGGAACTGGGGAACATTCTGGGGAAAGGAGGGGCCCTTCCGAAGGGATGGGCTTCACCTTAACCAGGATGGAACCAGGCTGCTGGCATTAACCTTTAAAAAGGAGATGGAACAGCTTTTAAACTAGATAATAGGGGAAAGCCGACAGTCACACAAGAGGGCATGGTTCGGAAGAATGTATCCTTGAAGGATACTACCAAAAGCAGAGAGGTTCCAAAAAAAAGAGTAAAGTAGCCCAAATGACCTCGAGTATGGAGCAGACAGAGCTTAAAGATCCCAAATTACCCATGCCTACCAATAGCCAAATTAATATGAATAAAATAAGTCTCTAAAATGCATGTATGCAAATGCTAGAAGTCTGAAAAATAAGATGGGAGAGTTAGAATATATAGCACTAAATGAGAGGTTAGATATGATTGGAATCTCAGAGACATGGGAAACTACAGACTGGTGAGCCTGACGTCAGTACTGGGAAAAATGGTAGAAACCATCATAAAGAACAAAATTGCTGACATGTAGATAGTCATGGCTTAATGGGAGACAGCCAACATGGCTTTAGACAAGGAAGATCTTGTCTTACTAATCTGTTATGTTTTTTTGAAGGTGTGAATAAACAGGTAGACAAAGGTGAGTCAGATGATACAGTGTATTTGAACTTTCAGAAAGCCTTTGACAAGATCCCTCATCAGAGATTTCTGGCAAAACTAAAGAGTCATTATATAGGAGGCAGTGTACTATTGTGGATCAGGAACTGGTTAAAAGATAGAAAGCAGAGGGTAGGGCTAAATGGCCAGTTTTCCCAATGGAGAAAGGTGAATAGTGGTGTACCCCAGGGATCTGTGCTGGGTCCGCTGCTTTTTGACATATTCATAAATGACCTGAAAAAGGGAATAACGAGTGAGGTTATCAAATTTGCAGATGACACAAAACTATTTAAAGTTGTTAAAACCCAAGAGGATTGTGGAAAATTGCAAGAGGATCTTGATAAATTGGAAGACTGGGCATCAAAATGGAAGATGAAATTTAATGTGGACAAGTGCAAAGTTATGCACCTAGGGAAGAACAACCCAAACTATGGTTGCACGATGCAAGGTTCCACATTAGGGACCACCACCCAGGAAAAAGATTTAGGCGTCATTGTGGATAACAAGTTAAAACCCTCAGCCCAGTGTGCAGCGGCAGCCAACAGAGCAAATAGACTGCTAGGTATCATAAGGAAAGGAATGGAAAATAAAACTAAGGATATTATAATGCCTCCATATCGTTCCATGGTGAGACCGCACCTTGAATATTGTGTGCAATTCTGGTCACCGTATCTTAAAAAGGATATTGCGTTATTAGAAAAGGTTCAGAGAAGAGCCACAAAATGGTAAAGGGGATGGAAGCATACCCCTATGAAGAAAGGCTAAAAAGGTTAGGGCTCTTTAACCTGGAAGAGAGACGGCTGAGGGGAGATATGATAGAAGTCTATAAATTAATGAACGGAGTGGAACGGGTAAACATAGATCGATTGTTTACATAACCGGGTAAGGCGGACCGGTCCGCCGCCTCCCCCTCACAACCCCCCCCCAGACAATTATTAACAATCATACACAACACTTATTGGGAATTCAACTGGTCGCAGCTTTATTAACCTTTAACAATAACCATGAACAATCCAAACATTAACTTTACCCCCCCCCCCAGCAGAGCGAACTCTCACCAGCCATGTGGGTAGCAAAGTGACGCCGCTTCCGCTTCCGCCATGTCCAGACCCCGGCAAATTGCCTAGCCTACCTCTTCCGACTTCGCCATGTTATTAGCAAAAGCCTGAGGGACTGTCCGAGTCGGGGGTACCCTACCCCCGCCCTACTGCTTGGCTCCGGCTCCGGACCCCGGAAACCTCTGGGATCCCGCCACCCCCCCAGCTGCAACACCCCACTAATGCCCAAACCGACACCCGTGCCCTAGAAAGGGCAGGCGGGCGGGACGTCCGGCACCTCCGGCTCCCGCGAGGGAAAGGCTGGAGGACGCCGCGACGCCTCCACAACCCCCCCCCCAACGCTCGGCTCCAATTCCTCCCATTGGCTTCCGCACCCTTCAGTGCTCCGCGGGAGCCAATGGGAGCCCAGCATGCCGCAGGCCCGCCCCCGCGAACCACGAGGCCAGAGCCCGAAGGAGCGTGCGACCGGCCGCCCCCCCCGGTTAACGCCGGCCGTGCGCTCACGGGGGGGCCCGCGGCCTTGCCATAACCGGGTAAGGCGGATCGGTCTGCCGCTTCCCCCTCGCAACCCCCCCAGACAATTATTAACAATAATACACAACACTTATTGGGAATTCAACTGGTCGCAGCTTTATTAACCTTTAACAATAACCATCAACAATCCAAACATTAACTTTACCCCCCCCCCCAGCAGAGCGAACTCTCACCAGCCTAGCCTAGGCGTCATTGTGGATAACATGCTAAAACTCTCGGCCCAGTGTGCAGCGGCAGCCAAGAGAGCAAATAGAATGCTAGGTATCATAAGGAAAGGAATGGAAAATAAAACAAAAGATATTATAATGCCTCTATATCGTTCCATGGTGAGACCACACCTTGAATATTGTGTGCAATTCTGGTCGCCGTATCTTTAAAAGGATATAGAGTTATTAGAAAAGGTTCAGAGAAGAGCCACAAAATGGTAAAGGGGATGGAAGTATACCCCTATGAAGAAAGGCTAAAAAGGTTAGGGCTCTTTAACCTGGAAGAGAGACGGCTGAGGGGAGATATGATAGAAGTCTATAAATTAATGAACGGAGTGGAACTGGTAAACATAGATCGATTGTTTACGTTATCAGAATATAGAAAGACTAGGGGACATGCAATGAAGCTACAGGGCAAACTATTTAAGACTAATAAAAGAAAATATTTTTTCACTCAACGTGTAATCAAACTCTGGAATTTGTTACCGGAGGATGTAGTAAAGGCTGTTAGTATAGCTGGGTTTAAAAAAGGTTTGGACAAGTTCCTGGAGGAAAGGTCCATAGACCATTATTAAGAAGGGACCCAAGATATCAATGCTTGACCCAGTACAAGCATTGCGGAACCTGTGTCTTTTGGGGAAACTGCTAGGTACGTATGACCTAGATTGGCCACTGTTGGAAACAGGATACTGGGCTTGATGGACCTTGGTCTGACCCAGTATGGCATATCTTATGTTCTTATGTTCTTATGCTCCTCCTTCCGACACTCACAGGCACCGGCTCCAGCTGACTCCCCACCACTGTTCCGTCTGTGGTTTCTCCTGTTGATGTTTCCTTGAGGGACGTGTGGGAAGTGGTGACGTGCATGGAAATGTCCCTGCGTGCCTCCCTTTCCCAGGTCTCTCAATTTTCTAAGGATGTGGTACAGAAGTTGGGAGTTCATGAGGAAGCTATTGCAAAAAATAATACTGTTTTGAATAAATTAGAGGGGCAGGTTTCTATTATGCAGGCTGTTGCCTCCTCTTCAATTAGGGATAGTGTTAATATACATCATCAGATAGAGTCTCTTAAAATGCTGTACGTGTATAAAATTTGAGATTCTTAAACTTTCCACAAACTCATTACCTTTCTCCTTCTATTTTGTTATATAAATATTTCAAGGAGGTTCTGTTGATTGATGATGTTAACTCCATAAAATTATCTTCGGTTTATTATGTTCCTTTGCTGTCCTCTACAGAGGCCTCTTCCCCTATTGCTAATGACGCAGAGAATGTTCTAGCATCTCATTCATTGGATGTTTCTGCGTTTTTAGAGTCTTCAACTGATGAGATTACCAGACGTGCTACTCTAATTGTTTCTTTTATTTCTTTATCAGATAAAAATTTAATATTGCGGTTGTATTTTCCTAAAAAGAATCAATTGTTTTGTGGTAGCACGGTACAGGTTTTCCCTGATGTATGTAGACTTACTCAAAGGCGGCAGAAAGCTTTTCTAGCATTAAGATCCTGCGCCTTGGCAATTAGGGCCTCTTTTTTCCTGAAATATCCATGTAAATGTATTTTGATTTATGAGCCGACAAAATATGTGTTTATGGAATCCGATCAATTGAATGTGTTTTTGAATAGCAAAGAAGTTGGATAAAATCTTGTTACTTCCTTTCTAAGTTATAGGGTTATTTTTTTGATTGCAGGCCCAGTTTATATTATGGTAGATTTGTGTTATTTCTTTGTTTTTGGTCCTTCCGCTTCCCTTGATGTGGACTTGATTGTAATTCCTGTTTCTTTTTTTGAAATAAAGATTGTTAAATGAAAAAAAAAATAATAAAAAAAATAAAAGTGCAGAAAGAGCAGAGCCTTGTGGGGAGGCCTTGTTCTTGTTTATATGTCTGGGATGTGTGTGGTCCATTGCGTACTTGCTGGGTTCTGTGGGATAGATATGAGGTGAACCATTGGAATACCGTATCTTTTATGCCTATATTTTGTAATCTGGTAGGCAATATGTGGTGGTATATACTGTCAAAGGCAGCTGATATGTCTAAGAATAAAAGGAGAAATGCCTGTTTGATATTGTCAATACCACATGTGAGGCGGTCAATCAGGACAGTAAGGAGGGTCTCTACGCCGTGGTGTGGGCGAAAACCATATTGATTTTCATCTAGAGGTGCAAATGTGTCGATATGATCTTGGAGCTGGATTTGAATACTATGCACACTCCTGGAAGAAGAAAATTAAAAATTAAAAATTGGACAACAAATTAGCATATACTTTTCTTATTGAAGTTGACTTGATAGATCATTGTTATGGCAGGAGTGTATAAGGTATTTGGATGTTTTTTAGTATGTCCTTTTTGTGTCCTCCTCATCTCTTTTGCTCTTTTAGTCATTCATGTGCCATTTGGTGTCCATACATTTTATTTGTACTATACAGGTATATTTTATCTGTTTGTTGTGCCTCTTTTTATGATGGACTTCATTCTATATTTTTATGATTTTTTTAACAATAATTGGTATTATTTATGTTTTTATATTATTGTTTATATTTACAATATGTTTGCATTATGTATTCTTATTATTTTTATTGTATTCTTTTGAGGTTTGCTTTACCTATTTTAACCTCCTGAAGAAGGCCTCACCGGCCGCAACACATAGGGGTTCAATAAAAGGGTTTTTTTATAACCTGAATTCCACCAGTCTTTGTACCAACTCCTTTGGTTACCTGAACTGGTTGGGTAGTCATGGAAAGGGAGGTTGAATTTAATGAGGTGATGGTCGGACCAGGTTACTTGGAGTATTTTGAGTGTAGAGGGATTGTAATTGTTGAGTATTATTTTGGGTAGGAATATTAGGTCGAGTGTATTCCCTTTGATATGGGTTTGGGTGTTGATGATTTGGTGATAGTCCATGTCTTTGATGGAGTTTAGGAGGGGTGAAGTTTGGTTATGCAGTAGGGATGCTAGCTTGAGATCACCTGCTAGAATTAGTGGGTTCTTGTGGTTGGATGAGCATAATATCTCCAATATTATGTTTAGGTTGCCTGTATTCATGGATGGTGGTCTGTATATTAAACAGAGTTAAAGGGATCTGAGTTTTATGGTAAGTAAGTCAATATTTCCTACATTTTTTGATGTAGTCAGTTTGGCTTTAAGGTTTTCCTTTATAATCACGAGGATGCCTCCACCTTTTTTTGTGGGTCTGTGTGAGTGGAAGGTTTCATAACCTGGGGCTTTCAATTGATTTATTAATACTGTATCTGAGTCCTTTAGCCAAGTATCTGTTATGCATATTATGTCAGGAGAGGCATCTTTTAGCATATCTTCGAATATTGGGATTTTGTTCCTTATGGACCTTGCATTAATGAGATAACATTGTTCTTTAATAAGGCTTTCAATGCTGCTTTGACTTCTTCTTTCATCACTAATGGTTCCTGATCATAAGGTACAGGTTGAAACGGCTGTTGGTCTACTTCATTTTTAAAGTATAATGACTCTGTATATTCTTTCCACCTTTTCTTCATCTTCTCAGCATCATTCAACATGTATCCCTGAGCAACTTGTAACATTCCAATTCGAGGTTGGAATTTTTTCATTAACTCTCATAGCTTTAGATCTTGTTCTTCTAATAGTTTCTGATTCTAATTCCTTGTATGTGTCATTTTAGTACTTCTCCTTGTCTTGCCTTGCTGTACATTCAAAATGTCTGTTAACTTCTGCGATTGCTTCTTTCTTCTCTGGCTTTAGCTTCTCTACATTTCTGGGCAATTTTCAGAGTTTCTTCGGTCATCCATTTTGGCCATTTTTGCTTTTTCACCTTTTGTAGAGACTTTTCACTTTCTTCCAAAACAACCTTATTGATGTCATCACATAACTCTTCTGGAACTCTGCCATTTGTATCTGAAGCAGCAAATTGATTTTGCAGACAATCTTTAATTTCCAGTGATATTTTTATTTATTTATTTATTTAGACAGTTTTGTATACCGCCTTATCCTTCAATCAAAGCGGTCACAACACAATTGGGGGATACATTTAACACGCAGGGATACGAGACACATACACTAATACTTACAGGGAACATGGGCAGTGGAGGGTTAAGTGGCTTGCCCAAGACCACAAGGAGCATCTGTGGGACTAGAAACCCCAGTCCTTCCGGCCCAAGGTTGCTGTCCTCTAGTGGGATTTGAACCCCCGACCTTCCGGCCTGAAGTACCTTGCCCCAACCACTAGGCTACTCCTCCCTCTCAAAGGGATATATTCTCAAAGCCATATTTTGCCACATTCATGAGTGGCTTGCTCTTTTTCAGCTTTACCTTTAGTTTGCATACTAGTAGTCAGTGATCAGTCAGCTTTTCCATCATTGTCTTCCACAGATGTAGTCAATTTAATTTTTGTACAATCCATTGGGTGAAGTCCATGTGTACAGTCACTGCTTGCATTGCTAGAAGAAGGTGTTTGAGATGCATACATCATTGGTCTTGCAGAATTCTGTCAGTCTTTCTCTAGCTTCATTTCTGTTACCTAGTCCATATTTTTCAACCACCTTGATTCTTCTTTGTTGCAAACTTTTGCGTTCCAGTCACCCATGACTATCCTGTTTGCACGTTCTGTCAATTTGAGCTTGTACTTTGCTGACACCAAAAAGATCGAGTTGTGCACGTTTCATTTCATTCTTGACCACCTCCAACTTCCCTTGGTTCATGCTTCATACATTCCATGTCCCAATATGTATGACATCTTTGCAGCTTCTGACTCTCATTTCATGCACAGCTACCTCAGCAGTCTGACGTCCCGATGGCTTTGATCCAACCACATCAAAAATGCTGGTTTTACTCAGAAACTTTTTCAGCTTCTTCCAAGTAGCCAGTTGAATGCCTTCTGACCTGGGGATTTCATTTTACAGCACTATAGTGCAATTTGTTTTGTTGTGACTATTCATTGGATTTTCATGGCAAGATATGGAAGTAAATTACCAGGCCTTTCTTCTGTGCAGGTAATTCTAGTTTTGTTGTCGTTGTCATAGAAATGTGATCCTCAGCCACCAACACCGTCCTATTCTGTTGCTGTCCAGATGGATGATTTGTCTTGGTCTGGCACCTCAGCTGAGACCTGTCCATTTTTGTAGACCCTGCCAATAGTTAAGCTACCGATAGCTTAGCTCTCAGCATCACTGATGTACACAAGCCTTCACAGCACAATAAGCTGCAAACCAAGAAAGCAAAATCTTCCAAGTCTCATACTAAGATGCACCAGGGAAAGAACAGTGCACCTTGGATGCAGTTGGCAGAAAAACATTTCAGAGTGGGGTGCTAACCCTGAAAATTCTAGCCCATCAGCTTTAGAAACTCCAGCATCATCATGAGCTCCTTTCACAAATGCCCGATTCTGCATTCATTCCAGTATTGGAAATGCATACTCCATAAGACAATCTACAAGAGTGACTTTACCACATCATTTGAGACATGTTTGACGCTTTTGACTTAGTTGCCAGAGCTACAGCCACTTCTATTTTTGCCCAGCTTGGTTATGGGTCTCTAGTCTGCGAGAGGACTCCATGACTATTTAGCAGATGTTCCCTGTCAAGGGGATAGCCTATTTGGACCTATGGTACAGGAAGCAGTCTACTGTATGGGAACTCTCGGTTCAACCATAGGATGGAACCCAGCAGTCTTGCTGCCCACAATATCCACAATACCACAGGGCATACCATTATCAGTATTTTCATCAGTTTTACCCCCATCGATGTTTCCAGCCTTATCCTTGGCCTCCGCTGCAATATCAGCCAGCATCTGCTTATCAGCAATGCCCCAGGTAGAGGGATAGAAAACAGGCAGTAGCCACCACATCTCAACTGCCAAAGGCAGCACCCAGTTTTTGACTATCAGTGGGAGGCCATCTCCAATACTTCAAGGAGGCCTGGCAGTCCATCACTACAGATCGTTGGGTTCTCAGCATAATTTCATCTGGTTACAAACTCAATTTCACATTTCTTCCTCCTCGAAGAGCACCCCCACCCAACAAATGTACCTCCATCACATCTGGCAGAAGAGATTGCAAATCTCCTCAACAACCATGCAATCAAGCCTGTGACACGGCAGGAGCATGACCAGGGTTTCTACTCCCTCTTCTTCCTCATTCCAAAAAAGATGGGAAGATTCTGACTCATCCTCGACCTCTGAGAGCTCAACATATATCTAGAAAGAGAAGTTCAAGATGACTTCTCTAGCCACCATTCTGCCCCTTTTGTGTCAGGCTGACTGGCTCACCTCTCTGAACCTCAAGGATGCCTACACTCATATTCCCATCCATCCTCATCATTGGTGATACCTTTGTTTATGCTTCAAGACTGAACACTACCAGTACAAGATTCTACCCCTCGGCCTCTTTTCAACCCCGAGGGTGTTTACAAAATGTCTGACGGTGGCAGCAGCTCACTTACACAGACAAGGGCTATGTGTTTATCCTTATCTCGATGATTAGCTCATCTCAGGATCCAGTAAAGCCTCAACTGAGATATCAGTCCAGAAAACCTCCACACTACTCCAACAGCTTGGCTTCATAATAAACTTCCAGAAATCAGAGTGCGAGCCAAGTCCTGAACTTCATAGGGGCTCGCTTAGAAACCATGGCCTTTCTACCTCCCAACAGAATAACTATCCTTCAGCAGCTTACCACCCAACTGTTCACTCTACAAAGTGCCTCAGCTCGAACCATCTTGCTACTTTTAGGTCACATGGCAGCATCTGTACACGAATTCCCTTAGCACATCTCTACATGTGTCTACTTCAGTGGCATCTCAAACTCAACTGGAATCAGCTCACTCACTCCCTCCATTATCAGGTGGCCCTGCATTACTCAATGCAGCACATGCTGTGCTAGTCTCTTCACTGGTGAACTCTACCCTCATCGTAGGACGGACTTTCCTAGAACAGCCGCATCAGCTCACTTTAATGACAGATGCCTCCCACATAGGCTGGGGGGGCCCATCTCCTGCATCTTATGACTCAGGGACTCTGGAATAACAGGGAAGCCTCCCTGCACATCAGCTTACTGGAGATGAAAGCAGTTTACTGTGCTCTACATGTTTTCCATTGCTGGGTCTGCAACAAACTACTCCTGGTACAGATCGACAATAAAGTCACCATGTTCTGTATAAACAAAGAAGGGGCATTGGGCTCCCTCCAACTCTGCTGTGAAGCAGTCCAGTTGTGGCATTATGCTCGGTCCATTGCAGTATTCCTTCAGGCAGTCTACTACCAGGTATCGAAAATCAGTTAGCAGACTCCTTCAGTCGTTGCCGTGACCTCCATGAATGGTCCCTACATCTGAGAATCCTCAACCCCATTTTTCAAGCCTGGGAGACTCTGGAAGTGGATTTCTTTGCTGCTCCAGACAATGCAACATGTTCTCTCTACTGCTCCCTTTGTCCCAGCTTGACCAGATGGGCAGCGGACGCCTTCCTCGTTTCCTGGACAGATCATCTCCTCTATGATCCCGAATCAGGTAGTGGCACATCCGAGCCATCTGAATGGCCTGAAGCAAGATGGGCCCATTTGGACTTGAGGATGGCCCGGCATGCCCCTGCCGCCTGTGGAGACAGCCTCCCTACAGGCGCCCCCAGCTCCTGTGGCTTCAACCCCCCTTTTCCCTGCTGCCCGACCCATGGTTGACCTGCCGTGGCCTGGATCAGTCGGCGAGGACCCCTCACACCCAGCCCTGGTCCTGAGAGGGATCTCTGGGCCTGATTGCCATTTTTTTGTGGCTTTTTCTACCTTTGAGATGGAATATGCAGTATGTCCCCATGGGCCTAGCAGTACTGAATCAGCCCTCTATGTCCTGCCAGGCTGGCCCGCCCCCGCTCTGCCTCGATCCCAGCCCCTCCTGCCCCCTACCGGCTTTCCCCTCAGGATGTATGGGGAGAGCCAGAGAGGGAATTGGGTGTGGACGGCTTGTGGGCTGCATGTCCTGCTGGGATGAGCAGCCCCGCAACCTGCATCACAGAACCGAGCCCTATGCCTTTCCACCATTTCCTTTCATTTCTTGAACCCTCCTCAAGGTCTTTATCTTTATCTTTATTTTATCACTTGATAGACCACCCAAGCATTAACATCAGAGTGGTTTACAAAATTAAGTTAAGCTGCAGACAGAAAATAGAAAGGAACACCATCAATGTATAGGAAAGAGAAAGAGGAGAGCATATAGTAGGCTAAGGATAGAAAAAGATGGAAATAAGCATAATGAGGCCACAGATTAAGGAGGAAGACCAGGAGGGGGAGAGTGATGGACAGTCAGGGGTGGGGTAGGGGAAGGTCGCAGGTGAGGTAGAAGAGATGGGTTTTACGTATGGTCTTGAAATTTTGGAAAGACAGTTCGGAGCGAAGTGTGGATGGCAGCGAATTCCAGAGTGCGGGTCCCAAAAAGAAAAATGCAGGGTGATGCATGAGCTCAAGGCGTACATACATAGGGGAGGGAAGGGAAAGACTGTTCATAAGGATGGTCCATAGTGAACGTGGGGAAGTATGCAAGTGGATGAGATCCACAAGGTATTGGTAAGTGCCAGTATGGAATACCTTGTGGACAATGGTAAGTATCTTGTATATGAACCTAGATTTGAGGGGGAGCCAGTGTAAACGCATAAGAAGAGGAATGATATGATCTGTGCAAGAGGAGTGAGTGAGAAGGCGAGCTGCTGTGTTTTGAAGAAACTGTAATCGGTGGTGCTGCATACAGATGACAGATAGCAATGGCAGGCATGTGAACAGCATGCAAAGGCATCAAGGGGTGCCCCAGCCCAGGGCGCATATAATGAAGGCCCAACGGGGGACAGGGCCCACAGTGCATCATGGCAGTGGCTACCCTCCCCGTGGCCCCCAGCCCTTGGTCTGGCCATGATGCTCTGCAGGCACATATGAGTCAGAGGTGCTGGGGAGCAGGGTCAGATGCAGTCCATGGAGAGGTAGCATCTGGTAGGTGTTGGCACAATGGACCATGCCCCAGCAACTGCAGGTGGGGTTGCCATCACACAGGGGTTGGCATGGACAGATCTGTGAGGGAGGAAACACAGGCACTCATGTAGTTAACCACTGTTTGTATCCACAGCTGCTTCTGCATCATGAGAGACACTGAAGCATATTATGTGTGCTACAGAGCCATACGGCACACAGGTCCCCGGCTGTTACACAAGGATAAGGTGGCAACTGCAGTGGGAGCAGGGCGAATATGTAGGAACTGTGACAGGTCATGTGCCAGCCACACAACCTGGACACAATGAGCGAACACACTGCAGGGGTGCCTGTAGACAGATCATGTGGCTGGGACATGCCCACCACACATCGCCACTAATGCCTGGCCCCTTGTATCCTACACAGCTATCCCAGTTGAGGACTCCCTGCCCCCTGCACCTGAGGAAGATGATGAGGAGGAGGAGGAGGATGGTGGCAAGGACAATGAGGTGGCAGAGGAGATGCAGGGAAGTTGCAGGGGCAGCCACAGACAGGGGTGGGCACATGGCATGGCCCCCCACCAAGCAGCATGAGCAGTGAAGCCACTGGGTACACAGCAACAATGGCCAGCAGCAGCCCCATAGTGCTATCCAGTTCCCCATCCTCAGGCGAGAGTGCGGAGGAGGAGGGTGTAACTCTCACACTCACAGAGGTGCCAAGCCCTCCTGGGATGGAGGTGCGGGAGAGTACAGTGTGAGCTGCAGAGGTCACCACACTGTGGCAGGCACTTTCTCTGGCCAGTGAGTCAGCATGGGCTGAGGGGTATGATTGGGAAACTGCCTGGGAGGGTGCCTCAGAGGAGGGTGAGGGGTCTGGGGACACAGACCCCCTTGAGAAGGGTGAGATCCCTGACACGACACCCAGTGCTGGTCCACAGCAGGGGGTGGAGGGGGACAGTGTGAGCCAGCTGGGGGGGGGGGCATAGATGGGAGCCAGCAGGTGCTGGGGGAGGGAGCTGGAGCAACTAGAGGGATGTGAGAGAGGATGGGAGCGAGCCAGGGGAGGTAGGAGGGAGTATGGGTGAGCGGTGGGATATGGGAGAGGATGGGAACGAGCCAGGGGAGGTAGAAGGGAGTGCAGGTGAGCATATGGATGTGGGAAGTAATGGGAATGAGCCAGAGGAGTTAGGAGCGGTTCTGGGTGAGCCAGGGAGCATGTGAGCAAGGCAAGGGGGTTGGAGGGGTAGATGGAGTTGGATATGGCAGTGGACAGGTGAAGGAGGGTAGAGATGTGGGTGAGCAGGGGGGTCAGAGAGTGCGCAGGTGGGGGAAGGGGCTGTGGCTGACATGCAGGATGAGGTGGAAGTAGATGGGAGTATGCAAGGGGCAGAGGGTGGGGATGTGGGGATGTGGATGCACTGTGTGACATGTGCCCTGGCACTGTTCTGTGCAATGAGCATCAGGCTGCTGACTGGACCCCAGAACCCTGCAGAAGACCACACACACACACAGAGGGCAGTGCCGACCAAGGTTATGCTTACCATGCTGGACCCCTGGATCTCATTGTGCAGCACCTGCAGGACACCCATGGAGACTTCCAGGCCCTCTCTGGGGAGGTCCAGCAGCTCACAGAGGCCCATATATCCCCACCAGGCCCACAGGAACATGGGAGTGGTTCCCAGTAGGCCATGATGGACATGTGGGATTGCAGTTGGCTGATATGTTTTCCATTGCTGGTATTGCCACCTGTGTGTGGCATGTCCAGACCATGTTTTGCAATATACACTGGTTACCCAACCTTTGGTTTCCTTGTCATCCATCACCATGGGCCCCAGTGGCCGCAGCACTACATAGGATGCAGTACCCTTGTTGTGCAGGTATGGGTGAACAGTCCACCGCCACCATGTTCTGTATACCTGTGGCTGTTGAGTGGCACAGTTCATGGCCACTGACAAGCCACAGGGGGACACTTGCCTGTGAATGTGGTGCAGAGTGGGAGGGGACATGGGGGGAATGGGTGCACCCTGGCATTGTACGGACTGAGGCATGTGGCTGGGAAGGTCATGGCATGAATGCCAGCTGCCAGTGCAAGGTTGGCATGTGTGGGCAGATGGGTATGGGGACATCATGACTGTATGGGATGGGGTTGTGCACTAGGGGCTGCAGGGACAGGTGGTTGTGCGTGTAGGGGTGGTATGCACCCTGAGTAGGGGCACGGAGATGGGGGACCACAGAGGGGATACGGGCAGATGGATGATATGGGCTAGGCGGTGGTGGGAGGTAGACAGTTCAGCAAGTGGCGGATGCAAGGACAATGCCATGGTGGTTGGACAATGAGGTATGCACAGGGGCTATGGCGAGCAGGGGTAAGTGTGGCTGGCGAGTGCATGTGGTGTGTTCAGCACACACACATCCCCTGCTGCAGCATATGGACATCACGGCTGTCCACACAGGGATGTGACAGCCCTGAGGGACCGGTCAGTACCCAGTACCCCCTCGCCGGCCAATACACACACCCATATCTGGCATGGGCCAATGTAAGGCTTCTGCCTCCCACCCCCAGAGGTGTACATGGGGGCCACTGCCTCCAGGGACCCAAACATGTATCCCTACAAAGCTCCTGCCTGGAACAAGTGCACAGCTCAGGTTACCCTTCCCACCTCCTGCCCATGCCCACCCTCCCCATAGCACCAAGACGACAATAGCAGGACAGCCCTACCTCAGGCAAAGTGTGTCTGCAGGAGGTCCAGGCCTGCCACAACACCCCTCAGGAATGCCACGCCATCTTTATTTTATCTTTATTTTACACTTGATATACCACCCAGGCCAAGGCATTAGAGCGGTTTACAATAAAACAAAAATGCTGCAGAAGAACAGGAAAGGAATGCCATTTATGTGATAGGAAAGTGGTAGGAGATAAAGTGACAGCCAACAGAGATAGGAGGAAGCAAGAGAGAGGGAGACTAATAAGGGTCAGTGCCAGGAATGTTATAAGCTTGTTGAAATAAGTGTGTTTTGATAAGTGTTTTAAATTTCAGGTAGGAAGTTTCAAGGAGAGGGGGGATGGTAAAGCATTCCAGAGTGAAGGACTGAGGAAGAAAAATGCAGCATGATGCATTAGCTCTAGATGAGCCTGAGATGGGGATGAGAGAACAAGCAGATTTGCATGAAAAGAACGAAGTTGATGGTAGGGGGTGTGCAGGGTTATGAGGTTGGATAAATACTGAGGAAATGAGGTATAGAGAACTTTATGTGTCAAAATCAAAAACTTATATTGAATCTTGTAGCGGAGGGGCAACAAGTGAAGACGTATCAGCAGAGGGGTAATATGATCAGAGTGCCTAGCATGGGTAATGAGGCGGGCTGCTGTATTTTTATTTATTTATTTATTTATTTACATTCTCTTATATACCGCGCTATTCTGCATCAGTGCGGTTTACATTAAACAAACTGAAATTACATTGAACAGGGCATTATAACTTGTAGATAACTATTTTACAGGGAACATGGGCTATGGAGGGTTAAGTGGCTTGCCCAAGACCACAAGGAGCACCTGTGGGACTAGAAACCCCAGTCCTTCCGGCCCAAGGTTGCTGTAATTTGTAGTAATTGTAAATGCTGAAGTTGATAGAGGGGTAGGTTAGCAAGGGCCACATTACAGTAGTTCAGCCTACTCATCACCAGCGCCAGCAGGAGGGTAGTAAGTGAAGAGGGCACTAACAACGGTCGGACTGCTCGGATCTGACGAAGTGCACAAAAGGACCGGCGGACGAGGATGGATACATGCTCTTAAAAGGAGAGTGAAGAATCCAATGTAACACCCAAATAATGGAATGAGGGGACTAAGAGGATAGCAGTGGAACTTAACTGTGGGGCAATGTTTGGATAGGGGGTGCTTAGGGAAACCCACATGGCTGTAGATTTGGATGGGTTGAGGTGGAGAAAATTGCTAGAGATCCAAGTGGCAAAGTGGGCAAGACAATCATTCAAAGGTAAAAGATCAGAAGCAACTGGGGATGTGTGGTAAAGAAGAACTATATCATCAGCATAGAGATATGTGGACACCGAATACTGCTGAATGAGGAGAGGCAGAGGGGCAAAAAATTTTTAAAGAGTAATGGGGAAAGCACAGAGCCCTGAGGTATAAGAACATAAGAACATAAGATATGCCATACTGGGTCAGACCAAGGTCCATCAAGCCCAGTATTCTGTTTCCAACAGTGGCCAAACTAGGTCATATGTACCTAGCAGTTTCCCCAAGAGACACAAGTTCCACAATGCTTGTATTGGGTCAAGCATTGATATCTTCGGTCACTTCTTAATAATGGTTTATGGACCTTTCCTCCAGGAACTTGTCCAAACCTTTTTTAAACCCAGCTACACTAACAGCCTTTACTACATCCTCCGGTAACAAATTCCAGAGTTTGATTACACGTTGAGTGAAAAAATATTTTCTTTTGTTGGTCTTAAATAGTTTACCCTGTAGCTTCATTGCATGTCCCCTAGTCTTTCTATATTCTGATAACGTAAACAATCGATCTACGTTTACCCGTTCCATTCCGTTCATTAATTTATAGACTTCTATCATATCTCCCCTCAGCCGTCTCTTTTCCAGTTTAAAGAGCCCTAACATTTTTAGCCTTTCTTCATAGGAGTATCCTTCCATCCCCTTTACCATTTTGGTGGCTCTTCTCTGAACCTTTTCTAAAATCGCTATATCCTTTTTAAGATACGGCGACCAGAATTGCACACAATATTCAAGGTGCGGTCTCACCATGGAACGATATAGAGGCATTATAATATCTTTTGTTTTATTTTCCATTCCTTTCCTTATCATACCTAATATTCTATTTGCTCTCTTGGCCGCCGCTGCACACTGGGCCGAGGGTTTTAACATGGTATCCACAATGACGCCTAAATCTTTTTCCTGGGTGGTGGTTCCTAATGTGGAACCTTGCATCGTGTAACCATAGTTTGGGTTGTTCTTCCCTAGGTGCATAACCTTGCACTTGTCCACATTAAATTTCATCTGCCATTTTGATGCCCAGTCTTCCAATTTATCAAGATCCTCTTGCAATTTTTCACAATCCTCTTCAGTTTTAACAACTTTAAATAGTTTTGTGTCATCTGCAAATCTGATAACCTCACTCGTTATTCCACTTTCCAGGTCATTTATGAATATGTCAAAAAGCAGCGGACCCAGCACAGATCCCTGGGGTACACCACTATTCACCTTTCTCCATTGGGAAAATTGGCCATTTAGCCCTACCCTCTGCTTTCTATCTTTTAACCAGTTCCTGATCCACAATAGAACACTGCCTCCTATCCCATGACTCTTTAGTTTTGCCACATATTAAAGGGAATGAACGGGAGAATACATCATTTACAGTAAGAGAACAGAAAAGCTATGGGAGGTGAAGAAGGAGCGAAACCACTGCAGCACAGCACAGCGAAAACTGCAGTCATGAAGGCGAGAAAGCAATGTACAGTGATCTACTAAGCTGAAGGCGGAGGAGAGATCTAGTGACACAACCAAAGTGATATCCCCTCGATCATATGCAACATGTAACTCATTCAACAGGACAAGAAATACGGATTCCATACTGTGGCCTGCACAGAAGCCAGACTGATGCAGATTGAGAACATTAGTGGCCTCAATGTGGGATGCTGGTTGAGAGAACATGAGTTTTTCCAGCACTTTTGCCAGAAATGGGAGGTTTGAAACTGGACGCCAGTGTGCCGGAACAGAAGGGTCGAGTGAGGATTGCTTAAGTAGTGGCCGAATAATGTCTGACTTCCATGGGGTAGGAAAGATCCCAGTAGATAAGCTTGAATTAAAAATAGTTTGAACAAGAGGCAGTAGGGCAAGAGATGGTTCAGATAACCAGCTGGAAGGAATGGGATCCAGTGAACACATTGTCTTCCTGGAACCCGAGAGAGTCTTAAGTAGCTATATTGCTGAAATGGGTTGAAAACAAGACCAGGTATGGCCCAGAGCCTGATTCGAGGGAGGTGAGGCTGAACTAGAGGTGTCAACAAGGGGAACAGACGATGGGGAGAGAGGAGTTGGGGACAATGGGGGGGCAGATGGGAAAAGTGGAGCATAAGTCAAGTACCTTATCTCAGAAAAAAACAGCAAGGAGTGTAGGATCCGGTGATGTTGTCAGGTGGACAGGATGAGTAGTAGGTGCAGATAAAGTATGGAGGATGGAATAAAGCTGTCTGGAGGAGTTGGAGGCTGTGGAAATGAGGGATGAGTAATATGAATGTTTGGTGGAATGGACAGATGAACGGTAAAAGGAATATATCTGCTGAAAACGTGCACGGGCTTTTGGGGAGGGGTTCTTGAGCCACAGCCGCTCAACACAACGAAGCTGTGAGCGCAGCAAAATTAACCCTGAGTGGTACCAAGGGGAACAAACACGTTTTGCTGAGGCAGGGAAGGGGCGGAAGGGGGCCAAATTATCCAAAGAGGCAGTAAGCACAGAATTCCAGGTGCAAACCTGAGCACTAGGTGACTGAGGCAAAATCCGAAGAGAACAAGGTTTGTGCAGGTAGAAACGCAAGCAGCGTTGCTGGAGTGATATGACGGCATAAGCGGTGGGATGGCTGGGGATTAGCAGAATCAGCAGCTGTAACTGAAAAGGATGTAAAAAAGAAGATGCACTGATGGTCTGACCAAGGGACCGCAAGGGCTGAAAAGGAGGATAGAATAAGACCAGAAGCAGGTGGGGTAATGACCAGGTCTAACATATGGCCCACACTATGGGTTGTACAGGGAACATGCTGTGTAAGAGACAAGTCATTCAATAAATTGAGGAAAGAGCAATCTCTGGGCCTGAGTTAGTTATCATTAGTTATCTCCATCTCGGCGTTGCAGATGATCTGCATATTGAGGGAGTGGTAGGCCTTCTGGTTCCAGTATGCATCCTCGTGGTGACATGGTGGACAGAAGACCACATCCATGCAGTCAATGGCACCCAGCACAGATGGGAATCTTGCAGGTGCATGGAAGAGCTGCATGATCTGCTGCTGCTAGTACTGGGTGCACGGAAAGGTAATGTAGTGTGCATAACACCCCACAAAGTCATCCAGAAACTCACTTAAGCAGCGAGCACTGACATCTGGCTAAGGCCAGCTGCCATTGCCAGCACTGGTAGGAAGGTGCCCATTCTAAGGAATGCCAGGGCTGTGAGCACCTTCACATGCATGGGAATTGCATCCCCCCTGGTTGCCACCGGTGCCAGGTCCGTCTGCAGCTCCAGTCACAGGTCATGTATCGCAGCACGGTCAAACCTGTAGCAGGCCCCAAATGGGTACTGAAGTCACCTAGAATAATAAGATTAGAATAGGTTAGGGCAGTTTCAGAAATAGTCTGCATTGCCATATCCCATAAGTCAGTGGAGAGGGAAGGGGGAAGGTAAAGCAGAAAGAAATAAAGAGGTGGGGACAATTGGAGCCTCAGGAAAAGAGATTCAGAATAATGAAGTGAAGTAGCCCTAACTTCAGTGATGGCAAGCCGGGAATGATAGAGGAGCACCACTTCCCCCCCCCCCCCCCACATCTATCCAGCCTGGGTGTTGAGTAGGCCGAGTACCCCAAAGGTAGACATCTGTTTAAAAGGGGGCTGTCACCCTCTTTAAGCCAGGTTTCCATGAGGAAACACATGTCTAGGGAATGCTCCTGCAAAAGATCATAAACTAATAGTGATTTTGCTCGGAGGGACCGACAATTCAGTAATGCCATACTGAGGACCAGGGTGGACACAGAGGAGGGGTGATGAAGAGGGGGAGCCCTGTAGCGGTTATAAGGCACAAGGTTAGCAGGAGTGTGTGCAGCAGGGCCTGGTAGTAATGTGGCAGAGCAGCAGGGCCGCCACCCCCAATGCATGGGGATAGCTGCCATGCCACCGAGAAGAACAGCAGCACACAGAAAGAACAACAAAGGGAATAACTGAAAATACAGTGCTGGTGGTGGTGGCATACCATTATCATCCACGTCCTCCAGCTCGAGCCCAGGTTCATCAGGTGCTGACTGCCTCTAGTATATAGCATAATTATGTAGCATACAGCGGGCCATGAACATGCTGCACACCTTATAAGGGATGTAGAGGAGCTCTCCATCAGTCTGGTCCAGGCATCGAAACCTGTTCTTTAACAGGCCAAAGATTATTTTGATAATGGATCTGGTTGCCCAATTTACCCGGTTGTACCTCAGTTCTCTGGGCGTCTGTGGTCTGACGATCGGGGTGAGGAGCCAGTCCCACAGTAGGTTCCCTTAGTCACCTGCAGGGTTTGGGGAAGAAGGAGTACAGTGTTGAAGAGTGGCCCACCTCCGGGGTGTGCATTGACCGTGCACCACATCCAGCCCCACCACTCCCCACATGCATGTGTGCTTTACTGGTGCTAGGCTGCATGTGTACATGTGGGGTGCTGTAGCAAGCCCTGTCTCCCCACCCATTGGTGCTGTGCATGCCATGACAATGTACACCCACCGACATGCCCCTGTGGAACAGGTTTGCAGCCCCCACATGCAGGACTACGTCTGTGGGGGTGTAACCAGTGCCCCAAGCCAGTGATTTGTGTCCAATCCCATGCATGTCACCATGGTGGGAATGCCCTGTGGGCATGCTCATCATGTCCTATGAGCCCATGCTGCATAGTAACACATGTATGTGCACATCCCGCTGTGCTGTCCCAGCTTACCCAGAAGTCATCCACTGATGATGGCACCACTCTCAAATGCCTCATGTATCCCAGACTGGGCCAGGATGTGCACATTATGGCATGCCCCAAGGTAGCATGCCACAACATTAGTTATCTCCATCTCGGCGTTGCAGATGATCTGCATATTGAGGGAGTGGTAGGCCTTCTGGTTCCAGTATGCATCCTCGTGGTGACATGGTGGACAGAAGACCACATGCATGCAGTCAATGGCACCCAGCACAGATGGGAATCTTGCAGGTGCATGGAAAAGCTGCATGATCTGCTGCTGCTAGTACTGGGTGCACGGAAAGGTAATGTAGTGTGCATAACACCCCACAAAGTCATCCAGAAACTCACTTAAGCAGCAAGCACTGACATCTGGCTAAGGCCAGCTGCCATTGCCAGCACTGGTAGGAAGGTGCCCATTCTAAGGAATGCCAGGGCTGTGAGCACCTTCACATGCATGGGAATTTCATCCCCCCTGGTTGCCACCGGTGTCAGGTCCGTCTGCAGCTCCAGTCACAGGTCATGTATCGCAGCATGGTCAAACCTGTAGCAGGCCACACAAAGCTCATCACTGAGGCCCAGGTACTGGAAGATCAACCTCAGGATCCTGGGGAATGGGTGATGTCACCTGGCCCTCTGGCATTCACATTCCGTTTGTGCCAGTAGGTCTGTGACAAGCCATGCAGGCATGATCTCCTGTGACATCACAGGGTCCAACACCATAGCAACATGTACCTGTGGGAGAAGGGAAAAGGTCAGGTCAGGTGCATTGTTCAGGGGCCTCATGGAGCTATGGTGTATTTGGTGTGGGATTCCTGTGTCACAGATAGGCATGTGTACACTGCTCATGTATGCCCCTCATGGTGCACTCATGGTGGATCCACAGGTGGGGTGTGGGCAGCGATGGCTGGGTAGCATCTGGGATGCAAGTAGTGCAGGCTGGACAGCAGGTTGGGGCGGTCCAAGCGCAGTTGTGGATGTCTCTGCGTGGGACCCTTGTGGGATGCAGTGATCAATGCGGGACACACAGCCTCATCAAGGACACCTCAGTATGGGGTGGTGGATGCATGTGATTAATAGACTGGTCAGTGGCCCTCATTCATATGGACAGGTTCTTGGCCTGCAGGGCTCCCAACATGTCCATTGTAGTGGGGTTGCATGTGGAAGAGGATGCATGAGAGGTGTTTCTTGACCTCCATGGCACTCTTGGACTGCTGCCAGGCCTGCAGCTTTGCATGAGTCACCTGGAGCGGGGAAAGTCAATGGACATGGTGGATCCTGGGGTCCCCTGCAGAGGTTCACAGTGCTGAAGGGATGGTTGCTGCCTAGCACAGTCATCCATTGGGGGTGGGGGGATTGTAGACACATCATGCATGCAAGGTGGAATGGAACAGACAATGCTTCTCATCCAAGGGGGACACTGGGACTGTGGTTCCTGATAGTGCAGGGATGGCCTGATAGCCCATGTGGTCCATCACTGCTGCCATGCTGCTGTGTTTGCTTCATGGTACAGTAGGTGTGGTATGGTCGCTACAATGGCCTATACCTCCCATTGCCATCAGCTGGTTGGGGCCTTTGCCTTGCCCTTTCCCCCTCTCACCTTCCCTCAATGGCTTGCTTTGCTCCTATCTCTCCTCCTGCAGCTCACACACCTAGCAACACAGCTACCATGGCTGTGCCATACCATGTTCAACAGGCACAGGTGACACCTACCTTGTTGGTGGCAGCTGGGATGTGGATTTAAAGTATGCTCTCGGGGTTACGGATAATGCTGTCATGTAATCTGTAGCACTGTCCCCAATGGATCTGGCCGTTGAAAGGGTGCTGGCCAAGATGTGAACACTGTTTATGCAGCCTATGTCTAAGTTGCACTTAACATGGTTCCACGTCCAGGACAGCTGTACACCCACATCATTTTGGTTACAGAATACATGCTTACACGTCGGCACCCTTTACACATGTACATGGCACGTCCAGGCCCCTTATTCGTGGTTCAGAATGCCCCCCTTAGAGTCTGTTTCATTGAAACATCTCACTTGGAAGACCATCTTTCTCGTTGCTATCACTTCTGCACAGCGAGTAAGTGAGCTTCAAGCCCTCGTTCACTTTTCTCCATATACTCAGTTACTTCATTACAAGGTGCTATTATGCAACCATCCTAAGTTTTTTCCAAAGATTGTCTCCAGTTTTCATCTCAATCAATCCATCATGCTCCCTACATTTTTCCCAGAGGCCCAACAGGGATTATCAGAACAGTCACTACATTCCTTGGACTGTCGCTGAGCTCTACTCTACTATTTACAAACCACCAAGCAGTTCTGTCAATCTTCCCAGCTTTTTGCCACATTCAATCCTAACAACCCAGGGAAAACTGCATCTAAGCAGACCATCTCCTCCTGGATTGCAGACTGTATTTCCTTTTGCTATGTTCAGGCAGGTCTCCCCCCCTTTCCCCCCTCCCCCCCCCCCCCCAGAGTAGTTGGTCCTCACCGTCTTCGAGCTACAGCAGCTACAGTGGCTAATCTGGCTACTGTTCTGGCCCAAGAGATCTGCAAAGCTGCCACAAGGTCATCCATGCATACCTTTACAAAACACTACAATCTGGATCGCTCTTCAGTCACTGATGTTGCCTTCGGTCAAGCTGTTTTCCGAAACATTTTTGCCTAGCTTCTTCCTCCACCCAGTTTCACCCAGAGCCACAAATATTAACGATCTCCAAGCGGCCCTCAGCTCTGGACTCACCATAGAGTGTGCCTGCATCCCCCTGCTTGAAGATGGAGAAAGCATAGTTGCTTACCTGTAATGGGGGTTCTCTGTAATCAGCAGGGGTATGCAGCCACACTCACCCGCCCACTGTCCCCTCAACTATTTACATCTCATTGAAGAACTTAAAAAATAAAAATAGGGAAGAAAAAAGATCAGCAGAATTTGAAACTCCCAGTGCAACCTTCATACTGACGCATTTCTACAGTGACTGTCAAGTACTGACTGCAACCTCTACTCTCACCTCCAAGCTGTCCCTCCTCTTTCTGCCATGGTTTCCTGAATGCCTCTGTTGCTTTGCTTCCATGCTGTGTTAATAAACTGATTTGCTGTGCATCGGGATGATGGGTAGGAAGGGGTACGCATGCTCAGAATAGTCCACAGGACTTCTCTGAGCTAGGGTAGAGCTGGCACGGGTGCTGTCAGTGGACACCATAGAGTGTGGCTGCATACCCCTTCTGAATACGGAGAACTCCCGTTACAGGTAAGCAACTACGCTTTATGCTCCATTGCCTAGGATAAAAAGGCCTGGCAATCTACTTCTGTTCATACCTTGCCAAGAAAAACCAGGGGCTGCTGTGTTGCCAAGAGTCAGCATTGACTTGACAGCACTTAAAAAAAAAGCAGGATAGCCATACATGGCATCTGGTGACTTTGGAACCATACCAGCAGCTGCTACATGAAAGGAGAGCCCTGGCAAAGCAACAGAAGCTGGATTTATATTTTAAGCAGCCAAAGAAGAATGTCAAGAGGCCAATGAAACACAGCCATCCACATTTGGTGTTACAACTTTTTGTCTGAAACCAAGAGCAGAAGAAGAAAACAGTGATCCTCCTTCCTCCACTTCACAATAGTTTGCAAGCAAAAACCTTCTGACATCCACTTCCACCAGCAAACTTCAGGTGTTTTTTAAAGGTAAAGTGCTATATTTATTGTATGCTTTATCTATTTATTAGCCATTTATTATTTATAACACTGTGCTCTCATTATTTTCAGGTTCATGTCTTATTTTGTGTGTGTTATTAAGTTTTTGAGTGTTTTGCCCCAACCCCATTTTTAGCCATTTCTATAGTGCAAATTTACGTAGTGCAGTTTTCAGAAACAAAACAATAGCATTATAGGAGAACATACTGTAAATAGACAAGACCTACAGGGACATAGTAAAGAGGTCCCATCTCCAGTCTGACAGCCTCTCTGTTGCCATGGAGGAAAGAGGTCATGTGAAAGGAGAGCATCACCTGGCTGTCACTAGCATCTTTCCTCCAGGTGTTGTAATACCTTCTCGCACTGAGGAGGTATCTCCCGGACCATTTGCCCATGAGGGAAAGGTTAGGATGGCCTTTATAGTCGACAGTTCAATCATTAGCCATGTAGATAGATAGCTGGCTGGCTGGTGACCAGGAAGATCACCTGGTAACTTGCCTGTCTCGTGCTAAGGTGGTGGACCTCACACACCATCTAGATAGTGCTGGGAAGGAGCCTAGTGTCTTGGTAAATGTTGGTACCAATGACATAGGAAAGTGGGGGGGGGGGGGGCGATGGGGGGGAAGGAGAGGGGTTCTGGAAATCAAATGTAGTCTTTTGGATAGAAAGCTGAAATCCAGGACTTCAAGATAGCATGCTTGCAGTTCTACGTGCAAGACCCAAGAGACAGACAGAGCTCCAGAATCTCAATGCATGGAAAGAAGGGGTTGGATTTGTTAGGAACTGGGCCACATTCTGGGGGAGGGGGGAGCTTTTCCAAAAGGATGTGCTCAACCACCACTGGAATGGAACTGGGCTGCTGGCATTAACCTTTAAAAAGGAGGCGGGTTAGCTTTTAAACTAGAAAATAGGGGAAAGTCAACAGTTGCCCAAGAGCACATGATTTGGAATGATGTATCTTTGAAGAATACTAGAAAAATAGGGAAGTTAAAGAATTCTCATAAAGAGGATTTAATAAAGGGAAAAGTAACCCAGCTACCTTTAAGTAAAGAGCAGAAAGAGTTGAAAGATTCCAAATTACACCTGTCAACTGATAACCAGACTGTTAATATGAACAAAATACAGTCTGCCTGTATGCAAATGCTAGAAGTTATACCATTAACTAGAAGATATACCACTGAATGAAAAAAATGCAATGTGTGCCTTCGAGTCAGTCCTAACTCCTGGCGACCCAGAAGCTCCTGAATGAAAAGTTAGATGTAAATGGCATCTCAGAGACTTGGTGCAAGGAGGACAACCAATGAGACACTGATATATGGATTCAAATTATATCGCAATGAAAGGGTAGACAAATTGGTGGAGGGGTTGCGCTATATGTTAGAGAGCGCACTGAGTTAAATAGGATAAAAGTGTTGCAGGAAACAAAAGACACTGTAGAATCTTAATGGATAGAATATCCATGTAAAAAAGGGAAGGCATTGGCAATGGAAGTGTACTACTGTTTGCTTGACCATAATACACAGATGGATGATGAAATGCTAATAGAAATCAGAGAAACTAATAAAAGTTACAACACTGTAATAATGGGTGATTTCAATTACCTCAGTATTGACTGGGTCAGTGTCATATCAGGACATGCTAGGGATATAGGGCCCAGTTTTTGAAGGCCTTTAGTCAGGTTACTTCCCTAGTTACCCATGTAAAGTTCTTATCCGGGATTTTCGAAGGGCACCTACATGGATAGTGCCCTTCAAAAATGTTGGATATGGCCCTAATGCACCCAGATGCTATCCCCATGGCATTGGAGCATGTTGGGGCATTCCGGGGCAGCACGGAGGTGTGCCATGGTGCTACCCATGTAGCACCGATTTTCAGTGCTACACGGTTAGCGCTCTGTGCCATAAAGATAGGCGTGGGAAAACCTCATCTATCTTTAAGAAGCTGAGGCTAACTGTGTAGCATTGAAAATCAGTGCTACACAGATAGCTCCTGTGGCTTCCTGGCTATGCGGCAACACCCAGATTTTCAATGCCAGGGCCGCATATGACTCCGACATTGGAAATACGGGTTAGGCAGGAGGTGGGCGGGCTATGTGCTGACACAGTGCATAGCACCACCCAACTGAAATTTGGGCCCATAACGTTTCTAGATGAAATAAATGACTACTTCATGGAATAGCTGGTTCATGATTTCTTTAACCAAAAACCCACAGAATGAGGGGTCAATACTCATACCAAGCCGCCAACTACACATACTACATGGGAAAAGTAAACAAATATCCAACAACAAGTAAAGTACAACAAAGCATTCATACTGACACAAATACTTCTTGGTCACATTTTTCACTAATCTCCTAAAATCAACTAAAAAGCATCATAACAAAACTAAATACAACTTCGGCCATACACCCATGAGTAGTGAGCTGGATAAAGATTACATGGGAGGAACGTGCTCCCATAATACTCAAGATAGTGCATGCATCATTATCAAAAGGATGCTTTCCCAAAGATCTTAAAATAGCTTTGATTTAATCAACACTAAAAAAAAATACTAACTAAATAAATTGGATCCAGCTTCATATAGACCAATTTCAAGTCTACCTTTCTTGGCAAAAGTAATAGAAAAGGTGGTTCAACAATAACTGCAAGATCATGTTGATGAAAAAGCACTGCTTGACCCACAGCAGCACGGGTTTCGAATAGGACATAGTAACATTGTGGTTTGGAAACACTACTCATATCTCATTTGGACAGGATAATATGAGGATTTGACAAACAAAAAAAGGGCTTCATATTAATTTTCCTGGACATGAAGGCAGCATATGATTCCATAGACCACAACATACTGCTGAAGATACTGCAAGAAATTGGAATTAAGGACACAACCTTGCTATGGTTTAAGTTATATCTTTCTAAAAGGAGGCAACAGATAAGAACCTCTTAAAGGAAAGGAGGTGCCATATTCACTCTCAGGTGCAGCTGTTTATTCTCATCAACATACATTAAGGACCTGAGATTAATTAAACTTCAGGTGAACAAAGTACATTAAAAGTATTAGGTATAGTTTTATTAGTATAAGTATCCCCAGAAATCCTTAGTAAGTAAAAAACTTAAATATCTAAACACAACCTTAAAACTAAGATGCAGACAGCAGACCAGCAGTGAGATGGGGGTTTTCCAGTCTTTTGCATTGTCACATGTATGATTTTCTCCCAGTTGGTGAGGGGTGTTACGTGTGCACAAGGTGCAAGGAGCTCTTTGCTCTCAGGGAACGAGTCCAATCTCTGGAGGCTAGACTTGGAAGACATAAGGAAGACAGAGAGGTACATAGATGAGACCTACAGAGATATGGTCCTGAAGTCCCACCTCCAATGTTGTCATGGAAGAGAGAGGTCATGTGACAGGAGAGCATCACCCTGGTGTGGCAGGAAGTGTAGCTAGGACCTGTCATCCAGGTGATGTAAAACCCTCCCACACCGAGGAAGTTTCTCCAGGGCCATGTGCCCATGAGGGAAGGTTTAGGACAGCCGTTATAGTTGATGATTCGATCATTAGGCATGTAGATAGCTGGGTGGTTGGTGGACGTGAGGATCGCCTGGTAACATGCCTGGCTGGTGCGAAGATAGCAGACCTCACGTGCCACCTAGACAAGGTCTTAGATAGTGCTGGGGAGGAGTCTGCTGTTTTGGTACATGTCAGTACCAATGACATAGGAAAATGTGGTAGGGAGGCTCTGGAGGCTAAATTTAGGCTTTTAGATAGGACGTTGAAATCCAGAACTTCCAGGGTAGCATTTTCTGAAATGCTTCCTGTTCCACACGCAGGACCCAAAAGGCAGGCAGAGCTCCAGAGTCTTAATGCACGGATGAGATATTGGTGCAAGCATTAGGGTTTTGGATTTGTTAGGAACTGGGGAGCATTCTGGGGAAAGGAGGGGCTCTTCCACAGGGATGGGCTTTACCTTAACTGGTATGGAACCAGGCTCCTGGCATTAACCTTTAAAAAGGAGATAGAGCAGCTTTTAAACTAGATAATAGGGGAGAGCCGACAGTCGCCCAAGAGCGCATGGTTCGGAACAATGTATTCTTGAAGGATACTACCGAAAAAATGAAGTTAGGGCATATCAGCAGAGAGGATGCAATAAAGACAAAGGTAGCCCAAATGTCCTTGAGTACAGAGCAGACAGAGCTTAAAGATTCCAAATTACCCCTACCTACCAATAACCAGATTAATATGAATAAAATATAGGGGTATGTTTACTAAACAGCGCTAATGTCACAGCAGCAACGTTATCGCGCAATAAGTAATGTTATCATGCAATAATGTTAAATTACCATATGATAACATTACTTATCACGCGATAACGTCTCCGGCGGCGTTAAGGTGCACAGAGGGTGGAGTAAGTCTCTCCAGAGGGTGGAGAGAAGGGGTCAATGGGCGGAGAGTGGGCGGGAAGAGGCTCCAGGCACACTAACGCTGTGAAATGAAGGTCTGAAAATTAATGCTAGTGAAAACCTCGTGTTAGAGGCACATTTGCAGGAGAGAGAAACCATTTCAGTCAGCAATGTACAGCAAAGGCAGGGAAACCAAGAAAAGTGATAGTAGTGATACATGTGCGGCAACAGCATAGTGCCCAAGTACAAAAGGTCACGACAGTGAGGCTGCAAATGGGGTACAGGGAGCTGCAGGTGGGACATTCAGGGGGGCAGCTGTGGTACAGGGCAGACTAGGCAGATGCCTATGTAACACATAGGAATGTAGAAACGGAAAACCAGCAAGACAGCAACTGACCAAGGGCAAACATGTCCACGAGTGTGTGTCCCACAGTGTCCCAGGGGACAGTACCCAGCAAGTACCCCAAAGGGCAAATAACATTGGCAGGCGGTGCCGGGGGGGAGCGTGGATGTCTATGCAGGCACCCCTACCCCATATCATGCACCATAGGCAGCCGCCTACCGGCACACTGGATGGCCTGGGACTGCATACCACCAGCACTACCAGCACAAGGGCATGTCAGCATGGTGGCGGAGGGGTGCTGGTGGTGGAGGGGGCAGTGGCATCTGCCCACAGCAGACCAAGGCCAAGCCCTGTTTAGGTGGGTGTTGTGCACTTCAACAGACAAGATCTATCTGATGAACAGTCATGGGTATCCCTAGGGAATGATCTGCCTCTGTAACAACAGTTTGGTGCCGTACACACAGCCAGTATATTCAGAGGCAGAAGGTCACAGGTTAAAGTCCCAACTGTGGCTCCTGCAGACCATGTCCCTATAGTTTACCCAGTACTAAACCGTGGTAATAAAGACAGAACCTTTATTGCAGATAAAATAAACACTCATAAACACCTATATTTTACCCTACAGAGCACATACACCATAAAGATATGCAATCCCTAGAGCAGAGTTTCCCAACTGCAGTCCTGGAGGGCCAAACACCATTCAGGTTTCATGTTGTCCCTAAGAAATATGCCTGTGATGCATTTGTATGCACGGCCCATATTGTATGCAAATGTATCCATGAATATTCATTAGGGACAGCATCAAAACCTGAACAGTGTTTGGCCCACCAGGACCGGAGTTGGGAACCTCTGCCCTAGAGCAGCGGCCAACAGGGGCACAAACACCCACACCCACAGGCTCCACTATTGTCATACCCCGCCCTCTGCCTTAGGCTTGGAGGGCTGGGGTGGCCATTATTTTTCTCTATTGAAGGTTAAATCAACTAACTTTCCTCTCGTGATGCATGCTGGGAAAAGTAGTTTTCCTTCTGATAGAAAATAGTCATGAAGCCAGAGTTATAGGCAAAACCATAACAAAGTTTATTTCTCCCAAAAGCAAAGGTTCAAAGTAAGTTGCACCAGGATACTTCTCCAGTATTTGTTCAAAAAGGTTCTTTATACAAGTGTGCTGACTGAGCTTTTACATTCATTCAATCCAAATGCAGCTGCTTCTCACGTATACAGAAAGAGAACAAAACATGGCCGTTTCCTTTACCAAAGAAAATATCTTCTTTTCTTTAGGTTACACTCAGCTTATACTATAAAGTTTAGAAAAGGCTTTCAGTACTGTCTGCAAAGCACAAAGTACAATCCATAGGTTGTTCTGGCTGTAAGGAATCATCCTCCTTAGAGTCCACCTGCATTCCTTCAGGTTCTTGTGCTGCACTGCCTTGCTTTAAACTACTGGCAAATGCCTCAGGGTGTTTTCTCCCTAAAACTCCCTGTGGGTCTTTTAAATACAGCTCTAGTGAATAGGGATAAGCAGTACCTGAGCCTGAAGAAACTCCTCTCTGCAGCTGTGCGGCTATCTCTTGCCAGCTCTGGGGAAACAGTCTGTTGTCCCTTAGTTTAGGTTCCTCCCTGGAGCTCTGCCATGGTTCTCCATTCAAGGCTGGGCTCTGCAGACTTCTGCCCTGAGTCTTAGGCACCCACCACTGAACTCTCTGAACCTTTTCCTTCAGTGCTGGGGTTTGAAGGTTTTCCTGCTCTTTCTCTCTGAGCACTCCAGACCACCTTTGTGTCCTCTCCCCTTCTGCTTTGCTTGCTTCAGTTCCTTTCCTCCACGTGGTTTCCTTCCTCCAGCTACTGTGTTTCCTCCAACTGTGCTCCTGTCTGGGCTGCCTTCCGTGCTGCTCTCTCTCGAGCTGGTCTCTCTCGTGCTGCTCTCTCTCGTGCTGCTCCCCCTCGGGCTGCTCTCCTGACTCACTCTCCAGCCCTGGTTTATATCCCTGTTTTCTGATAAACCTCCCTGCCTCTCTAGACAGGTGTTTGTAATCAATTTCCAAGCCTGCTGCTACGTCATCAGGGCTTGGGTGTGTCAGCTTAGCTTTTGAATCCCTGTGTTTGTTTTCTCCAGAGAACTGCTAGAACGTGTGCTTTGCAGGGCTGTGACCTTTCCTAAAGGTAGAATCATTCTTTTCTTCTACTTCCATGGGCTCACTAGAGTCTTCCTTATCATGGGGACATGCAGCACAGCCTATCTCAGCCAAACCAGGTGCTGTGGACCTCTTGCTGGGCGCCCTACCTCACCCTCAGGGTGAGCACAGAAACCGTCCAATGTCACGGTCTGTAGCTACTCTGTGCCAGTAACACACACAGTCAGTTCCCCCTACCAGGCCAGGGTGCTATAGAGGTGCATACCCCATCTTGTGATCAGATGTAGGCTGCTGATCTGCATGTGCAGTACATCATGGGTACGGGTGGGTTTACCCTATCCTGGTAACCACAGCAGACAGTTTGTGTGGTGACCTGCAGTCTTTCTGTAGCCATCCAGCAGGTGGTTAGATGCTATAGAGATGTATCCCACTGGTTACTTCAATGACTATGAAAGTAGAGGTCATGGGTTTGATCCCACAGTGGTGTTATTTAATAAGGCTGTCTGAGGCTTTTCCTTTTAATTTAAATCAGTGCTGCCAGCAGAAACACCCTCACAGTGCCATAGCCTAAGGTGCCTCATAAGGTGCCCTATAGAGCGCCCTATAAACCACCCTATAGGGCACATTATAAGGTGCCTTATAGGGCGCCTTATGTGGCACCTTAGGTTACAACACTGTGAGGGTGTTTTTGCTGGTAGCACTGATTTAAATTAAGAGAAGGAAGTGTCCCAGACAGCATTCTTACCTAACACCTCTTCAGGCTCAAATCATTAAAATCATCTCTAATACCTGAAGACTGGAGGATCGCCAATGTAACACCAATTTTTAAAAAGGGTTCCAGGGGTGATCCGGGAAACTACAGACCGGTGAGCCTCACGTCAGTACCGGGAAAAATGGTAGAAACCATCATAAAGAATAAAATTACTCAGCATGTATATAGTCATGGCCTAATGGGAGACAACCAACATGTCTTTAGACAAGGAAGATCTTGTCTTACTAATCTGTTATGTTTTTTTGAAGGTGTGAATAAACAGGTGGACAAAGGTGAGTCGGTTGATATAGTGTATCTGGACTTTCAGAAAGCCTTTGACAAGGTCCCTCATCAGAGACGTTTGGCAAAACTAAAGAGTCATGGGATAGGAGGCAGTGTACTACTGTGGATCAGGAACTGGTTAAAAGATAGAAAGCAGCGGGTTGGGTTAAATGGCCAATTTTCCCAATAGAGAAAGGTGAATAGTGGTGTACCCCAAGGATCTGTGCTGGGTCTACTGCTTTTTGACATATTCATAAATGACCTGGAAAGTGGAATAACGAGTGAGGTTATCAAATTTGCAGATGACACAAAACTATTTAAAGTTGTTAAAACCCAAGAGGATTGTGGAAAATTGCAAGAGGATCTTGATAAATTGGAAGACTGGGCATCAAAATGGCAGATGAAATTTAATGTGGACAAGTGCAAAGTTATGCACCTAGGGAAGAACAACCCAAACTATGGTTACACAATGCAAGGTTCCACATTAGGAACCACCACCCAGGAAAAAGATTTAGGCGTCATTGTGGATAACATGTTAAAACCCTTGGCCCAGTGTGCAGCGGCGGCCAGGAAAAGAATGGAAAATAAAACAAAAGATATTATAATGCCTCTGTATCGTTCCATGGTGAGACCACACCTTGAATATTGTGTGCAATTCTGGTCGCCGTATCTTAAAAAGGATATAGCATTATTAGAAAAGGTTCAGAGAAGAGCCACCAAAATGGTAAAGGGGATGGAAGGATACTCCTATAAAGAAAGGCTAAAAAGGTTAGGGCTCTTTAACCTGGAAAAGAGACGGCTGAGGGGAGATATGATAGAAGTATATAAATTAATGAACGGAGTGGAACGGGTAAACATAGATCGATTGTTTATGTTATCAGAATATAGAAAGACTAGGGGACATGCAATGAAGCTACAGGGTAAACTATTTAAGACTAATAAAAGAAAATATTTTTTCACTCAACGTGTAATCAAACTCTGGAATTTGTTACCGGAGGATGTATTAAAGGCTGTTAGTGTAGGTGGGTTTAAAAAAGGTTTGGACAAGTTCCTGGAGGAAAGGTCCATAAACCATTATTAAGAAGGGACCCAGGATATCAATGCTTGACCGAGTACAAGCATTGCGGAACCTGTATCTTTTGGGGAAACTGCTAGGTACATATGACCTAGATTGGCCACTGTTGGAAACAGGATACTGGGCTTGATGGACCTTGGTCTGACCCAGTATGGCATATGTTATGTTATGTTAAACCCATGACTTCTGCTTCCACAGTCATTGCAGTAACCAGTGAGCTACATCTTTATAGCATCTAGTACAGCGCTGGCATGAACTTAGGGTTAACGCATGTTAACATGCCACGGCACCCACTATCACACGATACCGATTCATTGCAATCTTCCCTCCAGACCGCCCACTACCTTATATGGCATTCTTCACATTAACGCTGCAACTAGCGCCGGTAACATTAAGACGGTTTAGTAAACATACCCCATAGTCTCTAAAATGCTTGAGGACAAGCAGTGGGACACTGTGACATCTGGGTACAAACTATATCGTAATGATAGAGCTGATCAAATTAAGAATGTAAGAACATAAGATATGCCATACTGGGTCAGACCAAGATCCATCAAGTCCAGTATTCTGTTTCCAACAGTGGCCAAACTAGGTCATAAGTGCCTAGTATTCTCCCCAAAAGACACAGGTTCCTCAATGTTTGTATTGAGTCAAGCAGTGATTGATTGGTGGAGGGGTTGCGCTCTTTGTTAGAAAGGGCATTGAGTCACAAAGGATTAAAGTTTTTCAGGAAACAAAATTTGCTGTAGAATCTCTATGGATTGAAAGTCCATGTAAAAAGGGGAAGGCAATGGCAGTGGGGGTGTACTATCGACCACCTGGCCAGAATGAACAAATAGATGATGAAATGCTCAAAGAAATCAGGGAAACTAACAAAAGTCACAGAACAGTAATAATAATGGGTGATTTAAATTACCCCGGTATTGACTGGGTCAGTGTCATGGCAGGATATGCTAGGGAGATAAAGTTTCTAGGTTGAATAAATGACTGCTTCTTGGAGCAGCTGGTTCATGAACTGACCAGAGGGGAAGCCATTTTGGACCTAGTCCTTAGTAGAACACCAGATCTGGTGTAAGAGATAAGGGTGTTGGGGCCACTTGGCAATAGTGATCATAGCATAATCACGTTTGAGTTAATTAATGGAGGAGGGATGGTAAGGAAATCCACAGTGCTACCTTTTAACTTTCGAAAGGGAGACTATGATAAAATGAGGGAAATAGTTAAGAAAAAACTAAAAGGAGCAGTTGCAAAGTTTAAAGACTTACATCAAGCTTGGGTGTTTAAAACTACTATCTTGGAAGTCCTAGTACTGCTAGAGTATACGAGATGTAATGCAGTTACAACCAAAAGAGCAGTCTCACTTTACACACCTGGCCTCTGGAATGTTCTTCCAGAGAATATATGAACTACTATGAATCCAAAGGTGTTCTGCAAATGCCTTAAAACTTTCCTATTTAAAGAGCAATATGGGGACTTCGTCACATGACTAAGATATTGACCAGGATAATAATCCTAGTTTAACAGCCCACATAACTGTTAACTTGATCTCAAAGGACTAAAGATGGAACTACATAACTATGCATGTAAATAAGGAGTGGTGGAGTGGCCTAGTGGTTGGGGCAAGGTACTTCAGGCTGGAAGGTCAGGGGTTCAAATCCCACTAGAGGACAGCAACCTTGGGCCAGAAGGACTGGTGTTTCTAGTCCCACAGATGCTCCTTGTGGTCTTGGGTAAGCCACTTAACCCTCCATAACCCATATTCCCTGTAAAATAGTTATCTCCAAGTTTATAATGCCCTGTTCAATGTAATTTCAGTTTGTTCAATGTAAACCACACTGATGCAGAATAGCATGGTATATAAGAGAATGTAAATATATAAGTTCAAAATCAGCTATATAGCATTTTGATCAGTGTGTATTGTTAAATGTAATCTAATTTTATGGTTCAAGTTTACATGTGTTTCATGTAATGTTCTTGGTTTCATGTAATAGTTCTTGGTTTAATGTAAACCACTTTGATGCTTGAAAGGCAGTATATAAGATTGCATAAATAAATAAATAAAACATGCGGAGAAGCTATTTTGGACCTAGTCCTTAGTGGAATGCAGGATCTGGAAGTCCAGACCAGATGTGTTCCATGCTTTGAGAAAAGTGAAAGGAAGGCCAAGCAATTGCTGGAAATGGTTTAAAAGTGAGATTAAATAGGCTGTTATTGCAAAAAATGCATCTTTCAGGTAATGGAAAAATGAACCATATGACGAAAACAGGAAACATCATAAGTGCTGGCAAGTTAGATGCAAGGCACTGCTGAGGAGGGCAAAGAGAGAATTTGAAAAAAAAGCTTGCCAAGAAAGCAAAAACGCATAATAAAAGCATTTTCAGGTACATTTGTAGCAAAACATGTGTGAGAGAGTCAGTTGGAGCATTAGATGATAGAGGGATAAAAGAGGCACTGAGGGGGCAGAAGGCCATAGTAGAGAGACTGAATGAATACTTTGCTTTGGTCTTTATTGAACAAGATGTAAGAAAGTTACCCATGACTGAAATGGTATTTAAAGGTATTACATCTGAAGAATTGAAATAAATATCGATAAACCAGGAAGATGTATTACAACTATTTGATAAACTAGAGTAGCAAATCACCTGGACCAGATGGTGTACATCTGAGGTGCTGAAAGAACTGAAATATAAGATTACATACCTATTATTAGCAATCCGTGAACTATCATTAAAATCACCTGTAATACCTGAAGATTGGCAAATGGCCAATGTAATGCCAATTTTTATAAAGGGTTCCAGGGGTGATGTGGAAAACTGCAGACCCATGAATCTGATGTCAGTATCAGGAAAAATGGTAGAACTTATTACAAAGAATAAAATTACTTAACATATATATAGTCATGGTTTAATGGGAGAAAGCCAACATGCCTTTAGCCAAGGATGGTCATGTCTTACTAATCTGTTATATTTTATTGAAGGTATGAATAAACAGATAGACAAAGTGAGCCAATAGATATAGTGTATCTGGATTTTCAGCAGGATTTTGACAAGGTCCTTCATGAGAGACTCTTGGCAAAATTAAAAAGTCATTGGATAGGAGGCAGTGTACTATTGTGGATCATGAACTGCTTAAAAGATAGAAAGCAGAGGGTAGGGCTAAATAACCATCCCAATGAAGAAAGGTGAATAAGAGACTACCCTGGGGATCTGTGTTGGGTCCGCTGATTTTAAAACATAATTGTAAATGACGTGGAAATGGGAATAATGAGTGAAGTAATCAAATTTGCAAATGACACAAAATTATTCAAAGTTGTTAAAAATCAAGAGGATTGTGATAAACTGCAAGACTGGGCATTCAAATGGCAGATGAAATTTAATGTGAACAAGTGCAAAGTTATGCACCTAGGAAAGAACACGATGCAAGGTTCCACATTATGAACCACCACGCACAAAAAAGATTTAGGCGTCGTTGTAGGTAACATCTTGAAACCCTCTGCCCAGTGTGCAGCAACAGCCACAAAGACAAATAAAATGCTAGGAATCATAAGAAAAGGAATGGAGAATAAAACAAAGGATATTATAATGCCTCTGTATCTTCTTGGAGTGACCACACCTTGAATATTGTGTACAGTTCTGGTTGCCATATCTTAAAAAAGATATAGCAGAATTAGAAAAGGTTCAGAGAAGAGCACCAAAATGGTAAAGGGGATGGAAGGATATCCTTATGAGGAGAGGCTTAAAAGGTTAGGACTCTTCAACCTGGAAAAGAGATGGCTGAGGAGAGATATGATAGAGGTCTATAAATTAATGAATGGAGTGGAACGGTAAATGTAGATCGATTGTTTATGCCATCAAAAAGTAGAAAGATTACGGGACCTGCAATGAAGCTACAGTGCAACTCGTTTAAGATCAATAAGATAAAATATTTTTTCACTCAATGCATAATTAATCTCTGAAATTTGTTACTGGAGGATGTAGTAAAAGCTATTAGTGTAGCTGGGTTTAAAAAAGGTTTGGACAAGTTCCTGGAGGAAAGGTCCATAAAGCATTATTAAAGAGGACCCGGGAAATTCACCGCTTGCCCCAATCCAAGCACTGTTGAACTTTTGTGTCTTTTTTGTAAACTGCTGTGTACTTGTGACCTGGATTAGCCATTGTTGGAAACAGGATACTGGGCTTGATGGACCTTGGACTGACCCAATATGGCATATCTAATGTTCTTATCATAACTGAACACTCTAGAGATGGACCCTAAAGTTACTGCTTGGGTTAGAAATTGGTTAAGTGGGAGGTGACAAAGGGTACAGGTAAATGGAATTCACTCTGAGGAGAAGGAGGTTACCAGTGGTGTGCCCCAGGGATCTGTCCTAGGTCCGATTCTTTTTAACATCTTTGTGATATTGCGGAAGGGCTGTCGGGTAAGGTTTGCCTCTTTGTGGATGATACCAAAATCTGCAATAGAGTAGACATCAAGGAAGGTTTGGCTAACATGAGGAGGGATCTAGCTAAGCCTGAAGAATGGTCTAGAATTTGACAGCTGAGATTTAATGTTAAAAAATGCAAGGTCATGCATTTGGGCTGCAGCAATCCAAGGGAGTGATGTAGTATAGAGGGTGAAGTACTTCTGTCCACAAAAGAAAAGTGGGGTCTAGGCATGATTGTGTCTGATGATCTTAAAGTAGCTAAACATGTAAAAAAGGCAATGGCAAAAGTTAGAAGGATGCTTGAGTGCATAGTGAGAGGAATGGCCAGCAGAAGAAAGGAGGTGATAATGTCTCTGTATAAGTCTTTTGTGCAACCTCATTTGGAGTATTGTATGCAATTCTGGAGACCGCGCCTTCAAAATGATATAAACAGGATGTAGTCGGTGCAGAGAATGGCTACTAAAATGGTTAGTGGTCTTCATTATAAAGCATATGAGAACAGACTTAAAGAACTTAATATGTACACCTTAGAGGAAAGGCAGGATAGAGGTGATATGATTGAGATGTTTAAATACCTCCATGGCATAAATGCACAGGAGGAGAGCCTCTTTCGATTGAAAGCAAGCACTGCTATGAGGGGACATAGGATGAGGGTGAAAGGGGATAGACTCAGGAGTAATATGCAGAAATATTTTTTTACGGAAAGAGTGGTAGATCCGTGGAATAGTTTCCCTGTGGAGGTGGTAGAGAAGAGGACAGTGTCTGAATTCAAAAAGGCATGGGACAAACACAGAGGATCTCTAAAGGAAAAAAGGGGCCTGTTGTAGTGACTGATATGGAAAGGCAGACTAGATAGGCCATGTGGTCTTTTTCTGCCATCATGTTTCTATGTTATTTTGTTAAGTCAGGTTATCCCGATAGAGAGGTTCAAATAAAAGTAAAAGCAACTCAGGTACCTTTAAGAAAAAATCTGAGTTTAAATATTCCAAATTGCCCCATTATCTAATAGCCAGATTGTTAATATGAACAAAAAACACACTTTGAAATGTCTGTATCCAAATTCTTAAAGTCTAAAGCATAAGATGAGTGAGTTAAAATATATATAATAAATATGGATGAAAGATTAGATATAATTGGAATCTCAGAGACCTGGTGGAAGGAAGATAACCAATAGACACTGTGATACCAGGCTGTAAACTATATCACAATGATAGGGTATATCACATTGGTGGAGGAGTGGCTTTATATGTTAAAGAGAGCCTTGAGTCAAACAGGATAAAGGTTTTGCAGGAAACAAAATACACTGTAGAATCTCTATGGATAGAAATTCCATGTAAAGAGGGGAAGTGAATGGTTACTATCTGCCTTGCCAGAATGAAGAGACAGATGATGAAATGCTAACAGAAATTAGGGAAGATAGCAAGTTTACAACAGAGTAATAATGGAAGATTTCAGTTATCCTGGTATAGACCCTTGTCAGTGTCACATCAGGACATGCTTGGGAGATAAAGTTGATGTATTTATTTATTTACTTACTTAGCTAGGCTTATATACCGCTTTTCACCAGGTCAATGCGGTTTACAGGGAAGAGAACATTTTTTCTAAAGAACATATGCCTTATATGGAACAGAACATCAGATACATTGAAACAGTTAACAATTTTGAGACAATATAACATTAAATATTATATAGTATATATAGTAGAATGCTATGCACAAACGTAAAACTAAACAGTATGTTTGAGAACTATCTACAAGTGTGGGTCTGCTTTGATAATGTCATGTTAGAAGGGGTGTTAGGTTGAGGGACCAAAGTGTTCAATGAATAAGGGTTTTTAAGTGTTTGCGGAAAGAAGGAAAATGGGCAATATTCCTTAGGGTGTCAGGTAGGGAGTTCCATAGGGAACGTGCGTAGAGTTCAAATGCTTTGCAGCATGTTTGTAGGTTGTATTTTATTTTGGATTGTGGTATGTTAAGTTTGTTGATTGTGGTATGTTACATAGAAACATAGAAACATGATGACAGAAAAAGACCACATGGCCTATCTAGTCTGTCCTTCCATATCAACAACTACAACAGTCCACTTTTTACCTTTAGAGATCCTCTGTGTTGGTCCCATGCTTTTTTGAATTCAATTACTGTCCTCATCTCTAACACCTCCACTGGGAGACTATTCCATGGATCCACTACTCTTTCCGTAAAGAAATATTTCCGCATATCACTCCTGAATCTATCTCCCTTCACCCTCATCCCATGTCCCCTCGTAGCAGAACTTGCTTTCAATTGAAAGAGGCTCTCTCCCTGAACATTTATGCCACGGAGGTATTTAAACATCTCAATCATATCACCTCTATCCCGCCTTTCCTCTAAGGTGTACATATTAAGATCCGTGTCTGTCCTCATATGCTTTATAATGAAGCCCACTAATCATTTTAGTAGCCACCCTCTGCACCGACTCCATCCTGTTCACATCCTTTTGAAGGTGTGGTCTCCAGAATTGCACACTATATTCCAAATGAGGTCGCACCAAAGACTTATACAGAGGCATTATCACATCCTTTTTTCTGCTAGCCATTCCTCTCCGTATGCACCCAAGCATCCTTCTAGCTTTTGCCGTCGCCTTTTCTACCTGTTTAGCTACTTTAAGATCATCAGACACAACCACGCCTAGGTCCCGCTCTTCTTTAGTGGACAAAAGTACTTCACCTCCTATACTGTATTGCTCCCTTGGATTGCTGCAGCCCAAATGCATGACCTTACATTTTTTAACATTAAATCCCAGCTGCCAAATTCTAGACCATTCTTCAAGCTTAGCTAGATCCCTCATCATGTTATCTACACCTTCCTGGGTGTCTACTCTATTGCAGATTTTGGTATCATCTGCAAAGAGGCAAACCTTACCCGACAGCCCTTCCGCTATATCACTAACAAAGATGTTAAAAAGAATCAGACCAAGGACAGATCCCTGGGGCACACCACTGGTAACATCCTTCTCCTCAGAGTGAGCTCCATTTACTTGTACTCTTTGTCGCCTCCCACCCAACCAATTTCTAACCCAAGCAGTAACTTTAGGGTCCATCCCTAGGGTGCTCAGTTTGTTTATAAGTCACCTGTGAGGAACAGTGTCAAAGGCTTTACTGAAATCTAAATACACCACATCAAGAGCTCTCCTCGGTCCAACTCCCTGGTCACCCAGACAAAGAAATCAATCAGATTTGTCTGACAAGACCTGCCTCTGGTGAATCCATGCTGCCTCGGATCCTGTAATCCGCTGGACTCCAGAAACCTCACTATTTTCTCTTTCAGCAGCATTTCCAATAATTTACTCACCACCGAAGTTAAACTAACCGGCCTGTAGTTTTCAACCACATCCTTACTTCCGCTTTTGTGTAAAGGCACCACATGAGCCTCTCTCCAGTCCTTTGGCACCACTCCCGACTCCAACGAGGCATTGAAAAGGTCAGTCAGTGGAGTTGCTAGAATGTCCCCAAGTTCCCTCAGTATTCTAGGGTGTATCCCATCCGGTCCCATTGCTTTGTCTACTTTAAGTTGGGCTAGTTTCTCACGAACACAGTCTTCTGAAAATTGTTCAAGATGTCCCTCGCTTCTGTTCCTATTTGTGGGTGTTTTCTGAGGTCCTGCTAAGCAATTCCGCTTTATCTTATCAGCTTTTACATATTCCTTCCCTACACCCTTGAGTCTGACAATACCACTTTTGCCCTTCCTCTTCTCACTAATATATCTGAAAAATGTCTTATCCCCCCATTTTATTGCATTGGCTATTTCCTCCTCCTTTTGAATCTTTGCCTTCTTGACTACTTTGCTAGCTTCTCTAAGTTTTTCCAAATACAGATGCCTGTCTTCCTCTCTCTGTGACCATAGCGGTCTCCTTTTCCTTTTGCCTTTATTTACCATTTTAACAAAAAGGTTGGTTGCCCTTAAAATATCCCCTTTCAGTTTTGCCCACTGTTTTTCTACATCCCCCAGCTGTTCCCATCCCACTAACGACTCCCTGAGGTATTGGCCCATCTTCACAAAGTTAGTCTTCCTAAATTCTAAGATCCTCACCTTGGAATGGATTCTAACAGCCCTAGTCCTAATACTGAACCACACCATCTGGTGATCACTGGATGCAAAATGATCTCCCACTACAACATCAGAAACACTTTCTCCATTGGTAAGCACCAAGTCCAGTATGGTCCCTTCACGTGTGGGGTCTGTTACCAATTGCCTGAATAGTTCTTCCTGTAGAGAATCCAGGATCTCCTTACTTCTAGATGATACTGCAGCAGGAATGTGCCAATCAACATCTGACATATTGAAATCTCCTATCAGTAGCACTTCCCCTTTCCTAACAATGCTGAGTATGTCTTCAATTAACTTTCTGTCCACCTCTTTCTCTTGTGAGGGAGGTCTGTATATCACACCAATGCAAATAGATTTCTCTTTCCCTCTTTCTAGTTTAACCCACAATGCCTCCTCTCTCCCTTTTAAGCTCTGTAATTCCAAAGCTTTAATAGTAGTTTTTACATATAGTGCCACTCCTCCTCCCCTTCTTCCTACCCTGTCCTTTCTGAATAAAGTATAGCCAGGTATAGTTACATCCCAGTCATGGTTTTCTGTGAACCATGTTTCTGTAACTGCCACTAAATCTAAGTCAGCCACTCCCACCAAAGCTTCAACATCAGGGATCTTATTTCCCATGCTACGGGCATTTATACACACTGCTTTCCATATGTTAAGTTTGTTGATTGTGGTATGTCTTTGTGTAGTGGGTTTCTCTAGTAGGTATTAGAGGCAGATAATCTGTTGGGAGTGAAGAGCTTTGTGAGTGAGAAGGAGGCATTTATATTTGATTCTGTTGGTAAGGGGTAGCCAGTGTAGTTGTTTTAGGATGGGGGTGATGTGGTCATATTTAGTAGCTCCTTGGATGGTATGAGCAGCTGTATGAAGAGCGGTTTTAAGAAGGAGAAATATGGATTGAGGCAGACCCTGGTAGATATTTTTGCAGTAGTTTGCCTGGGGGTGAGTGAGTGCTTGAAGTGCTGATCTAAAATCTTCTGGTTCGAGGAGTGAATGGAGTCATTGCAGGGTCTTTGTTTTGAAATAGCTTGTTCTGGCTGTCATTGCTACTTGAGTCTTGAAGGAGAGTTGATGGCTGATATTGATCCTGAGGTATTTCAGCTCCATTTTTACACTTATCTTGATGTTGTTCAATGCTATAGTGGTTGGAGGTGTTAAGGAGGAATCCCTTGTAATAAATGTGGAGGCACATTCTGACCTGTCCCCTTATGCTGCTGATCAGAAGAGGGATGCCCAAAGGTAGACCCAATTCTGATCACACAGGGGCCAGATGTGCCCGCGGGATCAGAATTTGGTCTATGGCTTAAACGTGCAGGCTGGGCCCCAATTCTGGTCAACCTGCATGCCCAGCAGATCCCCAGCTACCTCAGTCAGGCTCCTGAGTGGAGCCACAGTGCCATGGCATCCCGTCACCATGGCACTGTGGCTCCATTCAGGAGCCACAAATGCTGGCTGCCGCAGATATTCTTTGTTTCCCGTAGCTGGACCCTCAATCCTTTTTGTCCCGGCCTTGAGGCATGATCCCCCAACATCCAGGGGAACGTTTTCCACTTCTATGGTGGAATACATCCCCCATCTATGTTCATGGCCCAGAACATACAAGGCCGACCTCAGAATCGGCCCTGTACATCCAGGGTCGTGGCCCACCCATGCCCTGCCCTCACTCTGCCTCAGTAATGCTCTCTCCCACCCTCGTCTAAGCCTCCCTGTACAAATGAGGTGTTCATATGGGGAGGCATTAGCCAGGGCGGCAGGGGAGCGAATAGCGAGGATGGATGTCCAATCCATATGTCCATCTCCACTATTCGCTGTACTGATTGATCCCCATAGCCTCAGTCTTTTTGAAGTTGATTGACAAGTTATTTGTTGTGAGCCATTGGGTGACATCTGTGAAGCAGTCCTGAATTTGTGTGTAATCTGGTTTATTGGAGTGGAGTGGACAGTAAAGCCTATAGATGAAAGAGGATGTTGTGCTTTCTGATAATAGGGTTTGTAGGTATAGGTTGAAAAGGAGTGCAGATAATGTGGATCCTTGGGGCACTCCTTGTGTTTGTTGGTAAAATGTGGAGATATTTGAACCCATCCTTATTTTTTGTTGTATGTTAGTGAGGTATGACTGGAATCATTTGAGGACAATGTCTTGGATTCCAAATAGTTGTAATCTTTGTAGTAATATATTTCTAGATGAAATAAATGACTGCTTCATGGAACAGCTGGTTCATAAACTGACATAAGGGAAAGATATTTTAGACCTAGTCCTCAGTGGAAAGCAGGATCTAGTGCAAGAGGTAACAGTTTTGGGGCTGCTTGGCAATAGGGATGTAGGGCGTGCAGGTAAAGGAAGGGGTGATAGACAACTTGTTTGCAGTGGTAAACTGAACAATAATGCACATTTATTTCAGTAAGTTAACAGACTATACCCCCAACAAACAATCATCCCTCCCTCTCTACCTAGATCCCTCCCTCCTGAGTGTGAGTGGCATCAGGGCAGAGATGTAACCCTGCAGGCCCAACATTGCCTATATCAGGGCTTGCATCTCTGCCCTGAGGCTTTCCAGATGGCCCACCATAAGTTCTGGGGTCCAGGTGATGGCAGCAAAGCTCTGATGTACCTCATGCCTGAGAGCCTGCATGTGTAGCAGGATGCTGGGATCACCAGGACCCAGGGTAGCTTCATGATGGGGCATCTTGGGTCTGGCCATAGGGGACTCTTGTTCTGGCACAGCCCCAGGCTGCTGTGGCACAGCAGTGAAGCCAATGACAGGCACCCCTGCACCATTGAACCTTTCTACGTCTATACTATCTACCTACTGCCCACCCTCCTGCCTTCCCTTTCCCCTCCTTCTCTCCCAATCCTCCCCTCCCCCAATCTTCCTAGCACCTGACTCTTCCCCCTCCCTCCTTTTCAGCTTAGCAATCCTCCACAGCCTCAGCAAGGGCAGCAGGGCTTGCATAGTCAGCATGCCCACAGCATAGCTCAGAGACAACATTGGTGGAGTGGCAATGGCCTCATATGGCTCCTCTATGTCATCCTCATGGGAGGTGTCTATTATGAACCTGCCATTGCCACTGTTCATGGTGCAGCCAGGAGTATCTACCTCCACTGTGGGCACCAAACAGAACCTGCCTCTGTTCCTGTGGGCTCCTGCAGCTCTCCACTTCTGTCTGCTTCTGTGGGCCCACCTCCAAGGCATCTGCAGCTGCAAAGTCAAGGGTTCCTTGCTCTGCCACCTGCATGTCTTCTCACAAATGGCCATCACTGTTCTTTTCTGCTATGCCTCCCACCCTGTGTCGTGGCTATGCTATGCCATACAAACCATGGATGGCCATGCAATGGGGACTTCTGTCTCTGTGAATAACTCTGTAATCCTTCCTGTCTCTTCTGCCCATAACCTGGGTGTTATCTTTGACTCCCCTCTCTCCTTTTCCACACACATCAAACTCGTTGCTAAGACTTGCCGTTTCTTTCTCCACAACATCAGCAAAATTTGCCCATTCCTTTCTGACGACACTACTAAAACAATTTTCCACTCCTTAATCACCTCCCACCTTGATTATTGCAACCTTCTCCTTGCCGGCCTCCCTACATGCCACCTCTTTCCCCTTCAATCTATTCAACATTCTGCTGCTCGTCTAATTTTCCGCCAGCCTCGCTTTTCCCACATCACTCCTCTTCTCAAGTCACTTCACTGGCTTCCTATCCGTTTCCGTATCCAATTCAAACTCCTTCTCCTTACCTATATATGCATTCACTCCTCATCCCCCCTTTACCTGTCATCTCTTATCTCTCCTTACACCCCCTCTTGTGATCTTCGCTCTTCTAACAGTCTTCGTCTATCTATGCCCTTCACTCGTACTGCTAATTCCAGACTTCGCTCCTTTCACCTGGCTGCACCCTTTGCCTGGAACAATCTACCTGTGTCTGTGCATTGGGCATCCTCCTTGGCCCTCTTCACTTCTGCTTTCTGTTCTTGACTCCTGTGTTCTGATTTGACTAGTTTTAATTGCTGTTTGTGTTTGTGCTTTTTGCCCTATCTTGATTTATCCCTAAAAATGTATATACTCTGTCTTGCTTATTGTATTTTGTATTTTGTAATTTGTTTCGATTAGATTGTGAGCTCTGATGAGCAGGGACTGTCTCTCTTACATGTCTGTACAGCGCTTCGTACGTATGCAGCGCTATATAAATGCTAAATAGATAGACACTGTAGATAGATAGATAGATCACTCAAGTATCATATCCTTATCTTGTCATTCAGTGAGTTCCTATCTCAGCAACTCCAGTAGCCACAGCCTCTTTCTCTGGGTGGCCCGGTAGTGGCATTTCTGGGCCTCAGTATTGCAATGGATCCTGTACCACAGTGGATGGATGTACCACAGTTAATGCTGCCCTTCCATTTTCACATGCCACACACTGGCCCCATACATCTTGTTCTACCACTGCCTTCCTGCTGTTCAGTTGGCCCCATGGTACATCCTGCTGTACCCTGCTGCCTGTTGTCATGCCATGAGGCATATTTCCACTCTGACCTTACATCCCTTGATGGCTACCTACACCTTCTCAATCCCACCCCTTTGCCATGCTCCACAGTGTCTACTGCCTGCTCATCTGCTGCTCCATTTCCCTGGCTACCTTTGCCCTCCTGCACCTGCTGCCACCCATGCCCATACCATCTTTCACACTTACTGATGTAGGGTCTGGTGGATCATTCACCAGATAGCGAGGCCCTTCTGTGAACTGGCTTGTCATCCACATTGTCAAAAGAGCTGCTCCTCATTGGCTAGGGCCAGGCATCAAAGGCTTTTGGTCTCTGCTCTGAAGAAATTTGGTAGCCTGGTCACTATTGTGCCACCTTCTGTGGGAGTCCTCATGCTCAGCTCCTACATGGCAATACATGCTTGGGTTTCATCACTGTGCCTGGTTTCCCATGGGCCCATGTGGCTGAACAGCACTCTGGTCTCCACATGGGATAGATGTGTGGCTGTCTTGTCTATCCTATGCATCCATTTTACCACGTCTAGCTTCTTAGAGTATTTTTCTCCTCCCAGGCCTGGTTCCAAAATTGCCTAGATTTGGACATTCATCATGTGCTCAATACATCTTATGTAAAATTCCCCTGCACATGAGCATGCTGGTATTTATCTGCTGTCATTTATTATATTCTTACTGTATCTATTTGTGAAAATTTATAACCCACCAATCCAAGAAAATCTTTCCCTCAATAGGGCACATTTTACATATACAAAAGCATAAAAGAACATAAAACCAAAATATATGACACAAACAATCCAACCTTTACTCAAACCCTGGCCTAACCCAGTCCAAGAGAGTTTAATCCTACCAAGCCTCCTCCTCCTCCTCCTACTACTACTACCACTACTATTTGCATAGCCTCCTTTGCCCTATTCCCTGGTCTCTTGTCACCAAAAGCTTCAATAGGCAACATTGCCTTCATTTTTTTAAGAAAAGTCCCTACATCTTTTCCTTTTCTCAGCTCTAGTGGTAACTTATTCTATAAAACGGGATCTGTAAAAAAAAAACCAATCTTGATCAAGTAGAGATTAATCAATTAATAATTAAAGTGCATTTTCAGTCATGGTAAAATAAAATGCAGTGTATCCATCAGCATAAATATTTCATCATATTTAAGGTTTAAACATAGGTATTTGATTATTTTTGTAAGCTGATAGGAGCTTTCCTTTGTTCTGTATGCAGCCTGTAAAATATAATAACTTCTAAGCAGTGTTTAAAACAAAGTGCTCAATTCACTTCATTAAAATATCCAATAATAATTGATTTAAGGGCAATAAAACATGTTCATTATAAGGTTTATACTCAAGAAATATTGAAAGTATACCTAAAAGTGTCATTTTTATTGTGAGTGAACAGGATAATATAATTTGAAAGGAGTATGATCCTCTCAGAGATTTGTCCTCCAGCATTATCTGATAGCTCATAAAGGAAAGGAATTTAATATGATGCCTTTAGTCAGTTTAATTGAAATTTAATTACCACTTTGGGCAGAAGGTTTTAGATCTGATCAATAAAACATTAAAGATTTTGTGTCTTTGCAAAGAATGATTCTTTTCCCTTTGCCACAGTTTCCAGAGTGTTTTGTGTTTAGGAAACAAACTGTTTATTTTTCATGTGGAGTTTAGGAACATGATCTTCAAACAACTCCTCCCCCACTTCAACGCCATGAATGCAAAGGGAATACACGCAGAGCACTATAAGTTTATGTGTTTAATTACTGGATGGCAAGAAAAAGAGAGAGAATTCGGTCACCTTCAGATTCATGAAAAAGGGCATTAATGTAAAAAAGCCATAAATATTTTGAAATGTCAGAGCTCAGTAGGATGGGGGTCTGATGTGAGATTGGCTATAAATCAGGGCCAGAGGAGAACTTTGGTGGGAAAAAGGATGGTACTTTGATATTTTAGAAATAATTACTATTACAGAAAGGGTAATAATGAGCTCATAAATTGCATTAAAAATAGTTATTAGAGGAAGATTAGTTTATAAAGCAGAGAAATGATTTTTGAAAACTGTCCTATAAGTTATTCTTACTTTTCATTTCAGATTATTTATTGCCCTCCAAATAATCTTATTAATGATAAACTAAGTGAATTCTGCCATGCAAATCAAATGTTACTATTATGTTTGATTTCTTCCTTTTAGTAAAATTGTAAAAGTTTGATTTTTATCATTTATTTATTTTGTGTAGAGTAGATAATAGAGCAGTGGTTCCCGACCTTGTTAAGCCAGAGACTGCCTTTTGGAACTATGTGGACTTGCTTACCTATGAGAAAGAAGAATAGTAAGGATCCTCCTCCCCCTTTTCCCGCTCACTAACCTCCTACTGAGATTTCGGTATCTCTTGTGTTGCATCAGATTTTCGGTCCATGGATATTTGTCAGACAAGGATACTTGAAGTATCCTCCTAATGCTTTCTCGATTTTGGTACTTTGATTCAGTTGTTGTCATTGCACGAAATCTACATTCCTAAAGATAAGCAGAGTAGGATGGCAGTATGGTTTTTTGACTGCAAGTTTGCAGAGATGTACTCTTTGTAGACTTTTATACATAAAGTAGATAGAGAAAGGCTTTCAAATTTTAATTTCAAGCCTTCATCACTTGACAACTCCAGCAACTTGTTCTCTGATAATAACCATGGTGAGTTCTCTGAATCTACAGATGAGAACGAGTAATACATTCTGATCAAGTGTAACAGATGCACCACCCTTAATGATCTAACTCTTTCACCCTCCCCAGGTCCCTTCCCCCAGTATAAGAAGTAAGCACAGACAATATGTTGAGAGATTCTTCTTTATACATGAACGGTTCATGACTGCAGCAGGAATTGTAATAAAAACATTGAATTTCACAGTATATTAATCATAATTCCGATTCATTTTCATAAAAATAGTAGACCATGATAAATGAGGTCATGTTTAGTGTATATCCAACTAAACCGAATGAATGGGAGGACAAATTCACATTTGTGTCATTTGTTTTCAGTGGCAAGATATGGTCCATAGAGCCAGATGCACAATGGAGCCACGTTGGGAAGGGAAAAACATAGAAACAAAAGTTACTTCACCAATGATGTGGATATTTTTGGAGATAAACCAAACTAACCTATTTTTGCCTGCCTTATCTGAAACCCGTGGGTGATCATGTTAGCAGCTGAGCAGAAAAAGATGATCCCAGACCAGCAAAGCAAACTTTTTCTCATATATTTATAGAAGGAAAGTGATTCATTGATGCTTCCGAAAAAAAAATCACTTTGCTGAAATGCAAAAGGTATAAAAAAAATTGAAACATCATCCAAGCATACAACTCTGTCAGTGAAACAGAAAAAAGTAACTCGCAAAATCTTTCAGGATTTCTGCCTGTGCCTGGCAAGCTGGGGCTGCCACCAGCTACTGGGCAGAGTATACGGTCTCTGTCTGCCCGTAGTCACTAGTGGTTACAGACCAACATTAATAGGAGAGAAAGGGCTTTGCGAGTTAGACAGATCTGTCTGTGAAGCAGAAGGAAATTAATTTAATAACTCTTTCAGGCTTTCAATCTGTGCCTGGCTGCATGGGGCTAGCAGTGGCTTCAGGGCAGACTACATTGTCTGTGTCTGCTTAGTAGTCACTATTAGTTACAGACTGACAGACTGTATTTTTTTTCAGAAGGAAAGAGAAGTACTGTAAGTTGCAACAGAAAAAATAAGCCAAAGAAAGCACAGGCAAAGAAAAGCAGCCATTCATCTACTATTTCTACTATCACTACTTACCATTTCTAAAGCAAGACCAGGTATTTGCAGAATTGTACAGATGATACAAGAGACATGGTCATTGCTCAATATTGTAGAGCTTACATTGTATTCTGACTGAATCATAAATGCTTGGGAGAAATTGATACGGAATGACTGTAGAACCAGAGGAGGAAAGGTAACACAGTTCTGCGACTAAAAAGCTGTTTGATTACACAGGTACACTAAAAAAAGTTTTTTTAAACTGCCTCTAATGTTTCGATTGATTTTTACGTTTTTTGGTGCGCTGAATCCAAATCTGGTAACCAATTTGCTCCATCACGTACAGAATTTTTGCTACATTGAGTTAGCAGTTTGAGGTGAACGTTTCAGATTGAGTGCAATCGAGATAAAAGTTTCTTGGATGAATTCTTTATACTAATTGTTTAGTAGTTATTCAAATAAGAATAAAGAAAATTGTAACAAGACAGCACATAAGAATAGAGTAATGTCAACAAAACACACTGTGATGGTAGCAAAATTGTCTGCACTTAAAACAGCCACATACATGTGCACAAACATTGAGCATATAAGAGCGAGGTTAGACACAAAGCAAAGCAAAGAAATGTGCAAAAAATGTTGTACAGGTATGTATGTAAGAATAGAAAACGCAAACCGCACCATTGCAATACATGAAGACAAACACCCGATGGTGTGAAAATAAAATTCTAATAAATGAGATCCGACACTGTGGTAATAACTAGCAAATTTTTATTTCAAAGTTTAGTAAAAACACGATATTTGTCAACACAGTTTAGATTTTAAAGTCATTCTTGGGTCAATCAATCTCCTGGTGGGCCCGTTTCTTCTTCCCCCGAATGCTTCTCTTGGTGCGCTGCTTGGCGTATTTTTCATCTGGGGTTTCCCGCAGCAGCAACCAGCAGAAATCAGCCATCATAGCAGTGTTCCATCTTCCTTGATACCTTCTCTCTGCGTCCTTGATGTCCTGGTGAAACCTTTCACCTTGTTCTTCACTGTACGCCCCCAGGTTTTCGGGAAAGTAGTTCACATGGGAGTGCAAGAAATGGACTTTCAGGCTCATGTTACAGCCTTGTTCTTTGAAGGCATTGAGCATCCTGGCAACAATATCCTTATAGTTCTCATCCCGCCTGTTCCCCAAGAATTTGAGAACAACATCCTTGAAGGAATCCCAGGCTTCTTTTTCCTTCTCAGACATCATTTCAGCGAATGCTCCATCTGAAATGAGTTTCCTTATATCAGGGCCAACAAACACTCCTTCCTTTAGCTTTGCTTCAGAAAGTCGGGGGAACTTTGAGCAAAGGTACCGAAAGCACTCACCATCTTTTGGAAGGGACTTGATGAATTGTTTAATGAGACCCAACTTAATGTGGAGAGGTGGTAATAGAATTTTATCACGAGGTACCAAGCTCTCATGAAGAACATTTTTCTCACCGGGTCTCAAATACTCCCAAATTGGCCAGTCTTTTTTCCCCCAGTGTAGGTCGCGGGCCGGGCTATCCCACAAGCAAAGGAAGCAGGGATATTTGGTGAAACCGGATTGCTGCCCTAATAGCATGGATAGAATTTTAAAGTCTCCACAAATCATCCACTTATGCTCATCATAACGAATCTTCTGAAGAATCAGGGCCAAATTCTTGTATTTTTCTTGGAGAATAACAGAGTGAGCAATAGGAACTGAAGCGAATGTGTTGCCATTATGAAGAAGAACACCTTTTATGCTGTCTTTTGACGAATCAATGAACAGCCGCCATTCAGCAGGATCATACTTGAGTTTAAACTTTTCCATCACTCCGTATATATCGTTGCAAAATACCAAATCTTCCTCTTTGCTGAAATATTTCAAAAATTGTGTCTCGCAGTTGCGGTACCAATAAAAAGTTGTTCCTGGTGACAATAGATTTTTCTGTTTAAGCCGAGAACCTAGCAGTTGGGCAGCATCTTTTGGGAGTCCTAAATCCCGGACTAAATCATTCAATTCAGCTTGAGAGAAAAGTTCAGGTTTCGGATCTGGTTCAGTTTCAAACTCGGAAGTACTGGACTCATTGGGAAAAGCCATCTGATGAGTCTCATCATGATCAGAACCGTCCACACAAATATGATCCAAAGATTTTGGTGGTTCAGGCACAGGTACTTCGTTGCTATGAGGCATAGGCCTAATTGCTGAGGGAAGGTTGGGGTAACTTATTACGTTCTTATTTTTTAAGTTGTATCCCTTCACAATGCAAGAGCAAAAATAGCAGTCACTGCTGTGGTCTCTTTGTTCACGCCACATCATAGGTATTCCGAAACGAAATGCTTGTTTTTTACCTTTCATCCATAAGCGTAGATCTTCCTCACATGTCTTGCACACTTTGTGAGGAGCCCACGGTTTGTCTTGATCGCCTAACTTCAAACTGAAATAGGCGAAATATACTTTTTTAATAAATGCAGAAATGTTCCTCTGCCGCTTTTTCACGGTATATTCCCCACAAATAAAACAAAAACTGTCCGGAGAGTTGAGGCAACCTCTGGCTCTGTGAGCCATCACAAATACACAGCACTGCAAACTACAACTGTAGTGAACCACTTCGGAATAAAGCTGGATTACGACTGAGCAAACAAAAGGTAATAATGAACTTGCAAGAAACTGAAATTTGACAGGAATGTTCATGTCGCAACCACCGTGTTCGAGCGAGCGAACGAGGCGAGGCGAACAGGAAAGAACATGCGCCAGCGCGAGTACTGGATTTAGCCCCCCGCCTCCCAATTGTCCTGTTAATGTATAAAATGAATACAAAACACTCTAATATCATGAGGGAGTGTTTCTAGTTAGTTAACCATTACAACCTCTATTTTGGGCCAAGAAAATAAACTGCAGTCGGCTAAAAAGAAATTATGTGAACATTCCTTATATGGGTAAGAAATCTAATTTTGCAAGAAAACGTGACGTGATGGAACATTTTGGCTATTTTTCCTGGATTCAGCACCCCAAAATCTATAGGAATCAGTTGCAAAACTGGAGGCAGTTTTTTGGTAGTGTACCTGTGTTATTTTCATCTAATTTCCATGTATTTTGGTGTGCTGAAAACAAATAAAATATTGAAAAAACTCCTAGACATCATGATTTGCCACGACATGCAAAATTGTCTTCAAATTTATCAATTTTTTTCTAATTACTATTAATTAATTCAAATTACTATTAATTAATTCACATAAGTGCATTTAAGATAGAAAATGCCAAAAAAAACCTTAAAGGGGTTGTCCGAGTTATGTAAAAAAAAATATAGCACTGTAAATCTGATGGTCAGCAATATATACATAAGCTAAGCAAGTTTTAAGTCCATGCTTCTAATGGTAGAAGGGATTAATCTTTCCTGAAGAATCCAGTGGGAGGGAGACACAGGGCAGATAGCAGCAGCTCCGGTTAGTGCAGGGGGGCGTGGCCAGCACTGTGACGTCTCGTGTACAGACACAGAGCTGCTCTCTCCTGCATGCCACACTTGTGCACAATCATCATCAGGTTGTTGGTTCTAGGCTGTTCACACTTTTTCATCACAATTCATGTTAGCTCGTCATTCTTCAACCGTTATGTTATGGCTCTGCGAAAGTGTATTAATTCGCCAGACAGTTTCTGTTTCATCTGTGGTGAATATACAGTGTTGAAGCAACAGCAGAATATTACAGACTTTGTGAAAAAAGTATACTTTGCATACTTTGGACTAAAAATTGGAGATCAAGATAAAGTCTGGGCGCCTCATAAAGTGTGCAAACGGTGTGTTGAGGACCTCCGAAACTGGTTCAAGGGTAAAAAAAAATCTTTCCGTTATGGGATTCCTATGGTATGGCGAGAGCAAAAGAACCATAGTGACGACTGTTACTTTTGTTCATGCGATGTGAAAGGGTTTAATTCCAAATGGAAGCATTCCATTTCATACCCCAATCTTCACTCGGCAATTCGTCCCATCCCCCATGGCACAGATATACCAGTACCCAAGCCCCCTGCTACCTTGGAAGAGATATCTAGCTCCGATGAAGATGAAGTCATACCTGAACCAGATGACGAATCAAGTTCTGACTTTGAAGATGATACAAGACCAAAATTGTTTTCTCAGGAGGAGATTAATGATTTGGTAAGAGACTTGAATCTTCCCAAAGATGCCGCTGAGTTACTCGGATCAAGGCTGAAAAGCAGGAATTTATTGTTGCCAGGAGTGTCATCTTCATGGTTCAGACATCGTGAAAAGGAGTTCGTTCCTTACTTCGCCCAGGAAGACAAGTTGGTTTATTGCATCAATGTCGAAGGTCTGATGGGTCAATTTAAAATCCAATATGATTCAGAGCAATGGCGTCTTTTTATAGATTCTTCAAAAAGAAGTCTCAAAGCAGTTTTACTCCACAACGGTTTTTACGCTTCCATACCTGTAGGTCATTCCGTACACTTGAAGGAAACCTACGAGAACCTGGAATTGGTTCTTCGTAAACTTAAATATGAAAACCATGGTTGGCAAGTGTGTGGGGACTTGAAGCTCTTGTGCATGCTGCTCGGGCAACAAGCTGGGTATACCAAATATCCTTGTTTTCTCTGTCTATGGGACAGTCGAGACCGACAAAATCACTTGAACAAGAAGAGTTGGCAGCCGAGGGTGCTAACAGTCGGTGAAAAAAATGTCCTCCGAGAAACTTTGGTACCTTCCCATAAAGTTCTTCTACCACCTCTCCACATAAAATTGGGATTGATGAAGCAATTCGTAAAATCACTTCCAAGAGATGGAGAATGCTTCAAATACTTGGTCACCAAGTTTCCAGGCCTGTCGGAGGCAAAATTGAAGGAAGGTGTGTTCGTCGGACCAGACATTAGAAGGCTTATAGTTGATCAAGAGTTTGTCAATACCATGACGGATCCTCAAAAAGAAGGGTGGATTGCATTTAAAGAAGTCGTACAGAAATGTTTAGGCAATAACAAAGATTCTCACTACAAAAAGATCGTCGGACAAATGCTAGCATTTCAAGCTTTAGATTGCCTGATGAGTTTGAAAGTGCATTTCCTCCAGTCCCACCTTGACTACTTTCCTGAAAATTTGGGAGCCGTGAGTGAGGAACAAGGGGAACGATTCCACCAAGACATTAAAGAGATGGAAAGGAGATACCAGGGAAAATGGAGCATTACAATGATGGAAGACTACCGTTGGATGCTTCAGAGAGACATTCCAGATGCTACTCACAAGCATAAATGCATCAAGAGGAGCCTCACAAGGAAGAAGAATCGAGTTTAGTGTGTGCAGGTGAGCTCATTTCAGTTCAAAAAAGGATTTTCAAAAATACAATTTTAATTTAATGTCTATTTCCATTTATTTTGAGGTATTGCCTTATTTAACATAGTTGCCTAAATTGTCAGGAAACGTGATGTCCTATGACAAAATAGAGGTCATTTTTGGATTCAGTGCACCAAAAAACATAAAGATTACGTGGAATAACCTAAACAGCTCTCAAAAAAAAAAATTTTGCAGACCTGTGTAATTACGAGATCTAGGGCCAGTGGCAATACCAGTGTAGGGAACAGAGAGGGATGTCTATGAGTGCAAACCCTGAGAGCAGGGGCGGCCCAAGGGGGGTGCGGGGCCATGTGCGGAGACTCGGTGCGGGGCCTCATTTGCATAAGGGGCCTCATTTGCATAAATATTTGCATAATGTTACCATACACTAACTTTTAGTAAACATGCCTCTTCATGAGTGTATGGATAAAGAAAGACAAAGATTTCTACATTACTATAATCCAGTGCCAACCGCCAGGCACATTAGGAACTACTACAAACACTGCCCATTTAGAACCCATAGCAAACCCACCGTATCCTAACAGCACTACCAAGACTCATAAAGCACCATACCCTACCTATCAAAAGGCAACACTGCAAATGTTAAACCAATACATTTCAGAGAATAACAATACATGACCTACTGGGGAAAGAGAACAAGTGGCAATGTCAAATAGGAATTACATAAACAGAATACCTCAGCTCAGTTACACATGCAGAACATAGACCATCACCAAACAAGGAATCACAATTTATAAACAGGAAGACAATAATTAAACTGGGAACCCTAAAAGCCAAACTTGGAATGTACAACAATGTTGAAATAAAACTATAAATTAATTTCCTCTTGTACTAAACAAAGCACCGACATTAATGATGCACATTTCCCAGAGCTGACATATTCCAGTTAATAAATTCAAAATAAAGATATCTTTGTACCTTTTGTGCATTTTTTTTTCAGTTGCAATTGTTCCAGTCACTTTCTTCTGGTTTATTTGTGTCTTCTGCTAACTCTCCATCGTCTGCTGTCCATTTGTCCTTTCTTCTCTCCTCTAGTTTTTTTCCATTCTCTCTCTACATCTGCTTTAACATAATAATCTTTCTCCTTTTGCTTTTTCCTCATTCCTATTTCATCCACTCAAATTTTACCCCTCCATCCTCAATCCCCACTTAGGGGCTTGTTTACAAAGCCGCGGTAGCGGTTTGCGATCGTAATTGGAGCCGCGGCCCCATTTATTTAAAAGGGGCCGCGGCTGCGATCGCGAACCACTACCGCGGCTTTGTAAACAAGCCCCTTAGTCTCCCAATACCCGGCCAATTGTAGATTTTTCTTCCCTCCCACACAAAATATTCTTCCCCTCTCCATTTCACTCTCCCAGCCCCATCCCCTTCTAATCTCCCCCAACATCAGCTCCCTTTTAGTTGCAGCTCCACCCAGTATCCGCTCCCTTCTAGTCCCCACATCAGCCCATTTCCAGTCCTAGCTCCCCCATCCATTTCCAGTCCTATCCGAGTCCCTTCATCAGCTCATTTCCAATGCCAGCCTCCCATCAGCCCATTTCTAGTCCTTTCCTAGCCCCACCATCAGCCCATGTTAAATCCTAGCTCCCCTCCACTCAGCCCATTTCTAATCCAAGCCCCCCATGAACCTACTTCCAGTTCTAGCCCCTCCATGAGTCCATTTCAATCCAAGCCCCCACCACAGCCCATTTCCAATCTTAGCTCCCCCAACACCCAATTCCCAGTCCTATCCTAGCCCCTCCATCAGCCCATTTCCTGTCCTAGCTCCTTCCCCTAAGAGCCCATTCCAAGCCCCCCTCCCCATCAGCTATTTGCAGTTCAAGCCCCCTTCCACTCAGCCCATTTCCAGTCCTAGCAACCCCCCCCAACCCATTACCAGTCCTAACCTCCCCATCAGCCCACTCCCAGTCCTAATCCCACCAGCCCATTTCCAGTCCTAATCCCCCATCACCCAATTTTTAGTTTAAGCCCCCCCCATAGCCCATTACCAGTCCTAACCCCCCATCAACCCACTTTCAGTCCTAATCCCATCAGCCCATATACAGATTTAGCTCCCCCATAGCCCATCACCACTCCTAAACCCCCCCAAGCCCATCACCACTCCTACCCCCCAGCCCATCACCACTCCTAACCCCCCCCAGCCCATCACCACTCCTAAACCCCCCAAGCCCATCACCACTCCTAACCCCCCCAGCCCATCAACACTCCTAACCCCCACAGCACCGCCCAGCCCATCAACACTCCTAAACCCCCCCAGCCCAGCCCAGCCCAGCCCAGCCCATCAACACTCCTAAACCCCCCCCCCAGCCCAGCCCAGCCCAGCCCAGCGAAAATTAAAAGAAAAGACACCCTGTCTGCTGCCGCGGGCGGGGCCGCCGCGGCAGAATCGAGCGTGCCGCGGGGCCCCCCTGTGCACGGCAGAGCCTGCCCTCCTTGTAGCAGCTCTCTCTTTGGAGCTGAAAAGTCAGACGCGCCGGCTTGCAGAGCAGAGCGCGAGGGAAGAGTTTCTCCCTCGCTGCTCTGTTAAGCCCGCGGGGGCTATGTTCCGCTGTAAACCTATTCAGGTCAAAAGGAATTATGCACACCACCAGCACCACCAGCAGAAGGGCATGTCAGCATGGTGGCAGAGGGATACTGGTGGTGGAGGGGGCAGTGGCAGCTGCCCAGAGCAGACCGTGGCCTAGCCCTGTGTAGGTGGGTGCCATGCACTGCAACAGACAGGCCCTGTCTGACGAACAGTCATGGTATCACCAGGGAATGCCCTGTCTCTGTGGCAACATGGTGGTACAGTGCACACAACCAGTGTATTCAGAAGCAGAAGGTCACAGGTTCAAGTCCCAGCTGTGGTTCCTGCCAACCCAGTCCCCATATTTTACCCACGACTAAAACGTTCTAATACAGACAGAACCTTTATTGCAGATGATGTAAACATGCCCAAAACACCTACATTTTACCCTACAGAGCACAGACACCATAAACATGCACATTACCTAGAGCAGAGTCTCCCAAATGCAGTCCTGGAGGGCCAAACACCATTCAGGTTCCATGTGGTCTCTAATAAAGATGCCTGTGCTGCATTTCTATGCGCCACCCCCATGCTATGCAGATGTATCTCATTCATATTCATGAGGGACAGCATGAAAACCTGAACAGTGTCTGGCCCACCAGAACTGGAGTCGGGAACCTCTGCCCTAAAGCAGCGGCCAACAGGGGCAAACACACCTGCACCCACAGGCTCCATTATCTAATGCCTCCTGGAGAGGCAGGATGTTGGGCCCTGCGTGCATCTCCCAATACTAGCACTTGCATACCTTAGCAATGCCACCCTAAACCTGGAATACAGTACACAGCTATCAAAAGGTTGCTATGATTACTGGCAGATAGCAATTCCGAAGTTAAGTACAATTTTCTGAGTGAGCTTCATCATAGTAACCTTTCTGATGTCTGTGGAGTGTGCTACAGGTCTTGTGTCTGACAGTGTTTACCACCCTGGGGAGTGACCCCAACAGTATTGCATACCATAGCCATGCTTGCACTGTGCCCAGGACTGGTGCAGTGGCCAGGGCTGCCAAACACTTCTATAGTTGCACAATGCTGGCATAGGTGTGGGGAGTGTGTGTCTGTCTATCCAGTGTGTGGTGGCTGCCAACACCCTCCACAACCCACACTGCTAGCACTGTTGCCAGTATTGGCCTGCCAATGTGCATAATGAGGCGGAAGGTACCGTGGGAATAGCCTGGATAGGGTGGCCTGGCCTGGAGTCATCTGTACAGAGCATAGGGCAATGGCTCGGACATTGTAGTGCCCGGCCACCACCTGCATGGACAGGGTGGCCACAGCATGACCTGCTGGGAGGTCACTCTCACCCTGACTGAGCAGTGACCACGGCATTGCTAGGTTCCCCCATAGTGCTTATATAATATTTCTCCCATGTGATATTTATTTATTTATTTATTTAACAAACATTTATATATACTGCTACTTCCAGCGATCAGCAGCAGGTTAGATTATACATTGGAAGCTGTCAAATCAGGACAATAAAATTTGGGGTATATACATTTTGATTCATAGGGTAAGCACAGCACACAGTAATGGGTTAAGGTGTAGAGAGGAGCAATAACTTACATATGTACATTATCACATAAATGAGCAATACATAAGGAGCAATAACTTATATAAGTACATTTTACATAAATGTATCCTTGTCTCCCAGGGTGGCAAAGCTTTTATATCAAGTTGTACCGAAACAGATGAGTCTTGAGTTTTTTTCTAAAGTCTGTGGTCATTGTTAGCTCGTAGCTCTGGCGGCAACTGGTTCCAGAGAGTTGGTGCTGTGTATGAGTAGGCTCTGTTACTACTACTGGCTTTGACAGATCTTATATCTGCTGGAACGAGGAGGGTGTTTAAGTTGATGGTTCTTCTGCTTCTGTTGGGTGGTTGAGAGCAGATTAGGGTGGAGAGGAAGGATGGTGCTACGTTATGTAAGAGTTTGAAAGTGGTTGTTAGTATTTTATATTTTATGCGAGCAGCAATGGGGAGCCAGTGTAGCTCAATCAGAACAGGTGTGATGTGATCAGTAAGATTTTTTCTCATGATGATCCAAGCCGCTACATTTTGCACCATTTGCAGAATGTTTAGTGTTTTTTTTGGTAGGCCCTGTAGAATGGCGTTGCAGTAGTCGAAATGTGGCATGATGAGCGCCTGTGCCACAGACCTGAAGTCATGAGGTTCAATAATGCTCCGTAGGGGCTGTAGGACTCTTAGTTTGTGGAAGACAGCTCTGTTGATTTTGCGGAGGTGTTTCTCCCCCCTTTCCCCCTCCCCCTCCCCCCCTCCCAGGTGTCCTCTAAAGCGCCTTATAGGGTGCCCTATAGGGGACATTATAGGGTGCCTTGGCGGACAGTGCACTTTATAATGTGCCCTATGGAGTGCCTTATAGGGTGCCTTATGTGGCACCTTAGGTTACGGCACGTGAGGGTGTGTTTGCTGGCAGCACTAATTAAAATAAAACTAAAATGCCTCATACAGCAATAATTACATGTAAAAGCTAATGCCTCAGTCAGCCTTATGCATTAGGCACACTGGAAGATCAAACTCATGATCCTTGCACCATCAGTCAGTGTATTTACCATTGTGCTACACCTCTGTTTCTATGTTTGCATGTCTGCGCGCCTACTTAAGATTACCGCACGTTAACGTGCTTAGCGGCGTCTCGCCCGATAATGTGCGCAGTGCACGTTATCACGCGATAATCCCATTTTGCTACATTAAGACCGAAACGCCCACTCCTTTTATGGCATCCTGCACACTAACGCCGGGCGCACGTTAAGATAGTTTAGTAAACATGCCCCATAGTGTGTAGTAAATAGGTGAGTTTTTAATTTTTTACGAAATAACCTAATGTCTTTTAACTGTTTGATATCTTCAGGTAAATCATTCCAGAGGATCAGGGCAGAGTGTGAAAAAGCTTTGTTGCTAATAAATTTTTTAGCTTTTGTGAAGTCTTTTGGTATCTCAATTTTATTTTTGTTTTTACTCCTTTGACTGTGATTTGATGTTTCCTTGATGATTAGAGTATTAAGAAACGATGGTGCTAGGTTATTGATTAATAATTAATAATGGTTTATGGACCTTTCCTCCAGGAACTTGTCCAAATCTTTTTTAAACCCAGCTACACTAACAGCTTTTACTACATCCTCCGGTAACAAATTCCAGAGTTTGATTACACGTTGAGTGAAAAAATATTTTCTCTTATTAGTCTTAAATAGGTTACCCTGTAGCTTTGTTGCATGTACCCCAGTCTTTTTATATTCTGATGACATAAACAATCGATCTACATTTACCCGTTCCATGCCATTCATTAATTTATAGACCTCTATCATATCTCCCCTCAGCCATCTCTTTTCCAGGTTGAAGAGCCCTAACCTTTTTAGCCTCTCTTCATAGGAGTAGCCTTCCATTCCCTTTACCATTCTGGTGGCTCTTCTCTGTGCCTTTTCTAATAACGCTATATCTTTTTAAAGATACGGCGACCAGAACTGCACACAATATTCAAGGTGCAGTCGCACCATGGAACAATTCAGAAGCATTATAATATCCTTTGCTTTATGCTCCATTCCTTTCCTTATGATACCTAGCATTCTATTTGCTCTCTTGGCCGCCACTGCACACTGGGCCAAGGGTTTTAACACGTTATCCACAATGACGCCTAAATCTTTTTCCTGGGTGGTGGTTCCCAAACCTAAGTGCCAATGTGTCACAAGATCTGTCTTGAATTTGCAAGACTAATGAAAGATTAGCTAACCCTTAGTTTACAAAATAAGAAGGATCACAACCACACAAGCTGTTAGAGGTAGACATAGGAGGCATTCTCTAGTCCCAATCCAGAAGGCAGCTACTGTGTGTGACTTCTTCTGCCTGACTCCATCTGCCAGAAAACAAGCTGGCACTGGGCTAGATAAAACCCATTAGCTCACAATGGAGACAGGGTAGCACAAATCTTGGCTAGCTCAGTATTTCTGTAATAAATATTAGGCTTTGGCTGTAAGAGTAATGGCTATCAGACAGTCCAAGGTGTGGAACCAAGGCATTAGTCTGGAAGGAAAAGAAGAATGCAAAAGCAATATGGGGCAGAGTCTCGTGACAAAAGACAAAAAGCCTAATCTGCCAAAAAGCAATGCCTTTGCCTCTATAGACGTTTTTAAGACATGTGCTCAGTTATTAGTCACTTACATAGGTTGGTGTTTGTCCATTTGTCTAGGACAGAGCTTACCGTGTCCTGCAGGTGAATCAGCATTCTTTTATCATATGCTGGTCAGATGTCCAGTGTCATCTGAAGCAGTTGATAACATTCTGTTTTTCAGTGATGGGTCTCAGGATGGTTTGCAATATTGTATCTTCCAAGGTCTTTGGAGCTGGTCTCAAGACTAAGGGGCGTGTTTACTAAACTGAGGTAATGTTACATAACGCGCGTTATGTAAAGTTAACGATCGTTAAGTTATGTTAACGCACGTTATGAGACGTTTTAACGTCTCATAACGCTCGTTAACGTAACTTAACGATCGTAGACGTTCCGCGGCACAGTAAAACACCGAGGAAGGTGGAGAGACGGCGGAGAGGAGGGTAGGGAGGAGTGGCTCAGTGGTTGGGACAGGTTACCTCAGGCCGGAGGGCCAGAGATTCAATTCCCGCATGGGTACAAGTAACCTCAGGCCGGAGGGACTAGGGTCTCTAGTCCCATGGCCGCTCCTTGTGGCCTTGGGCAAGCCACTTAACCCTCCATTGCCTCAGGTACACTTAGATTGTGAGCCCTGCGAGGACAAGGGAATAAAAAGTACCTGTTAGCATACATGTAAACTGCTCTGATGCGTAAGTAAAGGGCGGTATATCTAATGCTAAACCATAAGCCATAGAGAAGGGGTCAATGGGCGGAGTATGCGCGGGGAGAGGCTCCTTTCACACTAACACGCTGATCTGAAGAGCTGAATCCTAACACGATTGAAAACCGGCCGTTAGATGCACATTTTCAGGGGAGAGAAACCATCTAAGTGGTATGTTTACTAAACTGCAGTAATCGTAAATAACGCGCATTAACCGTAGTTAACGATCGTAAACTCCCGTGGCGTGGTAAAACACCGCAGAAGGTGGAGATAGGGCGGAGAGAAGGGGTCAATGGGCGGAGAGTGGGCGGGGAGAGGCTCCATTCACACTAACGCGCTGATCTGAAGAGCTCAATTCCAACGCGAATGAAAACCTGCCGTTAAATGCACATTACAGGGGAGAGAAACCATTTCAGTGTCAGCAATGTACAGTCCAGGCAGGGAAACAAAAAAAAAGTGATAAGTGTGATATATATGCACAGAACAAAAGGGCACATAAACACTGAAAATGACCCCAACAAACTGGAAAAAGACCATAACCAAGCTGGCCAATAGTGGTAGCAATGAGAAACAAGAACCCCTCCCCCCCCCCGAGTAAGCTCCATAGAACAGATATAAATCGTGGAAGGATCTATACTCCGCCCCCATACAAGGTGAATGAGCCCACAGTGATATAGTGCTGCTCAGGTTTTTCCCCACCATCGGACAGGGTTCATATGGCGTGCACATGTCCCACAACATCAGGGCGGGCATGTCGGAACAGCAACTGGACAGATGCCGGAGAAGGGGATACAGAGGGCCGCAGGCGGCACATGCTGTGGTGCAGCTGGGCCACAATGCGGACTAGGGCGATGCCTAGGTGGCCCATACGAGTGCTGAAGCAGCAGAGCAGCCAGACAGCAACTGCTGAAGGCCCAACATGGGCACGACTGTGTTTCCCACAGTGTCACAGGGGATAGTACCCAGCATCTACCCCCAAGGGCACGGAACATTGGCAGGCGGTGCTGGGGGGAAGCGTGGACACCTATGCAGGCACCCCTACCCCAGAACTCGCACCATAGGCAGCCGCCTATCTGCACACTGGATGGCCTGAGACTGCGCACCACCAGCACCACCAGCAGAAGGGCATGTCAGCATGGTGGCTGAGGGATACTGGTGGTGGAGGTAGCAGTGGCAGCTGCCCAGAGCAGACCGTGGCCTAGCCCTGTGTAGGTGGGTGCCGTGTACAGCAACAGACGGGCCCTGTCTGATGAACAGTCATGGTATCACCAAGGAATGTACTGACTCTGTGACAACAAGGTGGTGCAGTGCACAAGTGTATTCAAAAGCAGAGGGTCACAGGTTCAAGTCCCAGCTGTGGTTCCTGCCAACCCAATCCCCATATTTTACCCACTACTACAACGTGCTAATACAGACAGCACCTTTATTGCAGATGATGTAAACATGCCCAAGACACCTACATTTTACCCTACAGAGCACAGACACCATAAACATGCACATTACCTAGAGCAGAGCCTCCCAACTGCAGTCCTGGAGGGCCAAACACCATCCCGGTTCCATGCTGCCTCTGGTAAAGATGCCTGTGCTGCATTTCTATGTGCCACCCCCATGGTATGCAGATGTATCTCATGCATATTCATGAGGGACAGCATGAAAACCCAAACAGTGTTTGGCACCGCAGGGCTGGAGTTGGGAACCTCTGCCATAAAGCAGCAGCCAACAGGGGCAGACACACCCACACCCACAGGCCCCATTATCCAAAGCCTCCTGGAGAGACAGGACTTTGGGCTCTGCGTGCATCTCCCAATGCTAGCACTGTTGCCAGTATTGGCCTGCCAATGTGCATAATGAGGTGCAAGGTACCGTGGGAATAGCCTGGATAGGGTGGCCTGGCCTGGATGCATCTGCACACGGCATAGGGCAATGGCTCGGACATTGTAGTGCCTGGCCACCACCTGCACGGACAGGGTGGCCATAGCATGTCCTGCTGGGAGGTCACTCTCACGCTGACTGAGCAGTGACCATGGCATGGCTAGGTTCCCCCATAGTGCTATATAGCATTTCTCTAATGTGATGTCTATGGGTTTCCTTATGGGGTCCAGTCACTGACGTATCTGCTTGGTGTGTATGCTGATATCCCCGTTCTGGGTACATGCATCTCCTCCAGGACTATGCACTATGGACTAGCTGGCGGACTGTCTGCAGCTAGTATGTGTCTTGCTGGAATACCTTGCAGGGTGCAGTGGCTGGAGGTTTGCTGCTGGAGAGTGTCAGATAATGGTGGGGGGCAGCTGAGAATTTCCAGGCCTGCCATCTGTCTGCTATTGCGTTATGGATGTGTTCCGCTCTGTCTGTTCCCCAGCAGGATGGGGGTTGCTGGTCCCCTCTACTGCTGCCATTGCAGGGAGGTAGACTGTGGATCTATTGGTGGGTGATCCTGTTTCCCACCCTGAGCCCCAGAGGGTGGGTTGTGTGGTGGTACATAATTTGCCTATGGGTCCATACCCCGCCCCCCGCCGCCCCCCCGCTGCTGCCGCCCCCGCCCCCCGCTGCCGCCCCCGCCCCCCGCCCCCCGCTGCCGCCCCCGCCCCCCGCCGCCGCTGCCGCCCCCCGCCCCGCCCCCGCCGCCCCCGCCCCCCGCCGCCGCCGCCCCCCCGCCGCCGCCGCCCCCCGCCGCCGCCGCCGCCCCCCGCCCCCCGCCGCTGCCGCCCCCGCCCCCCGCCGCCGCCGCCCCCCACCGCCGCCGCCCCCCGCCCACGCCCCCCGCCGCCCCCCGCCGCCGCCGCCCCCCCGCCGCCGCCGCCGCCCCCGCCCCCGCCGCCGCCCCCGCCCCCCGCCGCCGCCCCCCGCCGCTGCCGTCGCCGCCCCCCACCACCGCCGCCGCCACCGCCCCCCGCCGCCGCCGCACTGTGACGGTCTGTAGCTACTCTGTGCCGCTAACATACACCGTCGGCACCTCCTATCAGGCTGAGGTGCTGTGGGGGTGCATACCCCATCTTGTGATCATCTGTAGACTGCTGATTTGCATGTGCTGTGCATCCTGGGTACGGGTGGGTTGACCCTATCCTGGTAACCACAGCAGAATGTTTGTGTGGTGCCGTGAAGTCTTCCTGTAGCCAACCAGCCATTTGTTAGCAGCTGTAGCCCACTGGTTGTTTCACTGCCCATGGAGCCAGAGGTCATGGGTTCATAAACCCCCAGTGGGGTTTATTGATAGGGCTGTCTTAGGCATTGTCTGTTTTTATTGTATATTAGTGCTGCCAGCAGAAACACTTATATGGCGCCCTATGAAGCGCCTTATAAGGTGTCCTGTAGGGGACATTATAGGGTGCCTTGGCAGACAGCGCACTTTATAATGTGCCCTATGGAGTGCCTTCTAGGGTGCCTTATGCGGCACCTTAAGTTACGCCACTGTGAGGGCGTGTTTGCTGGCAGCACTAATTAAAGTAAAACTAAAATTCCTCACAACCCAATACTTAAACATAATGCCTCAACAAGCCTTATTCATTAGGCACACTGGGGAACCAAACCCATGACCCCTGTACCATCAGGCGGTGTAGTAATCATTGTGCTACAGCTCTGTTTCCTTGCTTACATGTTGAGGTTAGAGGTTAGACACAACCCTGTGATCTTCTGCTTACAAAGCAAGCAACATGCAGATAGATCCATCACATCTCCCTCATGATGGTATGGCTCCCTGATGCTAGGTGTTGCAAGCCTTTCAGTGCACCGCCAACCTAAACCGGTCATGTCCTGAAGGATACACAAACATAAACAAACCTCCCATGCTTCCAAACTGCTTTATATCTCCCATGTGTGAAAATAAACAACTGCATCAGGCACGGCTTTTCATGATGTCTTTGCTTACTTTTGTAGTTTAGGTTTATTTATATATTTTAAGTCATTTGACTGGTTTTGTGTCTACTTCTATGACAGGACCTGGGGTTGGGAAACGTCTTCAGAAGCTCTTTCCTATTCCAAATGCTTAAGAGGTAGGGAGCAAGATACTCAGAGAAAGGCAGAGCATAGAACTGCTAATTCAAATCCACGTTCTGTCACTTTCCTATGCAAGTTGCAGTCTCTAGTGAGAAGTGAAGGAAGTATCTTGGAAACCCATTTTAAATTCTCCTTTTTTACTTTAACACTTTCACCAGTCCTGTAAATCTTTTGTTTCCTCAGAGTCTCTAACAAAGGATGCACGTCTTTTACTAAAATCTCAAGGACAAAGACTGCTGCAGAGAAAGTGAGAAACACCTAGAGAGAAGGGCTATGAGAAGGAATTAAAGCTAGATTCTAGGGATAATGGGCAATGAGAGCTACAGACAAAGGTAATAAAAGAAATAAATGATTATTTTGATCTTGAAGAATTTTGGGATATTTTATTTTACTTTTAAAATGTTTAATATTTTAGATGTAATTACTGATACCAACTTGCTACAGAACTCTGTCCTATTTTCTGCAGTATTTAGTAATTTTTTAAAGATGATTTTTGCCTGGTAGGAGTTAGACACTCTAATTTAAGGAATAGGTTTAACAGTATAATGAGAATTAGGGAATCCAGGGTTCAAATCCTGCTGACACTCCTCGTAACCTTAGTCAATTACTTCACCCTCATTGCCTCGGGTACAAACTTACTTTAGGTTTAAGCTCTCTTGAGCAAAGACTTAGCTACTGTACCTGAAATGTAATTTACCTTGACCTGGAGTTAGGATAGGCGAGTAATTATATCCAAATTCAACCTTGCTCCATCCCATCTCAGCCACCCACCTCCCTGAGGTTCACAATTTATTCTTCAGCTGTCTGAAGCAAGGCTACCCAGGCCCCTAAACCTCTTCAGGTCCTTTCCCTAAGTGAGAAAAAAAGATGCTTATTACTTGCTATCCTATTGCTGTCAAAGTTGTGCTGGCTAAGTTCTTCTTCACATTTTAACCCACATACAATCAGCCACATGATTTTGAGTGTGTTCTGCAAGACAGCAGGAGCTAAGCACCTCTCATTCTGCCTTGAAAGAGCCATGAGGGATTAGATATGTCTGGGGGAGAGGAGCTTTCTGGAGGTACTTGGCAGCTTTGCTGCTGTGTTGGGGAAAGGTTGGAGATAAGGAGTTTGGGTTCAAGTTGACTTGTTCTATCATGATGGTAAGAAATCAATATCTGCATAGCCTTCTTGTGTTGAGCAGAAAGGAGGTTTTGGTGGCACTGAGGCAGAGATGTAAAGTCAAAATACTAGTCCTTTTTGTTACCCCTTCCTATCTCTCAGTACCCCTCACATGTTAATTTTCTCTCAATTAAGTGACTGAGTTTCACACAGTTTTATATATACAGGGTGGCCCAAAAAAAGTGAGAACATCTCGTAGTATATACGTTATTTACAAATTCAAAAAGACAGAAGTAAACGATTGACAAATTTTTAAAAAAAGATGGTGACCTGAAATTGTCGAAATAAAGACATTACATAGCTAAAAAAGGTAAATAAGTAAACTATTTAAGCTTTTAATTTACGAGATGTTCTCACTTTTTTGGGGCCACCCTGTAGGTTATGAGCTAAGAGGTATATTATCAGAGACAGAATTTCTAGCATAAACCCAAGGCAAAAGAAAAATATTTTGAGTAATCTCTACAGCAGGAGTCAAAATCCAGTTGTGTTGTTGTTAAGTGCCATTGAGTCCATGTCAACTCATGGCCACCCTATGGATATCTGTCCTAAACTGTGTTCGGTCTTCAGTCAGGTGGCTGATTGTTGATAGAGTGGCATCCATAACTCCTGTTGTTGCATAAAACCATCTCATTGTATTTACCCCAACCATTTCCATCGGGAGGGCATTCCAAGCATCCAGAGTCAGAGTCTCCTACCATTCAGAAAATTATATCCTGTGCACTTGAAATATCAACATTCTGCAGCATGTAAGATGAATTTTGCCCATTGATAAGTTCACTCAAGATCCACAGTGGGGAAGGATGAGATCTGGAGAAGAGACAGATGGAACTGGTTTCAGGGATTAAATTATGAGAGGAAGGAGTTATATGTACCTAAATACAAAGCACTCCAGGAAGTATTCCATAGCTTCCATGATGCCTTACTGGTGGGCCACCCTGGCATTCACAGGACCAGAGAAATAGTTGGCTGAGACTTTTGGTGGCTGGGGTGAAGTCAGACTATAAATTAATATGTTAACTCCTTGGCTTTCCTAACCATGGCTCCACAGATCAACAAACAGTAAGGATTTGAGGGTTTGTTTGTTTGTTTTCTTATATTACATTGCTAGCTCTCTGACTGGGAGCTCTTAAAAGGGTTTTTTGTATATTTTTTAAAGCAAGGTTACTTTCTTTTTGGTGCTCTAGGGGAACTTTCCTTGAGCACAGTAGGTTGCTGAACTCCAGTAACCTTCTCAGGTTTAGAAACTGCTAACACCTAATCATGAGTTAGTGGGCCTGTTTCCTGAGTGCAGTTGAAGCCTGCATAAAAGGCTCCAGTGCCCTGCCCTGTTGAGGCTTTCCTAACCAGGGCTCCACAGATCAACAAACCAGTGCCCTGCCCTGTTGAGGCTTTCCTAACCAGGGCTCCACAGATCAACAAACAGTAAGGATTTGAGTGTTTGTTTGTTTTCTTATATTACATTGCTAGCTCTCTGACTGGGAGCTCTTAAAAGGGTTTTTTGTATATTTTTTAAAGCAAGGTTACTTTCTTTTTGGTGCTTTAGGGGAACTTTCCTTGAGCAAAGTAAGTTGCTGAACTCCAGTAACCTCCTCAGGTTTAGAAACTGCTAACACCTAATCAGGAGTTAGTGGGCCTGTTTCCTGAGTGCAGTTGAAGCCTGCATAAACGGCTCCAGTGCCCTGCCCTGTTGAGGCTTTCCTAACCATGGCTCCACAGATCAACAAACAGTAAGGATTTGAGGGTTTGTTTGTTTTCTTATATTACATTGCTAGCTCTCTGACTGGGAGCTATTGAAAGGGTTTTTTGTATATTTTTTAAAGGAAGGTTACTTTCTTTTTGGTGCTTTAGGGGAACTTTCCTTGAGCACAGTAGGTTGCTGAACTCCAGTAACCTCCTCAGGTTTAGAAACTGCTAACACCTAATCAGGAGTTAGTGGGCCTGTTTCCTGAGTGCAGTTGAAGCCTGCATAAAAGGCTCCAGTGCCCTGCCCTGTTGAGGCTTTCCTAACCAGGGCTCCACAGATCAACAAACAGTAAGGATTTGAGGGTTTGTTTGTTTGTTTTATTATATTACATTGCTAGCTCTCTGACTGGGAGCTCTTAAAAGGGTTTTTTGTATATTTTTTAAAGCAAGGTTACCTTCTTTTTGGTGCTTTAGGGGATCTTTCCTTGAGCACAGTAGGTTGCTGAACTCCAGTAACCTCCTCAGGTTTAGAAACTGCTAACACCTAATCAGGAGTTAGTGGGCCTGTTTCCTGAGTGCAGTTGAAGCCTGCATAAAAGGCTCCAGTGCCCTGCCCTGTTGAGGCTTTCCTAACCAGGGCTCCACAGATCAACAAACAGTAAGGATTTGAGGGTGTGTTTGTTTGTTTTCTTATATTACATTGCTAGCTCTCTGACTGGGAGCTCTTAAATGTGTTTTTTGTATATTTTTTAAAGCAAGGTTACTTTCTTTTTGGTGCTTTAGGAGAATTTTCCTTGAGCACAGTAGCTTGCTGAACTCCAGTAACCTCCTCAGGTTTAGAAACTGCTAACACCTAATCAGGAGTTAGTGGGCCTGTTTCCTGAGTGCAGTTGAAGCCTGCATAAAAGGCTCCAGTGCCCTGCCCTGTTGAGGCTTTCCTAACCAGGGCTCCACAGATCAACAAACCAGTGCCCTGCCCTGTTGAGGCTTTCCTAACCAGGGCTCCACAGATCAACAAACAGTAAGGATTTGAGGGTTTGTTTGTTTGTTTTATTATATTACATTGCTAGCTCTCTGACTGGGAGCTCTTAAAAGGGTTTTTTGTATATTTTTTAAAGCAAGGTTACTTTCTTTTTGGTGCTTTAGGGGAACTTTCCTTGAGCAAAGTAAGTTGCTGAACTCCAGTAACTTCCTCAGGTTTAGAAACTGCTAACACCTAATCAGGAGTTAGTGGGCCTGTTTCCTGAGTGCAGTTGAAACCTGCATAAAAGGCTCCAGTGCCCTGCCCTGTTGAGGCTTTCCTAACCAGGGCTCCACAGATTAACAAACAGTAAGGATTTGAGGGTTTGTTTGTTTTCTTATATTACATTGCTAGCTCTCTGACTGGGAGCTATTGAAAGGGTTTTTGTATATTTTTTAAAGGAAGGTTACTTTCTTTTTGGTGCTTTAGGGGAACTTTCCTTGAGCACAGTAGGTTGCTGAACTCCAGTAACCTCCTCAGGTTTAGAAACTGCTAACACCTAATCAGGAGTTAGTGGGCCTGTTTCCTGAGTGCAGTTGAAGCCTGCATAAAAGGCTCCAGTGCCCTGCCCTGTTGAGGCTTTCCTAACCAGGGCTCCACAGATCAACAAACAGTAAGGATTTGAGGGTTTGTTTATTTGTTTTATTATATTACATTGCTAGCTCTCTGACTGGGAGCTCTTAAAAGGGTTTTTTGTATATTTTTTAAAGCAAGGTTACCTTCTTTTTGGTGCTTTAGGGGAACTTTCCTTGAGCACAGTAGGTTGCTGAACTCCAGTAACCTCCTCAGGTTTAGAAACTTCTGATCCAGTTCACCATCTTCAGACCCATCCCCAAGCTGTTGCGCTTATTGATAAGCCTCCTATGAGGAACAGTATCAAAGGTTTTGCTGAAATCTAGGTGGATCACATCCATCGCATGCCCTTGCTCTAGTTCTCTGGTCACCCAGTCAAAGAACTCAATCAGATTTGTTTGGCAAGATCGTCCTTTGGTAAAACCATGTTGCCTCTGATCATGCAGCCTGTTGGTTTAGAAGACGTCCACAATTTACTCTTTCAGGAGTGCCTTCATTACTTTTCTTGCCACCGAGGTAAGTCTTACTGGCCTGTACTTTGTCACTTCTTCCATGTCACCACTTGAGAGGTACCACATCAGCCCTTCTCCAGGCCTGTGAAACTTCTCCTGTCTCCAAGTATCTATTAAAAACATAATTTAAAGGCCCTGCAAGAACTTCTCTGAGCTCTTTCAGTGTCCTGGGGTGTATCCCATCTGATCCCATAGACTTGTCCACTTTCAGTTTTTCAAGCTGTAGTAACACATCATCTTTTGTGAATGGTGTGGTATCTACTCCATTCCCATTTGTATATTTGTCAATCCCAGGATTTTCTCTAGTAAAAACAGAGCAGAAGTATTTGTTTAGCATTGTCGCTTTTTCAATGTCACTTTCCACAAATCTGTTCCCAACACTTCTGAGTCCTGCAATTCCACCTCTGATTTATATACCTGAAAAAAAGTCTTGTTGCCTCACTTCACATCTTTAGCCATTATTTCTTCTGTCTTTGATTTTGCTATCCTTATCTCTCTTTTTGTCTCTTTTAGTTTGATCTTGTATTCTTTTCTGTGTTCCTCTGTTTGTGAGTTTCTGAATTTTGTGAAAGCTATTTTTTATGTCTTTATTTGTGCAACCACTTCTTTGGAGAACAAAATAGGCTTCCTTTTCCTCTTATTTTTATTTACTTTCCTTATGTATGTATCTGTTGCACCTTTTATTGCTTTCTTTAGTTTAGCCCATTGCAATTCCACTTCCCTTAACCCCTCCCACCCTACCAACTCCTCCTTTAGGTATTTGACCATTTTACTGAAGTCAGCATTTTTGAAGTCTAAGACTTTGAGTTTGCTGTAATTGGATTTCACCTTGGCTTTTATCTCAAACCACACCGTGTGATGATTGCTGCTGCTCACATGGGCACTCACCTGGATATTCAACATGCTATCTCCATTGTTGTTGTTAAGTGCCGTCGAGTCGGAGTCGACTCATGGCGACCATCTCGATAGCTATCCTAAATTGTGTTCGGTCTTCAGTCAGGCGGTTCATTGTTGACAGACTGGTACCCGTAGCTTCTGTTATTGTATCGATCCATCTCATTGCTGGCCTTCCTCTTTTGCGTTGACCTTCTATCTTGCCAAGCATGATGTCTTTCTCTAATAATCTCTCTCTTCGCATGATGTGTCCAAAGTATGAAAGTCGAAGTCTTGTCATCTGAGCTTCTAAAGAAAGCTTAGGTTTGATCTCCTCTAGTACCGACTGGTTTGTTCTTTGGGCAGTCCATGGCATACACAGTATTCACCGCCAGCACCATAATTCAAAGGCATCAATTGTCTTCCTGTCTAGCTTTTTCACTGTCCAGCTTTCACATCCATATGATGTTATTGAAAATACCATGGCTTGAACACGTCGAATCTTTGTATGGAGAGAGACATCTCTGCTCTTGAGAATCTTATCTAGGTCTTTCATAGCCATTCTGCCAAGAACAATGTGTCGTCTGATTTCTTGACTGCTTGTTGCTTCTTTATTGATAGTTGATCTAAGTAGTTTAAAGTTGTTCACGATTTCAATTTCTTCTCCTTCAGTGATGAGCCTGTTGATTATGCCAGTTGTCATGATCTTTGTCTTCTTTACATTAAGGTGCAAGCCCATTTTGAGACTATGGGGTATGTTTACTAAAGTGCGGTAAACGTGAATAACGCGCGTTGTACGACGTTAACGATCGTAAGTGCAGTATAACGCACGTAATCACGCGCCAACGACCGTTAACGTCATACTACGCGTGTTAACCGTAGTTAACGATCATAAAGCCCCGCAGCGCGGTAAAACAACGCAGAAGGTGGAGAGAGGGTGGAGAGAAGGGGTCAATGGGCGGAGAGTGGGCGGGGAGAGGCTCCCCTCACACCAATGCGCTGAATTTCAGAGCTCAAATCCAATGCGAATGAAAACCTGCCGTTAAAGGCACATTACAGGGGAGAGAAACCATTTAGGTGTCAGCAATGTACAGCCCAGGCAGGAAAACCCAAAAAAGTGATAAGTGTGATACATGTGCACATAGCAAAAGGGCACAGAAATACTGATAATGACCCCAACAAACTGGATAAAAACAATAACCAAGTTGTTCAACAGTGTTATCAATGAGAAACACCCCCCCCCCCCGAGTAAGCACCATAGAACAGATAGAAACCGTGGAAGTGTCTATAATCTGTCCCCATACAAGGTGAATGGACCCACAATGAAATAGCGCTGCACAGGGTTTCCCCCACCACCAGACAGGGTGCCTATGGCGTGCACATGTCCCGCAACAGCAGGGCGGGCATGTTGGAACGGCAACTGGACAGATGCTGGAGAAGGGGATACAGAGAGCCGCAGGCGGCACATGTCAAGGTACCACCAGGGAATGCACCATCTCTGTGATAACATTGTGGTGCAGTGCACAAAACCACTGTAATCAGCCGCTGAAGGTCACAGGTTCAAGTCCCAGCTGTGGATCCTGCCAACACACTCTGCATATTTTACCCACCACTACAAAGTCCCAATACAGACAGAACCTTATTTGCAGATGACGTAAATATGCCCAAAACACCTACATTTTACCCTACAGACCACAGACTCCATAAACAGGTGCATTACCTACAGCAGAGTCTCCCAAATGCAGTCCTGGAGGGCCAAACACCATTCAGGTTCCATGCTGCCTCTAATAAAGATGCCTGTGCTGCATATCTATGCACCACCCCCATGGTATGCATATGTATCTCTTGCATAGCCATGAGGGACAGCATGAAAACCTGAACAGTGTTTGGCACACCAGGACTGGATTTGGGAAACACTGCCGTAAAGCAGCAGCCAACAGGAGCAGACACACCCGCACCCACAGGTCCCATCATCCAAAGCCACCTGGAGTGGCAGGACTTTGGGCTTTGGGTGCATCTCCCAATACGAGTACCTGCATACCATAGTAATGCCACCCTAAACCTGGGCATATGGTACACACCTATCAAAAGGTTGCTATGACTACTGGCAGATAGCAATTCCTAGCTCAAGTACAAGTTTTCTCTGAGTGAGCTGCAGCATAGCAACCTTTCTGACGTCTGTGGAGTGTGCAACAGGTCCCGTGTCTGACAGTGTTTACCAACCTGTGCAGTGACACCTACAGTTTTGCGTACCACAGCCATTCATGCACTGTGCCCCAGACCGTTGGGGGGGGGGTCACGGCTGCCCAACACCCCCACAGCTGCACAATGCTGGCATAGGTGTGGGGAGTGTGTGTCTGTCTATCAAGTGTGCGGTGTCGGCAAACACCCCCCACAGCCCTCAGTGCTAGCACTGTTGCCAGTAGTGGCCTGCCAATGTGCATAATGAGGAGCAAGGTACTGTGGGAATAGGCTGTATAGGGTGGCCTGACCTGGCTGCATCATCTCAAGGCATAGGGCAATGGCTCAGACATTGTAGTGCCCGGCATCCACCTGCACGAACAGGGTGGCCATAGCATGTCCTGCTGTGAGGTCACTCTCACCCTGACTGAGCAGTGACCACTGCATGGCTAGGTTCCCCCATAGTGCTCTATGGCATTTATCTCATGTGATATATATATGGGTCCCCTTTTGGGGCCCAATCACTGACTTATCTGCTTGGTGTGTATGCTGACATCCCTGTTCTGGGTGCCTGCATCTCATCCAGGGCCATGCACTCTGGACTAGCTGGTGGACTGTCTGCAGCTAGTATGTGTCTTGCTGGAACACCTTGCAGGGTGCAGTGGCTGGAGGTGTGCTGCTGGAGAATGTCAGATAATGTTGGAGGGCAGCTGTGCATTTCCAAGCCTTCCATTTGTTGACTATTGACCTATGGATGTGTAGTGCTCTGTCTGTCCCCCAACAGGACTGGAGATGCTGGTCCCCTCTACTGCTACCATTGCAGTGAGGTAGACTGTGGATCTATTGGTGGCTGAACCTGTTCTGCACCCTGAGCCCCGGAGGGTGGGTTGTGTGGTGGATCATGATTCTCTTCCCTCCCCTCTCCCCCCCTCCCCTCTCCCCCCTCCCCCCCTCTCCCCCCCTCCCCCCCCTCTCCCCCCCCCTCTCCTCCCCCCTTCTCCCCCCTCTCCCCCCCTCCCCCTCTCCCCCCTCTCCCCCCCCACCCTCCACCTCCCCTCTCCCCCCCCCTCCCCCCCCTCTCCCCCCCGCACCCCTCTCCCCCCCACCTCCCACCTCCCCCCCCTCCCCCTCTCCCCACCCCCCACCCCCCCTCTCCCCCCCCCACCTCCCCTCCACCTCCCCTCTCCCCCCCCACCCCTCTCCCCCCCACCTCCCCTCTCCCCCCCCACCCCTCTCCCCCCACCCCCCACCTCCCCTCTCCCCCCCACCCCCCTCCCCCCCTCCTCCCCTCTCCCCCCCCACCCCACAACCTTTTTTATGTCATTCTATAACTCTTCTGGAGCTCTGTCATTTGTATCAAAAGCAGCAAATCAATTTTGCAGGCAGTCTTTAAATTCCAGTGGTATATTTTCAAGGTCATATTTTGCTGCATTCATGAGTGGTTTGCTCTTTTTCAACTTTAACTTGAGTTTGCTCCGTTAGTGAGCACTAAACCCAGCAAGGAGCTCTCCCTGGTCGGTTCCATCACCATTTGTTTAAGTAACGCATCTTGGAAGGTATCCACAATTTTTTTACTTTCCAGATTTGCAGAAGGAACACTCCAATCCACATCGAGTAGATTAAAGTCACCCAATATGATCACTTCCCCCTTCATGGCTATCTTTGCAATATCAACAACCAATTCACTAAGGCTTTTGATTATTTCTTAACAGTGTATATAGTGCAACCCTTTCTAATATATTTTAGCCTATGATTTTGGTCTGCACTCTTTTCACCCTAGTGTCTCTCAGTTATGTGTTTGTTAAAGTACTACTACTACAACTACTCATTTGTATAGTACTACATATACAATGGACTGCCCAAAGAACAAAACAGTCAGTACTAGAGGAGATCAAACCTAAGCTTTCTTTAGAAGCTCAGATGACAAGACTTCTACTTTCATATTTTGGACACATCATGCAAAGAGAGAGATCATTAGAGAAAGTCATCATGCTTGGCAAGGTAGAAGGTCAACACAAAAGAGGAAGCCCAGCAATGAGATGGATCGATACAGTAACAGCAGCTACGTGTGCCAGTCTGTCAACAATGAGCAGCCTGACTGAAGACCGAACACAATTTAGGACAACTATCCAGAGGGTCGCAATGAGTCGACACCGACTCGACGGCACTTAACAACAACAGCAACAAGGCAGATTCAGCACTGTTCATATAGATGTAAGACACACTCCCTGCTCATCAGAGGTTACAATCTAATCAAGATGAAAAAAACATCACAAAACTGGGGACTAGAATATGGTGAGATACACATAAGCAGTGAATGATAGAGTAAGGGATATCAGGATCCAAAAGCAGCCTCAAAGAGGTGGGTTTTTAGTCTGGATTTGAATAGGGCCAGAGAAGGAGCCCGACACACTGACTCAGGTAGTTTGTTCCAGGCATATGAAGCAGCAAGGTGGAATGGATGCAGTCTGAAGTTAGCAGTGGCATAGAAGGGCATAGATAAAAGGGATCTGCCAAAGGCTTTACTGAAATCTAAATACACCACATCTAGGGCTCTCCCTCGGTCCAACTCCCTGATCACCCAGTCAAAGAAATCAATCAGATTTGTCTGACAAGACCTGCCTCTGGTGAATCCATGTTGCCTTGGATGCTGTAATCCCCTGGACTCCATAAACCTCACTATTTTCTCTTTCAGCAGCTTTTCCAATAATTTACTGACCACCGAAGTTAAACTAACCGGCCTGTAGTTTTCAACCACATTCTTACTTCTGCTTTTGTGTAAAGACACCACATGAGCCTCTCTCCAGTCCTTTGGCACCACTCCCGACTCCAATAAGGCATTGAAAAGGTCAGTCAGTGGAGCTGCTAGAGTGTCCCCAAGTTCCTTCAGTATTCTAGGGTGTATCCCATCCGGTCCCATCGCCTTGTCTACTTTAAGTTGAGCTAGTTTCTCATGAACACATTCTTCTGAAAATTGTTCAAGATGTCCCTCGCTTCTGTTCCTATTTGTGGGTGTTTTCTGAGGTCCTCCTCCTGGTTCTTCATCTGTGAACACAGAACAGAAATATTTGTTAAGCAATTCCGTTTTATCCTTATCAGCTTCTACATATGCCTCCCCTGCACCCTTGAGTCTGACAATACCACTTTTACCCTTCCTCTGCTCACTAATATATCTGAAAAGTGTCTTATCCCCCCATTTTATTGCATTGGCTATTTCCTCCTCCTTTTGAATCTTTGCCTTCCTGACTACTTTGCTAGCTTCTCTAAGTTTTTCCAAATACAGATGCCTGTCTTCCTCTCTCTATGATCTCTTGTATTTCATGAAGGCCTCCCTCTTTTTCTTCACTTTTTCAGCTACTTCTTTCGAAAACCATAGCGGTCTCGTTTTCCTTTTACCTTTATTTACCAGTTTAACAAAAAGGTTGGTTGCCCTTAAAATATCCCCTTTCAGTTTTGCCCACTGTTTTTCTACATCCCCCAGCTGTTCCCATCCCACTAACGACTCCCTGAGGTATTGGCCCATCTTGGCAAAGTTAGTCTTCCTAAAGTCTAAGATCCTCATCTTTGAATGGATTCTAAAAGCCTAGTCCTAATACTGAACCACACCACCTGGTGATCACTGGATGCAAAATGATCTCCCACTACAACATCAGAAACACTTTCACCATTGGTAAGCACCAAGTCCAGTATGGCCCCTTCACATGTGGGGTCTGTTACCAATTGCCTGAATAGTTCTCCCTGTAGAGAATCCAGGATCTCCTTACTTCTAGATGATACTGCAGCAGGAATGTGCCAATCAACATCTGATATATTGAAATCTCCTATCAGTAGCACTTCCCCTTTCCTAGCAATGCTGCGCATGTCTTCAATTAACTCTGTCCACCTCTTCCTCTTGTGAGGGAGGTCTGTTTATCACACCAATGCAAATAGATTTTTCTTTCCCTCTTTCTAGTTTAACCACAATGCCTCCTCTCTCCCTTTTAAGTTCTGTAATTCCAAAGCTTTAATAGTAGTTTTTACATATAGTGCCACTCCTCCTCCCCTTCGTCCTACCCTGTCCTTTCTGAATAAAGTATAGCTAGATATAGTTACATCCCAATCATGGTTTTCTGTGAACCATGTTTCTGTATCTGCCACTAAATCCAAGTCAGCCACTCCCACCAAAGCTTTAACATCAGGGATCTTATTTCCCATGCTACGGGCATTTATACACACTGCTTTCCATATGTTACCTCTGTTACCCATTTCCATAAAGGTATTTAATGTATCACCTACCTGAGGGCTTTCGTCACCCATCCCCAACGAATCTAGTTTAAAGCCCTCTTCAGTAGATTAGCCAGTCTACTACCGAAGACCCGTTGACCTTTCTTGGACAGATGGATGCCATCTGTCCTCTGCAACCCTTGGAACAGCATCCCATAGTCTAGGAAACCAAAACGCTCTTGATGACACCATCCACGCAGCCATGCATTCATCTCCAGGATGCGAGCCTCTCTGCCTTGGCTTTTACCCTCAACAGGGAGGATTGAAGAGAACACCACCTGTGCACCTAACTGCTTCATCCTCTGTCCCAGAGCCATGAAGTCACTTTTGATATGTTCCGAGGTATACTTGGCAGTATCATTTGTTCCAACATGGATTAGCAACATTGGGTAATAGTCAATGGGCTTGATGACTCTCGGCAAACTCTCCGTAACATCATGGATTTTGGCACCAGGCAGACAGCATACCTCTCTGAACATCAAGGCTGGTCAGCAGATGGACGCCTCAGTACCCCTCAGAAGAGAGTCTCCAACCACCACTACCCTTCATTTCCTTGTGGTTACTGATTCTGCAACTTTGGGGTACTTGAGCTCTGGTTCTTCCATTTCCAGGGATGCTTTCACCTCCTCCACTTCCAGAGCTGCATAATGGTTCTTCAATTCAAGGGCTGGAGAAGTTGGATTGGTGATTTTGCAGGCCTGGGTGACTTGTGTCCAACCATCGACATTCTGTTGGCACCCATCTTCTTCTCTGCTGGAGAGCTTGGTTGCTGCAAGAAGCATCTCATCAATGTACTTCTCACTGTCTTGATTGCTCCTCAGCCTCGCCACCTCCTCTCTGACTTCCTCCACTTGTTTCCTCAGAGCTTCAGCATGCAGGCACCCTGCACATGGAATCGGTCCTTCAACTGGCATTAGGACCTCTGTCTGGACTGAGGCAGAAGCTGTAATGGGGGCAACAGATTTAGCGATACGATTTTTCCCAGCCATTGTTCTGTTCGTGGAGCTTAGGTATCTGTTAAAGCAAAAGAGAGAGATCTACCAAGTACCAGCCAGTTTCCCAGCTGTCCTTTCAGAGAAAAAACTGTTAAATCTCTTTAATTATATTCACAATGTGCTGGTCCAATTCTCTGTGCTTTGTTAAATGGGGAGGTGCCCTATAAAGAAAGACTGCTCACTAGGGGTGGGTGGGAGTCAAAGCTGAGGAGGTTACTAGAGTTCAACAACCTACTCTGCTCAAGGAAATTTCCACTAAAGCACCAAAAAGAAAGTAACCTTCCTTTAAAAATATACAAAAACCCTTTTAAGAGCTCCCAGTCAGGTAGCTAGCAATTTAATAAAATAAACCCTCAAATCCTTACTGTTGGTTGATCTGTAAAGCCCCTGTTAGGAAAGCCTCAACAGGGCAGGGCACTGGAGCCTTTTATGCAGGCCTCTGCTGCTCTCAGGTAATCAGGCCCACTAACTCCTGATTAGGTGTTAGCAGTTCCCAAAGCTGAGGAGGTTACTAGAGTTCAACAACCTACTCTGCTCAAGGAAATTTCCACTAAAGCACCAAAAAGAAAGTAACCTTGCTTTAAAAATATACAAAAACCCTTTTAAGAGCTCCCAGTCAAGAGCTAGCAATTTAATAAAATAAATCATCAAATTCTTACTGTTGGTTGATCTGTGGAGCCCCTGTTAGGAAAGCCATGGTTGGGGCTGCACTCTTGGTGGACAAAGAAGGCAGGGCGGCAAAACTTCCCACGTTTCTGGATCTTGGGACGCTTGTGTCTGACATGAGCATGGCCCCAATAAAGCTCACCTCAGACCGAACTTGATCAGCTTCTGATTACAGAGCTATGCAGCTAAGCTTTGTCTCCTTTCCTGGTGACCACTGCAGAAGGAAAGGCTCTGGAAATCTAAGCCTGGTCCAAACCGGGTCTGGTACATCAACCCTTCCTGTGGCTATAACTCCAGCACACAATGCCTCCAATTGCTGCTTGATCGGCCCCCGGCTGCTGCTGATCTTTGCAGTGTTTGCTGCTCACTGTAATCAGCAAGGGCACCAGCGCCTCTGCACAGGTTGACCTAGTGGTTGGAATGGGGGGTTGAGAACCGGGGCAGCTGGGATCAAGTTCCCTCTCATTATCTTGTGATCTGCATTCAACTTCTAAAGCCATAAGTGTAGCAACTTGATCAGACCTGACTTTCTCTTGAGCAGCCCCAGGTTCAGATCATTACACTGCTGGGTCTCCCTGTTTATTCTGCAGACCACCCTAATTGTGTAGACCCAGCCTTTGTGCAAATGCTTCCCAGGTGAGTGAGTAGTTGCTTCCCTGGATTGTGGGTCTTCACAAGTTGAGGGAAGCACCTCTGCATTAACCCAGATCTATAGGTGAGAGATACATCACGTCAGAGGTATACCACCATGATGGCGGTTCCACAGCAGCCATACCTCCATGTCTGCAATGCACACAGGCATCCACAAGTTGCCATCAAGACAACCGCGGCGTCCACTGACCCATCTGCATCACCCATTAGGAGCCAAAATGCAATGAAACTCTCCAGAGAGGAAGTTATCCATTTGCCTGTAGCCACCAGTGTCAGTGAAGTGGGCCACTCCAAGCCTGTTCACACACTACCTCAGGGTAACATGCATCTGGGATATCCAGAACCAGTTCTCCAATCTGTACACATTAACAGAACACTGGGGCACCCCCAGAGACAGAAAAAGCTCCATGCAAGGTATGCTGACACCCTAAGACCTCCGTGAATAGAAGGGGAGCAACTGCCGCAAGAAGGACAGCCCTTGCCATCCCAACCCATGGGCAAGGCCCAGACCCTACAGGGCCTGGTGAACAGCTCCCCCCCATACCCCCATTTGGGTGTTTACAGTCACAGGCGATCCCCCCTCAGCGCTATACCCCTTTACATAACATTAAAGGGCTACATTCGGAATATGGACAGCCCGGTAACCTCATGTTCTTCAGGGTAGGGCAACTCTTGATCCCCAGACTTTCGCACCTCAGAAACACACCACCAGTATTACCGCTCATCTGACTCACACACCTGAGATGCATCCTGGAAATTTCATTGTTATGGTAGTATGTACCGGACATCACACCAGCAGAAAAGATACCATTCCAAGTCATTGAGCATGAATAGCAGCAGCATGTGATTCACAAGTTTATCAAAAAGCTGCCACCAGTGTTATCACAGATCATTATGCAGGCACGGACATCATTTGCATCACTGCCACTGAAAAGAAGGGTGGTGTACTACATCTAACAACTCTTCAAATGGATCCTCCTCCAGTGGCTCTCGTCACTGGAGGTGGTGCCATTGCTAATCTTCCTGAAAAGGGGAGAATAGATGTGGCAAAGATCAGCACCTGCCCATGTCCAAGTCTGCGACATGCATGGAAAGCAACATGTTGGTGCCCCATGCAGCCAGCATTCCATCCGTGGGGCTGCAGCAATCTCACCAGCATGGCAGCACATCTGCAGCAGCTACTATAGGTATATTGGATCTTCCGGAAACTGAAACAGCAGGTGAGAATCATTCCGTTTCCACTTCCAAGACATTGCTGCCAGGCAGAACTCCCCTGCCCCTTCCCACAGCCCCATTTGCTCCCGAGAAACCCACTTCCCACAAAAGAAAGAGGAGGTGCAAGTGGTCCTGTTTATCCTCATCATCCAGATATTCTTCTTCCTCGTCTTCCTCCTCCTCTTCCTCCCTCAAAGCCAAGAGATTTAAAGTCACCAATGCACATTCTTCCCAGGCCCCCAGCATCACAGAATTGTGAGAGATGGTCACCCGGTCACTCAGGAAGAAGGTCATGAGGAGAGAGTACTTTGATATCTTCAAACTCTTGGAGGGGCAATGAAGGTGCAATGTCAAGAAAAGGGCTAAAATGGGCAATCATCTGTATCAGATGGATCTCCCTATTCCATGCAATATTACCATTTGGACCCTATCGTATGCCTGCATGATCAGTATCATGTGCTGCAAGAACCTCACCCAACTCAGAAACCTGTTGGCCTACCTCAACACCCTGCACAGCATCCAGTGCTGCATCCCTATGCACCAGGAAGCAATAGTCCAAGGTCACATCCCAACCTAAACTGTGACACATTTCATCCAGTATCCATACCAGTCTATGTCGGAGCTATGGATCCATGGTTTATTGAGTATCTGAAGTGGACTGAAGCTAAACGTATAGCGAATGGTTTCCAGCATGGATTCATCATCCTTTTCCATGGACTTCTCGAGGGTCCATCTATGTGCCCCGTACAATCCCCGCATCACTTATGGTCCATTGTGTAGGAGAAACTTGACTCAGAGATCAACCTGCAGTGAATGACAGACCCCTTCAAGGACCCCCCCCCCATTCCCACATTTCCACATCTCTCCTTTGACAGTGGTCCCCAAGAAGGACCCCATTAGAGTATGCCTCTTTCAATCATGCCCTTAACACTATCTGTGACATGAGAAGATACTTGTACCTCACTAAGGTTGATATAGAGGCGGCCTTCAGGTGCCTTCCAATACACCCATCCTGCTTCTCGCTTCTCAGCTTTCACTTCAAAGGCATGTGCTACTTTGATATATATACACCAATGGGATGCTTTGTATCTTGCCCGACTTTCGAGATGTTCAATACCTTTCTTCATTGGGTAGTCCAGCGACAGACTCTGCTGGATTCCATAGTACATTATCTCAGTGACTTCCTTTTTGTTGGCCCTGAGCATTCAGACACTTGTGCAATACTCTTGTTCACATTCCAAACAATCATGGTGGAGTCTAGCATCCCTCTGAGAAAGGACAAGGCAGTACGCCCTGTTCAGACTCTGTCCTTAGGCATCAAGATTGACATAAGGCAAGGCGTCGTCACCTGATTACCTTGGGAGAAGTTAGTTGACCACAGCATTGCAAGAGAACTTTGAAAAATCACCCTCAGGATAGTTCAGTCACTCATTTGTTCTCTGAATTGTTCCTGTTGAGTAATTCCAATGGGTCGGCCTTTTCTGAGACATCTCGCCTATGCAACGGCAGGTTACAAAAAGGATATCACTGGCTGTGCTTCTCACAGAGCATAAAGCAGGATATGGCTGCAATTCTTTGATGTGCTCAATGAGGTGAACATTTGGCAGAGGGGCCTGAACTTGGACTTGGACCTGGATCTCTTCACGGATGCAGTGGACACTTTTGGATTCAGCAGGATCTCAGTTGCAAGCAAGGTAATTCTGTGTGACTTTTAACTACAATCTCTCTGCCTGAAAGCTCTTAAAGGGGTTTTGGTTATCATCTGTAAAAGCCAGTTGTTTTTGTTTGTTTTTCTATACTGCAAAGGGGGAATTTTTTGTGCTTTTTGGCAAAAGGTTCTGTCAGTTAGAGTTCATTGTTTTTTATTCCATTCACAGCTAGCTCTTTGAAGTCGCTGATCTCATCAGGTGTTAGTGGCTCTTAATTAGCTTGCAAAGGAGCTGGCTAGCTGAGTGCTGTTTAAAGGTCTGCAGGGTCTTGCAAGCCCTGACATTCCAAGCAGGAATGCAGTTGCAAGCAAGGTAATTCTGTATGGCTCTTAACTACAATCTCTCTGCCTGTAAGCTCTTAAAGGGGTTTTGGTTATCATCTGTAAAAAACAATTGTTTTTGTTTGTTTTTCTATACTGCAAAGGGGGAATTTTTTGTGATGTTGGGCAAAAAGCTCTATCAGTTAGATTTAATTGTTTTTTGTTCCATTCACAGCAAACATTTGAAGCTTCTGACCTCATCAGGTATTAGTTCCCTCCCTACCCACTCCAGCTCTCACCCACTCTGTGTGAGCAGTCTTGCTTTATAGGGAAGCTTCCCAATTAGCTGCACATTTATATGGTGAGATGGGGACTTTCCAGTCTTTTGCATTGAGTGTCACATGTATGATTTTCTCCCAGTTGGTGAGAGGTCTTATGTGTGCACTAGGTGCAAGGAGCTGTTTGCTCTCAGGGAACGAATCTGATCTCTGGAGGCTAGAGTAGCAGACTTAGAGGACATAAGGAAGACAGAGAGGTACATAGATGAGATCTACAGGGACATAGTCCTGACGTCCCACCTCCAGTCTGGCAGCATCCCTGTTGCCATGAAGGAGAGAGGTCACGTGACAGGACAGCATCACCCAGGTGTGGCAGGAAGTGATCCTGTAGCTAGGACCTGTCCTCCATGTGATGTAAAACCCTCTTGCACTGAGGACGTTTCTCCAGGGCCACCTGCCCATGAGGGAAGGGTTAGGACAGCCGTTATAGTTGGTGATTCGATCATTAGGCATGTAGATAGCAGGGTGGCTGGTGGATGTGAGGATCGCCTGGTAACATGCCTGCCTGGTGCGAAGATAGCAGACCTCACGTGCCACCTAGACAAGGTCTTAGATAGTGCTGGGGAGGAGTCTGCTGTCTTGGTACATGTCAGTACCAATGACATAGGAAAATGTGGTAGGGAGGTTCTGAAGGCTAAATTTAGGCTTTTAGGTAGGAAGTTGAAATCCAGAACGTCCAGGGTAGCATTCTCCGAAATGCTTCCTGTTCCACAAGCAGAGCCCAAAAGGCAGGCAGAGCTCCAGATTCTCAATGCGTGGATGAGACGATAGTGCAAAGATGAGGGTTTTGTATTTGTTAGAAACTGGGGAACATTCTGGGGAAAGGAGAGGCTCTTCCGAAGGGATAGACTTTACCTTAACTGAGATGAAACCAGACTGCTGGCATTAACCTTTAAAAAGGAGATAGAGCAGTTTTTAAACTAGATAATAGGGGAGAGCCGACAGTCGCCCAAGAGCGCATGGTTCAGAAGAATGTATCCTTGAAGGATACTACCAAAAGCATTAAGTTAGGGCACATCAGCAGAGAGGTTCCTATAAAGACAAAAGTAGCCACATGCCCTTGAGTACGGAGCAGACAGAGCTTAAAGATTCCAAATTACCCCTTCCTACTGATAGCCAGATTAATATGAATAAAATACAGTCTCTAAAATGCTTGTATGCAAATGCTAGAAGTCTAAAAAATAAGATGGGAGAGTTAGAATATGTAGCACTAAAGGAGAGGTTAGATATGATTGGTGTCTCAGAAACATGGTGGAAGGAGGACAACCAGTGGGACACTGTGATACCTGGGTACAAACTATATCATAATGATAGAGCTGATCAAAAAGGTGGCGAGGTTGCGCTCTATGTTAGAGAGGGCATTGAATCACAAAGGATTAAAGTTTTGCAGGAAACAAAATTTGTTGTAGAATCTCTATGGATTGAAATTCCATCTAAAAAGGGGAAAACGATGGCAGTGGGTGTGTACTATCGACCGCCTGGCCAGAATGAAAAAATGGATGATGAAATGCTCAAAGAAATCAGGGAACCTAACAAAAGTTACAGTAGAGTAATAATAATGGGTGATTTCAATTGCCCCGGTATCGACTGGCTCAGTGTCACAGCAGGACATGCTAGGGAGATAAAGTTCCTAGATGAAATAAATGACTGCTTCTTGGAGCAGCTGGTTCATGAACCGACCAGAGGGGAAGCTATTTTGGACCTAGTCCTTAGTGGAACACAAGATCTGATACAGGAGATAAGGTGTTGGGGCCACTTGGCAATAATGATCATAGCATGATCGCGTTTGATTTAATTAATGGAGGAAGGATGGTAAGGAAATCCACAGTACTACCTTTTAACTTTTGAAAGGGAGACTATGATAAAATGAGGAAAGAAAAAACTAAAAAGGAACAGTTGCAAAGGTTAAAGACTTACATCAAGCTTGGGTGTTGTTTAAAAATACTATCTTGGAAGCCCAGACCAGTTGTATTCCACGCTTTCATTTATTTTATTTATTTACATTCTCTTATATACCGCGCTATTCTGCATCAGTGCGGTTTACATTGAACAAACTGAAATTACATTGAACAGGGCATTATAACTTGGAGATAACTATTTTACAGGGAACTATTTAAGAAACGTGGAAGGAAGTCCAAAAAAGGAAAGGAACGGAAAATAAAACAAAGGATATTATAATGCCTCTGTATCATTCCATAGTGCGACCGCACCTTGAATATTGTGTGCAATTCTAGTCGCCATATCTTAAAAAGGATATAGCATTATTAGAAAAGGTACAGAGAAGAGCCACAAAAATGGTAAAGGGGATGGAAGGATACCCCTATGAAGAGAGGCTAAAAAGATTAGAACTCTTCAACCTGGAAAAGAGATGGTTGAGGGGAGATATGATAGAGGTCTATAAATTAATGAATGGAGTGAAACGGATAAACGTAGATTGATTGTTTATGTCATCAGAATATAGAAAGACTAGGGGACATGCAATGAAAGTACTGGGTAATCTATTTAAGACTAATAAGAGAAAATATTTTTTCACTCAACGTGTAATCAAACTCTGGAATTTGTTACCAGAGGATGCAGTAAAAGCTGTTAGTGTAGCTGGGTTTAAAAAAGATTTGGACAAGTTCCTGGAGGAAAGGTCTATAAACTATTATTAAAAGAGACCCAGGATGTCACTGCTTGACCCAATACAAGCATTGTGGAACCTTTATCTTTTGGGGAAACTGCTAGGAACTTATGACCTAGATTGGCCACTGTTGGAAACAGGATACTGGGCTTGATGGACCATGGTCTGATCCAGTATGGCATATCTTATCTTCTTATGTTCTAACTGCCCAATTAGCTACGCACAGGGACTCTGAACAGCACTGTTAGAAGACACTTAAAAGAGATTATCTGTTTTTTCTCTGAAAAGACAGCTGAGGCACAGGCGGGTACTTTGGTAGGTCTCCCTCTTTTATTTCAACAGGTACCAAAGTTCTACCAACTGGCACATGGCAGGGAAGAATTGTATTGCTAGAGTTGTTGCCCCCATTACAGCCTCTGCCTCTGTCCAGACAGAGATCCCTGTGCTAGTTGAAGAACAGGGTCCATGTGCAGGATGCCTGCATGCTGAAGTTCTCAGAAAAGAAGTGGAGGAGCTGAGAGAAAAGGTGGTGAGGCTGAGGAGCATTCAAGACAGTGAGAAGTACATTGATAAAATGCTTATTGAAACATCCAAGCTCCCCAACAGAGGTAAAGATGCGAGCCTGCAGAATGATGAAAGCTGGACACGAGTCACCAAGGCCTGCAGAATCGCCAATCCAACTCCTGGAATCAGAGCTCCCTGCTGTTCATTTCCTGCAGGTGCTCACTGGTGACCCGGAGATCCTAGCACAGGCCATATAGCTCCTCCCATATTACCTTCATGCATTGCAGGATCTGCTCCCCCTCCCTCAGAATCTCTTGATCATCCTCATCTAACCCACTGTCTGCCAACTCCTCAGTGACAAGGAACCCCAAGGCAAGGCTGTCTGGGGCCCACTGCACTGTGGTGTCATCCATGCTGGGCTCCTGTCTGCTGTTGTACTCCTGATGTGTGCCTGTGGCAGCAGCAGAAGATGGTGCCTCACTGACACTAGAATCAATGGCCTGTGACAGCCCTGTCACCAGCTGGTCTGTGGGAGAGCAAGAGTGACACAGGAAAGGCCCCAGCTACTGGCACTGGGGGCATGGTGGTCTTGCAGCATGTGGTCAACAGCTATGGAGGATGTTATGCAGTTGCATCCACTATCCTGTGCTGACACATGACCCAGTCCCTTCCACCAGAGGTGAGTCCCAGGCATAGTTCCAGTGTACTGCCAACACAGGTGTGGTGGCACCACAACCAGAGAGCATGCAGTGGCACCACAGACACATAGGACAAGGAAGACCCATGAACATATGTGCACATCTGCCCCACTATCCCCCATTCCTGTGTATATGGTAGCTGCATGTCACCACACTGGCACACCCCAAGGGCTACAATGCATGTGGGTGAGGTAACATAACACTGCCCACACATCCCTGTCCATAGTGCTGGTGCTTAGGGCATTACGGGCACATATTGATGCAAAGCATGCGGTCCCTCTCACCTCTACAGACATCGGCACAGAAGCACAGCAGTTGTGGGGGAGTGTAACCCTAGCTCACATGATATGACCCACACTGCAGGTGTGGGGCCATGGGGGAGTTTCCTGATGTGCTACTGTATGCCCAGCCCACGGTCATGCACACAGCCCATGTGGGATCCCTGCCAGACAGCAGCTGCATGCATAAGCTACTTACCACCCTATGTGACAACAATGCTGCTATCATGGCCGGCGACACCTGAGACAACCGTGTCCTCTATGAAGTGGAGCACCTCTTCCTCCAGGGTGCTCAGGGGCTGCTGACAATCAGGTGGCAGTCTGCTGTTCCTAGCCTTCTGATCCTTGGCAGCCTACCTGACCACCTGCCACTTCTTTATGTCCTCCATATCACGGTTGTGGTGGTGGACCGCATTAAACCTGCGGGCTATGTCCTGCCTGTCACGCTGCTAAGTACTTGCATCCTCTGAGACAAAGAGGGTGTCATGACTGGGTATGAGGCCCAGGACCATGGTGGTCTCCGAGAGTGAGAAGTTTGCCTTGCGTGTCCTCCTCATCATCTTTGCCATGGCGTCAGGCTAAGGGAACTTGGATGGGATGCTACCTGCATACTGTTTTCAAAATGCATGGATATGACGTTCTAACCAAGCCATGCCCCACACAAACCTACAAGACCAATGCACGCAAAAATCAACTGCAGGAAAGATGAATATGGCAGACAATGCTGGCTGCCAGTTGCATTATTAACTGGGTAGCAGAACACGCACGGATATTGGGAATGGTAAGTTGGTAGTTACAGCAAACCATTGCGATGCAAAATGATTGTAATGTGCCGACCGCACCATATCCATGGAAGGCGAATATATGCCACGCTATGCATGCAGCCGCCTTAACCGGGGAGTTGGAATATGGGATGGTGTATGCGTGCTGCTGCACTCATGCCATGATGCGTACATCAGATATTAGCATTATGGGCATGCTGTTGTACCACACCATAACCGGGTAGCATGTACATTGCAGTACCATTTACAAGGGTATGTGTGCTACCACAATTACCCCACTATAAACAGAGAGGGTCAGCATGGGGTGGGCTGGGGACTGCATGACTGGGGCACCTGCTCAGTGCTGCATATATACCAGGCTTGGTCATGAGTAGAGGTACACAGGATGGCCACAATAGCTGTCTGTCCAACAGGGTTGGCAATGGCAATGGGTAGGAGTCCATGCGCCCAAACCTATAGTGCACAAAGCAGCCAGGGCATTGACAGGGTGAGGCTGGGGACACCTGAGATGCCCCACGTGGGCAGTCAGGCAACTGTGTTCTCTCCAAGCCTCTTCTGGCATCATTGACTTGGGCCACATGGGCAGTCACCTGTTCTGGGGCTATGACACCACATGGATTGGTGGTGCCCATGCCATGGCTGCCATGCACTATGGCCATGTCCCAGGGCAGGTGAGGTAAGGACCCAATTCCCCCTGACCACAGCTACGGCAAGGCATGGCACCTACAGTGAGCTATCTAGCCTATGGCTGGCATATGTCAGTTGTTACATGTGTGGGTGTTTTGCCAGGGTATGTGTGAGGGGACTGCCAGCCTAGGTCAGTGGTACGCCGGACGGTGTGCAGTCTCCACATCCCCCTGATGGACTCCCCTGGCAGTGACTGTACACTCTGATGCTACAGGCCTAGATGAACCCCCATGACATGCACCGTGTAAATGCATGGACTTGACATCTCTGTTATCTCAGCTGTACCAGTGCCAACCTCCAGAACCACCATATTCAGCCTCCTACCTCTGACTGTCCATCCACCTGCAGGTGGCACCCCAGGTGTCCTGACATGGCCTCTGTCATAGTCCACTGCAACCTTCTCCCCCATGACATGCCCATCCCTGCCCTTCCCATGCCCCCTGCCCATGCCCTTGGCAAAGCCTGCCCTGTGCATGCCACAGACCAAATATGACCTGCCCATGGACCCAGCTCACCACAAACAGCCACATATGGTGCACGCAGCTGGGTGATACACACCGTGATGGCCACCTATGGTGCTGGCAGCAATGATGACACAGGGAAATGCAAACACATCAACTTTATTGCCACAGAAGTCCTGCAATGTACAGAAAACAGTACTCTCATGGCGGTAATACACAATATGTTGGAGACATGCAAAGCAGCCCACAAGGGCAGACCAACATGTCTCTCCAAGTTGGGGCCACTATGGGTGTGGCTGGGCAGCAGGCCAACTCCATATGCTCAGGTCTGACCTGGTGCACCGCAACATCCACCGCATCATGCTGGCTGCCCGGGCCTTTGGTGCCCTGCTGTTATGGGCTTGAGTGGCCCTCCCTGTAGCTCAGCATGGCCACCACAACAACCTATAGGCTCAGTGCTATCATGGCGGCTGCGTCTTGCAATGCCTCCCTGAGGAGCCGCACCTCTTGAACCAGACAGGTCAGTGCATCTGAGACACGTGCATGTGGGCCTGTTGGGGACACCTGCCCTGGGGAGGTTGGTGAAGCTGTTGCATCTTTGGGCCACAGGCATGGTCCAGGGACTGTTGTGTCCATACTGCCTCCTACAGCAGCTCCAATGTATTCCCCTCCCTCTGAGTGGTCAGCACTATGGGGGCCCCCGTGGCATCATATGGCTCCATTTTGAGCACCACTGTGCCAACCCTTCTGCCTGAAGGGGGGCCACCCCCACAACCTATGAGCCTACCATCTCCCCCTCCTCCCCCTCTTCACTGTCCCCCTCCCCCTCCTCCCATCCTTTACCTCCCAGTTCTCCCCATCCACTTCTTCCCTCTCCTCTCCCTCCTCCCAGTCCTCTTCCTTCCAGTCCTCTTCCACCCCTTCTACTACCTTCCCCTCCTCCTCCTCCTCCTACTTCCCCTCCTCCTCCCCCACTTCTCTTCCTCCCAATCCTCTACCTCCCCCTTTACCCCCTCCCATGCCACTTCCCCCTCTCCCGCCCCACTTCTGCCTCCCTGCCTGCCTCCGCCCCTTCCCCAGCCTGCCTGTCACCCTATCACACACTCGGTCTCCCTGCTTGCATCCCCCTTGCCCCTCCTCCAGCCTGCCTGTCCCTCTACTCTGACACCCTGCCTCCCTGGCCACATCCATCCCATGACCCTTCCTGGTCCGCCTGCCTGCTTTACCCCCTCACCTACGCCCAGCCAACCCTCCACCTTCGGCTCAACCTCCATCCTGTCTACACTCCCCCACTCTGCCACCTCCACCACATCCACCACCACCCCCACCCCCACAACCACCTACTCCTCCTCCCCCTCCTCCTCCTCCTTCTTCCCCTCTGAGGTTTGCAGAGTGCAATGTGTGCCGGGGGTGCCCCTTACAGTTGTTGGAGGGTGTTCTCATGCACATGGCGCCGGCAAGGTGGGTAGCACCTGTCCTGCTTACTGGACTCCCACAGCCTGTACTGTTCTGTTGTGGGCCTGTCTATGGGCAGGAGCAGTATGGTGGCATAGGGTTTGCATGGCACCTCCCTGTCCACATATCTGTGGGTGAGGGGGTTACCAAGTGTGTTGCTCTCCTGTGCGTGACTGGAACTTATGGCATGTGGGATTTCAGTGATGGTTTGCCTGTTCCCTGCTGTTTGTGGCTGGTTGAGACCTGCCCCATGCTGCAGCTATGCTGGTGCACCTTGCAAGAGTTCGGTACTATCATTGCGTACCCATGCTTCAGCTACGTCATTGTGTCTGTTGGACAGCCACCCTGCTCCACGTACGGTACAATGTCCTGTTCCACTGTGTGGGTCCTGTGAGGTGCACCACAGATAGCCCTGCTAGGATGTATCTGTATGGCCCCTTGCTGTCATGTGGTTGCATCCCATTGTGGGCTATTGCAATGTGGTGGTGGTGGATGCTTATGATGCATCAGCAGGGGCATAGTAGCTGGGGGTGTTCTGCCCTTGGGTGTGACCCTCCATGGCACATGCTTAGTGCTGCCCAGTTGGGCCTTGGCTTTGTCTGTCCAGCTCATGTATGTACTGCTGGTTGTCTCTGTCAACATACAGATGGCACTAGTACATTCCCCCATTGCTGTACCTCATCATGAACAGCCCCCCCCCCCCAACCTACCTGCTGCTGCTGCTGAAGCCTCCTCTCTGAGGTGCTGGATGTATTCCAGCCTCTTCAGCCCATCATTCTGAAACGGCACTTCAGTGCCTTCAGGGTCCGCTGTACACTGTAATCATGGTGGGAGAGGGATTGGCATTAATTTTTATCCTCCTGTCCTCCACACAAAGTCCCCATGGCCCATTGCCACATGCACACCCATGGACCCTTCCCATCACCACCAGGCCCTGACTCCCGGTCACATGTCTCCACTTTCATCCCAGGCACTTCCAGCCTCACACCGCACTCTGTGACATTCCAGCCCAGGTATTGCCCTCGATCGGCAGCACTGCCCCTTGTCCCTTCCACTCTGGCCATGCTGTACTGGACACATGCACCAGGCCCTCCTTATTGTGCTTTCATTCTTGGCCATGCTCACCTTGGGGTCTGGCCTGTGCAGATGTGCAGTTGATGGGGTGATTAGGTCTACATGGTGCCTGCAGCATGGCACTACACAGGTCTCACAGGCCTGCACCACACTCCTCCACAACATGCCGAGCTGCTGGGACTGTTCCCACTTCCTGTGGATATCCATATTGCCCATTCATTTGCTACATCTCCCCTGCCAGGAGAAGCTCTTGCATCCTCTGATATGCTTCCTACAGTCACACCTTTTAGATAGCCTGGCTTGGCAGGGCTCTTCATTGGGCACTGCACTTGCTGGCAGGTGCAGGACCTGGGAGACTGCATGGGCCATGACCTATCCTCGCTGGTTTGCTCTCCCGCACTGCTGGGCTTGTGGCTTTGTGTTCACAGTGGCCTGCAGCAAATCCCATCCAACCCAGTTTCCACCCAGGCCCTACATATCCCACTGGCTCCTCACCCACACAGCTAGAGCTGGATGCCCCATCAGATGGCTGTTAAGAACCACAGATTTGCCCTGAAGTTCCTACAGAGATAGAGCATCCCTTCATGGCAGAGTACCTTCCTGGCCAGAGCCTCTGCCTCTGCCAGGCTAAAGTTCTCCGTTCGCCTGGCTGCCATGCTACTGCTGTGTATCAGCCCAGCCAGAGAGGTCTCCTGCATTGTGCAGGGCCGCTACATGGGTATGGCTCACATGGTAGGACCAAGGCCCCCATTCTCATGTGTCAAGTGTGTTCTTGTACCATACAGTTGTCCCGTTATGCCCTTAAGTATATCCGTTTATCCCCCATTCATTTTCTCGGTGTTGCCCGTGTTGCAATGTTGCGTGGATTTGAACACCCTTCTGCTCCTTCTATGGTTGCTGGGATGATATTGTTCTGGCTGTGTCTGTGTGGTTACAGAGAATATCGGCTGCTCCACACTGCTCGGATATGTGGATTTCGCCACCGGCTGCTGATCCTCCAGTATGTGGCAATTTTCTACACTTGCCTGCATGTTGTCTGCTTTATTCATGATTCGTGACCCTTTCCTGTGCGGTGTCTTTTAGGCGCTTGTTGGCTCCTTTGCTGCCTCATCCAATATAGGGCCCCAAAAGTCTTAGGGCCTGATATTCAAAAGGCCAGTTAACTGTGTAAATGCCTGTTAACTGGATATTTGATGGCACATACACAGGTAGTGTCGTTGAATATCTCCAGTCCCCTACGTGCCTCGTTTCTAGCCGGCTAACATCAGGGTGTGTTGGAGGTGTTCTGGAGCGGAGTGGAGTGGAGTGGAGGCAGGGACCAGTGCTAACCATGCAGCACTGATATTGGAAGCTGCATGGTTAACACTTGGTGCCTATAAGATAGGTGAAGAAAACCCTCGCCTACCTTATATTTGCTGAGGCTAACCATGCAGCATCCAATATCGATGCTGCATAGTTAGCCTCGGTGGCTTCTGGGCAGTGCAGCCAGACCTGGAAATTCACATCCATTGCCACAGAAGTGAATATCCGGGGTTTGGGGTCAGCGGGCAGGGCTAAGTGGCTATGGTACTTAGCCCTGCCCAGTAGAATATTGAGCCCCTAATGTCTACAATTGACTGTCCTATTCATACCTATTGTTTAACAAAGGCATTAGCACCATTCCAAAACTGCTCACAGTTGAGCTGTCTTATAACATGTAATGCGACGTCAGGAACCCCCATTCCTCCCTGAAGTCGATCTCTCATTAAAATCTGAGCGGCCCCTCTTGGTGGCCTATGTTTCCAGATGTATGATGAAATCTGTCGATTAAACATACATAGCTTTCTTGTTATTAAGACCTGCCATTGTTCAGATGGGTGCCTTATTTCTACTTCGTTTTCCCTGTAAATGTATAATTTACTTTAATGAGCATAAATACGTGTTTTTTCAACCAGAGGAATTATCTGCATTTGTTAGCTCTCATATTGTGATATCATCTCCTCAGTGATTAGTCTCATTATTGTTAGGATGCTTTGTCTTCCGCCTCCATTCTAGATTCATATGATCTTCTTTTTTCCTATTTTAGGAGTGGGAGGATTCACCTGTCCTCTTTATCTCCATATTTGTCTTCCCCCTACTGATTTGTGGACTAACTATACTCTTGTGCTCACTCTTATTGGTAAATTGTTTTCTGTATCTTCAGTTCTTGTGGTGCAAGTTGTTGTTTTCTGTACAAGCGTTTTGCTTGATTGTTATTGTAAAATTGCATAAATAAAAAATTAAAAAAAAAAAACCCATACATAGTCCATGTTCTGGGACCAGCATCAGAAGAGTTTGACAGACACATTGCTCAACCTTTCACACCTCGGATTTAGAAAAATTAACTTTTAACCCTGAAATATGACTATAGGCCTTCAAGTCACACATAGGGCCTGATTCCAGTGTAGACATAGAAACTGTCTGTGCTCCCGGCCGGAACAGGATGCACAGAGGGCGTCGCGATTCTGATCCTGCGGGGCACATGTAGCCCCGCGGGATCAGAATCATGAACAGTCCTGTACATGTAGGCCGGGACTGCAATTCAGCCTGGCCTGCATGTACAGGACATGTCCGACTAACTCAGTCAGGGCTTTTAAATAGGACCACGGAGCCATGGCATCCGGTTGCCATAGCACCGCTGCTCCATTTAAAAGCCATGATCCCGGCCACCGGTTCCTGCACTGCATTCCCCATAGCCTGACTCCCGATCTGGTCACCTATCGCCAGGGTCGGGCTATGGGGAATGTCCTCGGCCTCCCCCTGTCCCATCTGTGTCCTGGGCCTGCCAATCTATGTTGTTCAGGGAAGTTATTCCACCTCAGAGGTGGAATAACATCCCCGTACAAGTTGCCGGCCCTGGACATACAGGGCCAATATTAGAATCAGCCCTATACGTTCAGGACCGGCCACCAACCACTGCCCGCCCTAACTCCACCCCCGATCCGCCCCTTCCCCACCCCTTCCCTGCCCCTTCCCCGCCCTGTCTAACTTTCCCATACAACCGAGGGGAAGTTAGACACTGGTGGGGAGTCCCGTTGGGATGTCCATCCCTGCTATTCAGGGGACAGAATAACCCCCATAATGTCCAGGGGTGTCCTCAGTGGATAGGCCACGGTAAGCATAATATCATCAGCAAAAAGTGATATTCTGTACTCCTCACCTCCTGGACAAATTTAATGTAGACAAGTGCAACATTATGCACTTAGGGAAGAGCAATCCAATCTGTTGTTAAATGATGCAAGGATCCACATTAGGAACCACAACACAGGAAAAGGATCTAGAAGTTGTCATGGATAATACATTGAAACCCTCTGCCTAGTGTGCAGCGGTGACCAAGAAAGCAAATAGAATACTAGAAATCATAAGGAAAGGAATCAAGAATAAAACCAATGATATTATAATGCCTCTGAATCGCTCTATGGTGTGACCGCACCTTAAATATTGTGTGCAATTCTGGTCATCATATCTTAAAAAGGATATAGCAGAATTAGAAAAGATACAGAGAAGAGCCTCCAAAATAATAAAGGGCATGGAAGAATATCCCTACAAGGGAAAAAATGACAACTGAGGGAAGATATACAGTAGGTCTATAAAATAATGAATGAAGTGGAACAGGTAAATGTAGATTGGTTGTTTACCCCTTCAAAATGAGAAAAACTAAGGGATACGTAATGAAGCTACAATATAGCATATTTAAGACTAATCAGAGAAAATATTTTTTCCTTCAACACGTAATCAAACTCTAGAATTTGTTACCAGAAGATGTTGTAAAAACTGTTAGTGTAGCTGGGTTTAAAAGAGGTTTGGACAAGTTCTTGGAGGAAAAGTCCATAAACCATTATTAAAGAGGACCAGAGAAATCCACTGCTTACCTCTGGGATAAGAAGCATGGAATATGTGTACCTCTTTGAGAATCTGCCAGATACTTGTGACCTGGATTGACTACTGTTGGAAACAGGATACTGGGCTTGATGGACCCTTCATCTAACCCAGTATGACATATCTTATGTTCTTATGGTCTTACACTGCATAGCAATTGGACAACGCATGAATGTACAAGGTCAATGGTTATATTATTACTACAAAGAGAAGTAGGGAAAAGGGACCACCCTGTCTCATTCTTTGCTACAACAAAAATGATTCTGAATATGAGCCATTCACCCTCACATGCACTCTGTGGTCAGAGAACAGGGTTCTCACCCTCTTCCAAAAGTTTGGACCTATCCCCATATTCTGAGAAACTGCTAGAATAAATTTTCATGCCAAGTGATCAAAAGCTGTTTCCTTATCTATCGCAAGTAACACCAAAAGGATCTTCTGGTATCTGGACTAATAGATTATATTGACCAACTGGTATATGTTTTTCCTTGCCAATCGGCTGGGTATAATTGCCAACTGGTCTTCGTGAATCTGCCTGTTATGAAGCTGTTCAAGCAGTTAACCAAAATTTTAGCAAACAATTTTGTGTCTAAATTTAACAGAGAAACTGGATGATAAGAGGCACAGTGGATTGAATCCTTACCTGGCTTATGGAGGACAGATATTCCCACCTTTACCATAGAAGAAGGCAATTATCCTCCCCCAAAGACTGAGTTCAAAAGGTCAGTCATCCAGAATAAGAGCAATGAGGCAAAGGACTTATAGAATTTTGATGAAGGCCATCCAACCTGAGACTTTCCAGATTTAAGCTCCTTAATGGCTGCCAACACCTCCTCTTCCATAAGCAAGGCATCCAGAGCTATAGATTGCTCCTCATCTTCTATTGGTAAGAAGGTACCCAGTAGATATAGCTCTATTTTTTCTAATGGAGCATCCACCTCTGAAGATTATAAGTGTTTAAAAAAAGGCATTTTGCTTGGTTTGTAATTGTGAACTTCATAACTAAAAAAGATTTTCAAATTTTTAAAAAAAGAGATAAATTGAGATTTTACTGCCTGCCCTTCCACCAGGACAGTCCCTGAGTCTCCATGAAGCCCTAAAATAAGATTTTGATACTACTATTGCCACAATTGATCAGCCAACAATTCACTCGCCCTGTTGTTGGTGTTGCTGTTAAGTGCCATCAAGTCAATGTCAATTCATGATGACCCTATCGATAGTTGTCCTATCCATGTTCAGTTTTCAGTCAGGTGGCTAATTGTTGATAGAGTGGTATTCATAGCTGCTGTTATTGTATCAATTCATCGTAAGCAAGGTACTTCTGTGACTCATGAATACAAACTCTCTGCCTGAGAGCTCTTAAACGGGGCTTTTTATCATTTTTAATAGCTAACTTTTCTGCTGCATTGCCTAGTGATTTGTAGCTGTATTGCAAAAGGGGTAATTTTGTGTTCTTAGGCAACACTTTTTTCTGTTGCTGTAGTTTTTTTTCTTCTAAACTTCAGGTTCAAAGAGGTAGGGAAGCTCTTTGAAATCACTGCACTCCTCAGTGTTCTAAATTAGCTTGCTTAGGAGCTAGATAGCTGAGTGTTGTATAAAGGTCTACATTGCCTTGCAAGTACTGCCATTCCTAGAGGGTCTCCATTGCAAGCAAGATACTTCTGTGGTTCTTGAATACCAGCTATCTGCCTGAAAGCTCTGAAAGGGGGGGGAGGGGTGTTGTTTTTTAATAGCTAACTTTTTCTGCTGCAATTCCTAGTGATTTGTAGCTGTATTGCAAAAGGGGTATTTTTGTGTTTTAGGCAAAGCTTTTTCTGCTGCTATAGTTTTTTTCTTGTCTTCTAGTCTTCAGTTTCAAAGAGATGGGCTAGCTCTTTGAAATCACTCTTTGAAATCACTGCACTCCTCAGATGTTAGATCCCTTCCTTTCCACCTCAGCTTCCACTTATTCCATGTGAGAATTCTTGTTTATATGGAAACGCACCAATTAGCTTGTTGACAAAGATAACAGATTCTTTTTTTATTGGTTGTTAAGTAAAATCTAGAAAGTAAATAGTTCCATATTTGGATACCTACTAAAAGTATATTCTTGAAGTACATTTGACTAGTTAATTTTACAAAGAGAACACATCAAACAATATATCTCAGAAACATATTATCAGAATTTAATATCCTAAAGTAATAACTGTTTAGCAAGTAAGCAAGACTACACACAGGTACATAGAACAGAGCTGATAAAACACATGTAAAAGAGGCTAGCTGCTTTTTCTCTTAAAGGACAGCTGAGTTAAAATTAGGGACTTTGGTAGGTCTTTCTCATTTCCTTCAACAGGTACCAAACCTCCAAAACTGAACTATGGCTGGGAAGAATCATGTTGTCAAAGCTGTTCCCCTCCCCCCTCCTGTTACAGCTTCTGCTTCTCTCCAGACAGACAGCCTGATCCCAGTCAAGGGACTGATTCCATGTGCACACTGCCTGCAAGCTGAAGCCCTCATGAAACAAGTGGAGGAGCTCAGAGAAGTGGTAGTGAGGCTGAGAAGCATCTGTCACAGTGAGCAGTACATTGATGAGATGCTTCTTGAGGCACCCAAACTCTCCAACAGGTGAAGAGTGGCCTAGTGGTTGGGGCAAGTTACTTAAGGTCGGGGATTCAAATCCCACTAGAGGACAGCAACCTTGGGCCGGAAGGATTAGGGTTTCTAGTCCCACAGGTGCTCCCTGTGGTCTTGGGCAAGCCACTTAACCCTCCATTGCCCATGTTCCCTGTAAAATAGTTATCTCCAAGTTATAATACCCTGTTCAATGTAATTTCAGTTTGTTCAATGTAAACCGCCTTGATATCCTGAAAGGCGGTATATAAGAAATGTTAAGAAAATGTTAAATAAAGATGGAATGCTACAGAATGAAGAGAGTTGGATGCAAGTCACCAGAGCCTACAGAATCGACAATCCAACTCCTCCAGCCCTCAAATTGAAGAACCAGTATGCAGCCCTAGATGTGGAGGAGGTGAAAAATCCCAGGAACAGGAAGAACCAGAGCTCAAGCATGCCAAAGTTGTAGAATCAGTGACCACAAGGAAGCAAGGATAGTGGTGATTGGAGTCTCTCTTCTGAGGGGTACCGAGACATCCATCTGATGACCAGACTTCATGTCCATGGAAGTGTACTGTCTGCCAGGTGGCAAAATCCAAGATGCTATGGAGAGTTTGCCATGATTACTAACTATTATCTGATGATGCCCATACATGTTGGCACAAATGATTCTGTGAGGTATCCCTCCAAGCATATCAAGACTGACTTCATGGTTCTGGGTGAAGCAGATAGGTGCGCAGGTGGTGTTCTATTCAATCCTCCCTGTTCAGGGTAAAAGCCAAGGCAGAAAAGCTTGCATCCTGGAGATTAATGCATAGCTGTGTGGATAGTGTCACTGAGATCATTTTGGTTTCCATGAGATGATTTTCCAAGGACTGCTTAGCAGAGATGATAACCACTTATCTAAGAAGAATCAAAATGTCTTCAGTAGCAGACTGGAGGCCTTTAAACTAGATTCATTGGAGATGGATGAAGAAAGTGCCCAAGTAAGTAAAAGACCTCAGGTAACTGTCTCTATCTATCAGGCTGATGCAGAAACCCCAGCACATGCTTTATGCACAATTGTGCACATATAACATGAATCTTAACATGTGCGCCCAATGCAGAAAAGAACTGGATGCATGCAGTATTCAGGTACAAAGCAGTAGCACGCCTAGAACATGATGCATAGTCAAATGTATTACACTGACATGTAGATGAGTTGGGCATGCTTAGATAACGCGCTAATGTGATCTGCGCCCTATGCAAGAACATGCGATGCGGTAGCGATGACCCAATCACAGGTAAGCTAGAAAAGCATTGTTATTGATACACCTGGTCAGGGCTAGAAGTAAAAACTAATGCGTCCTGCTACTGCGTCCACAACCGCATTTGAAAAGGAGCCATTTAAAGTTGAGCATTTTGCTAAATGTTCAGAATTCTCAAACATTTTCTTCTGCATATCGAGCATGCAGGGAGATGTTTTATGCTGGTTCTCTTGCTTTGCTGCTGCTTGCAAGAGCCAGCCAGAGGAGGAGGAAAAATGGAGGCCCCAGAGGAGGAGGAGCAATGAAGGCCCAGGAGCATGAGGAGGTACATAAGGAGATACATGCTGCACCCCACATCATGAGGCCCTGCAGACGGTGCCTCTTCAGAGAAATGGTGATACTGGATGAACTCCCAGATAGGCATGTTGTGCGCAACTATCGTTTATCCAGACAAGCCATCTTGTCATTGTATGATGACATTAAAGGTGATATTGATCCTGCCACCGTTTGCAGGCATGCCATACTTGGATTGGTAAAATTACTTGCCACATTATGTTTCTTGGGCACTGGATCTTTCCAAAATGTTGTTGGGCTGGCCTGCGGAATGGACCAGTCATCATTTTCAAGGCATTTCAAGCAGGTATTGCAGGCCTTGAAGAGTCGCATTGGGAAGCATACCCAGGAGCAGGAGGCCGAAAGGCAGGTGTTGAAGGCTGACCTTTTAAATATTGCCAGCCTGCTGAATGTGATCGAAGCAATAGCCCTAACACCACCCAATGAAACAGGAAAAGTTGTCCAAGTTGTCCCTCAGAATTTATAACTTTTTGTCGGACAATACCAGGGGAGGGGAGAAAACACAGCTCACCCACAGCAGACGGTAATGTCCATTTTAATCAGCAAAGGTTCATAAAAAATTTTAATATGTAATAACACTTATCTCTGCAAAAGCAGTCTGAGTGTGTCAAAAATGCAGTCAAAAAATGCACGATGCGCACGTTTCAGGTAGAGATATCCCTGTATCAAGTGCTATACTCCTGTCTTTGCATTGCCCAAACTGCCAGCCGTATGACACGCTAGTTCTTCTAAAGGACAGCTGTGTGTATGATTGGCTGAAACATTCAGTCACTCTAAACTGAACCACCAATGATCAAAGGGAAAACCCCATCATCATCGGGGAAACCCTCCAATCATTGGACAATATTATAACAGGCTGAGCCAATCGATCTCCTGATTTAAAACATGAGGGTGGACAGTGTCCAACTTATAAATCCATCGCTGTTCCAAGAATTGTAAATGGGAGATGCAATTGCCCCCCCCCCCTGAGGGTCAAATGGAACATGATCAATGACACTCCAATACAGGTCACTAAATTGATGCTTATGGAAAATACAAAGGTCCACTATTGGTGCCGAAAGAACCTGTAAACGTAACCGGGACGCATGTTCATTCAGCCTGATTTTGATAGGACAAGACGTCCGGCCCACATACAATAATGCACATGGACATTGCAAAATGTAGACCACAAAATTAGACACACAAGAAGTGGTCCATCAACGTTCAAAAGAAAGCCCCGAAACCAGGTCAGTCCAAGTAACACCCCCCAATGACAGAGAAATGGTGTTCTGAATCAGGAAAAACTTCCACTCAATTATCACGCAGAAATATTACAACGCTCCATAAATAAACCACACGAGCTTTTCAACCTCATTAAAACCTTAGCAAAAGAGCCCTCCCTGGGCCAATCAAACCACCCGGACCCACAGGAATATGCAGACTACCTATGAGCCAAAATAAGCCAATCTACCATACCCTCAAACACCCGCCCTCCAGATGGGACACCTGAACTGACTCCCTCATCCTTGCCTCTACGTGCCTTAATAGAGACTCATCATATCATCACCACCTTCTGAACACCAACTGAAAAAGATATCCAAGACATCATCGCGAGTATAAACACCACCACAGCACCAAATGACCCATGTCCAGCATTCTGGATAAAAGCTCTATGGACCAACCTTATCCCATTCCTGTCCAAAATTATAGGTATATCATTCCAGTCCGGATCCTTCCCCCGAAGCCTGAAACAGACAGCAATCAGACCGCTGCTGAAAAACAATAAATTGGACCCTGCAAAGATGGACTCTTATAGGCCAATCTTGAGCATCCCGCTTCTAACTAAAATTATGGAAAAAATAGTTCAACGCCAACTGAACCATCATATCGAGAATAACACACCCCTTGATCCCTGCCAGCATGGATTCCGGGAGTCACATGGCATAGGAACTCTGCTAACCACCTTATTTAGTACACTAACTATAGGTCTGGATAATATCAAGCAAGGCTTTGCCCTTATCTTCTTAGATATTGCGGCAGCTTTTGACTCCGTCAGCCACAAATTACTCCTATCCCGCCTCACTGAGAAGGGAATCCACGGCACGGCACTGTCCTGGTGTGCTTCATACTTGAATGACAGATGGCAGAATGTCCGTTCTGGCTCCTCCATATCCACACCTTTCCCGCAAGAGAAGGGAGTCCCACAAGGATCATCGCTCTCAGCCCTATTGTTCAATGTTTACATGCAACCCATCTGCAACCTCATCCGATCTTTTAACATTAACTGCCTAATATACGCTGATGATGTTCTGATATTCACGCCAATATCCATGGATCATCCAGACCTCTCTCAGCTGTCTACCTGCTTTGATGCAGTCACGGATTGGCTACACACACAGAAGCTCAAAATAAATCTCAAAAAGACGGATGTCCTCTTCATCAGCAGAGACCATGCATTCATCCCGCCCTCATCACTGAAGGTACGCGATGCAGAGCTCCTCACCAAGCCGATGATACGATATCTAGGTATCATGCTTGACCAACATTTTAACATGAACACCCAGATAGGCAACATGGTAAAGGCGATTTACCACAAAATTCAGTTGCTGCACCACTTGAGACAGCTGCTAGAGCCAAAAGACTTCTGTTGGGGCTTTTCTGTGCTTCCCCTAATTAGGGATTTTCTATTTTTGTTTTTGGTTGTTTGTGTTCGACCCCAACATACATATACAGGACCTTAAACAAATTGCTCGTGCCACCATAAAAGCACGTAAAAAGGTGTATTTATCTTATCAGGTCTGTAACATCACAAGCTTTACTTTTGTACAAATTTCATTATCAATCCACAACATCAATACATTTACAAGCAAGTAAAGCACCTGATAAAAAAAAGGGGTCCTGGGACAGAGAGAGCCTTACTCTAGTGAGATCAGCTACCATCTGTCTATCTATTAAGATTCCTTATTCATATTTATATCTAAAAATTGCTGATAAATAGATTTCCTCTCATTCTTTTATTATTTAAAAGAAAATTTGCTTTTCCATATGTCTCTCTCTAGCATCCTGTCTCCAGTCTCACTCGCCTTGTCTCTGTATGCTGGCTTTTGTATCCTGCTTTCACTTGCCTTTTGCGAGTCGTGTTTCCTGTTAGATAAACTGTAGATAATGATGTTGTCGTCTTCATTGTTTACATTTTCCTTTGTGCATTCGAGAGGCCCATGAAGGCCCATGTGACAGTCTTTCATTAGATGTATAGTGTCCAGAGATTCTCATTGTGTAAGCTCTCTGGGATAGGATATGAGGTCATTTCATTGTCCAATCTTGCTGGATTTGCAGTTTCAGTGTGAAGAAGTGAGAGCAAGCTGTTTTTTAGCAAGCTGTTTCTTAGGCCTGAGCTATAGATATTAGCACAAGATGGATTCAACCTGTAATAAAGGTACCTGAAGGTGATTCATCTTTTCCCCACACTTCCGAACAGTCTTCCAAGCACTAGTGATGCCTCATTTTGACTACGCTAATTCCATACTACACGGCCTTCCGAAGAGCTTGCTGAATCCATTGCAGCTCGCAATGAACAGTGCAGCAAGAACCCTGTATGGAGCATCGAGAAAGGACCACATCACTCAGATTCTAAAAATTCTGCACTGGCTCCCTGTTCACTGCAGGATTGTCTTCAAGATCTTAACAATGACATTTAAGGCCATCAACAAGTGCACGTCCATTTCCCTCTCTGACCTCATCCAGGCCACCCCCCAACAGGCTGAGGAGATCATCCGCCACTAACACTCTGCTACTCCCGAGAGTGATCACCAAATGCTCTAAGGCTACGACAAACCGAGCATTCACACTCTATGCACCTTCCTGCTGGAACGCCCTGCCACCAGACATCAGGGCCATCAACAACCTTCCCCAGTTCAGAAAAGCACTGAAGCACCATTTGTTTCTTCAGTACTTTCCCAATTCAGATGACATTACATAGTTACCCACACCACGTGCCATAGCTACCCACACCACGTGCCCAAACCAACCCCCTCAGAGTACCCACCTCATGCACCTTTCAGATCACCTAAGTGAACCCTCCCTCTGTAACCACCCCCTGTTGATATCCAATACTAACCTAGGTAATGATGAGCTGTCCACTACCATGTGACATACAAAATAGAATGTATACAGTCACGTTGTTTTGAATTGTAAATAGTGCCGAACTACATGTAGAACCTTGATACCATTTTGTATATAGTTTACCTGTTGTCCTTGTTTAAACTCCCTGTTTTAATGTAAATCCAATTTAGACCTTTCTACATTGTACAATTATGTTTCCTGTGAACCACACTGATGATAAATAGCACGGTATAGAAAAAACATTAAATAAATAAAAAATTAATGTGCAAGTGGTGTGTGATGCGCATATGAAGATCCTGAATGTGGTCCCCAGGTTTCCTGACAGTTGTCATGATTCCTTTATCCTCTCCAACTCAGGACTCAACCATAACTTTGAAAAGGGAAAGTACAGAGAAGGTTGGCTCCTGGGTGAGTGCCACAAGCAATAAAATCAAAATAAGCATAACTATCTGTTATATCTGAACAAATAGGGGGACCTACATTGGAGCGACAAGTGCACCTACTCTTGCCACCTTGCTGGACAGACTAGATGAACCATACTGGTCTTTATCTGCTGTCATATACTATGTTACTATGTTGCATAGGCATCCCGAAACTTTGGGGGGGGTGGGAGCAAAACAACTTATACATTTCCATAAGCCAATATATATACTGTTGTACAAAGTATCATTGTCAAGCTGTTGTCTTTCTTTTAAATGCTACAGGCGATGCCAGATATGGATGTAAGGCCTGGTTGATGACCCCTCTGTTTTCACCGAACACACCTGCAGAGATGTGGTACGATGAGGCACACATTGCAACACGGGGTATGATCAAGCGCACCTTTGGAGTCCTGAAGAGCCATTTCCGTTGTCTTGATCATTCTGGGAGGGGCATTGTAATATGCACCTGAAAAGGTTGCAGATATTGTTGCAGTATGCTGCATGCTGCACAACATAGCCCTGGAACATGTAATGCCATGTGAAATAGCTGCACACTTGCCACCAGAAACTTACATCCCTGCTGCTGCTTGACATGATGTGTCAAGGAGTAATCAGATACGAAGACAACTTACAGAAGACTATTTTTAAAGATGACCACATTACATGTTCACATTTCTTAATATGATATGCTTACGTCTTTAATAATTGTTTTTGGGGTGAGAATACTTTTGATTAGTATTATTGTGTGATGTGTGTCTCCTTTCCTGTGAGACAGATAAAGGAAAAAATTGCATTAAACACCTTTCTGACTATGTTTTTTTCAATCCTTGCTGAATTCTAAAAGCTCAAAGAAGATGCACAATAGTTCTGGGTGCGGGGAGGCGCACAGAAGTGCATTCGAGCCAGATGCACGGCTTTCTCTAGGGCGAGTGCATGTGTTATATCTCACTGCATGCATTGTGCATTGCGTTTCAGGAGTGCAGAACCATAAAATTTATTTTATTTATTTATTTAGCAAGCATTTGTATGCCGCTTCTTCCAGCGATCAGAAGCGGGTAAGATTACATAGAAAAAGCTGCCGAATCAAGACAGATATTTTTTATTTATTTATTTAGACAGTTTTTGTATACCGCCTTATCCTTCAATCAAAGCGGTCACGACACAATTGGGGGATACATTTAACACGTGGGGATATGAGACACATACACTAATACTTACAGGGAACATGGGCTATGGAGGGTTAAGTGGCTTGCCCAAGACCACAAGGAGCATCTGTGGGACTAGAAACCCCAGTCCTTCCGGCCCAAGGTTGCTGTCCTCTAGTTGGATTTGAACCCCCGACCTTCCGGCCTGAAGTACCTTGCCCCAACCACTAGGCTACTCCTCCCTCCAATATAATTTGTTGTTTACATACAGATTCGTAAGGTAAGCACGTCACACAGAAGACTATCTACTTCATAGCTATGGGGAAAATATTTACATATGTACATTTTCACATAACAGGTTCTCTGGGTTACTGGGGAGGTAGTTGCCCCACATGCGATTTTAGCACAGGTTGAAGTGACTTTGAAATAGGTGCGTTTTGAGTTTTTTTCTAAAGTCTGAAAGATCATTGATGGCTCGTAGGTCGGGTGGGAGTTGGTTCCATAGTGTCAGTGCTACGTATGAGAAAGCCCTGTTACTAGTGTTGACTTTGACAGATCTTATATCTGTTGGAGTGTGGAGGGTGTTGGAGTTGATGGTTCTCCTGTTTCTGTTGGTAGGTTGCAATCTGATTAGGGTGTTGAGGAAATATGGTGCTATGCTGTGGATGAGTTTGAAAGTGGTTGTTAGTATTTTGTATTTTGTGCGGGCTGTTATGGGGAGCCAGTGCAACTCAATTAGTACTGGGGTAATGTGTTCATTAAGACTTTAACTCATAATGACCCTGGCAGCTACATTCTGTGCCATTTGTAGGATGCTCAGAGTTTTCTTAGGTAGTCCTTGAAGAATGGCGTTGCAATAGTCAAAATGTGGCATGATGAGTGCTTGAGCCACGGATCTGAAATCGTGGGGATCAATAATGTTCCGTATGGGTTGCAGGACTCTCAGTTTGTGGAAAACTGCCCTGTTGGTCTTGCGGAGGTGTTTCTCCATTTTTAGGTCGCAGTCAAATGTGACTCCTAGATATTTTATTTCTTTGTTTGGTAAGTGTTGTTGCACAGGGTTATTGTTGTAGGGGGGTCAAAATTTGCTTTCTTAGAGATATACATCACTTCAGTTTTCTTGTGGTTGATTGTCATACTGCTTTGTTGTAACCAGATTTGCATCTCGCCAAGGCATGTTTCGAGTGGGCTGTAGTCCGGGTTATCCGTGTCAAGTTGTGTGTACAGCATAATATCATCGGCATAAATGTGGTACTTGATTTTGTGTTGTGTAAAAATTTTGCATAATGGTTGCATGTATATGTTGAAGAGGTGTGCTGAGAGTGCAGAGCCTTGTAGTATACCTTGCGTTTGGGAGAATGCTTCCGCTTTTTCGCCGTTGAATTGTACCTGTTGCATTCGGTTTGAGATGTATGATGTGAACCACTTTAGTGGGGTTCCTGATATTCCTATTGACTTGATCCTGTTTATGAGGGTTCCATGGTTAACTGTATCAAAGGCAGCTGAGATCTCGATGAATAAGAGTATATACATTTTCTTGGCTAAAACACCTGCTCCCCCCCGTGTGGAAGGACAAGAGAGGGCAGCAGTAGCTCCCCGTACCAGGCGAAAACCCATCTTTGACCAGGAGTATATAGAGCTGCTGGCTGCCCTCATTATAGCCAATGAGAAGCGGCTCTTTCCTAGGGTCAATCATCATCACAACTATGTGATGATGCAGAGGGCCTAGTGGAAGCTCCGCCAGGCCTACAATGAGGAGGCCCTCTACAATAGAGAAATGAGAAGTTATTATTTATTTTTTGGGGGGAGCATATAGGGACGCAAATATATATATTGTATGTGTGTGTATATATATATATATATATATATATATATATATATATTGTCACAGCCCTTCCCTTTGGCAATGTGCCTGGAGGTCAGGGTGGACATTTATTTCTTTCTTGAAGTGAGAAACTTCTGTTGCCCAGAGGGATTCTGGGACTGGTAGTTTACCTCTTTGTAATGAATAGTTGTGAATGCCAATATAAGTGGTAAGGTAAAGGGTTTTATTCCCATACAGCACAAAAGGTTTCCAAATGAAAGCAAACAGGTTTCACCTTATTCTGGATTATCACCAAACATTTACAAAGTCCAAACTGTTATACGTGTTTCACAGTTCTTGTTACTTAGGCAGGTTGAAAGCAAACAAACAGGTCAAATAAATCAAAGTCAAATCTTCTTCTTTTCAGCTTAAACAAACAGTGGTTTCAAGTATGTCCTAGCCACTATATTTCAGGTAGGGATTCCACACTCCCTGCAATACATAGTGTGCAGTCCATAGGACATTCAGACTGGGCTAATTCAGGTTCCACAAAGTCCAATTGCATAGCCTCTGGCTCTGCTACGTTAATTGCTAAGCCTGGGTTTCCCTTCGGTATGTCTGGCAATACGTTAGTGGTTCTCTCCAGGACTTGCCAACCCTGCTCTGCTTGTTCTGGCAAACAGGTAATGTGCTCTTTGGCTCGTACTTTCTGTACAGGTTTCCACACCTTCTGCCAACTAGGTTTGTTATAGCCACGGCTCCCTGACTTCCAGGCTTCTCTAAGACCTGGCTCAGATCTAGGAAAGGAATTATATCTGTACCTCGGCTCTCTGAGATGTGGATCTCCAGCGTATCGTCTGCAAGGCACTCTCCTGCTTTCTCTGTCTCCTCTGAAGACCTCTCTCTGGGGCTCTCCAATATGAGACTGTCCTTCCTGGAACTTGTATTTTCCCTGTAAGGACTTCCAGTTCAGCTGCCTTTCCTTTTGTAATTGGAGCCTTCTGCTTTCTCTCTCCTCAGTATCAGTAGGAGCTCTCCTCCTCTCTACAGCAGCAACACTTTCTGCTTCTCTCCCTGGAAGACTTCTCCCTTGAAGACTTCCCCTCTGAAGACTTCTTTCCTGAGGACTCCTTTCCTGAGGACTTCCCTCCTGAGGACTACTCTCTATCCTAATTGGGGACTGCTTATAAGAGCGTTCCTCAGCTAAAGTTCCTGGCATTCTAAACAGGTGTGTTTGATTACTCTTTGAATTAGGCTTTGTCTCCTCTACTCTAGGGCGTGTCAGCTTTCCTCATGAGAGTCCTTGCTTGCTCCCTCTAGCTGTACTTCTATCTAACTGCACTCTACACATGTCTGATTCTTTAACAGAATCAGTGTTTTTTTCTAACTCCATAGGTTCAGTGGTGTCAGCTTCATCACAATATATATATATATATATATATATATATATATATTTCTATTTCTTCTCCATCAAGGATGAAAATATTGATGTACCAGTTGTCAGGATCTTTTTCTTCTTCATGTTCAGATACAGACCCATTTTAAGACTATGTTCTATGATCAGTTACCCTTGTCAAAAAATTTGCTGATATGTTTTAGCTGGATCATAACTACTTTCATGCACCCATAATGCTCTGAGCTGTCCCTCTAAAGTAATTAACAATTACTTCTTAGGTTGATCATGACAATCCAACAAGCCTTCTTCCACCATCCAAATTTGAATCTTTAGTCTCTCTGAAAAGTTTATTTCCGCTTCTCACTGTTCATCCATCTAAGCAAGTGACCATCTGTTATCATCTTATATGCATCCCATAATATATCTATACTTACAACTGATGAGATATTGATCTAAAAATATTCTGTAAGAATTTTTCCACATCCTTCACAATTTCAGTGTTGTCCAATAGGATTTCATTCAGCTTTCAGAAATGAACCACATCCTAATGTGATTTAGTCATCATAGGAACATGATCTGACCATATTTGATTACCAGTTTCAGCATATTCTACCGTTGGACATAGAGCATCATTCAGCAACAAATAATCAATATGAGTGTATGATTTATGGGGTACAGAGTAAAAAGTTAAAACTTTAGTTCATAAGAACATAAGAACATATGATATGCCATGCTGGGTCAGACCAAGGTCCACCAAGCCAAGTATCCTGTTTCCAACAGTGGCCAATCTAGGTCATACGTACCTAACAGTTTCCCCAAAAGACACAGGTTCCGCAATGCTTGTATTGGGTCAAACATTGATATCCTGGGTCCCTTCTTAATAATGGTTTATGGATCTTTCCTCCAGGAACTTGTCCAAACCTTTTTTAAACCCAGCTACACTAACAGCCCTTACTGCATCCTCCGGTAACAAATTCCAGAGTTTGATTACACGTTGAGTGAAAAAATATTTTCATTTATTAGTCTTAAATAGTTTACCCTGTAGCTTCATTCAATGTCCCCTAGTCTTTCTATATTCTGATAACGTAAACAATCGATCTACGTTTACCCGTTCCACTCCGTTCATTAATTTATAGACTTCTATCATATCTCCCCTCAGCCGTCTCTTTTCCAGGTTAAAGAGCCCTAACCTTTTTAGCCTTTCTTCATAGGAGTATCCTTCCATCCCCTTTACCATTTTGGTGGCTCTTCCCTGAACCTTTTCTAATAACTCTATATCCTTTTTAAGATACTGCAACCAGAATTGCACACAATATTCAAGGTGCGGTCTCACCATGGAACGATATAGAGGCATTATAATATCTTTTGTTTTATTTTCCATTCCTTTCCTTATGATACCTAGCATTCTATTTGCTCTCTTGGCTGCCGCTGCACACTGGGCTGAGGGTTTTAACATGTTATCCACAATGACGCCTAAATCTTTTTCCTGGGTGGTGGTTCCTAATGTGGAACCTTGCATTGTGTAACCATTGTTTGGGTTGCTCTTCCCTAGGTGCATAACTTTGCACTTGTCCACATTAAATTTCATCTGCCATTTTGATGCCCAGTCTTCCAATTTATCAAGATTCTCTAGCAATTTTCCACAATCCTCTTGGGTTTTAACAACTTTAAATAGTTTTGTGTCTTCTGCAAGTTTGATAGCCTCACTCGTTATTCCACTTTCCAGGTCATTTATGAATATGTTAAAAAGCAGCGGACCCAGCACAGATCCCTGGGGTACACCACTATTCACCTTTCTCCATTGGGAAAATTGGCCATTTAGCCCTACCCTCTGCTTTCTATCTTTTAACCATTTCTTGATCCACAGTAGTACACTGCCTCCTATCCCATGACTTTTTAGTTTTGCCAAAATCTCTGATGAGGGAGCTTGTCAAAGGCTTTCTGAAAGTCTAGATACACTATATCAACTGACTCACCTTTGTCCACCTGTTTATTCACACTTTAAAAAAACATAACAGATTAGTAAGACAAGATCTTCCTTGTCTAAAGCCATGTTGGCTGTCTCCCATTAGGCCATGACTATCTACATGCTGAGTAATTTTATTCTTTATGATGGTTTCTACCATTTTTCCCGGTACTGACGTGAGGCTCACCAGTCTGTAGTTTCCCGGATCACCCCTGGAACCCTTTTTAAAAATTGGTGTTACATTGGGCGATCCTCCAGTCTTCAGGTATTAGAGATGATTTTAATGATAGTTCACAGATTACTAATAGCAGGTCTGCAATCTCATATTTCAGTTCTTTCAACACCCTTGCATGTATACCATCTGGCCCAGGTGATTTGCTACTCTTCAGTTTATCTACTAGTTGTAATAAATCTTCCTGATGTATCGATATTTCCTTCAATTCTTCCGCACCTTTAAATACCACTTCAGTCATGGGTAACATCCCTACATCTTCTTCAGTAAAGACCAAAGCAAAGAATTCATTCAGTCTCTCGCCTCTTAGTGCCCCTTTAACTCCTCTATCATCTAATCGACCAACTGACTCTCTCACAGGTTTTTTGCTACGAATGTACTTTAAAAAATCTGTATTTCGGGTTTTGCTTCCGCAGCAAGCTTCTTCTCAAATTCTCCCTTTGCCTACCTTATCAATGCCTTGCATTTGACTTGCCAGTGCTTGTGCTGTTTCCAGTTTTCATCGTTTGGCTCTTTTTTCCATTTCCTGAAAGATGCTTTTTTGGCAACAACAGCCTCTCTGACTTCACCTTTAAACCATGCTGGCAGTTTTTTGGACTTCCTTCCACTTTTCTTAAAGCGTGGAATACAGCTGGTCTGGGCTTCCAAGATGGTATTTTTAAACAACACCCAAGCTTGATGTAAATCTTTAACCTTTGCAACTGCTCCTTTTAGTTTTTTCTTAACTATTTTCCTCATTTTATCATAGTCTCCTTTTCGAAAGTTAAAAGATAGTACTATGGATTTCCGTACTATCCCTCCTCCACTAATTAATTCAAAGGCGATCATGCTATGATCACTATTGCCAAGTGGCCCCAACACCCTTATCTCTTGCACTAGATCTGGTGTTCCACTAAGGACTAGGTCTAATATGGCTTCCCCGCTGGTCGGTTCATGAACCAGCTGCTCCAAGAAGCAGTCATTTAGGAACTTTATCTCCCTAGCATGTCCTGCCATGACACTGACCCAGTCGATACCGGGGTAATTGAAATCATCCATTATTATCACTGCGCTGTAACTTTTGTTAGTTTCCTTCATTTCTTTGAGCATTTCATCATCCATTTGTTCATTCTGGCCAGGCGGTCGATAGTACACCCCCACTGCCATCACCTTTCCCTTTTTACATGGAATTTCAATCCATAGAGATTCTACAGCAAATTTTGTTTCCTGCAAAACTTTAATCCTTTCTGACTCAATGCCCTCTCTAACATGAAGCGCAACCCCTCCACCAATTTGATCAGCTCTGTCATTACGATATAGTTTGTACCCAGGTATCACAGTATCTCACTGGTTGTCCTCCTTCCACCATGTCTCTGATATTCCAATCATATCTAACCTCTCATTTAGTGCTATATATTCTAACTCTCCCATCTTATTTTTTAGTCTTCTAGCATTTGCATACAAGCATTTTAGAGACTGTATTTTATTCATATTAATTTGGCTATTGGTAGACATGAGTAATTTTGGATCTTTAAGCTCTGTCTGCTCCATACTCGAGGGCATTTGGGCTACTTTACTCTTTTTTGCAACCTCTCTGCTTTTGGTAGTATCCTTCAAGGATACATTCTTCCGAACCATCCGCTCTTGGGCGACTGTCAGCTTTCCCCTATTATCTAGTTTAAAAGCTGCTCTATCTCCTTTTTAAAGGTTAATGTCAGCAGCCTGGATCCAACCCGGTTAAGGTGAAGCCCATCCCTTCAGAAGAGCCCCTCCTTTCCCCAGAATGTTTCCCAGTTCCTAACAAATCCAAAACCCTCATCTCTGCACCATTGTCTCATCCACGCATTGAGACTCCGGAGCTGTGCCTGCCTTTTGGGTCCTGCACGTGGAACGGGAAGCATTTCGGAGAACACTACCCTGGAAGTTCTAGATTTCAACTTCCTACCTAAAAGCCTAAATTTAGCCTCCAGAACCTCCCTACCACATTTTCCTATGTCATTGGTACCGACATGTACCAAGACAGCAGACTCCTCCCCAGCACTATCTAAGACCTTATCTATGTGGCGCGTGAGGTTCGCTACCTTCGCACCATGCAGGTATGTTATCAGGCAATCCTCATGTCCACCAGCCACCCAGATATTTGCATGCCTAATGATCGAATCACCAACTATAACGGCTGTCCTAACCCTTCCCTCATGGGCACATGGCCCTGGAGAAACCTCCTCAGTGCAAAAGGGTTTTACATCACCTGGAGGACAGGTCCTAGTTATAGGATCACTTCCTGCCACACCAGGAAGTGATCCTATAACTCCTGTCACGTGACCTGTCTCCTCCATGGCAACAGGGATGCTGCCAGACTGGAGGTGGGACTTCAGGACTATATCCCTGTAGGTCTTGTCTATGTACGTCTCTGTCTGTCTAATGTTTTCCAAGTCTGCTACTCTAGCCTCTAGAGAACTGACTCGTTCCCTGAGAGCAAAGAGCTCCTTGCACCTAGTGCACATGTAAGACCTCTCAACAACTGGGAAAAAATCATATATGTGACACTCAATGGAAATGACTGGAAAGCCCCCATCTCGCTGCTGGACTGCTGTCTGCATCTTAGTTTTAAGTTTTTGTTTAGATCTTTAAGTTCTTTACTTACTAAGGGTTGCTATGGATATTTATACCAATAAAACTGTACCTAATACATTTAATATACCTTGTTCACCTGAAGCTTAAGTAATCTCAGGTCCTTAGTGTATGACTGATTTGGGTAACGAGCTTCACCTGAGAGCACCTCCTGTCTTTTAAGATGTGTAAGTACCTATAAAGCTACGATTATCCCAGGGGAGGGAGGGAGGGAAATAACACTTATTAAAAGAGGGCTGCTACACAGTACCCTGTCCTGTGCTGCTGAGGTAAGCTATATTCTTATTTGATTAAAATTATAGTTCTTTGCTGCTGCTAGGCTCTATCTTATTATGTAATTAAAACTACAAGCTCTCTGCTGGGTTATAAATTTAACCAAAAATCTCTCTTCTGTGTTTTAAATTTAAACTAAAAGTACTTTGCTGATGCTAGGCCCTGAGTGACTATTAAATTTAAACTACAGCTCTCTGCTGGCTTCCAATTTTAACCAGAAAGCTCTCTTCTGTGTTTTAAATTTAAACTAAAAGTACTTTGCTGATACTAGGCCCTGAGTGACTATTAAATTTAAACTACAAGCTCTCTTCTGGGTATGAAATTTAACCATAAAGCTCTCTTCTGTGTTTTATATGTAAACTTAAACTGCTGCTACTAGGCTCTGACTGATTTAACAAAAAATAGTGGGTTCACAGATTAATTAGCTTTAATAGAAAGATTTTCTTTCAGAAAATTCCCAGAAGTATATACTCACAATTGCAGATCTCTCTCCAGAAGTAACAGTTCCCTTTTCTAGTCCTTCAAGACTGAGGATCACAGAGCTCTGGCTGAGCTATTTATGCCTGTGCTGCTGAGGTAAGCTGTGACCAACTTCCTGGATAATTAACAGTTCTTGCTTGGATAGAAGGAGTCTTTCAAAATGGCCTTTTGACTTGCCACCTGGTGTTAACACCTATTGAAAAGTTTCACAGGTCTCTTGCCCCCTAGGTAGAAGGCCTCTTTGTAAAGGTCTCTAGAAGACTTTATTTGCTGCTCAAATAATACTGACCCTGTTTTGCCTTTTGTGCTAATCTATATTCTTATTTGATTTAAATTATAGCTCTTTGCTGCTGCTAGGCTCTAACTTATTATGAAATTTAAACTACAAGCTCTATGCTGGGTTCTAAATTTAACCAGAAAGCTCTCTTCTGTGTTTTAAATTTAAACTAAAAGTACTTTGCTGATGCTAGGCCCTGAGTGACTATTAAATTTAAACTAAAGCTCTCTCTTGGGTTCCAAATTTAACCAGAAAGCTCTCTTCTGTGTTTTAAATTTAAACTAAAAGTACTTTGCTGCTACTAGGCCCTGAATGACTATTAAATTTAAACTACAAGCTCTCTGCTGGGTATGAAATTTAACCAGAAAGCTCTCTTCTGTTTTAAATGTAAACTTAAACTGCTGCTACTAGGCCCTGACTGATTTAACAAAAAATAGTGGGTTCACAGATTAATTAGCTTTAATAGAAAGAATTCCTTTCAGAAAATTCCCAGAAGTATATACTCACAATTGCAGATCTCTCTCCAGAAGTAACAGTCCTCTTTTCTAGTCCTTCAAGACTAGAAAAGGGGACTGTAATTGCCTTCAGGAATTGAACTCCCCCAGGAGCTTCATCAAAATCTTTAATACTCATCTGTCAACACCTCCTCATTCCAGATAAGGAGGTATCTAAGTTCAGTGCCCCCCACAATCTACACATTTCTCCATCTTAGTCAATTGGTTTTCAAGATACACTTAAAATATTGTTTGTTGGTTATTAGGTGCATACACATATACCAGATTATGTACACTTCGAAGCAAAGAGACTCAAGGTCAATTATCCTTTCCAAAATATCCAGCTGCAGAGCATTGGAAAACACTATCCCTGCGCCTCCTTTTTTCTTTTCTATCTGACAAGAAGCAAAAAGGAAACCTAATGGAAACTTGGGAGAGCGAAGTCTATATGGATCCTATAGGCATTTCATAGCAAAAACTGCCTCTTATAGAGGGAATTGAGACCTTTAGTATTCATAGAGTTGTTAACTTGGTGGTAGCCAGGTGCCCTATAAAAGAAACAGAAATGCAGTCAAGTATCCATAAATAGGCAAATATCATTCCATAATAAAAGCAAGCTTTAACCAATCCAAAGCACTCCTCTCCTCCTTATCTTTCTCCATTCCCTCCCCTTCCAACTTTCACCCCATATACTGTCTGTCAATATCTCCCTTGCAGACCTCCCCTTGGAGAAAAAGACCTCACACTCACAACCCTTCCATTCAATCACCAGGAACTACATAAACCATACACCAAACACCATCCCATCCATCTGCACATTTAGTACCCCCTCCCTCTAACATTCATATACCACAAAAGCCTGCCATACCCTTCTGAATATTCAAGTAAATACACACAGCAGCCACATATCTTCAAATTATCCAAAAAAGTCACACTCCTGCTGATATCTATCACAGCTCAACAGAAAACCATCAATCTCAACACACACCCTCTGTCCCTCTTTCCCACATCTCATGCAAACTACCCTTTAAATTCAGAGGCTCAAGTAATTAAACACCCAGCATTACATGATCCTCCAATTACACATGGAATTCCAAAGTCCAGCTTGAGTCCACCATCTGCCAACATAGAAAAATACTAGCATCAAGGAGATGACGCTTCTTCACAGACTCTCAAAAGATTGCCTCTTCAAGCATCCACAGCCACTTGACACTGCTGCCTTTGTGGAGTATCCATATTTGTGAGCTTTAGATGATGTGGCACTTCTACTCCACGAAGTCCAAATCCATGAAGACTTGGGAAGCATGGTCCATGTTTTTAAGTTAAAAGGATTTTCCCTGGTACTGAAGGCTAGGGTGAATGGATGCAGCAGGAATATCATATCTTCTCGGCCCTCAACTTAACTGTGATGTCACAGAAGTCCCACCGCCTATGCAGGATAGCAGCATTCAAGTTTTGAAAGATAGAAATCTGATAGGTGTTCCACTTGAGCTCCGGTTCCTTTCTTGCCTTTACAAAGACTGTCTTTTTCTTTATAGCATGCAAAACATGTGATAATGTCTCTGGGCAAATTGGAACATGAATTCTCTAAAGAACAGTCGGTCAACTCTATCTGCACAACAGGAACCTCCATACTTTCTGCCTTCCCAAAAAATGCATTACAAAGATTTTACACCATTTACTGATAGTCCATATATTCTAGTTTCAGGGATGCACCAGACATAGATTACATCTCCTGCTCCTGTTTTCCATATTTTCTAATTTATTTGATACTTCCAAATTGAGCCATCAAAGCTCCTCCATCTGCTTCTCATATGCTTGTAGCCATTCAGTTTGCTCATCTGTGTGCTGCTCAATGACTTTGAATTGGTGCCCTAAGTCTATCAAATCAACACATAAGTCTGTCCCCAATATGGCCAGTTCTGACCATGCTGCTACTATGTCTACTTTGAATTTTTTAAGCCATTTATAAACTTCTGCTATGGCTTCAATCTGTTTTTCCTCACTGCTACTCTCATGACTGTCATGCTCATGTACTTCAGTAGCAGGTCGCACCTCTTCAACACTGTGTTTGGCTGTTCTTGCTTCTGAGATAGCTTAGCAGTCATCCTCTCCTGCCCAACACTGGCCTATGTTAACTTGCATGCTCTCAGATCCCCGGAGATGAATTCTGGGGACACAATTTCCACATATATAGGAGGGGTCTATAGAGCTAATTGTTCAAGTAGCCATACTGCTTAGTGATATTACTTCCTCCTGACAAGGTCCTCAGACAAAATGGGCCAGAGAACCAAAAGAATAAGTTTGCCCTCTCACAACTTTGAGGCCTCTAAGGTTTTCTCAAGGAACGTCCCTAACAATACCTTCTTCAAAGGAAATCACACAATGTGACACTGGCTAATGAGTCTTCCCAGGAGTAGCTCCCCCTCTCCCTCAGGAACTCACTCCCAGAGGGCTACACTGAACTCAAGACCACCTCTACTTCAGGAAGCAAGTGAAAGCCTGGCTCTTCTCCCAAGCCTTTAATGGTTGTGACAATCCAATTACTCATACCACAGCTGAATTAACTTGCCACATGCTCTGTAAATGAGACAGTTCTATTTACCTTACTCAACTATACATATAATTTACTCTCAGTCTAGCCACCCATTTTTATTTATCTTGATGCCTTTTCTTATGCATCTTACCTGTGTATATGTATTAATTATATTTTACCCATCTGCTGTGTAATAAATAGTTTCTTTATATTGTGATGACATTTTGAGCATCATATATATGTTGCTGTATATGAATGTTCTACCATGCTGCACATCATTTATATTCTGCTGATATCATTTAACATTCCCAGGTGATCTCCGGGAACAGCAGGAATCAGTCCTCACATATGGGTAAACATTACCAAGGGATCCCATGCAGGAATGCTCCCAGCGTCCAATAGGGAGCACTCCACTGTGCATGCGTGCTTGCGTTCCCGCCTTCCCAACTCCTCTCCTCACTTGAGTTTGTAGCTGAGAAGAAGAGTAAAATAAAAGATCCTTACAACTCCTAGGGGAGGAGGGGGGTTGTGAAGACTGATTTCTGCTGTTTGTTGAGATCACCTGTTACAGGTGAGTAACTATGCTATCTCCAGGAACAAGAAAGAATGCAGTTTTTACATATGGGACTCACTAGCTCCCAAGTATCAGACTGGTATGGGGAAGAGAACAGTGTGATCCCTGAGGGAAAGGTTTTGTAGCAAAAGAGGATGGACAAGTTGTGTGTGATTGGACTCAATTCCAGGACGCAATACTCCCTCAATGATAGTCTGGTATCTTGTAGAGGTCCGGGATGGAGAGTAGGAATTAAGTCTAAAAGAGGTGCTGGAGTACAGTTTGTCCAAAGACAGCATCTTGACAGGAGTCACTGTCCATAGAATAGTATGAGTAAAGGTATGAATGGAGGACCAGGTAGCTGCCCGACAGATCTTCTCAATGGATACTGAACAAAGATTGACTACTGAGGTTGTCATGTTGTTGTTGTTGTTGTTAAGTGCCGTCAAGTCGGTGTCGACTCATTGCGACCCTCTGGATAGTTGTCCTAAACTGTGTTTGGTCTTCAGTCAGGTGGCTCATTATTGACAGACTGGCACCCGTAGCTGCTGTTATTGTATCAATCCATCTCATTTCTGGCCTTCCTGTTTTGTGTTGACCTTCTACCTTGCCAAGCATGATGACTTTCTCTAATGATCTCTCCCTTCGTATGGTGTGTCCAAAGTATGAAAGTCAAAGTCTTGTCATATGAGCTTCTAAAGAAAGCTTAGGTTTGATCTCTTCTAGTACTGACTGGTTTGTTATTCAGGCAGTCCATGGAATACACAGTATTCGTTGCCAGCACCATAATTCAAAGGCATCAATTTTCTTCCTGTCTTTCTTTTTCACTGTCCAACTTTCACATCCATATGATGTTATTGAAATTGCCATGGCTTGAACAAGTCAAATCTTTGTATGGAGAGAGACATCTCTGCTCTTAAAAATCTTGTCTAGGTCCTTCATAGCCATTCTGCCAAGAGCAATGCATCGTCTGATTTCTTGACTGCTTGTTGCTTTTTTATTGATAGATGATCCAAGTAGGTTAAAGCTGTCAACTATTTCAAATTCTTTTCCATCAACAATTAACTTATTTATTTTGCCAGTTGTCAGGATCTTTGTCTTCTTAAAGCCAATGTTTCAAATCATCTTTACTTTTAGACAGTTATCAGGATAGCAAAGGTTGTTTATTTGTTTAACAGTTTTTTAATACTGCTTTATCATTTTAATCAAAGCAGTTTACATTGTAACTTAAACTTGGTAAACATACATTAAACAGGGACATTGGTAACTTGGATATATTTTTTTGAGTAATGGAGGGTTAAGTGATTTGCCTAAGGCCACAAGGAGGGTTAGTGGGAACCAAACCCTGGCCTCTTGGCTCCCAAGCCAGTGTGCTAACCACTAGACTACTCCTCCACTTGGTGATGAGTCTTCCACCAATCTTCACACCTCTGTTGTCTTCATACAGTACTGCTTCTCTGATGATTTGTTCTGCATATAAATTAAAGAGGTAGGGGGAAAGTATGCAGCCTTGTTGTAGACCTTTGCTGATTTTAAACCATTCTGTTTTTCCTACTTCCTTTCGAACTGTTGCTTCTTGATCAGTGTAAAGGTTGTGCAAGAGAACGATCAGGTGTTCTGGTGTACCCATGCTTCTTAATGTGGCCCAGAGTTTCTCATGGTTTACTCAGTCAAAAGCCTTGCTGTAATCAGTAAAATACATATAGATATCCTTTTGGTATTCTTTTGTCTTTTCAAGATCCATCTCACTTCTGTGATAATGTCTCTCATTCCTCTCCCTTTTCCTTTGCACTTCAGGCAGTTCTCATTGCAGGTATAGTTGTAGTCTCTGCTGAATGATCTTGAATAGAATCTTGCTGGCATGTGGGATCAGAGCAACTGTGCAATAATTTCCACAGTCAGTCGGGTCACCTTTCTTCAGTATTGGTATAAACATAGATCTTTTCCAGTCAGCAGACCATAAATTTGTCTTCCAAATTTTCTGGCAGAGCCTTGTAAGTATGGTAACAGCTTTATCTGACTGCTTTAATAACTCAATGGGAATGCCATCAATGCCCAGTGCTTTGTTCTTTGATAACAATCAAAATCCAAAAACCCCCAAACAGTGCTCAAACGTATTGCAAAGATACACCAAAAGGATACCGTGAAACCCTCTATTACTTTTTATTTGTCGGACATAAATTGTGAAGGAAAGGCACTTCAAACCTTCCCCAAAACACAATACGTGTCCCTTTTATTCAACCAGTAAATCTAAAATGCGGATTCAGAAATCAGAAAAATTGTTTCCATAAATGAATGTATATGTCACTTATCTGGTACCACGTGCGACATGCACGTTTTGGGGGAGAACCCCCCTGTATCAAGTGCTCCCAACATTAGACATTAGAATTGAGTTGGGAGCGCTTGATACAGGGGGTTCTCCCCCAAAATGTGCACGTCGCGCGTAGTACCAGATAAGTGACATATACATTCATTTATGGAAACAATTTTTCTGATTTCTGAATCCGCATTTTAGATTTACTGGTTGAATAAAAGGGACATGTATTGTGTTTTGGGAAGGTTTGAAGTGCCTTTCCTTCACAATTTATGTCCGACAAATAAAAAGGAATAGAGGGTTTCACGGTATCCTTTTGGTGTATCTTTGTTCTTTGATAAGGCTTTTAGTGCCGCTTTAACTTTTTCTTTCATCACCAATGGTTCTTGATCATAAGGTATAGGTTGAAACGACTATTGGTCCACTTGATATTTATGGAATAATGACTCTGTATATTCTTTCCACCTTTTCTTGATCTTCTCAGCATCATTCAACATGGATCCTTGAGCATCTTGTAGCTGGAATTTTTTCTTTAACTCTCGTAGCTTTAGAAAGGCCGATCTTGTTCTTCCTCTAATAGCTTCTGATTCTATTTCCTTGCATGTGTCATTGTAGTACTTTTCCTTGTCCTGTCCTTGCTGCACGTTGGAAATCTCTGTTGAGTTCTGCACTTGCCTCTCTTTCTCCTCTGGCTTTAGCTTCTCTGCGTTTCTGGACAATTTTCAGAGTTTCTTCAGTCATCCACGTTGGCCATTTTTGCTTTTTTACTTTATGTAGAAATTTTTCGCTTTCTTCCAATACAATCTTCTTTTTTTTTTTTTTTTTAATTTTTTATTTATATTTTCAAAACACAATAATAACACACACAACACAGCAACAACCCCTAACCCACCCAACCCCCCTCCTCCCCGTCTCCATTGACCCACAGAACAACACTAGTGATACAGAGCTAAGTGACAGCAAAACCCCCCGCCAAGACCTAAAACAAGCAATGTATGTCACCCCCTAGGCAGGCCCTGGAATGTGTCCCACCTGAGGCTAGCCCCTGGGAGACACGCCAGCCGACGCTGCATAAGTATCCAGAGGCTCCCATTTGTTCCCCAAATCCAGAGATGGGACACCTAACCCTTTCCGGCACCTCCTCTCACGGCCGCAAGCCCAAGCCTTCTCATAACTGGCATATAGTGAAACTAAGTTCCACCAATGGTTGCACTCCAGCTTGTCCGCATCTTTCCAATAAATCAGGATCAGCTTCAGCGCAACAGCCATTAAAAAATTGAACAAAAAAGATTGCTCTTTCTGCACAGGCAATAACGGGCTTGCGGACCGAAGGAGAACCAAATCCCACGATAGAGGTGCCCGAAAGACGAGAATACGCTGAATCCTATCCCAGACCTCCCTCCAAAACCTCTGTACACAGGGGCAATCAAAAAACTGATGTTTCAAAGTGCCCAGAGGCGCCGCACACGACCAGCAACGCGCCGATACTCCAGGAGCCCACCGAGAGAGACGACTGGGCGTCAAGAGGGCCCTATGGGAAAAAAAAAATAAGGATTGGGTAATCGCTGCAGCACTAGAAACCCTATTCGCCCTAGACCATAGGGTAGACCATGAATGTGAGGGAATAGAGAAGGCTACCTCCGCCTCCCAACTCTTTTTCAAGCCGGATAACGAAGTAGACCAAGGAGTTTTGAGAATCGCGTATAATTTGGAAACTATCCCCTTCCCCTCAGAGCAGGCAAGCAGCATCTGCTTCAGGCCCCATGCCTCTGAAAGATTAGCAACAGAGATCTTTGCTTGTTTAAGACAACTTTGAAGCTGGACCCATTGAAACCGGCACCTCTCAGGTAGATCAAACTCCCCGGCCAAAGCCTCCCAGGACTTCCAAGCATTAAGATGAGTTAAATGCCCGAGCGTCCAAATGCCTCTGTCTTGCCAACACGTCCAAGCTATCATCTTGCCTCCAATCTTTAATTTGGGATTGTACCAAATAGGAAATTCTTTAGAGACCGGGTTGTCAGCTGTAATAACCTCTGCTAGACCGGAAGAGGCCCACTGTGTGGCTAAGATAGCAGGAGAGAGCGTAACGGCTGTAGGAAGCCTCATAGCCAGCAATAGCGGGAGTGGGACCCGCGAAAGTATTCTCTTCTCCACTTCCAGCCACACTGGGCCAAAGTCGGAAGCCTCCGGTGCGCACCAGCCTGCGGCCTGCTTCAGCAGGAAAGCCCGGTGATATGCCCTGAAATCAGGAAAGTTAACCCCTCCCTGATCTTTGTGCGCTTTAAGCTTGACAGACGCTATTCTAGGGGGTTTCCCTGCCCACAAAAATCGCAACAACTGTCGTTCCCAACCCTTATACCACCGCGGTGGTATCTCCAACGGCAGCATTTCCAAAATATAGTTTATCTTGGGAGATAAGACCATTTTGATGGCCTCCATTCTGCCCCACCAGGACAGGTACAAAGGGGACCAACGTACAGAAAAGGATCGCAGTAATTCCTCTATGGCCTGACAGTTAACAGAGACTGTCTCCTCAATCGAAAAACAGTACTGAACCCCGAGGTACTTAATGGGCCCAGATGACCACACAAAGGGGTGATCCCCTAGCGCGGAGGCAAAAGTGACCCTATTCATAGGAAATGCCACAGACTTCCCCCAATTTATCTTGTAGCCAGAGATTTCGGAATAAGCATCCATTATCCTGAGAACTTCACCGATCTGGTCCGGTTGGATAAAAAGCAGCAAGTCATCAGCATACGCTGATAGCTTAACCTGTAGGTCCCCTACGGAGAGGCCCTGAATCATCTCAGAGTGACGAAGGGCAATGGCCAGAGGCTCGAGAGCGAGATTAAACAGGAGCGGAGAAAGGGGGCAACCTTGTCTCATCCCACGTTGTAAGGCAAAGGGGGCGGACAAGGTGCCATTCACTAGGATTCTGGCCTGAGGGTTGACATACAACACTTTGACCAAGTCTATAAACGCCGTCCCGAAACCGAACCAATGCAAGACGCGATACATAAAAGCCCATTCCAGCCGATCAAATGCCTTTTCGGCGTCCAGAGAGAGCCCGACCAAGGGTGTGTCTTGAGAACTTGCCAGGGCAAAAAGATCTACGAGAAGGCGGGCGTTGTCCGCAGTTGATCTTCCTGGAAGAAACCCGCATTGATCCGAGTGGATCAGCCCAGAGGCCACCCTCGAAAGACGTCTAGCGAGCACTCCAGCGAAGATCTTATAGTCGGCATTTAGGAGCGAGATCGGGCGATAACTGCCCACCTCCAGGGGGTCCCTTCCCTCCTTTGCTAGTACCACTATCGTTGCTGCGTTGAAGCTCCCTATGGACGGGGCTTGCTCCACTAAGAGCTGAAAAAAACAAGCCATCTGGGGGGCTAATTCGTCCTGGAAAGCTCGGTAAAATTCAGCCGGGAGGCCATCAGGGCCCACCGCCTTCCCTGCCGGGGCATTCCTGAGGACCTCTTGGACCTCTGCTCCGTCTATAGGCAGGCCCAACCCTTCCCTCTGCTGGGTATTGAGAACCGGATGAGGCAACTTCTCAAGAAAAGCTTGGTAGGCAGAGTCATCACATTCGCCCGCCGAGGAGTACAGGCTTTGATAAAAGGATCTAAAACACTCCCCGATCGCACTACTCTCCGTGAGCAATCCTTGGGATCCTGAGGTGAGGGCCACTATACTCGTCTTCCCCTTAGGGGGGCTAAGCACAGATGCTAAGAGCCTACCGGCTTTGTTTTGCTCGACGTAGTACCGCGCATCTTGCGCGCTCTGGACCTTGCGCACTTCCCCGCTCAGAAAAGAATTATACTGATATCTTAGTTTCTGTAGGCGCAAGAGAACACAGGGGTCAACCCGGGTCCTCAATAACCTCTCACCAGCGGAGATCTGCATCTCCAGTTCAGCTAGCTCAGCCTTCCTGATCTTAGACTGACGGATAACATAGTTGGTGATCAGTGCACGTACAGTGGCCTTGAAAGCCTCCCACCAGGCCCAGCCTGCCGTCGCCGAAGGGAGGTTCTTCTCAAAATATTCTCTGACTTCGAGCCGTATCATATCACAAAAAGACGGCTCCCTCAATAGTTCCCTCGGGAAGAACCATCCTGAGTTCCGAGGAATGGGTTGGCCAAATGTAAAGAGCGAGAAGACCGCCGCGTGGTCTGACACCGTGGCGGCACAAATACCCGCCTCCATTGCCGACTCTACTAGAGATCGTGAAACTAAAAGGAAGTCAATGCGTGAATGTGATTTGTGGGGAAGGGAGTAAAAGGTAAATTCCTTATCCGCGGGGTGTAACGTCCGCCAAACATCATACAGCCCCAAATCTTGCATCAGAGATAAAAGAACAGAAACGGACCTGCCCTGTTTCGCCGATCGAAACGGCTGCCGGTCTAGCAAAGGGTCCAGCACCAAGTTGAAATCCCCGCCCAAAATCATGGGGAGGGACCAAAGGTCATGGGCCACCAGTGCTACCTTCTGAAAAAAGGGGACATCGTCACAATTTGGCCCATAGATATTCAGTACGGCTAGCCTCTCACTCTGAAGGGAAAGTGTCACCACCGCCCAACGCCCTTGCGGGTCCGCCAGGCCCGAGAGAATCTGGGCCTGAAGGGATTTCCGTACCAGGGTAATAACTCCATTTCTTTTGCCTACTGCTGCAGCGTGTACCGCAACTACATAGTGACCCCCGCCCATTTTCATTGCCTCTGACGAGGATAGGTGAGTCTCCTGGAGTAGGACGACATCCGCCTGTTGTTTGACACAATACAATAAAATTTTCTTCCTCTTACTGGGGTTGTTAACCCCTTTCACATTCAGTGAAAGGACCTTAAGGGACCCTATGGTAGTGAGTAAACAAAGAGACAATAAATGCAGGGTTTACAGACAATAACATCAAGTTCCAGCTCTGAATAATACCCCCATACTTGGTCAATGGAGACAACCCCCCTCCCCAACCCACCCCACCCCCTTGGGTGAACCATCGATCTCACAAGATTGCCCTCTGAAACCCAACTCCCCCTTGGAAACAACAGACATAAAATCCCCTCCCGCCAAATAATAAACAGTACAGCCTGTACCGTGCGCCCATAACGCACCATCTGTCCCCCACCCAACAGAAAACTACAAACACTCACCCATCCACACTATGTCCGACACCTATCATCCACCCACACTCACACGGCCCTCTAAAGGCAGCTCTACTATAACATCGAGGATTGTAGACTGAAGGCAACAAAATAGCCTTCCCCTTGAGAGGCCCCAAAAACCAGTTACAGGCACAAAAGGGATTGCCAATAGTACACACTAGATAATGTCCTCAACGCATCACCGCAGCTTCTTGGTCTTCAATAAAAGCCAAAAGGGATTTCGGGTCTTCAAAGGAGCGAGTCTGATTGTGTAGTGTGACTCGGAGCCTGGCTGGAGCAAATAGGCCGAATCGAGCCTGAAGGTTTTGCAGGCGCGGTCGTAGCGCTAGCAGCTGTTTCCGACGGGCCACGGTGGTCTTGTTAAAATCCGGGAAGAAAGCAATATTCGCTCCCTCGAACTGCAGTGGGGCCCGTGCTCGTGCCGCTGCCATTACCTGAGTCACATGCTGAAAGCGTAAAAGCTTCATGATGATCGGGCGAGGCCGCGATGAATGGGGATCCTGCTGCGTGGGGACTCGATGAGCCCTCTCTATCTCGAAGGGCCGATCAAACTCGAGCCGCAACAGCGCCGGAATGGTTTTGCCCAGGAAGGCCATCATATCCCGTCCTTCAGCACCCTCAGGTATCCCCACTAGACGGATATTATTCCGTCGAGTCCGGTTGTTAAGGTCCTCGAGGTTCCGCTCCAGCGCTGCGATGCGTTTAGAATTTGCAGCCACCTCCTTGAATCGCTCCTCGTGCACTTCCACTCTTATAGAGAGCCCTTCCATTTTCTCAGCAAGCGAATTGAGTTGGACCTTCATAGCTTTAAGTTCAGCTACATCAGCTTGCACCCCGCTCAGGGTATCTCCGTTAGCAGTGACCAGCTCGCGCACAGCTCTGATCTCAGCCAGGAGCTCCGAAAGACCCACAGTGGTGTCCTTCGGGCCTACGGCTTTTTGCGGCGAGGGGGGATCCGCTTTCAGGCGCTTAGTTCCCGAGGCCGCGGGAGCGTTGAAATCAAGCCTAGCAGGTTTACTGGATGACATGTCAATAACCTTGCTAGTGAAGGAGCACCGATGGCTATATTTCCGTGCGGAGGGTCAGGATAATCAGCAGGATTCCGGGGAGAGAAAGGATCAAGCGGCCATCTTGCACTGTCGTAGGCTCCGCCTCCCCAATACAATCTTCTTGATGTCATCCCATAACTCTTCTGGAACTCTATTATTTGTATCTAAAGCAGCAAATTGATTTCTCAGGCAGTCTTTAAATTCCAGTGGTATATTCTCAAGGTCATATTTTGCTACATTCATGAATGGCTTGCTCTTTTTCAACTTTATCTTGAGTTTGCATACTAGTAGTTGGTGATTGTACCACAGTCAGCTCCAGGTTTTGTCTTTGTTGATGTTGAGCTTTTCCATCGTTGACTTCCACAGATGTAGTCAATTTGATTTCTTTACACTCCATTGTGTGAAGTCCACATGTACAGTCGGCGCTTGTGTTGCTGGAAGAAGGTGTTTGAGATGAATAGATCATTGGCTTTGCAGAATTCTATCAGTCTTCCTCCTGCTTCGTTTCTGTTGCCAAGACCATGTTTTCTAACCACTTTGCCTTCTTCTTTGTTGCCAACGTTTGTGTTCCAGTCACTCATGACTATCAGGATATCCTGTTTGCTTGTTCTGTCAATTTCAGCTTGTGCTTGTTCATAGAACTCACCAACATCTTCCTCTTTTGCAGCTGTTGTTGTGGCATATACCTGAATTACAGTTGTATTGATGGGCTTTCCTCATAGACAAATAGAAATTAAGTGTTCACTAACTGCATTGTATTTCATTACAGCAAGTTTCTTCTTAACCATAAATGCAAGACCATTTCTTCTTTGTCTTTCGTTTCCAGCATAGTAAACCATATGATCATCAGATGCAAAGTACCCAAAGCCAGTCTATTTCAGGTCATTGACACCCAACAGATCGAGTTGTACACGTTCCATTTCATATTTGACCACCTCCAACTTCCCTTGGTTCATTCTTCATATGTTCCATGTCCCAATATGTAAGATATCTTTGCAACTTCTGACTCTCTTCTCATGCACAGCTACATCAGCAGATCCAACCACATCATAAATGCTGGCTTTACTCTGAGAAGTCTTTAGCTCATCCCCAGTAGCCATTTGAGTGCCTTCTAACCTGGGGGTCTCATCTTCCAGCACTATAGTGCAATTTGTTTGGTGACTATCCATTAGGTTTTCGAGGCAAGATACAGAAGTAGATTGCCAAGCCTTTCTTCCGTGCATTTAATGCCAGTGTTGTTGCATTTGTCACAGAAATATGATCCTCCACTTACAATATCGTCCCATTCTGCTGCTGCCCATATGGGTGGTTTATCTTAGTCTGGCATCTCAGCTGAGACCTGTCTATATTGGAAGACCCTGCCAGTAGCTAAGTAACTGATAGCTTAGCTCTCAGCATCACTGATGCACATAAGCCCTCACAGCACGACAAGCTGCAAACCAAATGAGGGGAGGTTGCCATAGCCCACACCTTATGAGCAGTGACATGACCATCCAAAGAGAGTTCTCCCTGTGTATAAGCAAAAGAAATGCAATCTGTTATCCATCTGGATAGAGTACGTTTTGTCACCAGTAGACCTAGGTGACTAGGATCTAAGTCGATGGATAATTGTGAAGATCTTTTGTGATCCTTAGTTCTATCTAAGCAGTAAGCCAATGCTCACTTACAGTCTAAGGTGTGTAGTACTGCTTCAGCCTGAGATGCATGTGGTCTAGAGAAGAAAATTGGGAGGATTACCAACTGGTTTACATGGAAAGAGGAAACCACCTTTGAGAGGAAATGTGGATGAGTACAAAGAACCACCTTGTCATGGTGGAACCAAGTATAGGGGGGATCCACTTCTAGAGCTTGCAGCTCACTGATGAGGTGAGCTGAAGTGAAGGCAATAAGGAAGTTGACCTTCCAAGATAAAAACTTCAGTGAAGTGGTGGCCAAAGATTCAAAAGATGGCTTTAAAAGCTGTGCCAGAACCACATTCAGATCCCAGGCTACCAGAGGCGGCTTAATGGGTAGCTTGGATAGCAGGAGACCCCACATGAAGTGTGCTATTAAGGGGTGTAAAAAGATAGGCTGTCCATCCACTGGTCTGTGAGAGGCCGTAATGGCACTAAGGTGAACTCTCACTGAGTTTTTCAGACCTGTCAAGGATAAGTGGAGGAGATATTGTAGAAGCAACTCCACTGGGCAAGAAAAGGGGTCAATGTCCTTTGGGGAGTACCAGAGGGCAAACCTACACCATTTGAAGGCATAAGATCACTTGGTGAAATCCTTACACGATGCTAGAAGGACTTCCTTGAACACCTATAGTAGGTCGAGATCAGTGAGCACTAGCCTATCAGCAGCCATGCTGTTAGGTGTAGTGAGTGAAGATTGGGATGGAGGAGCATCCCGTGGTCCTGAGAGAAGAAATTGGGTGCACATCCCAGGTTGAGTGACTGTGTCTGCTCAAGGTGAAGAAGCAGAGGAAGCCACGGTTGACAGGTCCAGAAGAGGGTTATGAGAATCGAGCCCCTTTTGGCCTGTACTTTGAACAGCATCTTGGATATCAAGGAGATGGGAGAGAATGTGTAGAGTAGACCCTGTCCCCAATGAAGAAGGAAGGCATCCGTGGCCTGTCTATGCAGTGACAGAACCCTGGAGCAGAAGCATAGAAGCTGTGTGTTTGTGCAGTGGCAAAAAGATCTATGAGTGTGGATCCCCACGTCTGGAAGACCCAAGTAGCCATCACCCGATGCAAGGTCCATTTGTGTGGATGAAGGATACAGCTTAGCTTGTCCACAAAGATATTGAGTTCGCCCCAGAGGTATACCACTCTGAAGTGAATGTGGTGTGATATGGCAAAGGACCATAGGTGAATTGCTTACTTGTAGAGGGGACAGGACCCTGTTCCCCCCTGTTTGTTCATGTAGACCATGGCAACCTGGTTGTCTGTCCTGACTTGAACAGGTTGCCCCAAAAGTTGGGGTTGAAAAACCCAAGAGTATTTGTCAGTGACCGTAGTTCAATCAGGTTGATCTGCAGGGCAGATTCCTGTGGTGTCCATGGTCCCTGTGTGGTTAAGTTGTTCAGATGTACCCACCAACCCAGCTTGGAAGCATCCGTTGTCAGAGTGCATCAAGGTGGAGGCATCTGAAAAGGTGACCCGACGAGTAGGTTTTATGGGGAGCACCACTGAAGGGATTTGATCAGTTGAGGAGTGATTTGGATCATGTCTCTAAGACACTCCTTTGCCTGCATCCATTGGGAAGACAGAGTACATTGCACTTGTTGCATGTGCAATTGAGCATAGGGAATGATATGGACTGTGGAGACCATGTGTCCTAATAGTTGTAGCTTGATGAGGCAGGCACAGTGATCCTGTGGGAGGAAAGCTTGGGCCTGTTAGTGTCTAAGAGCGCTCCAATGAACCCCAGATGTTTGGTTGGAGTGAGATGAGACTTTGGGAAGTTTATGATAAATCCCAGATGTTGGAGCACCGTGATGGTGCGATGAAGGGGAGTCTCCCCTGATCAGCCAGTCATCTAAGAAAGGGAAGACATGTATGCCTCTTTTAGGTCTAGAGAACATAACCAATTGTGTCTCTGGAGGTATGGAAGAAGAGTTCCTGAGAGAAATCATTTTGAATTTTCTTGGACCAGAAACTTGTTTAGGTCTCTGAGATCTGAATCTTCCTTGGAATGAGAAAATATGGAGCGTATAAGCCCATTCTTTCTTGAGGAGGAGGAACTCTTTTTATGGCACCCTCGGACAACAGGGTGGTCACCTCCTCTTTTAAGAGAGTGCTTTGAAGAAGATGGATGTGATAATCCCCTGTGAAGCTGGTGGGGGGTAAGGTTTCAAAGTGAAGCTGATAACCCCTTTGGACAATCTGGAGTGTCCACTGCTCTGATGTTATATGGTCATAGTGACAGAGTCTGCCTGGGGCAGTTTCTCCAAATGGGTTAGTTTTGCGCATTACTAAAACCTACTGCCAAAGGGTAAACTCAAATAATGTATATAAATACCCTTAGGAACACCAATCTATGAAAATACAATTTTTTTTTTTTACCAATCTATCGAACAACTATCACATAATTCATTAAGGTATATATGACCTCACAAGAGCCTTTCCCCTACATGTGGCAAACTTCACATCACGGGTCATAACCCTTCTAAACTTTAATTATATTTTCCAAAAATTAACACAAATCTAATTAAATTACCCACATCCAAAAAAGTACTTTTAGGGATTCTCAAAATATATAAAAAATATTTTAAATCGTCTGCATTTTAGCATAGAACCGAAGTTCTCAAATCACTCTGTCAAATTCCTAAAAAAGAGAGAGAAACAAAATACTCTTCAACTTAATGGTAATATACAACATTCCATAAGTATTAATCCACTTATCTGAGTGTTGTGGAAACTCCGGTCTGCGCCAGCAGTCAGACGTAAATCTTCATCTCAGCTATATGCCACCAAAACGTTTGCGAATATCCTCCGTTATCGCAAAAACTATGAATGCCCAACAAAAGCTTCTGTTTCACCTAGTAGGCTTCTTCAGGGATTCCAGTAATGCAATTCTCATAAAGGTTACCAAATACTAGTTGCCAAGATTTTCTTTAGTTTTGCGCATACCATGACAGTCGTGAACCTCACTACTAAGCCAGGGCATGGGGAGTATGATCTCAGTCTCTTAAATTTACTGCTAAGGCTTGGGGTAGTATTTGCATTGTGCCAAAGAGAGCCTTCTGCTGGAGTTCATAAGGGGTAACATGTATGGGTAGTTTGTCAAGATGTACTTGTAAATTTTTCTTTATCAAGCCTGGGACACCCAACACAATGTGGAGGGGCTGGGGATCCTCCAGAGGCAGATTGGCAATGCTCTCTAGGAAGGAGTTAAAAAACAGGTGCAGGTTGTGCCTGTTGTGACTCTACACCGCCCCTGGGCATGCGATGCAGGTTTGCCTTCTGAAAGAATAGTCTGTAGCCGTGTGGTCAGGCAAAAACAATAACTGGGCTTTATTCCCCTTCCCTTATGGATTTCCTTTTTTATATAGCAATAAAGAATAACATAAATAAACTGTTTCTTCACAGCAAAAATAAAGATGAACCTTTTCCAAGCAATTATAACACTGCTTCTGCTTGCTTCTTTAACAGAGAGATTCTATCTCATCCGAGAGACATATCACACAATCCATGGGACTGGATTCTACCTCCTGGCTAGTGCTTTCCCACTGCATTTGTTCACAGTCCAGACCTGTAAATGGATAACACTCTTCAGGGCTGCTATTGACACAACTCCTTCTTTGGGAGGCAACAGTTCCTATAGCAGGAAGCTGCTCTGCATAAACAGGGTTGTGGGGACCTGTGTTTGGGGCTTCTCTTAGGTTCCCTCTTTCTCTCCAATAAGGATTCTCTTCCCCACTGTTAGCTTTAGTTCTCCTGGCCGGGCCCACCTCTTGCCCTTTAGAGAAAATGGTGTACTTAGCTTTTCCTCTGGGGTATATAGCTTCCACTCCTTCCTCTGTTAACCAGGCCTTTCTGTCTGGGCTGTAGCATGCCTTTCCCCGAGAGTTCCAAACACCAGTAGTTTGAGCTGGGCTGTAGCCACTTTCTGGAAAGGTTTTACTCCTGCTGCTCCTTGCTACCGGGGCATATCCAATGCTTCCTGGATCCAGCAAGCTCTCCTGTTTGTGACATCTGCCCTCTACCTGCTTGGTCACTCTTCTCGGGTCGATGCCCCCTCTGGCTTGGGAGACTCCTGCACTGGCTCTTCCAGCACTCTCTGGTTCAGCTGTCTCCTCTCTCACTGGCTCGGCGTCTGTGACTCCTCTAGCCACACCCACTCTTCTCTTCCTTCCAACTCTCTGCCTCCCCTTGCAGGGATTTCCCAACTGCTTTTATCCTCTTGTCTCTTGCGCGTCGTACGTGCTTCCCTGCTCAGGTGAACCTGATTAGCTCTCTGACTTTCTGCTGCGTCATATCTGGTGTGGGTGTGGCAGGTGCAGGCCTGTGACCCACGGTGTCTGACATAAGCAGGCCAGCACGGCTAGCTTGACCTGTAAATGAGGCCTGTGGAGAGGCATATAGGATTGCACATCCCCCAATATGCTGCTATTGTAAGATAGAACTCAGTAGAAGTATTGAATTAGCTTAGGTAAGCAGAACTGCAGAACTAAAAGATGGAAAAATACAGAAAGACATGTTTAAAAGTTACTGATAAGAAAAAGTACATCTGCAAAGAAATAATTGAGAGTGCTGACAGATGAGTTGCAGAACCCTGCTCCTCTGCACGCACAAATTGGTTCTATGGCCTTGAGAGTGTGAAAGTAACAAGTTGATGAACTGACCATTGTAATTGGGACTAGAAGGGGGGCATGCAGGTGTCATGCCCACAGAAGGGACATAATTGGATAAACTTATCAGTACCGGGACCAATGGAAGAAGTACGGGAGGTACGGGAGGTTACCGGGACCAATGAAATGTTTTTCTATACCTAGAATGGAACAGAAGTCTATAAAAGTTGTTGTAATGCTTGAAAACTTTGCTCAGCCATTTTGAAATTGACTGGTTCGAGACTTGTGCACAAATAAATGATTTGGACCTTCTGAACAGACTCCTGGTATCATTGGTTTGTCTGCGCTTTGCTGCTACATATTCTTGGTGCGTTGGCCGGGAAGTTGTGGAATCAAAGTGTATATAGGGCAATATACCACGACTTTCCGCCTCTATAGGCTTGGTCCTGCCGGGATCGCGCCCTTCCGACGAGGGCCGCTCCCTGGCGCCACCGGTCCCTTGTATCGGAGGGAGCTGGTCGGACCTCGGCGGGTGCCGGGCCCGGTTGGAGCCAACGCCTCGAACCCGAGTGAGGGGAGTCCGAGGTCCAACTCATGCGCCTGCTTGGGAAGTTTGAGGACCGGATCCGGTGAGTATAGTTTTGATTTTGGGTCTAGACAGAAATAGAAAGAGCAGTACTGCCATTGGAACTTGGAATTTGGAATTTGTAATCTCGAGATATTGGGAATTGGTAAGAGAGCATGATCAACTCTCAAGGAAGAGCCGAGTAACCCCGCATGGGAATTCGCCGGGTGAAACCCTCATCCTTTTTGTAATTGGGAAAAAGACTAGTCAGAACAGATAGAAACGAATGCATTCTGGGATACGTTGCTAGCATGATTGTGTGAACGAAGTGTGAATGAGAGGTCTGGCAGCACGGACCAAGTGAAGGCGGACCCCTGAGTAGCGCATTTCCTGACCGGGCGACCGCGTTCAGGTCGCGAAAAGGGGGAAGCGATTGTCGTCTTGTCTTGTTATTTGTATTCCCTATACGTTTCCAGGACCGTGAGGACCCCTTACCCACGGTCCGCCCTCCTTTTCCCTTCTGTCTGTTGTTGCGCGCACACATCGAAATGGGAGGGGCGGGGTCTACTAGAAACACTCCATTAGAATGTATGATCGCACATTTTAAAGAGGGATATTCAGGAGATTATGGTATTAAAATGACAGCAGCCCGTTTGCAGATTTTGTGTACTAGGGAGTGGCCCGATCTAGACCCCATCTGGCCCCGTGAGGGAACGTTCAATGTAGAGATTATTCAGGCAATACATCGTAGAGTGCGGATAGCGCATCCCGATCAGTACCCCTATATAGATTCCTGGTTAAGTATTTGTGAAGATCCGCCCCCCTGGGCGCAGCGCTGTTATGAGGAACAGTGCAGAATAATGTTAGCGAAAACAGATTCTAGACAGAAAGCGGAACAGCCCAAAATGAAGGAGCAGGATAAGAAAGCCAGAAAGAAGCCCATCCTGGTAGATCCTGATTCCCCAGAAATGATTCTCAGGCAGCCCCGAACCCTAGGTCCAGTGAGAGTAGCCCGGCGTCCTGCCCCAGAACCCCAGCGACAGCCGGAGCGGGACCCAACCCCAGATCCTCCTCCCGGAGGGGAGGAAGAGAAGGAATTAGCAGAAAGAGAAGAGGAGGACATAAAAAGTGAGTCAGAAGCGGAGATAGAAGAAGGAGAAAGAGAGAATCCCCCAGACGAGGAGGACAGTGTACAAGCAATTGAGAAAGCCAGCGCTAGCACTAGCACGCCAGTAAAAGCTAAACCCAAAGCAAAACCTGTTGAGAAAAAGACAGTGACTCCTTCAAAGGCAATTACGACAATAACCCTTAGATCCCAAAAGACACCTGCAGCGGCCAAAATGTTTCCCTTACGGCAAGTCCCGGGAGTGCCCGTAAAGAATGATAATGATGAAGTGGTAGCGGGACCCCTAACTTATGTGTATATCCCTTTCTCTACAACTGATTTATTAAATTGGAGGTCGCATTATGCCTCCTATACTAGTAAGCCCCAGGAGCTGACAGAATTAGTAACTAGTATTATGGAAACTCACCAACCCACTTGGCCAGATTGCCGTCAGCTCCTGACCACCCTATTCACTACAGAAGAACGAGCGAGAATTAGAAAAGCAGCTATTGAATGGATGGCAGAAAACCCTGTAGCTCCGGCACAGGGGCAGAATATAATAGACCGACGGGAAGCAGCTCAGAGAGAATTCCCGAATGAAGACCCCCAATGGGATCCAAATACAGAGGAAGGATCCACAGCCCTAGCCCGTTTTCGCCAAGGCTTTTTACAAGGCCTGAAAAGGGGGGGCCAAAAAGCTATGAACCTTTCCAAAGTTGCAGGAGTTATCCAAGGGATAGATGAAAGCCCAGCAGATTTTTATGAGAGATTAACTGAAGCATACAGAATGTATACCCCCTATGATCCCGAAGCACCAGGAAGTTTATGTATGGTGAATTCTGCTTTTGTAAACCAGTCTCAACCAGACATTAGACGTAAATTACAGAAATTAGAAGGGTTTGCGGGCATGAATGCAACACAGTTAATGGAAGTCGCTCATAAAGTGTATGTGAATCGTGATAATGAAAGACAGAGAGAATGTGATAGAAAGATGAAGAAGAAAGCTGATTTTTTGGCTGCGGCCATAGTGGAACAGAAAAGGGGAGGTGTCCCTAGTCGAAGGAGCAGAGGAAGAGGGCGGGGTCAAGGCGGAGGCCAGACCCAGAGGCTAGGCGTGAACCAATGCGCCTATTGCAGAGAGGAAGGACATTGGAGAGATACGTGCCCGCAACTTGAAGACGCCCAGCAAGATGACAACAGCAGTCATCAGTGGCGAGAAGAAAGACGAGGCTATCCCCGAAGCCGAGGAGGAGCCAATCGAGAACAATTCCAGCGAGGGAGAGGAGGAGCCATTCAAGCATTGGCCACACCAGCCCATGATGAGAATGACGTGGATTAGGACAGACCGGGCTCCAAGTTTGCTTTAGGTCTCCAGGAGCCTATGGTCGGAATACAAATAGGAGACCAAATTATGGACTTTATGGTTGATACTGGAGCACAACATTCAGTAATAGACAAAAAGATAGCCCCACTTTCTACAAAAGCAGTCACCATTATAGGAGCAACCGGTGCCAAAGCTACAAAATCTTTTCTTCAAAATCGAATATGCAGTCTAGGAGGACAGCAAATAACTCATCAATTCCTTTACATGCCTGAATGTCCAGTGCCACTACTGGGACGAGATATGTTAGCCAAGCTTCAAGCACAAATATCTTTCTCTGAACAAGGAGAAATGCAAATGACAGTAAATTCTCAAGCCAAACCAGCAGGAATGATGCTGCTAACAGTTCCCCGAGAAGAAGAATGGAGATACTACATTGATGATTCTGTCCAAGACACTTGTTTTGAACAAACTTTGAAAAGTATTGATGCACCACCTGGAGTATGGGCAGAAGGCAGTTCCCCAGGCCTAGCCAAGCATATAGCTCCAGTGATTGTAACCCTCAAGCCTAGTGCTACACCAGTGCACGTCAAACAGTACCCTCTCCCAAGAGCCGCAATTGAAGGCATTCATCGCCACCTACAAAGATTGCTCGAGTATGGCCTACTGAAAGTATGTCAATCCCCATGGAACACTCCACTTTTGCCAGTAAAGAAACCTGGGACGGAGGATTACCGCCCAGTGCAAGACTTAAGAAGAGTAAATGATGCAGTTGAAACTATACATCCAGTTGTACCCAATCCTTACACTCTTCTAGGACTGATACCTGCTGAAGCTACCCATTTCACTGTACTGGATTTGAAAGATGCATTCTTTTGCATAAGATTAGCCCCAGTAAGCCAAATATTGTTTGCATTTGAATGGCAGGACCCCATCTCTGGAAGAGGGGGCCAACTCACCTGGACAAGATTACCCCAAGGATTCAAGAATTCGCCTACCATCTTTAGTGCTGCACTGAATCAAGACCTTTCAAGCTATCCAGTAGCCCCGGGGAAGAGAGTACTTCTCCAGTACGTGGATGATCTGCTGATAGCTGCCATATCAGAAAGTGAATGTATACTAGCCACCAAAGACCTCTTGCAGTTACTAGATGAAGCTGGATACAAAGCTTCCAGAGCCAAAGCACAGCTATGCCAAAAAGAAGTGAAATACTTGGGTTTTCGTATTACCCAAGGAAGCAGAAGATTAGGCAGAGAGAGAAAAGAAGCAGTATGCAGAATTCCAACTCCAACAACCAGAAAGCAAGTCAGAGCCTTTCTGGGAGCGGCAGGATATTGCCGAATCTGGATACCCAACTTTGCCCAAATTGCCAAACCACTGTATGAAGCCACAAAAGGAGAAGAGAAGTCGCCACTGGAGTGGGGACTTGAGCAGGATACAGCCTTCAAAACGTTAAAGGAAGAATTGATGTCATCACCAGCACTTGGACTACCAGATGTCCACAAACCTTTCCACTTGTTTGTACATGAAGCACAGGGAAATGCCTTAGGCATGTTGACTCAGAAATTGGGAAATTGGGAGCGACCTGTAGCATACCTATCGAAACAATTGGACCCTGTGGCCAAAGGATGGCCACCTTGCTTGAGAGCAGTTGCAGCTACGGCGCTACTAGTGAGTGAAGCAGACAAACTCACATTAGGACAGAACATACGAGTCACTGTGCCACATGCAGTCCTTGCCCTTATGGAACAGAAAGCAAATTATTGGCTCACCAATTCCCGAATGTTGAAGTACCAGAGCATGTTATGTGAAAACCCACAGATACAACTTGAAGTGAGCCATGCCTTGAATCCAGCTACCTTGATACCCATCAGTGAAGAACTCCCAGAACATGACTGTATCGAAGTCATGGAAACTGTGTTCTCCAGTCGACCCGACTTGACAGATGTGCCCATAGACAATCCTGACCAAATCTATTATGTTGATGGGAGCAGTCTCATCCTTGATGGACGACGCTGTGCCGGATATGCAGTCGTCACTCAACACGAAGTAGTTGAATCATCAGCTCTAGCCTCAGGCACATCAGCCCAGAAAGCTGAATTGATAGCACTTACCAGAGCATTGCTATTAGGAGAAAAACTTGTGCTAAATGTATATACAGATTCCAAATATGCCTTCACTACCTTGCATGCCCATGGAGCTCTCTATAAAGAAAGAGGACTCATCACATCTGGAGGAAAATCAGTCAAATATGGTCCCGAGATATTGATGTTACTTGATGCAGTTTGGGCCCCAACACGTGTAGCTGTCATGCATTGTAGAGGACATCAAGCAGGAAAAGGAGAAGTTGCCCAAGGAAATAGATTTGCAGATGCCTCAGCACGACAAGCAGCTATGACAGGACAGATTGCCCCACAAGCTATGCCAATGCAAGCAGCATTGTTCCCAGTACCTTTGAATCTATGGACCCCAAGATATACCACCAAAGAATTGGATTACTACTGTAACAGAGAAGATGGAATACTGAAAGATGGATGGATTGAGCTGCCACCAGAAGAAGGCAGTCAACCTCCTGGACGAATAGTAATTCCTGAGCTGTTAGGACCATCCTTTGTCAAAGCTTTCCACGAAGCCACCCACTATGGAAAAAGTGCTATGGAGAAAGCACTCAGACCACATTTCTACATCCCTCTGATGACAACCATATCAGCCTCAGTAGCACGTCAATGTCTAACCTGTGCCAAAAATAATGCCAAGCAAGGCCTTATAACGGCACCCCGAGTTCAGTCAGGAGGTGTCACCCCCATGCACAACCTCCAAGTTGATTTCACCGAAATGCCAAAAGCCAATGGATACCATTACCTATTAGTATTAGTTTGTACTTTCTCTGGGTGGGTAGAAGCCTTCCCAACCAGAACTGAGAAAGCCCGAGAAGATACCAAAGTCTTAATGAGAGAGATTGTCCCCAGATTCGGAATTCCGGCAGTAATAGGGTCAGACAATGGACCCTCATTTGTCTCCCAAGTTACTCAGCAGTTAGCAAAAGCCTTGCAGATACAGTGAAAACTCCACACTGCATACAGACCCCAGAGTTCAGGGAAAGTTGAGCGAATGAATTGTACCTTGAAAGCCCAAATGTTCAAGCTTTGTCAGGAGACACACTTGAAATGGCCCCAAGTGTTCCCCATAGCTTTACTCAGAATACGCTCAGCTCCTGTAAAGTCAACAGGATTTTCCCCTTTTGAAGTTCTGTATGGTAAACCCCCACCAATAGTGCAGGGAGTCAAAGGAAGTTTAGCCCAGATTGGTTCAGAAGTAACCAGACAAGAACTCCTAGCTCTTAGTTTTGTTCTGCAGACTCTCCATGCTTGGATCCAAGACCAGTTGCCTATCAACTTGACGGAACCCTTGCATCCCTATCAGCCTGGTACTTCGGTGTGGATCAAAGATTGGAAGAAGACACCGTTGGAACCCCATTGGAAGGGACCGTACACCGTCATCCTGTCTACCCCAACTGCAGTAAAGGTAGCCGAGATCGACGCCTGGATCCACCACAGCAGAGTCAAGCCCGCCGCTGATCCTGAACCAGAGCAGTGGACAGCAGAACAGCATCTTGATGCACCCTTGCGAGTTACTCTGAGACGGCAACCAGCAGCTTAGACACTTTATCACAAGTGCTTTGCAGTAGCCAAGTCTTTCGAAGAGGATTGCTGTTTTCCATGCAGCAACAGTTTTGTTTCAACGAACCCAATTTGTGTGCAATTTGACACACTACTTTGAGACTACATTGACTAAGCCAGATTTCACAAGCCAACTGAAATTGCTAAAAAGTTGGCTAATGTGTACTGGACTACTTGAGGATCTTCAATCAACACTCAGCACCCGTTAAATTGCTTCATTAGCAAACGGGACGAAGAATAAAAGACCGTCGTGATCAAGATCAGCAAGCTGAGGATTCAGAAGAACTCCAATCAACATGCATCTTTACTTTTGCTTTGCCTTGGTTGCCTTCTTTGGAGGTTTTGAACAGACTTATGCTCTACCTCCATGCACCGCCTGCATTACCTCTACTAGAACTGGACTGAAAGTAACTCAGACTTTGCTTTATCATTCTTACTATACCTGCAAGGGAACAGTAACTCGGTGTATCTATAACACCACTGAACTAAATGTTTGCACTCATGGCAAAATCAAAGCATGCTATAATCCGCATCAGAATCCATCCTATTACACGTTGGAAATAAGATGGAAGGATGCAGATGGACCTATACTAGCTGCTACGCCACCACTTAAGGACATTACTAAACCTGCTGTTTTGAATTTTGATGCATGTAATGCCATTAATAGAGATAGTCAGTCCACCTGTGGTACATGGGAAAAAGCGTATCGAAATGACCATAAGTATATGTGTCCAGAAGGTGCCACAAATTGGTGGAAGTGTACAGGTAAAACGGGATCAGGCTATAGTACTGCAACAGCGGCAGATTACTATTGCCCGTATTGGGGATGTGTTTTTTATGCTACCTGGAACACTGGTATAACTGATGAGAAAATAGATAAACGGATGGCTACTCTAACCAAGCCAACCACAAATGATAAATGTCAGAAAGATGCTTGCAACCCCTTACACTTACGTATACACAACCCCCATGCATGGAAACAAGGATACAAGTTTGGTTTACGTATTGCTGGAGGAGCAATAGATCCAGGGACCATTGTGTATATCAGATTGAATACTCAAGCCCACAAGTCATCCAAATATCATATTCATAATACCTTTTATGAAGCTATGCATGTAAATAAGTTTGAGATCCCTCATCCCTCACAGAATTTATTTCTAGAATTAGCTGGAGCAGTAGTATCTAGTCTTAAGATCATAGATTGTTATTTCTGTGGCGGAACCCAAATGGGAGACCAGTGGCCCTGGGAAGCCCAAGAATTGAATTATTCTATGATTTACAATCAGACTGAATTACACAAGACTACCAGTGAGTGGGTGTTAGCGCACTCAATCGTTGGACGTCTTTGCTATGCCAGAACTGGACCCCAGTTCACCCAAAAGGTAGGACAGCTGGTCTGTCTTAGCCAGAAGTACTATAATGCCACGACCAAAAAGATAGCATGGTGGTCAGGACTCAAACATCCTGAACCTCCTAACCCATTATCTAGATTTCCTGAACTTGCTAGTTTATGGACTAACCTTGCCAAAGTCCAAGCCTGGCAAGCCCCACCTGGCCTATATTGGATCTGTGGAAACCGAGCATATGCCCAACTTCCACCACACTGGGGAGGAGCATGTGTCTTAGGAACCATCAGACCTTCTTTCTTTCTTTTAAACACTGAACATGGAGAACAATTAGGATACCCTGTATACACTACCCACCGACACAAGCGAGCATTGAGACAGAAAAGAGAAGCCTTACAGATAGGCAAGTGGGAGAAGTGGCAGGGTGATGATTGGCCACCAGAAAGAATTATTGAGTATTATGGGCCTGCCACTTGGAATGATGATGGTATGTGGGGCTACCGAACCCCAGTTTATATGATTAATCGTATTATTCGCTTACAAGCAGTAGTTGAGATAATAACCAATGAAACTAGTCATGCTCTTACGCTCTTAGCTAGACAAAGTACTCAGATGCGCACTGCTATATACCAGAACCGCTTAGCACTTGATTATTTGCTAGCAGCTGAAGGAGGAGTATGTGGTAAACTGAATTTAACTAATTGTTGTTTGAAAATAGATGATAAAGGTCAAGTAGTTGAAGAAATTGCTAAAGATATGCAAAGACATGCTTATGTGCCAGTACAGACTTGGCACTCATTGAAATTTCCTAACTGGTTTGCTAACCTCTTTTCATGGGGGGGAGGATTTAAGACTTTCATTGTTTTAGTACTAATCCTTGCTGCTGTTATCTTTTTATTACCATGTTTAATCCCATGTTGTATGCGTTCCATTCATAACACTATTGATAGTACAGTAGAGCGGAAGACCGCCACTAAAATAATGGCTTTATACAAAGCTAGTCCTAGTCGAAATCCTTCAATCATGATGTGATTTTTCTGAAAGTGATTTAACTCTCACACCTTATTAAGTAATAGGGTGAGATTAATCAAAGGGGGGAATGTGGCAGGTGCAGGCCTGTGACCCACGGTGTCTGACATAAGCAGGCCAGCACGGCTAGCTTGACCTGTAAATGAGGCCTGTGGAGAGGCATATAGGATTGCACATCCCCCAATATGCTGCTATTGTAAGATAGAACTCAGTAGAAGTATTGAATTAGCTTAGGTAAGCAGAACTGCAGAACTAAAAGATGGAAAAATACAGAAAGACATGTTTAAAAGTTACTGATAAGAAAAAGTACATCTGCAAAGAAATAATTGAGAGTGCTGACAGATGAGTTGCAGAACCCTGCTCCTCTGCACGCACAAATTGGTTCTATGGCCTTGAGAGTGTGAAAGTAACAAGTTGATGAACTGACCATTGTAATTGGGACTAGAAGGGGGGCATGCAGGTGTCATGCCCACAGAAGGGACATAATTGGATAAACTTATCAGTACCGGGACCAATGGAAGAAGTACGGGAGGTACGGGAGGTTACCGGGACCAATGAAATGTTTTTCTATACCTAGAATGGAACAGAAGTCTATAAAAGTTGTTGTAATGCTTGAAAACTTTGCTCAGCCATTTTGAAATTGACTGGTTCGAGACTTGTGCACAAATAAATGATTTGGACCTTCTGAACAGACTCCTGGTATCATTGGTTTGTCTGCGCTTTGCTGCTACATGGGGAAAGTTTGTTCTACTATTCTTTGGCTCATTGTAACCTGAATGTGTTTGCTGCTTATGTGACTGCAAGGTAAGTTCTTCTTTTTCCCCTATTATCATAGGTTCTGTGCTGGCTACTGCATCACACTGTGCAGCTGGTTTCAGCTTAGGAGCCTTGGGCTACCAGCAGGGTTGGCGAGGGCCCTGCTGTCTCTTCTGAGGATGCTGAGGCTGATAGACAGCTGAAGGTGGGTAAGAAGGATAGTATTTCTTCTTTTTAGAATAGAAAGATTTCTTGCGTAGAGCCTTCCCCTTGGATGGGTCAGCTGTTTTCCCGGAAAGGCATTTTAAGGTGAGATCATCTGTCTCAATCTCTCCTGCTTTTTCCTTCCAATCTTTTCCAAAAAGGTTTTCTCCAGTACATGGGATATTGGCCGGTTTATCCTGGACCCATTGCTTGAGATCTTTTACCTGTAACCTGGCATTCTGTCAGCCCCAATACAGACTGCTGAAGCTCTTATCGATTCAAAGGCATTAAAAGAGGCTCTGATAATAAACTTAGAAGTATTTTGGTCTGCTTGATGAGGCATGGGGGCAAAAGTCTCCATATCCCTCATCAAATTCTGAAGAACTGGAATCAGAGTCTGGTAAGAAGTCCAAGTATCAGTGGTCTTGGGTTTGACCTTGATTCTTCATGGATGTCAAGGGTCGTTGCCAATACCAATGTTTGGAGGTATCGGAATTGAAAGCCATGACAGTTTGAGTCTTTTGGGTACCGTGGATATCGGTTGGTTCCAATGAAGGCATCAGCCTCTTGGATTCTACAATGTTGGTTTGAGGGCCAGCATCGGGGCCAATACACTGTCTGCAGGCTCGATGCCAAGGCCTGCACTCCTAGAGTTCTTGATGCTATTTATGTTGAGGCTGCTAGAAGTATGGCCAAACTCCCCTCGAGAGTCAGCATGCGCTGGTCTAGGAAGATGGCCGATGTCTGCATGGAATCATCCCCGAGGCTTTGAGCCACTGTACCAGAACATGGAATCGATAGCTCTCCGGAGATAGATTTCTTGGGAGCATCTGGTAGTCCCTTCTTTGCTTTGGAGGACAGGTCCTCCCGCTGATGCTGTTTGACTGGCTGGTCTGCATCAGAAGCACCCCTAGGGGAGTCGCAATGCTTATGCTGGGATTTCTCTCTGGTCTTGGTATCAGTCTTCGATACCAATGCCAATGACTTATGAGCAGCCAGAGACTTAGACTTACATTTATGTTGTACTTTGAAGAAACCTGAGACCCATGAGAGGAAGGTGATGTCCTCGATGAAGTGGAAGCCACTGAAATCGAGTCTAGGGCGATTAACAATTCATACTGTCTAACTCGGTTCTTTAGGCCTCTCTTTGTCATTTGCTGGCACAAAGGATAAGAATTGGGTGGATGTTCAGGGCCCAAACATTTTAGCCACCAGTTGTGTTTATCAGTGGCTGATATGGTACCAGCACACCTGGTACATTTTTTTAAATCACTAGTTGGCTTTTCCATGTCTCAAAAAAGTTGTCTTTGAGATTGAAGATAAGGCAATGGAGGACTAGAGGCCTAGTTTGGCAGTGAAAACTGCATTACAAATAAAGAGAAAATTTATAAAAAAAAAAGAGAAAGAATTATTGGGGCCGGTGTCAGATTCAACAGAACCAGCGGCAACGGGAAGTCAGAAGCACAATGTTCCACAAAAAAGATACATTTCTCAGCAATGACAGGACTGTACATCATGCTGGCTCCGTGGAAAACAGAGAACTGAGGAGAAGAGTTGGGAAGGTGGGAAGGCAGGCACGCAGGCACAGTGGAGTGCTCCCAAAGGCTTTCCTATTGGATGATGGGGAGCATTCCCATGCGGGCTCCATCGGTGACGTTCACCCATATGTGAAGACTGCTTTCCTAATTGTTCCTGGAGATATAAATATTCTGCTGTGCTATTTTATGTGCATATATACTGACACTATTTCAAATAACTGATATTCTTAGTATTGAATTTGCTGTACACTTCCTTTGGTGAATTTTTTTCATAAAAGTGATTAATAAATCTTAATAAAAATAAATAAAACTTAGGAAAATTGTAAATAGGAAAATGGAAAGCCATTCTCATGCAATAACAAGAAAGGGGTTCTGTTCTAGCCTCAGGTACAGTAAGTATTCACTGAGGTTGTATATCAGGCACAAAGTTCAGCCTGGCATCCTATGCAATACTAATGATTCGGCATATATGTGCCAAAGATTTTCTGACTTCTTTTGTTCATCAGAATACCACTGTTCAGTTAGTCTTCAGGAACCAAATCATTCATGTATTCACACCATTCTTTCCCATTAACGCCTATGGGGGAAGCTGTTTTGTGATTAAACAGTTAGGTTTGCCATCTATTTTAAATCAAATCTGCTTGAAACTTGATGGCAGGCAGCTGTAACATAGAAACATGACGGCAGAAAAAGACCACATGGTCCATCTAGTCTGTCCTTCCTTATCAACTATAATAATCTCCTTTTTTCCTTCAGATATCCTCTGAGTTTGACCATGCTTTTTTGAATTCAGATATTGTCCTTGTCTCTACCACATCTACTGGGAGACTATTCCATGCATCTGCCACTCTTTCCATACAGAAATATTTCTCCTGAGTCTATCCCCTTTCATCCTCATTCTATGTTCTCTTATAGCAGAGCTTGCCTTCAACTGAAAGACTCTCCTGAACATTTATGCAATGGAGGTTTTTAAACATCTCTATCCTATTTCCCCTATCCCACCTTTCCTCTAAAGTATATATATTAAGATCTTTAAGTTTGTCCTCATATGCTTCATAATGAAGCCTACTAACCATTTTAGTAGCCACCGTCTCTACCCTGCTAATATCCTTTTGAAGGTGCAGTCTCCAGAATTGCACACAATAGTCCAAATTTTATTTATTTAACAGTTTTTTTATATAGCTTTATCATTTCAATCAAAGCAGTTTACATTGTTACTTAAACTTGGTAAATGTACATTAAAGACATTGATAACTTGGATTTTTCTGAGCAATGGAGGGCTAAGTGACTTGCTCAGAGCCATAAGGAGTGCTAGTGGGACCTGAACCCTGGTCCCTAAGCTAGTGCTCTAACCACTAGGCTACTCCTCCACTCTGAATGAGGTTGCACCAGAGACTTATACAGAGGTATTATCACTTTCATTTTTTTGCTGGTTATTCCTCTCCCTATACACCCAAGCATCCTTCTGGCTTCCGCCATCACCTTTTCTACATGTTTAGCTACTTTAGGTGTGGAGGTGTAGCCTAATGGTTGAAACAGCTACTTAGTATCCAGCAGATCAATGGTTCAATTTACACTGATAATCCTTGGGCAAATCATTTCACCCTCCATTGTATTGAAAGAAAACACCTGTCAATCTACTTCTGGTAATACAGTGCCAAGAAAACCCAGAGGCAGCTGGATCACCAGGCAACAGCACTTAAAAAACAAAAACCTACTTTAAGATGGTCAGACAGAATTATGCCCAGGTCCTGCTCTTTTTTCATGGACAGAAGTACCTCACCCCCTACAATGCACTACTCTTTTGGATTTTTGCAACCTAAGTGCATGACCCTGCAATTTTTAGCATTAAATTTAAGCTGCCAAATTCCTGAGCGTTCCTCAAGCTTAGCTAGATCCCTCCTCATGTAATCTACTCCTTCCTCAGTGCACTCTATTGCAGATTTTGGTATCATCTGAAAATAAGCAAACCTTACCCAACAGGCCTACTGCAATATCAGTAACAAAGATGTTAAAAAGAATCGGACCAAGGACAGATCCCTGTGGCACATCACCGGTAACCTCCTTCTCCTCAGAGTGAGCTCCATTTAGCTGTACCCTTTGTCGCCTCCCACTCAACCAATTTCTAACCCAATCAGTAACTTTAGGGTCCATCCCTAGGATGCTTAGTTTGTTTATAAGTCACTTGTGCGGAACAGTGTCAAAGGCTTTATGGAAATCCAAGCATACCACATCTAGGGCTCTCCCTCGCTCCAAATCCCTGGTCACCCAGTCAAAGAAATCAATCAAATTTTTCTGACAAGACCTGCCTCTGGTAAATCCATGCTGCCTCGCATCCTGCAATCCATTGGACTCCAGAAACCTCACTATTCTCTCTTTTAGTATCCTTTCCAATATTTTACTCACCACAGTGGTTAGACTAACCGACCTGTAGTTTTCAACCACACCTTTACTTCCGTTTATGTGTAAAGGGACCACATGTGCCTTTCTCCAGTCCTCTGGCACCACACCCGACTCTAATGAGGCATTCAAAAGGTCAGTCAGTGGAGCCACTAGAACATCCCCAAGTTCCCGTCCGGACCCATTGCTTTGTCTACTTTTAGTTTAGCTAGTTCCTCTCGACACCGTGTTCTGAATATTGTTCAAGATCCCCATCACTTCTGTTCCTATTTGTGGATGTTTTCTGAGGTCCTGCTCCTGGCCTTCATCTATGACCAAAGAACAGAAATATTTGTTAAGCAATTCTGCTGTATCCTCATCAGTTTCTGCATATTCTTTACCTGCACCCTTTAAGTCTGACAATACCACTTTTGCCCTTTTTCCTCTCACTAATCTATCTGAAAAATGTTTTATCTCCACATTTTATTGCATTGGCTATTTATTCTTCATTTTGTACTTTTGCTTTCCTGACTACTTTGTTAGCATCTCTATGTTTTTCCAAATATATATGCCTGCCTTCCTCTCTCTGTGATCTCTTGTTTTTCATGAAGGCCACCCTTTTTTTCTTCATCTTTTCAGCTACTTCTTTTGCGAACCATAGCGGCCTCCTTTTCCTTTTACATGTATTTACCTTACAAGCCATCAAATTATCATAAACCCCCTGGGGCAACAGAAGAGGGGCAAAGAACACCTAAAGTAGCTGCTCTTCTCATGCTGTTTCTGGTACTCATCCTGCTACAGGTACCAGAAACATCATGAGAAGAGCAAAGTGATACAAAGAACACAGTGAACACCTCAGATAGGGGAAGAGGGAAAAGCAGCACCACAATCGATAAAAGCACACCAAGGCACTTTGAGAGGAGTGAAATGGCAAGGAGACTAGCATAGCACCTAGATCAGCTACCATCTGATGTAGGGCCGCCTATTGCTCCATGTACCTATCCAGAATGCGGTAAGTGGATTTCCACCCGATGCTAATATCCTGCTTGAGCTGGTATGCAAGTGCCCCTGCTGCTTTCTGCCACTCATGCATCTCACACCCACCCTTTACACTCTGGTGAAAACACCAGCTATATTTTGGCACTTCTCGATCAGTTCCCTCAGGAAAGTTGCAGCTTTCCTTCTTCCCCATGCCTAGGGAGTCTACGACAACCAGGAGCAGAAGTTTGCAAAGCATCTCATCCCAGAAAAGCCTCACTCCTTCACTGCCTTTACCATGTCCGTCCCACCATTTGATACAAAGAAACCTGGATGCACAGTGCTGCATTTGTGCCCTATGTGCCAGCACCTGTGACATTTCCCTTATTTCCACGGGCATAGTTTGACTGTTTCATTTGGGCGGGGGGGGGGGCAAAGGGTGGGATGACATAACTGCATAATCATTTGCATATTCTTTATGGTTATCTTTTTTTTTTTTTTTTAACTTTTATTTTCATTTTGGAACATCGAAACAAAAGGACATACAGAATAGAAGACATGAACAAATAATATTATACAATCACGGACAGTAAACCCCCACCACCCCCCTCCCCCCCTGCTTCTTCTCTGGGATACGTAACAATCCAGTATCGGGTGTATATACACATTATCATCTTTCGAGATAATATAATTATCTGCAACATGATGAGTGTAGCTATATGGCTATATTGGAGCATCTGGCAATCTGAACATAGTCATTAAGCATCTGCCACTTAGACAAGTGAGAGCAGTCCTGAACCTGGAATGCCATCCGACGAGGTATCTGCTCATATGTACTATATAAGCAGACAGAATTCCACCATTCGGTAAAAGTTAGGCGGGAGCCATTCTTCCAATTTTTCGTGACTAAGCATACAGCCATACCTAACATAAAATCTAGGAGGAAGCGGCCTGTCCTGGGAAGAGAGGGGATCCGCGCCACAGAGCGGAGTCCCACAATCTTCCAAGAAAGGGGCTCCCGGAAGTGTAGGATACTTTGTATCCGGTCCCAAACCCGCCCCCAATATTGCTGTAGTGCTGGACATTCATAGATAACATGGGCGAAGGTACCCACCGCTGTATGGCATGACCAACATCGATAGCTTGTATTGACATTCCATTTGGCCATCTTCTCAGGAGTATAAAAGCATCTGTGGGCAAAATAGAAGAGCGTTTGAGTGACAGAGGCGGATCTGGAGACCCGCACCACTTTGCTCCAGACTATCTTCCATTGCTGGGGAGTTAAAGTGATGTGCAATTCGCGCTCCCATGCCTGCTGGGCCTTAGGGGTGTCCCTGCCTGGACTATGAGTGAGTATCTTATAAAAGTTAGATGCCACCCCTGGTAGACTCCCGATACAACGAATCACCTCTGACAGCCCTTCCTCGCTAGTATCAGAGCGCGGAATGACCCGAGCGCCTTTAAGGCAATGTTGGAGCTGCACCCATTGAAAGTAATATTTCGCTGGTAGACCAAATTCCGTTTGTAAAGCATTAAAGGTTTTCCAGCGATCCCCAGCGAACAGTTGCTTAGGTGTCCATATCCCCCTGGAGTACCAGGGTCTCCATGCTATCGTTTTTTTGTTAATTTGAAATCGAGAGTTATGCCATATCGGGAGATGGTCCGGGGGGCACGCCTGCGGACCCAGAGATTGAATGAGGGCATTAAAGGCCTCTAGAGTGTCTACAACCATTGGTGAATGGCGGGAGTCTGAATGTTGGCACATTCCGGGGAAGTAGGCCAGCGGAACTGGTCCACTAAGCTCTTCTTCAATATCTAGCCACACCGGGCGGCCTGCTGCCGGGGTATCCAACCAACGGGCACCTTGCTTTAAGAGGAAGGCTTTATGATATTTGAGAAAATCTGGAAATCTAGCTCCTCCTCTCGCTTTATCAGATTGCAAGTGTTGTTTAGCTATCCTGGGTGTTTTACCCTGCCATAAATAACGAATAAGAAGGCCTTCTATATCTTTGTAGATGTGTCGGGGCAGTAAACATGGTAGCATTTCGAGAATGTAGTTCACTTTAGGAACTATCATCATTTTCACTGTTTCCAAGCGGCCCCACCATGTAAGGGTTAGTGGAGACCACCGATTGGTAAGTTCACGGACTTTGGAGATTATCGCCTTGGCGTTGAAACTAATAGTGTCCTCTAAAGGATAGCAATAATAGACCCCGAGATATTTCACCATACTATGCTGCCAGAGAAAGGGAAAGGCTTGCATGTCGGCCGCATGTACCCGGTGGTTAAGTGGGAAAGCAACCGATTTGGTCCAGTTGATCTTATAGCCCGAGAGCTGCGAATACCTGTCTAGTAATTCTAAGACTACTGGGACCGAGTCCAGAGTTATAAAAAGCATAAGATCATCTGCATAAGCGGAGAGTTTGATCTCTCTGTGTCTAAAGGGGGCACCACGGATGTCTGCGGACTGCCTAAGTAACAGGGCTAGAGGTTCGAGCGCTAAGTCAAAGAGCAGAGGAGATAGGGGGCACCCTTGGCGTGTACCTCTTTGCAGGCTGAATGGCTGAGATTTGATAGCATTCACACATATACTGGCTGTGGGTTCGGCATACATGACTTGAAGAAACCGGAGAAAGCCCTCCCCAAAGCCGTACCAACGGAGAACAGCAAACAAGAAGGGCCATTCGAGACGGTCGAAGGCTTTCTCGGCGTCTAGGGAGAGGCCAACTAGTGGTAGATCTAGGCTTGCAGCATTAGTCAAAACATGACATAAGGTCCTAGCGTTGTCGGCAGTGGATCTGCCGGGTATAACACCACATTGATCAGGGTGGATTAGTGTAGACATTTGGTCAGATAGTCGAGAGGCTAAGATAGTCGCAAAAATTTTATAGTCTGCGTTAAGAAGGGAGATTGGGCGGTAGTTAGCTGTTAACAGCAGATCCCTCCCTTCTTTTTCAAATACTACCACATTCGCCGCCGAAAAGGATCCCAAGCAAGATGTGTCTTCAGCCAGAGCAGTGAAATAGAGTTTTAGATGGGGGGCTAGATCAGCACTGAACGTTTTATAAAATTCGGCCGGAAGACCGTCAGGGCCTGCGGCGCGTCCCGAGGCCACACGTTTAAGGGCAGAGTGAATTTCATTAGTAGAGAAGGGTTTATCCATCGCAACCCTATCCTCTTCAGAGAGGGTCGGCCGTTGGATTCCGGATAATAATCGCTCAAAAGCCTCTGACGTGAAGTCACATTCTGATTTATAAAGACGAGTATAAAAATCCCGGAAGAGCTCTACTATCTCTGTATTATTTGTCACTATGTCCCCTCCTACCGGGTTTCGGAGAGCCGCTACCCGCTTGGCTTCTTTTTGACCTTTCAAGGCATTAGCTAAGAGTCTACCAGCACGGTTGCTTTCCCGATAGTACATCCCTTGCTGCGATGCGATATTTTTAGAAGCTGCAGCAGACAGGATTGAGTTATATTGAAAGCGTAGGCGTTGCAATCATAACAACACACAAGGATCAGTGCGGGAAGTAAGAACCCGTTCCCCAGCTTTAATTTGTTGCTCTAATATTAATAACTGTTGCTTACGCTGTTTCCCCAAGCGAATTTGATAGCTAGTAATGGTTGCACGAATGGCAGCTTTAAAGCCCTCCCACCAAGCCCAGCCCATGGTATCATGTGGTAAGTTAAAATGGAAATAGTCCTGAATGGCGGCCCGAATGTCTAACTGAAACTCTTGTTGCTCTAGCAGGGTCCTATCAAAAAACCAATTTCCCGGATTCCCACTGGGCAGGTTAGCGTGCAACTGGAAGGAAATGGCAGCATGGTCTGAGACATGTAATGGGTGAATCATCGCTGTGTCTACCTGAGATACCAGCACTTTAGATATTAGGAAAAAATCTATTCTGGACTGTGATAGATGGGGGGGAGAATAGAAAGTAAATTCCAGTTCAGCAGGATGCAACAATCTCCAAAGATCCACTAAAGCGAGATCTTTGATCAAGGAGGTGAGTGTGAGGGAGCTCTTGGGCAGGCCACTCGTTCTAGGCGGTTGCCTGTCTATCAGAGGATCGACGACTTGATTAAAGTCGCCACCTATTATCAGTGAGGTGCAAGCAGAGGCCTGCGCAACCTGAGCAATGGTAGCAAAAAAGGCAGGATTATCCACATTGGGGGCATATATACATATACATGTTAGTTCAAGGTGTCCAATTTTAAGATGGACGTGGGACCATCTGCCCTCCGTGTCAGAGCTAGTGGCAATAATGGTGACAGGCAAGGATTTCCTCACCAGAATAGCTACCCCACATTTCTTAGAAACAGCCGGAGAGTAGGCAGCTACCATGTAAGGTTTAATATTGAGTTTCAGAGTTTCGGTAGAATTTAAGTGCGTTTCCTGAAGAAAAACCAGATCCGCCTTTTCATGACTTAAATAACTAAGGATTTTCTTTCTTTTAATCGGGTTGTTGATTCCCTTTACGTTCAATGAAAAAACCTTACATAGGGCCATAAGACATTGTCATACATTTGAAGTAAAAGCGCAGGCAAGTATGGAATATATACCACATCTGTACATCTATTTCATACACATCAATTAAGATACCAGATACACCCCATATGAGAAAACAAGCACCGAAGTGCCCCAGAGAAGAAGCATAACCCCAAATATAAATGGCGACCATATGTCTGCGGGAGGAGGCCCAAGAGAGTGCGATTGTAGTATTCGAACCCTTCTGTTATTATAGTCTCCGATCTCCACCGAAGTAGCTGTGGGCATGATGAGCAGGGCCATCAAGGCTAGTGAAAGCCAAGGCTGTGAATTGCCAAGGCAGTCTCTAAGGTAGAGAGTGTCCGAAAACAATATGGCGGGTTTTACCAATATAAGGTCAATTAGCTAAGTGTTCCTTGGATCAACGCATCTGATCTGCCTCTTTGGACTCCAAAAATTCCGCAAGTAATTCAGGATCATCAAATGTTCTGGTCTGGTTGTGCAGCGTTACCCTGAGTTTAGCCGGGTACATCAGGCCATAGCGAGCTTGCAGTTGTTGTAGCCTCGGTCGAAATTCCAGGAATCGCTTTCTACGATCAACCGTGGGCTTAGCCAAATCAGGAAAGAAGGATATCCGGTGGCCCTCAAACTCGATGGGGCCTTTTGCGCGAGCGGCATTCAGAATTTGCTCAACATGTTGGTATCTTAAGAGCCGAAAGATAATAGGCCGCGGGGTCTTCCGATTGAGCGCCATATTTGAGGGCACTCGATGAGCCCGGTCAATCTCCAGGTCTTTAGCAAATGTGATCCGAAGTAGGGAAGGAAGCGCCTTGCAAAGAAACTCCTTCATGTCTCCAGACTCAGCTCCCTCCGGTATGCCCACGAGCCGTATGTTATTGCGGCGGGCCCGATTGTTGCCATCTTCCACTTCTTTGTCAAGTTTCGCCAACCGGACCGTGTGTGAGTCCAGTATGCCTTCCATTTTGTCTTGTCGTAGGGAAAGCCCTTCAAGTTTGCTTTGCAGCACGCCGAAATCTTCACGCAGCGCTCGGAGTGACTTCCCGTTGGATTGCACAAGGTCTTTTACCCCTCGTATTTCAGTGAGGATCTCCTGCTGCATCTCGGGACCTTCCCGAGGTGCGGGCTGCTTCTGCGGGGACGGGGGCTCGGTTTTGGAGCGTTTACCATGGGAATTCGTTGGGGTCCCGAAATCTAGACGTGCTGGTTTGGTCCCCGCCATCACCCCAAGGTACCCCGGTAGAGTCAAAGCAATATTCAGAATTAAAACGGTTCAAAATTCAGGAGTCTTGGTAGGCCTCTCGGGAGCCTCAGCGCTATGCGACTATCCCGCTGGACATCAGGCTCCGCCCCCCCTTTATGGTTATCTTAAAAAAAAAAAAAAAAAATACTGGATGGATAGGAAGTCAGTATATCAAACAGGCGAGGGATGAGCTGGTGCCCCAAAAGATACCTAAAGAGCAGAAACTCTCATTCAGTGGCATTGCCAAAAAAAGGGAAGCAACATATTCCCAGGCTATATAATTAAAATGAAGCAAAAATTGTAGCCATTTAGTTATTTAGCCTGGCACTCTAAGATTAAAAAACTACTGACACTTGTAAATACATATTCTGTAAAAATCAAAGGAGATGTAAGGTACTCAGATGCAAGGGACAAGAAGAAAAAGAGAATCACATGGGCAGTTTCTAATACAAAAATTATAATAAATTTTATTTTGGCATTAAAAACTGTGCTATGGGTGGTTCTCTCTTTTTCTTTTTGAACATCTAGTTTGCATGCAATGAAGCCCCTAGGATGTTTCACTATAGAACCCAACATAAGAGATAACAAAATCTGGTTCTGGTGTTATCTCATTAACAGCTTCTCTAATACCAGGTAGATCGTGAACTAATACAAAACCCTACAAAAGTCACTGAAGGCCTGTAGTGCAAATCTACCATACCCTAACGACACCAGCTTCTCAAATTAATGCAATAAGGAGCCTATCCAGAAAACAACAGCACCATAAATATTGCAGTGGGCCTTAGAACATCCTTTCACCTAATGGGAAAACTGAACAAACCAGATTACTACAGATCCTACACAGAAACTCCATGCTAATAGAACACTTGGTCTCAGTCACACAGGCAAAATACAGTTAGACCCTCACCAAGCAAAGAATAAATTATAACAAACTCACAGTAGAAATATCTAAATACAATTAAATTGAAACCCCAACAAGCCAGGCTCTGCATGCAGTTTAACACAAAAAATAGAGGCAGGCAACACTTTACCTAACCTTTGTTGAGTAGTAGCATGAGATGCACAGGCCTCTCGAATCCCACATACAGGCAGTGCAGCGTCTCCCTATAGTTGTCCTCCTCCATTGATCTCACTGTGACTTGCTCAGAGGCGGCCATGTCATTAATTAGGTGCAGTTCTGGCTCTCCCTGCAGCCCATCTCTGAACAAGAATTGCTGATTTTAAGTAAGGCGACAGACCATGGGGAGAGGCAGTGTTGTCTGCATGTGGGATCAGAGAGAACTGTGCCTCATATTACTGCTCTGCAAACACAAAAGCAGCAGCTAGCAGAGTGGTGAACATGGTGACGAGACTTTATTTGTGCAGTTGTGCAGTTTATAGCTGGTGCCAAAATTCCAAATATACTGTGCCTCTATTGCAGGCCTCAACAAATCTTGTGTGGATTTAGGAGTCAGGCCAAAATCTTAGGAGACAATGCTTGTGACCTCCTCATGCCCACCAACCCAATTGTCTCTAATTGTCTCTAATTACAGAATAATTCCATCTCCCTTAATGACAATGGATAACTGAAGAAATTTTTAAATGTCAAACTAAGTAACAGCATATAATGAAAACTTAACTCATTTTCTTTTATCACGGTAACAATATTTCTTCATATGATGGTTTAACTACCAACTGCACTGAAATGTATATAGTCCAAACACATGTTATGTACATAGTTGCAATACACTCCACAAAAAGTTAATATATATATAGTAGTTGGACATTTAATAGCTCTAGTTTTATGTATTAAGGCACACGCCTACTGTACATAGTTCGTTGATGTTCCATGTAAGAAGAACAGGCTTTATATCTGTTCCTGTTTCTTTAAAATAGTGTTTTTTGTAAACCGCACCTGATCCATGAGAAAGTGCGGTATATAAGTGTTTATTAAATAAATAAATAAATAAGAGTAGTTACTCACCTGTAACAGGTGTTCTCCAGGAGCAGCAGGAATCAGTCCTCACATATGGGTGACGTCGGCGCCGACGGAGCCCTCGCGGAGCAATTTTCCCCAGCTTTCAAAGAAAGCCTTTGGGAATTGCAGCGCGCATGCGCGATCCCCTTCCCGCCCAAGGGTGCCATCTTGCTCAGTCTGATGACATAGCTAAAAGACAGCAAAAAATTAGCAAAAACGAAATTATAGGACTGCAACTCCAAGGGGAGGAGGGAGGGTTGTGAGGACTGATTCCTGCTGCTCCTGGAGAACACCTGTTACAGGTGAGTAACTACTCTTTCTCCAGGACCAAGCAGGAAGTTAGTCCTCACATATGGGACTCCCAAGCTTAAGGCTACCGGAGACCCTAAGTACAAAAAAGGAGCTCCCTCAAGCTCAGTAGCACAGAAGGAAGGAATCTTCTCTGAGTACGCCTCCAACCGGTAGCCCAACATCCGGGACGGAGGGCAGGAGTTGCCTATACCTCAAAGAGATTACGGAGGACTGCCTGTCCGAAAGCACTGTCCCTGCGGGACTCCCTCTCCAGGCAGTAATGGGCTGCAAAAGTCTGGCTTGAAGACCAAGTAGCGGCCCGGCAGATGTCTGCCAATGGAACAGAGCGGAGGTAAGCCACTGACGCAGCCTTCGCCCTAACACGATGAGCCGTGACTCGGCTTTCCAACGAGAGGCCGGCTGCCCCATAAGCCCAAGCAATACAGTCAGCAATCCAGATGGACAGAGTACGCTTGGAGACAGGGAGCCCCAACTTATTGGGGTCATAAGACACGAAGAGCTGAACAGCCCTTCGGTGCTCCCGCGTACGGTCAAGGTAGAAGGTTAATGCCCTCCTACAGTCCAGGGTATGCAGGACCATTTCAGCTCGGCTGGAGTGTGGCCTGGGAAAGAAGGCCGGAAGTACCACCTTCTGGTTGATGTGAAAAGGGGAAACCACTTTAGGAAGAAACTTAGGGTGAGTCCGTAGGACTACCCTATTCTTGTAGAACCTAGTGTAAGGAGGATCAGACACTAGGGCCTGTAGCTCACTAACACGTCTAGCAGAAGTGAGGGCTACCAAGAATAAGGTTTTCCAAGAAAGAAAACGAAGATGACAGGTAGCCATAGGTTCAAAAGGCGGACAGGTAATCCGCTGTAAAACCACATTCAGATCCCAGTCAGGGGCTGGTGGGCGCAAAGGTGGTTTAAGGAGAAGGAGGCCTCTGAGAAAACGAGCCACTAGGGGGTGGCTGGAAAGAGGTCTGCCATCCACCGGCATGTGATGCGCAGAAAGAGCACTGAGGTGGACCCTGACCGAGTTGGACTTAAGTTCAAGATCGGAGAGGCAAAGCAAGTACTGCAAGACCACTGATACCGAACAGGAGAAGGGATCTTGAGACTGCTGAGCACACCAGACGGAGAACCGACGCCACTTAAGAGCGTAGGACTTCCGGGTGGAGGGTCGCCTGGAGGCCAAGACGACTTCCTCCACATCTGGAGGCAGCAGGAGGGGAGCAAGGACTACCCTTTTAGCAGCCAGGCCATCAGATGAAGGGACCGGAGGTTGGGGTGTAGGAGAGTCCCGTGATCCTGGGTCAGGAGATCAGGCTGAAACCCCAGAGGGAGAGGAGTGTCCACCGCCAACTGCATCAGAAGCGGGAACCAGGGCTGTCTCGGCCACCGAGGAGCCACTAGGATCAGCGAAGCTTTGTCTCTGAGAACCTTGAAGAGTGTTCGAGACACCAGCGGCATGGGAGGAAAGGCATACAAGAGGCCCGTGGACCATGGAATCAGAAAAGCATCTGCCGCTACTCTGAGAGGATGCGGTTGTCGAGAGCAGAATCTGGGAAGTTGCCGGTTCAGAGGACTGGCAAACAGATCCATGGTGGAGAGTCCCCACTTGAGAAAGATCCGCTGAACCACCAATGGATCCAATCTCCATTCGTGTGGTTGGAGGATCCGGCTTAGCTTGTCTGCCAGGTAATTTTCCTGACCTGGGAGATAGATAGCTTTGAGGAGGATGCCGTGGTGGACGGCCCAAGAGCACAGTTTTTGTGCCTCCTGACAGAGAAGGAAGGAGCCTGTTCCACCTTGTTTGTTCACGTAGAACATCGCAACTTGATTGTCCGTCTGGACCAGCACAGACTGGTGAGAAGTGAGGTGGGAGAAGGCCCTCAGAGCTAGGCGGATAGCTCTGAGCTCCAGGAAGTTGATCTGCTGGGCAGACTCCCAAGGAGTCCAGAGGCCTTGAGTACATGTCCCTTGGCAATGTGCTCCCCAACCCAGGAGAGAAGCATCGGTCGTTAGGACCTGAGAAGGCGGAGGAGACTGAAAAGCCATTCCGAGCACTAGGTTTGGCAGATGAAGCCACCATTGCAGAGAAGAGACCAGCGGGTCGGAAATCTGTACGGAGTCCGCTAGGCTCCCAGTGGCCTGATGCCATTGTGTGCGATGGCACCATTGAGCAGGCTGCATGTTCAGGCGGGCATTGGGGGTCACATGGACTGTGGAAGCCATATGGCCGAGCAGTCTCAGAAATTGCCTGGCAGAGACCAGGGAATTGCTGTGAAAGTGGCTGGCAAGATCCATGAGCCTGTTTGCCCTGTCGAGAGGCAGAAAGGCTCGTGCCTGAAGCGTGTTTAATCTTGCGCCGATGAACTCGAGATCCTGAGAGGGGAGCAAAGTGGACTTTGCGAAGTTTATGACAAAGCCCAAGTGCTGTAGCAGAGCTACAGTGCGGTGCGTGGCGTGAGTGGCCTCTTGGGAAGACTGTGCTCTGATGAGCCAGTCGTCCAGGTATGGAAATACAAAGAGGCCTTGAAGTCTTAGATAAGCCGCCACCACTGCTAGACATTTGGTGAACACCCTTGATGCGGAGGATAGGCCAAAGGGTAGTACTCTGTACTGGTAATGATTGCCCCCCACCACAAACCTGAGATATTGTCTGTGGCTGGGGTGGATCAGGATGTGAGTGTAGGCATCCTTTAGATCCAAGGAGCATAGCCAGTCTCCCTGCTGGAGGTAGGGTAGCAGGATTCCAAGGGTAAGCATCTTGAACTTTTCCTTTGCGAGGAACTTGTTGAGGTTCCGCAAGTCCAGGATGGGTCTGAGGCCTCCTGTTCTTTTTGGTATCAGAAAGTACCTGGAGTAAAAGCCTTGACCTCTCAGGTGGTGGGGCACCGGTTCCACAGCCTGGTCCTGAAGAAGACTTGCTAACTCCTGAAGGAGTAAGTCCCTGTGCAGAGGGAGTCTGAGAGGCTCCCCTGGAAAGTAGGAGGGAGGCACCTGGTGGAAGTGCAGAAGATAGCCTTCTTGGACTATGTGAAGCACCCAGGTATCTGTAGTGATGTTGGACCACCTGTGGGCAAAGTGGACCAGCCGGCCTCCTGTGCTGAGAGAAACCAGCTGATGAAGTCAAAAACCCCCACCCTGCTGAGCAGGGGCCGGTGGTGCAGGCTTGGGGGCTTGCTGCCTACGGGACCCATTACCCCGTCCCTTGGCCTGCTTACCCTGTTGGGGAGCTGCTGAGGCCTGATAATGAGGGTAGTGTTGATAGGCAGCCGCCTTCCTCGGGTAAAAGGGCTTTTTCCCCGAGCCCTTCTTCTTCTGAGAAGGGGCAGAGGTTTTCCTGGAGAGCCGAGTCCTGGTGAGAGTCTCGGTCTCGATCTGTGCAGCCTTCTCATCCATGGGTTTGCCAAAGAGGTTTTCACCTCTGCAGGGGACATCGACCAACTTGTCCTGCACCCATGGCTCGAGGTCGGATGACTGAAGCCAAGCCTGTCGGTGGCCACTGATGCCGGCTGCGGCTACTCGAGCCGATGCCTCAAAGCCATCGTAGGCTGCTTGAGAGATAAACTTTGAGCACTCCCGAATACCAGTCGACAAGGCTTGGAACCTCTGCAAAGGTTCTTCGGCGAGACCAGCAGAGAACCCGGCTATTTCTTTAGCCAGGTCTCGGAGATACATGCCCATATAGAGCTGGTAGGTCTGGACTCGACAAGCAAGCATAGAGCCCTGGAAACACTTCCTACCGAGGGCATCCAGGCTTCGAGCCTCCCGTCCGGGAGGCATTGAGGAGTGCATTTTCTGACTCTTAAGTCTATGTATGGCCGATTCCACCACCATGGAATGGTGCGGTAGTTGTGCCTTTTGGAACCCGGGGCTCTTGCGGACTCGATATATGGAATCGACCCGCTTGCTTAACACCGGCGACGACGCTGGGCTCTCCCACATGCGGAAGAGAAGTCGTTCCAGCATCGGAGGAACCGGTACAATAAAGGCCTCCTTTGGGAGAGAGTCATACTGGAGGGCATCGAGCTCGTCGACTCGAGGCTCCTCCTCGGGATCCGCGGGGAAGGCCAAGGCCTTGGCCATATCCCGCACGAAGTCCGAGAACCGGGTATCCTCCGGGGGGGACCGTCTCCGAGGTTTGGACTCGGGGGAGTCCGATGGGACACACCGAGTCCGAAAAGAACCAGGTGACTCTTCGTCCTCGGATTCCCAGGCTGACTCCTCGGAGAAGGAGTCGAGCGGCTCCGGTCGGGCAGGCATCGATGCCGTCCGCTCCGACGCCGAGGGAGTCGGCATCGACGACCTCGGTCCCGAACGGGAGGCCGAAGGAGACCGCGACCGAGGATCGACTCGAGCCCTCATGGACTCGAGGATCGGCTCGGTCTCCGGGGTCGACTTGGACGTCGACATCCCGGCGGTCAGGGCAGAAGCACCGGCGAGGCCAGCGATCAATGCCCGCTGCTGGTCCATGAAGGCAGTCAGACTGCTCTCCAAGGCCGTCAACCTGAGTCCGAGCTCAGGAGACCCAGCAGCCCCCGACTCGGGCCCCAACGGCGTCGGGCCCAACGTCGGCTCCTTCGGAGGCGAGTCCACGAGGACTACAGTACTCACGTGAGCGGGCGAGTCCATCTCGAGACGAGGATGTTTGGAAGGCCTCTCCATCTCCGAGGACCCGGGACGGCTGTCGGGGCTATGCAACCTGGCCCTCGAGGAACCAGGAGCGTCCACTGACCCCGCCCTCGCGGGTTTCTTCTTCCAATGATGTTCCCGGGTAGGAGACCCCCGCTCAGAGGAACTTCGACGATGCTCAGGACGAGAGTCCCGAGACGTCGAAGCCTCTGACGAGGTCCGGGCCCGGCCGGAGTCAGAGAAGATATGTTCCCGCTGATGCTGCCGACTCCTCAATGCTTTTGAGGACATCTTGCCACACGGACCACAGATCATCGGGTCATGATCGGGTCCAAGGCAGCGGAGGCAGTAGTCGTGTGTGTCGGTAAGAGACATGAGCTTCTTACACCGATCACACTTCTTAAACCCGCTGGCAGCCATCGGGGGAAAAAGGGCCCCTGCGAGGTCAAAAGACAGGGCTGCCAGTGAAAAAGAAAAAAAGGCGCGAAATCTGTCACAAAGGACAAAAAAAACGAAAAATAAAGAACGGACTCGCAACCGGCGTCGCGGGTCCGGGCGGGAAAAGAACCGGCGTCGAACCGAGAAAAAAGACAAATAAAATCAACTTTTCTAGCGGTGAAGTACAAACAACGTCTGTAGGGCTCCGCAGAAAAAAGAAGACTGAGCAAGATGGCACCCTTGGGCGGGAAGGGGACCGCGCATGCGCGCTGCAATTCCCAAAGGCTTTCTTTGAAAGCTGGGGAAAATTGCTCCGCGAGGGCTCCGTCGGCGCCGACGTCACCCATATGTGAGGACTGACTTCCTGCTTGGTCCTGGAGAAATGCTGTTATCACGTTCTAAAGTCTCACAAGACCAGCATCAGAGTTCCTATTCCATATGGCATCTTTAGACAGAAATACAGATAACAATAGTTATAACTTCAGAAGTTAAATGTCTATGTGGTGTGCCTGTCTGTGCATGGGAGGAGATGTGGTGGGTGCCTTTGTGTGAGTGGGGTGAGGGCTGTGGTGCATATGTGTGCGTGGTGCAGAGGTGAAGTGCCCGCTTGTGTTTGTGTGCATGTGTCTGTCATGCAGAGGTAGGGTGTCTGTGTGTGCATCTGTTCTGTGGAGGTAGGGTGCCTGTGTGTGTGCGCATCTGTAGTGCAAAGGTGGAGTGCTTGTGTATATGGTGGGGGGTAAGGGTGGGAATGGGGTATTTGTTTGTGTTCTGGGGGAAAGGAAATGCATCTTTCGGCAACACCTTGCACTCTTCCCTCCCCCTTCAACTCTTCTTCTGCTGTTTCCCCTACTCTATTACCCTTCCAGGCTTCCCCCCTTCACTAAACCCCCTAGCACTCCTATCCCCTGTCCTACAATCCCCCATCCTCCTTTTTTAAAATAAGCCACTGCCCGAATTATCCCTGCCTTCTCTACCTCACTTGAACTCCTCCCTCCCATACAAAACCTATTGTGCTACAGGCCGCTACTGGGCATCCCTCTTCTATTCTGCCTGCAGGTGATTGGATCCCCAAAGGCAGACTACTTGTCTCTGGGCTGCGAATATAGTCAGCCCCTTTTCTTCTTCCTACAGGGGTTCCTATCTCCCAGGACAGATAGAAGGGAACTTTGCTGTGATTGCAGCCATCCCCTTCTGCCCACAGGAGATCGAATTGCCCTAGGCAGACAAGCGCCATGGCCATCATCAAAGCAACTTGTCTGGGGAGTCATATTCCCCCTCACCCCTCAAACTACGCCCATGCTTATTTCTGCTAAGATATGGATCTACATATGACTGTTATCCGTTAACTGTCTGTGTAGAACAGCCCATCATTACCCTTATATTTATTTATTTAACACATTTTTTTATACCGCCTTATCATAAAATCAAAGCAGTTTACATTACAACTCAAAGCATTCCAGAGAACATATTTCAAATAACCTGGGGAGGGAGTGACATGCAGGGAATGCTCGGAAGCATAATTATTTACAAAGGAACATATATGCAAGTGCTGAGTGGCATGTAAACAGGGGTCCAGAGACTGGGGGTGTTAGGTGTCTTCACTGAAGTGTTCATTGAAGAGGAAGATTTTTAGCTGCTTCCTAAAGTCTTTTAATTCCTTGGTAGTCCTTAGTTTCTCTGGGAGAGAATTCCAAATAGCAGGTGAAGCAAGTGAAAGTGCCCTCTTCGCAGTGGATTTGTTGGTCTTTGTGTATGAACTGGGTGTTGGAATGATGTTTATGGTTTACGCTACCCGGTAGGCGGGGTAAGCTCTGCAGGGGGGTGCCAGCACTAGCACCTCCCTACGCCTGGCCCACTTTCACCCAGCCTGCTCCCGCCAGGCCCAGAGAGGAAGAACTCTGCTGCTCCAGGACTTGTTGCTCCATTGGGCACAATCTTCCCTTCTTGGCCATGAATGCAGCCTTACATGCAGAACTCTGCTGCCAGCAGTGCCTGCTGCTCCCGTGGGCATGATCTTCCTATCTGGGCAGTGATCTGCATCATGATCACTGTCCATACAGGAAGATCATGCCCATGGGAGCAGCAAGTCCCATGGACAGCAGAGCTCTGCATGCAAGGTCACAAAGACAAGAAGATTGTGCCGGATGGAACAGATCTTCTGCCCGCAGGACTTGCTGCTCCCATGGGCATGATCTTATTGTCTTTGCAGCCTGGAAGGGAAGATCATGCCCTTGGGAGCAGCAAGTCCCACGAGCAGAAGAGCTGCCGACCAGCTCACACTGATTGCAGGTCCCAAGGAGGGAAAGCAAGGGCAGTTGTTGAAGGTTAAACAGGTATCTATCTGCATCAAGCAAATACCCTTAACCCACACAAATAACACACAATCATGATGACTTCACAGCTTATGTCCTTTCACTTCCATGTATATAAATACATATATAAAATTGTATATAGTTTACTCTGTTCTGTATTATCTCACATTGTTTAGACTGTATATTCTATATATAATATGATGTTCCTTGTAAATATGTTCTGTTATAATATGACGTTCCCTGTAAAACAAACTTGCTTTGTTAACTATTGTTCACTGTAAACCGCAACTGAACTTTGGAAGATGCGGTATATAAATGTGTATAAAATAAAATAAATAAATAAATAAATAAAAATAAGGTTAGAGAGAGAGGGGCAGAGAAGTTGGATTAGATTTAAATAGGCAATGATTGACAGAGAGTTGGGAGGGGGGATGAGACTACAAAGTGGAAGTGAGAAAGGGCAGAGTCTGGGAAGGGGGATAGCAGGAGAAGGGCAGGAGGATGAAGGGAAGATACTGGAGGTACTGGGGATGGATAGCTAGGGATACAGAGGGAAATACTGGACACAGAGTGGGCATAGGGAGATGGAGGGTGAATTGAACATGGAGAGAAAATGTTGGAGGCGGGGGAGTGGGTATTACAGAAGGCAGATGCTGAACAAGGAGGGGTCACAGGAAAATGGGAGATGATGGACATGGGGGCATTGGGAGATGGAGGGGCACAGGGAGAAGGAGGGGAAATGCTAGATGCAGAGGTGGAATAGGCAGGCAGAAGGGACATACTAAACACTGGGGCTAGGAAGATCAAGGGGAGAAACGTGACACAGTAGTGGACATAAGGCGAATGGGCACAGGGACAAGAAAAGAGGAGATTTTTGAGATGGAGTGAGGATACTGGTCATGGGGAGGTTAAAGGGAGACTATGGGGAGATGCTGGATATGGAGTGGAACAGAGGGAAATGGGAGATACAGGACACGGGTAATAGGGAAAGAGGGGCAGAAGATTGACATGGGGTAAGTAGGGTGAGAGAAACAGAGATGCTTGGCACAGGGGGATAGGAAAGGAGAGGGGAAATGCTGGATATGAGAACATAAGAACATAACATATGCCATACTGGGTCAGACCAAGGTCCATCAAGCCCAGTATCCTGTTTCCAACAGTGGCAATCTAGGTCATACTTACCTAGCAGTATCCCCAAGAGACACAGGTTCCACAATGCTTGTATTGGGTCAAGCATTGATATCCTGGGTCCCTTCTTAATAATGGTTTATGGACCTTTCCTCCAGGAACTTGTCCAAACCTTTTTTAAACCCAGTTATACTAACAGCCCTTACTACATCCTCCGGTAACAAATTCCAGAGTTTGATTACACATTGAGTGAAAAAATATTTTCTCTTATTTGTCTTAAATAGTTTACCCTGTAGCTTCATTACATGTCCCCTAGTCTTTCTATATTCTGATATCGTAAACAATCAATCTACGTTTACCCGTTCCACTCTGATCATTAATTTATAGACTTCTATCATATCTACCCTCAGCCGTCTCTTTTCCAGGTTGAAGAGCCCTAAGCTTTGTAGCCTCTCTTCATAGGAGTATCCTTCCATCCCCTTTACCATTTTGGTGGCTCTTCTCCGTACCTTTTCTAATAACGCTATATCCTTTTTAAGATACAGTGACCAGAATTGCACACAATATTCAAGGTGCGGTCATACTATGGAACGATACAGAGGCATTATAATATCCTTTGTTTTATTTTCCATTCCTTTCCTTATGATACTTAGCATTCTATTTGCTTTCTTGGCCGCCGCTGCTCACTGGGTGGAGGGTTTTAACATGTTATCCACGATGACTCCTAAATCTTTTTCCTGGGTGGTGGTTCCCAATGTGGAACCTTGCATTGTGTAACCATAGTGTGGGTTTTCTTTCCTAGGTGCATAACTTTGCACTTGTCCACATTAAATTTCATCTGCCATTTGGATGCCCAGTCTTCCAATTTATCAAGATCCTCCTGCAGTTTTCCACAATCCTCTTGGGTTTTAACAACTTTAAACAGTTTTGTGTCATCTGCAAATTTGATAACCTCACTAGTTATTCCCTTTTCCAGGTCATTTATGAATATGTCAAAAAGTAGCGGACCCAGTACAGATCCCTGGGGTACTCCACTATTCACCTTTTTTCATTGGGATAATTGGCCATTTAGCCCTACCCTCTGCTTTCTATCTTTTAACCAGTTCCTGATCCACAATAGTACACTGCCTCCTATCCCATGACTTTTTACTTTTGCCAAAAGTCTCTGATGAGGGACCTTGTCAAAGGCTTTCTGAAAGTCCAGATACACTATATCAATCGACTCACCTTTGTCTACCTGTTTATTCACACCTTCAAAAAACCATATCAGATTAGTAAGACAAGATCTTCCTTGTCTAAAGCCATGTTGGCTGTCTCCCATTAGGTCATGACTATCTACATGCTGTGTAGTTTTGTTCTTTATGATGGTTTCTACCATTTTCCCCGGTACTGACGTCAGGCTCACTGGTCTGTAGTTTCCCGGATCACTCCTGGAACCCTTTTTAAAAACTGGCATGGGGTTGGCGTTACATGGGCAATCCTCCAATCTTCACGTATTACAGATGATTTTAATGAGGATAGGAAGAGAGATGGGACACAGAAGGATAGAGAGAAAAAGAGAGAGAGAGAGAGAGAGAGAGAGAGAGGAGATACTGGATGGAGGGAAAGAGGGAGAGGGAGAAAGAGATGGGGGGAAAGACACTGGATGGAGAGGGTGAGAGATGTTAAACATGGAGAGGAAAGAGAGATTAAGCAAAAGACTGGGGAATAATGGACCAGGGATAAAGAGATGGGGAATGAGAGGACTGCGGTGAGGGTTGAAAAGTGGTAGGCAGATGGAGTGAAAAAGAGGGGATTGAGGACTGGATAATAAGAAGGAGTAGTGAAATCCTAGTGGACGGACAGAAAAATAAATGGAAGAAAATGAAAGGAAAAGATCAATAACCAAGATGGAAAGAATTGAAGAAAACAAAAGGAGAGACAAGAATGGCAGGAGGACTAGAGACTGTAGAAAGAGAGCTAATAGACAGAAGAAAGCAGAAACCTCAGATTGGAGCCAGCATTATCAGAGAATAAAATGATCAGACAAAATAGGTAGAACAAAATAATTTTATTTTTAATTCACTAATCGAACTTTGCGCTATCTTTGGGGCATGTTTACTAAGTTGCAGTAGGCTTTTGTAGCTAACACCATGCGTTAGTACTGTTAGCACTGTGTTAACTGCAAAAACTATGTGTTATCTGCAAGGGGTGCATTTCTCCAGCAGATAATGCCACCAAACTTCAGGGATCGCAGAGCAGCAATAGTGCAGATGCAGCTAACACCACCCATTGAGGTGGCGTTTGCTGCATCTGTGAAGTCTGCCCAACTTGCGGTCACCATGTGCTTTCGATGCTAGTGGTAATCACACATTGCAGGTACTCCCACTCTCTGCCCTCTCTCTGTCCAGGTCCTCAGTTAATACACAATCTGCAAATAGTGCAGGAAAGCCCTGTGCTATCTGCATTTACTCACATTAGCTGATATCGCCTGGCAATAATCCCACATTATTGCCGCTTTAGCAGCTAACGCACTTAGTAAACATGCACCTTTATATTTTACACAGCACAGGGAAATGCATCTCTTTCCATTTCTCTAGTGTTGCACTGCATGCAGAGTCTACTTCTTGGGGTTTCAGTTTAATTTTTGTCTACATACTTTTATTTTTTAGGTTGTAGTTTATTTTGTTTTTGGTGAAGGTCTGTGTTCTCTATGTGTGATTGAGCCAGATATTCTGTTAACAGGGAGTTTGCACATAGAGATCTGTACCATGGTAATGTGACTTGTTCAACTTTTCAAATAGGTGTATGGATGTTCTAGGGCCTGCTATAATATTTATATTGCTGCTGGGAAGGCTCCTTTTATGAGTTTTGGAAGTTGCTGCTGATGTTGTATGGTAGATTTGCTTCATGGATCCACAGTGACTTTTGAAGGGTTTTGTATTAGTTCATAATATGCCTGGTACTGGAGAAAACCAGAGTAAGAATTTTTAATATATATATATTGAGTTTATAGGTGAACATCCTAATACTGCTCTGCACCCTTGTTGAGAGAGGGGTTTCTGTGGATGCAGAATATATGTAAAAAAAAAAAAAAAACAAGCAAGAACCATATTGCAATTCTTGAAGGACTACAAAAAGGGACTGCTACTTCTGAAAAGAGATCTGCAATTGGAAGTATTTACTTCTGAGAATTTTTTTCTAAAACTTGGGGAAAAGGGAATTCTTTAGATTAAAACGGATTAATTTGTGTAAATTAGAATCCATTGTATTTATTAAATCAGTCAGGGCCTAATATCAGCAAAAAGCTTTTAGTTAAATTGAAAACAACAGGTAACTTTCAGTTTAAAACCCAGCAGAGGACTGTCAGTTTAAAATCAGAACATAGCAGAGAGGTTTCTGGTTAAATTTAAAACCCAGCAAAGAGCTTCTAGTTTAAATTTAATACTCTGTCAGGGTCTAGTAACAGCAAAGAGCTTTCAGTTTAAATTTAAAACATAGCAGAGAGCTTTCTGGTTAAATTTAAAACCCAACATAGAGCTTCTAGATTAAATTTAATACTCAGTTAGGGCCTAGTATCAGCAAAGAGCTTTATTTTAAATCAACTCAGAGTATAACTTAGCAAAAAAGGAAAAACAGGGTCAGTATTCTTTCAGCAATAAATTGTTTCTAGAGACCTTTACAAAGAGGCTTTCTAGATAGGAGGCAATAGACCTGTGAAATTGTTTTAAATAGGAGTTAAAGCCAAGGGACAGATCAAAGGGGCATTTTGAATGACTCCGTCTATCCAAGCAAGGGCTGTGTGAATCACCCAGGAAATTGGTCACAGATTATCTCAGAAGCACAGGCATAAATAGTTGAATCAGAGCTCTGTGATTCTCAGTCTTGAAGGACTAAATAAGGGACTGCTACTTCTGGAGAGAGATCTGCAATTGTAAGTATTTACTTCTGGGAACTTTTTCTAAATCTTGGGGAAAAGGGAATTATTTCATTTAAAGCTGACTAATCTCTGTAAATTAGAATCCACTGTATTTGTTAAATCAGTCAGGGTCTAGTATCAGCAAAGAGCTTTTAGTTAAACTGAAAACTCAACAGGTAGCTTTCAGTTTAAATTTAAAACCCAGCAGAGGGATGTCAGTTTAAATTTAAAACCCAGCAAAGGGCTTTCTGTTTAAAATCAGAACACAGCAGAGAGCTTTCTGGTTAAATTTAAATCCCAGCAGAGAGCTTCTAGTTTAAATTTAATACTCAATCAGGACTTAGTATCAGCAAAGAGCTTTAATTTAAATCAACTCAGAGTATAATTTAGCAAAAAAGGAAAAACAGGGTCAGTATTCAATAAGTTCAGGCTGAGCCAACTTGACATAAGATTTTAAATTGATTTAGGGAAACTTTTAATGCTTGTGCATATGATGAAGATGGTGCAGTACCTGCAGGGATCTACAAAATGCATGGTCGTTTAACCAGATTATACTGTATAGATATACTGATAAGTATACTCTGTTGTATCTGAATTAATTTTATTACTTTATCAGTACTTATTGGCCATTTCACCAGTTCAAGAACCATCCAAAATGTTTTATAATAATAAAATAATTTGTATAAATCAGACAAACTAAAAATATAAAACAAATCTGTAAACGCAGAATCACAACCAAAATACACAGCAACAGAGCCAGAAAAACTTTTAGAAATACTAGATTGAATCTTAATTGTCCATACCAGCATTCTGACAGTGTGAATGCATTCCCTATCATAGGTTGTGAACAATGCATTTCCTTACAACTAATGTACACATGGCAAAAAGAATTAGAAAACTATTCATGCTCTACCAAGCCATATTTTGAAGGTGTTTAATGCATTGCTAACTTTTATAGAGGATATTGATTGGCTGGTATTGTAGATTTCATAATTTGATAGATTCATAATTTGCTTTAAAAATTGTTGTAGGAACAATCAATGAATATAAATAATAATAAACATAGCATTAGAGAAAACAATGCAAGAGTCAATGAACATGTACAGATGGAGAAAGGCCTTCCCAACAGCTGTTGCAAATTTCATTTCAGTTGATAAAACTTCACTGATATGCTTGCAAAGTGTGTCTGTATTTCTTGTTCCTTAAACAGTCAGAAGGAGGAAGGAACAGCCAGCCTGAGATTTACACCTGATTTGTCTTATAGTAATCTTTGAAATTAAGAAGTGTAACCTTGCATTGCATTAAATTCCAGCTAATGAGATAACTGTCTTTCGAAGGAGGGAATGATGAAGTACTCATGCCATAAAACATAAATTAATCCTGCAAGGTTAAACACTGGAACTAACTCATGTTTCAACAAAAGCCCTTACCAGCAGTTAAATTAACTGACATAAATACCATAAAATCAGTCTTTATTTTAGCCTTGGATGAAGCTTCTCTTTACAGCCTAGCTTTCAGTTTGTACAACTCATTTTTTGTACATTATTGCATGCACCATTTGCCTTTTGAAGAATCCACTACAACCGGAAAAAGTGTTAAGGAATCAAAAATGTGGGGGAGAAAGCTAGGGGGAAAAATGTGTACCATTTCTTTTGCTGTTGAAAAAAAATCACATTGCACCACTAAGCACAGTATGAAGAAACAGTTAATTATGAACAAACAGACCAGCAAACATCACTTTCTTGAAGGTTTCACTGCAATATTTGGAAGGGGGAGGGGGAAGCTTAAAGAAAAACTGTGGTGATAATAGGTTTGATATATATTCTGGCAAAAATGATATCGCATTAATGAGGTGGCTTATAGGGCTCATGCATTTTGTAGGAGGCATTTCGATGTATTAGTATAATTAGCGGTGATGAGAAAACTGTTTGGAACTGAATTACCTCTCATGAGTTCATTTGAGCTACATGAAATTACACTATGCAAGAAGGGAAATTATGGAGCCACCGGAGAGACTTCATGCCTGGTTTGATCATAGCCACTAATTGGATGATCATTTTCGTAAAGCTTTTGAAATAGCAGAGACACTTTCTACTTCTTGATTTTAATAATCAAGCTCTTTACTTTCTTTTACCAAATAGAGGTCGCTGAAAAATGTGGTCGTGATTTTTTGTTTTACCTTGCTGGGGCTAGATTCCCGCAAAGACCTACAGGTGCAATATTCAGGTCTGTGTAACTTTTGTCTCCTAATTAGCTGCCATTTTCAGACACCCAAATCAAGTCACTATTCTTGTTAGCAGTTATTGAAGGCAACCAGCGAGTGAGACTTTCCAAAGCCTGACGTGTGTCAACAGACACCATATGATGGCAATTTAATGAAGAATGTGCCTTGATTCTGATGACTGACGGAAGCTGTGTGCTGTGCATAGCTTTTGATTTCACAGTTTACTATACAACTATTAATATATTTTTATACATTTGATTTGTTTGTTTTAGTGAAGTTCATAATGGCATAGATTCTTCTGCATTTGGTGTTAGAGAGAGTTATTCCTACCATTCATGATGTAATATGCCTTTTTTCATCTTGGTGGGGAAAGACCCCAGATAGTAGGCATGTGCATTTCGGGTTTATTTGGGCATTCTTTTGGGTGCCTAAAAAACAAAGGTAAATGCATATTGCTTGTGCACGTGTATATTTATGAATTAGCACAGGTACAATCAATCTGCATGAGTAAAAAGCTGCAGCGCACATAGGAGCATGTTTGCTAAAGTGTGCCAAGGAAAATGTTTATGTTTATGTTTATTTAAAACTTTATATACCACCCATTACAGAAGCATCTGGGCGGTTTACAAAAAAAATTTAATAATTAAAAATTAAGACAGCTGCGGAAAAAGGAAAAGGAACGCCATAAAATCTTTAAAAGGGCAGGAAGAAGTAGAAACAGAGAAAAGGAGGGTGAACAGAATGACAGGTAGAGAGGGGAGGACAAAGAATAAGTACAACAGCGAGGAGGGAGGGTAGACAGGGGAACAGGAAAACATGCCTTAGCGTGGGGAGATAGACAAGGAGGAGGCAGAAGAACTATACATCAACGAGGAGGTGGGGAAAGGGGTGAAGGGAGGAGAGGGAGATCAAAAGTGGTGCAGAAAAGGTGAGTTTTCAATTTAGCTTTGAAAGAATTAAAGGAAGATTCTAAATGAAGGGTGGAAGGGAGCGAGTTCCAGAGTCTTGGACCAAGGAAATAGAAAGCCGATGACCGAGTGGATTCCAAGTGGTCCGGGGATGGGGAGGGAAGAGACATGCGATTGACATGAATGGATCAAAGAGAACAGTGAGGGGTGTGAAGATGAACCTGATCGGCGAGATAGAGAGGGGTACCGGTGTAGATTGCCCTATGAACAAGATGAGAAGCTTGAACTGTATCCAAAAGATGATGGGGAGCCAGTGCTGGTGTATCAGGAGGGGGGTGACGTGATCAAAGCATGAGGCATGAGTTAGAATGCGAACAGCAGTATTTTGAACATGTTGCAGACGAAGAAGCTGGGACTGAGGGAGACCGGCCAGGGAACCATTACAATAGTTGAGACGAGACATAATGAGAGAAAGAAGCAGTGCAGTCATGGAAGAAGAGGAGAGAAAGGGACGGACAGTGCGAAGTTGCTTCAAAGTGAAAAAAGAACATTGGACAGTGGAGGAAATGTGGCCTTTGAAAGAGAGAGAGGAATCGAGAGTGACACCTTAGTACTGTAGAGAGGAAACAATGGGGACAGGTGAGGAGGAGAGCAGGGGGACAAGGGGGGGGGGGCTTCCGATGGTGAACCAGATGGTGGAGGCTCTGGAGAGGTTAATGTGGAGGAAGTTAGATGAGAGGCAGGAGGCGACAGAGGAGAGGCAGGTATTGAGGGGAGAGGAGTCGGTATGATGGAGGAGGAAAATGTCGTCTGCGTAATAGTAGGCAGAAACACCATGTTGCTGGACTAGAAGAATGAGAGGGGCCAGAAAAATGTTGAAAAGAAGAGGTGCAAGAACAGAGCATTGGGGGGACACCACAGGGAGGTGAGTAGAGGGGGAAGAGGCAGACCCAGATAGAACCGAAAAGGAGCGGCAGGAAAGGAAAGAACTAAACCATTGCAGAATTAGACTGGAGAGGCCGGCATCTTGAAGACGACTTCAGAGAGTGCGATGGTCAACCAAATCGAAAGTGCGATGGTCAATACAACTTTGAGGGGTCAGAAGTGGCAGGTCATATGGTGCCAAAGCACATGGCATGCCATGGGCCGCTGATGCTGAGCTGAGCCAACCCAGTTTCTAGAATCAATGGCAGTGGGGGCGGCAGCATGGCACAGCTCAGCTCAGCATGGAGGGGGACAGCAGGCCATGTGTGCCTAAGCACATGACCTGCCATAGGCGCTGTGCCACCCACAGAGGTCTGCCACCTTAGGTAGCTGCCTAACCCACCTAGTGGATGGGCAGGCCCTGGCTGCAGCTGTAGTATGGAGGTTTTGGCATGCCAAGCACCATTAGGTGCATGGTGGTTGCTACTGTGTGTCAAATATTTGGCCTTGCAGCCACAGTATGGAGGTTCTGGCATGTTAAGCACCATCAAGTGCATGGTAGTTGCTACTGTGCATCAAGTACTTCTGCGTCAAGTACTTGGCCAAGTAACTTGGCCTTACAGACAAAACATTAATGTGATTCAACTCTTACTTATCCAATCAAAACCAGCAAGTGAAAATGGGTAACAGCACATCTACCCCATTCAGCCAATCTCTAGGTATCCCTGAAGGAGCCGCATTATCAGCTCTATTATTTAATTTATACATTCAACCCATATGTAAAATAATCCAGGGTCATAACATACAGTTCCATTTATATGCGGATGATATCATGTTGTCTACGCAAATTGATATTAAACAACCAATTCTCACAAAAATAGAAGAATGCTTCATCAAAGTTGTCATATAGCTAGCCAACCATAACCTACAGATTAACTATAAGAAGACAGAAGTCATGTTTATTACAAGAGACAACGCCGTCACTCCTCTGGAAACTATAAAAATAAATGATGCAATGCTTCAGGTAAAAAGTGAAGTGAGATACTTGGGTGTCACTCTAGACTAAAATCTCAACTTCTTCAAACACATAAGCAATATAACTAGGGCCATTTACTCAAAACTGAAGATGCTACAACATCTAAAACCCCTTCTATAAGCAAGTGACTTCAGGACAACAGTACAAGCAATGATCTTCCCACATACAGATTTCTGTAACAGTATGATAATGGGTCTCCCTAAACAATCCATTTGTTGTCGTCAGTTGGCCCAAAATAAGGCAGCTAGAGTCATTTCACAAGTGCTAATCAGGGAATATATTACTCCAATATGAAAGCAGCTACATTGGTTACGAATAGTCAACAGAATAAAATTCAAAGCAATTCACACAGTATTCAAAGCTCTACAAAATGAATCAACGTCAAGCTTGAGATCAATCATGCAAACCACACTGGAAATCAGACCACAAAGAAGTGGAGGAAAACACTTATTGGTAGTCACGTCGGACTTCAGGAATAGTAATGCTTCAACTTCCAAGACAGCATTCTCCCTATATGCACCAACCTTGTGGAACTCGCTCCCCGACATCATAAGAGAAACTAAGGGGTATGTTTACTAAGCCACGGTAATGTAGCAGCAGCTAAGTTAACACGCGTTAAGTCCCTCAGAGGGTGGAGAGAGGGAGGAGAGAAGGGGTCAATGGACGGGGAGTGGGCGGGGAGAGGCTCCTGCTACACTAACACAGGGAAATAAAGGGCCGAACATTACCTGGAGTGAGAACCTGTCGTTAGATGCACATTTGCAGGAGAGTGAAACCATTTCAGAATCAGCAATGTACAGCATAGGCAGGGAGCCCAAGTAAAGTGATAGTAGTGCTACATTTGCAGCAACAGCATAATGCCCAAGTATGAAAGGCCACTATGGTGATGGAGAAAATGGGGCATAGGGGGCCACATGCGAGAAATGCAGTGGGGGCAGCTGGGGCACAGGGTGGACTAGGCTGTCGCCTATTTGGCACATAGGAACATAGAAACTGGAAATCAGCAAGACAGCAGCTGACCAAGGCCAAACATGCCCAGTAGTCTGTGTTCCACAGTGTCCCATGCAGGAGACACTACCCAGCAAGTACCCCAAAGGTCACACAGGTACCACTATGCCTGTAATAGGGCAATCAGTGCACATCTGGGGACCACTCTAACAAGGGTTCACAGACCCTACCCAGGATGCGTCCCAAACAGTTTGTAAACCCAACTAACTGAACACCCTATACCTCAGCCCCTAGTAAGGCATTGCGGGGTGTGACCACACGTTGTCGGAAACATATATACACCCAGTAGGCCAAACTGGGTACACTGTACCTGAAGTGCATGCCCTAGCCTGTCCACAGGTGACTGTCACAACACAATCTACCTACATCTACCTGGACCACCCTAGCCAACAGTTGCTCTACAGCTGTCTACAGCTGATCACCAAATAGGGTCTGCACCTCTCCGGTACTGCAGCTTGGTAGGACAGACTGACAGTGCATGATACTGGTGCAGAGTAGCTACAGACCATGCCATTGTGCAGGTTCTGTGTTCACCCTGAGGGTTAGGATGGGTGCCCAGCACTAGATCCGCAGTACATGTGCTGCTAGAGATAGGTCCTGCTGCACATCCCCTGCACTGCCAGTGTGTGCTAGGTGATTCTAGCAGTACAACTGAACATACGTCTGTGTCCATTTGTGTTCCACAGTCACATGTGGTCCTGCGGGGCCAGACACCACCCAGATGGTTACCCATGGTTAGAGTCTGGAAGCCATGGGCACCTGTTATCAGGGCAGCAGGGTGTCTAGACTCGCATGAGGTGGATGTAGCATTGTCTCTACAGGTCAGAGTGGTATATACTATATACCCCAAAGGACCCACAATCTCCCATTTTGTAGGTGAGGGAGTAGAGGGACAGGTGCCTGAGCCCAAGCTGCAGGACAAGCAACTGCTGTCCTGCTGACAGAGGACAGCCCCCCAGGGCTGGTGGACCAGAGCCATACCTATGACTGTGGCAGACCAGCAGTAATGCTTGGGATAAGCCAGGGAAACCTCAACTGCCCCACACCATGGTCTGCCATTCACCAGCAGATGGCACAGTCAGACTGCACCTGCAGCACCCTATAAGGTGTTCCAACCATGCGCAGGATAATTGCAGACAGTCCACTAGCCACTCCATAGTGCATGCTCACGGGGGAACCCTGTGCACCCAAAGATGGGATGTATAGCACAGACACTAAGCAGGTATCTCAGTGATTGGGCCACAGAACTGGGAACACACAGGTATAACTAAAAACAAATAGTGTTGAGCACTATGTGGGAGCATAGACATGCCATGGTCACTGCTAGGTCAGAGTGAGAGTGACCTCACAGCATGCCATGCTGTGGCCACCCTGTCCATTCAGCTGGTGGTCGGGAACTACAGTGTCCCAGCCATTGCCCTACACCCTGTGTAGATGCATCCTGTCTGGGCCATACCCACAACACCTTGCTCCTCATTATGCACATTTGCAGGCTAACGCTGGTAACAGTGGGACATTGTGGGCCCAGAGCAGTGTAGGCAGCCACAAAACAGTTGATAGACATACACACACACACACACCCCTATTGCAGCATTGTGCAATGATAGGGGTGGTTGGCAATCCTGCTCGCCATACTGGTCTGGATCACAGTGCCGACATTGCTAAACTGTGCAGGGGGTAATAGTAGTGCTCTGATTATAACTGCATCTCCGTGCTGGGGCCAACAGCCTGACTCTCCATGAAGCTTTGGATAGTGGAGCCTATGTGAGTGGGTGTTTTGACCCCTGTTCGACGCTGCTTTGGGTTTTGCACATGTTGATGTTGTATCTGCATTGTAGGGTAAAATGTGCGGAGATGCATGTAGGCTCCACAGTTGGGACTTCAACCTGTGACCCTCTACTTCTGGACACACTGGCTGTGTGTACTGTACCACACTATTACCACAGAGGAAGAGCAGTCCCTGGGGCTACCCTTACTTTCCTCAGGCAGACCTTTTCTGTTGCACTGCACACCACGTACTGGTACAAGTCATGGCCTAGGTCCACTGCAGGCAGGTGGCACTGCTTTCTCTAGCACAAACACACCCACCCTGCCATGCTGTTGGTGCTGGTCGTGCGCGGTCCCAGGCCATCCATTGTGCAGGTAGGCGGGTGACTAGGGTGCGGGGTCTGGGGTGGCGAGGCATACATGGACATCCACACATCCCCCCCATCACTGCCTACCAATGTTATGTCCCTTCCACATGGGGGTGTGATGGCTGGGGGGATGTCAGGCTGGTGCTCTAGCAACTATTGGCTAGGGTGGACTGGGTAGATGTAGGCGGAGTGTGTTGCTACTGCCAACTGTGGACAGGCTAGGGTATGCACCTCAGGTACGGTGCACCCAGTTTGGCCTACTGGGTGTATATATGTTTCCGACAACTTATGGGCACACCCTGCAATGCCTTACTAGGGGCTGCCGTAAAGTGTGTTTAGTTAGCTGGGTCTGCGAATTGTTTGGGACCCATCCTGGGTGTGGTCTATGGACCTTTGTTAGAGTGGTCCCCAGATGTGCACTGATTGCCCTATTACAGGCATAGTGGTACCTGTGTGACCTTTGGGGTACTTGCTGGGTAATGTCCCCTGGATGGGACACTGTGGAACACAGACTACTGGGCATGTTTGGCCCTGGTCAGCTGCTGTCCTGCTGATTTCCAGTTTCTATTTTCCTATGTGCCACCTGGGGGATGGCCTAGTTCACCCTGTGTCCCAGTTGCCCCCACTGCATTTCCCGCCTGCAGTCCCCCTATGCCCCATTTGCACCATCACTATACTTGGCCACTATACTGTTGCTGCAGATGAAGCACTGCTATCACCTTTCTCAGGCTCCCTGCCTAGGCTGTACATTGCTGACACTGAAATAGTTTCTCTCTCCTGCAAATGTGCATCTAATGCCAGGTTTTCACTCGCGGTAGTTTCCAGTTCTGAGGTGTTTACCACGGCCGGGAACGTTAACGCGTGTTAGGTTACATTAACGCACGTTAATGTTACCTAATTCACATTAATGTAGCCGCTGCTACGTTACCGCAGTTTAGTAAACATACCCCTTAGTGTTTCACTGTAAACTTAGCTCATAGGACAATACCATTATGTAAATAGTTTTAAAAAATTAATCCTAAACTGAAGGATAATATAAGGTGATTAAATGTATCCATATGCATATATGTATGGTACATGTAAATAGTTTTATGATATCCTTTGTTAAACTTTATGTTAAAGTTATTATGTTGGGTTTTTTAAACATCTTTATTTATGTTTTCCAACAAAATACAAAAGAAAGAAAACTAAATTACAATAAATAAAAATACAAAATATTTCTCTGTAATAAGAAACCAGAAAAGAAAGGCTATAGACAGCCCACCCCACCCTATCCCTCCCACCATCATTCGATCATCAGGGGCTATAGAAAACAAAACAGCTGAAGGCCTGTCATGCCTACAAGGGCTTTAGAGGATCACAACTCCATTACATTAGAAACAAAAGGATTTGACTAATAACCCCTTATTATCTCATATCTTGCTTTAGTAATGTACTTCTGTCGGGGTTTCCACTTGAGAAGAATGGAGGGTGTGAAGATTCTGCCACACCGTGGCATTTGTTCGTATTTGCAGCATAAGCACAAGCGGTTCCACCATTCGTGCCAACTAAGCTCTGTAGTATGTTTCCAATTAAAAATAACGAGATGTAGGGCCACTCCCAGCATGAAGTCAAGCAAAAACTGACAATCCCTCTGTAACGACGAGATGTCAATTGCTGATCGAAAAATGACCACAGTCCAGGAAAGAGTGGCCCGAAATCCCAGCACCTCTTGAATATGATTCCATATTGAAACCCAGTAAGACCGAATGTTAGGGCAATCGTACACCACATGTCTCAAAGTGCCGACATCTCCATGACAAGACCAACACTTATTCCCAGCTGCCTTATCCCATTTAACAACCTTCACCGGAGTAAAGTGCACTCTGTGCGCAAAGAAGTACAAAGCTTGTGAGACTGAGGCAGACTGAGAAACCCTGTTTATCTTACCCCACAATTTTGTCCAAGTTTCCGGAGAGAGGACTTCCCCAGTATCATGTTCCCATACTCGTTGAACTCCAATGACCTGAGAACTATTGTTCTGAGCCACTAGTTTATAAAATTGAGAAGCCACCCCAGAGTTCATATATATTGAACTTATCTTACTCATCAACCACCATTTGTCAGACAATGAAGTAATATCTAACTGGGATCTTTCTATACAATGCCTCACCTGAATCCACCGAAAGTATAGGGAATGAGGTAGATCAAATTCACTTTGCAAAGTGGGAAAAGTTTTCCACTTACCATCCAATACTAATTGGCCAATGCTCCAAATGCCCTTGCTAAACCATTTTTGCCATGCAAATGAACTTTGATTAATTTTTAAAAAGGGACTATGCCAGATGGGTATTAATTTCGATAAGCAATTCTCCTTAGGAATTGCATTTGCTAACTGATGAAAAGCCTTCTGAGTGTCCGATATGATTCTATGAGACTTCAGCCTCCTAATAGACACCATTCCAGGAAGGAGATTCAAGGGGAGAGGAGTACTTAATCTCTCTTCTAGTTCAAGCCATATTGGGTGTATACCTACTGCCCCCTCCACCCATCGTGATCCTTGTTTTAGCAAAAAAGCACAGTGATAGGCTTGAAAGTCAGGGAAATTCACCCCTTCCTCTTTTTTAGATTTGAGTTTCCTAAGAGCAATTCTAGGCGACTTATTTTTCCATAAAAATTGAACCAGAGTCCTTTCCATTTGACAATACACTTTACTTGTAAGAAAGACAGGTGGAATTTCAAATATATAATTCACTTTAGGAGTGATAGTCATTTTTATAGCTTCAAGACGACCCCAACAAGAAAGATAGACCAGCGACCACTTTCCTGTTATATTGCAAACTGTAGTTAGGATCTCTTCTTCATTGTACTGTAGGTTTACATTAAGTGGATAGCAATAGTGAACTCCCAAATACTTCACCATCTTAGGTTCCCATACAAAAGAAAATTCCTCCATATCTGTCCTACATACTCTTGAGTTCAAGGGAAAGGCGACAGACTGACCAATAAATTTTATAGCCAGATAATTCTGAATATTTATCTGTCAATTCTAAAATGATTAGTATGGAGCTAGGTGTGGTGAAAAGCAGTAGATCATCCGCATATGCAGATAGTTTAATTTCCATGCCAGCAATAGAAACGCCTTTAGCCGCAAGGCTTTACCTTATTAGTAAAGTCAAAGGTTCCAAGGCTAGATTGAAGAGAATGGGGGAAAGAGGACAACCTTGATGGGTGCCCCGCCCTAGAAGAAACTCTCTAGACTGAGTTGCATTCACATAAATTTTTGCACTCGGTCTCGCATAAACTAGATTGCATAAATTAGATTGCATAAACCTTCAGTAAATCCAAACCACTTCAAAAAAGCAAACTGAAAAGGCCACGCCAACCGATCAAATGCTTTCTCTATGTCTAATGAAAGTCCCACAAGAGGGTCTTCTGTTTCCTCTGCGCCTTCCAAAACATGACAAAGCACTCTGGCATTATTGGCTGTAGAACATCCCTTAGTAAAGCCACATTGGTCCGGGTGTATCAAAGAAGGGATCAATTTGGAGAGACGACCACCTACAATGGTTGCAAAGATTTTATAGTCTATGTTTAACAACAAAATTGGCCAATAATTACTAACTAACTGAGGGTTCCTCCCAGGTTTTTCTAGAAGAGCAATATTTGCAGAGGCAAACGCTCCAGTCCATGCCACATTGTCTAGAAGAAGTCTATAACATTGTTGAAGGTATGGCCCTAAAGTTTTGAAGAAGGCTTTATAAAATTCAGCCGGCAGACCATCTGGTCCGGTAGCCTTGCCAGCTTGTGTAGAGTCAATAGCCTGGATAATTTCCATGACTGTTATCTGCTTGTCTAATCCTGCAGCAGTTTCTTGATCTAACACTGGCCTTTGGATATTATTTAGAAAATTATCAAGCTCATTCACAGAAAAATCTATTTCTGGGGAGTATAACTGAGCGTAAAATTGGCAAAAGGTCTCTGCAATGTCTGGATCCTTGACAATCAATTGTTGCACCTGAGGATCCTTTAAAGCTATAACACGCGGAGATTTCTTATGACCCTTTAACGAGTTAGCTAGAAGCCGTCCAGCTCTATTACCCTCCAAGTAATATCATCCTTTCTGCCCTTCAATATTTTGTGAGGCCAGTTGGGATATTTTGGCTTAGGGATAGTTCTGCTCAGCTCTGCTTCATATGCCTTCTATGTCTACACTCTTGCTGGCCTGCAACGTACACAAGCATCCTGTTTATGGCACAGAAATACAGCATGTGGGCTATAAGAGACAGTATATGTTATGACAGGCCTGTTACAGTCTGGGAAGCCATGTTTTGTGCAGAAGTGTTGAGAATGTGACCCCAGAGAAATACAGGCCAATCTAAAACTAATTAGCAGAAATACTTTCAGCCTTGAAGATTAGGTTTGTTGTTGTTAAGTGCCGTCGAGTCGGAGTCGACTCATGGCGACCCTCTGGATAGCTATCCTAAATTGTGTTCGATCTTCAGTCAGGCAGCTCATTGTTGACAGACTGGTACCTGTAGCTGCTGTTATTGTATTGATCCATCTCATTGCTAGCCTTCCTCTTTTGCGTTGACCTTCTATCTTGCCAAGCATGATGTCTTTCTCTAATGATCTCTCTCTCCGCATGATGTGTCCAAATTATGAAAGTCGAAGTCTTGTCATCTGAGCTTCTAAAGAAAGCTTAGGTTTGATCTCCTCTAGTACCGACTGGTTTGTTCTTTGGGCAGTCCATGGTATACACAGTATTCGCCGCCAGCACCATAATTCAAGGGCATCAATTTTCTTCCTGTCTATCTTTTTCACTGTCCAGCTTTCACATCCATATGATGTTATTGAAAATACCATGGCTTGAACAAGTCGAATCTTTGTGTGGAGAGAGACATCTCTGCTCTTGAGAATCTTATCTAGGTCTTTCATAGCCATTCTGCCAAGAGCAATGCGTCGTCTGATTTCTTGACTGCTTGTTGCTTCTTTATTGATAGTTGATCCAAGTAGGTTAAAGTTATTCACGATTTCAATTTCTTCTCCTTCGACGATGAACCTGTTGATTATGCCAGTTGTCATTATCTTTGTCTTCTTTACATTAAGGTGCAGGCCCATTTTGAGACTATGTTCTTTGATTGTGAGAAGCAAATGTTTCAGATCATCTTCACTTTCCGCCAGTAATGTGGTATCATCAGCATAGCGAAGGTTGTTGATGAGTCTTCCACCAATCTTCACACCTCTGTTGTCTTCATACAATCCTGCTTCTCTGATGATTTGTTCTGCATATAAATTAAACAGGTAGGGGGAAAGTATGCAGCCTTGTCTTACACCATTGCTTATTTTAAACCATTCTGTTTCTCCTTGTTCCGTTCGAACTGTTGCTTCTTGATCAATGTACAGATTGTGCAAGAGAACGATCAGGTGTTCTGGTATACCCATGCTTCTTAATGTGGCCCAGAGTTTCTCATGGTTTACACAGTCAAAATCTTTGCTATAGTCGATAAAGCACAAATAGATATCCTTTTGGTATTCTTTAGTCTTTTCAAGGATCCATCTCACATCCGCAATGATGTCTCTCGTTCCTCGCCCTTTTCTGAACCCTGCTTGTACTTCAGGTAGTTCTTGTTCCAGGTATGATCATAGTCTCTTTTGAATAATCTTCAGTAGAATTTTGCTGGCCTGTGGGATCAGAGCGATTGTGCGATAATTTCCACAGTCAGTTGGATCACCTTTCTTTAGTACTGGTATAAACACAGATCTTTTCCAGTCAGTTGGCCATGATGCTGTCTTCCATATTTCTTGGCAGAGCCTTGTAAGTACGGTAACAGCTGCATCAGATTGCTGTAATACTTCTATGGGAATGCAATCAATGCCTGGTGCTTTGTTCTTTGATAAGGCTTTCAATGCTGCTTCAACTTCTTCTTTCATCACCAATGGTTCCAGATCATAAGGCACAGGTTGAAACGGCTGTTGGTCCACTTGGTCTTTATCATATAAAAACTCTGTATATTCCTTCCATCTTTTCTTGATCTTCTCAGCATCATTCAACAAAGAACCTTGAGCATCTTGTAACATTCCAATTCGAGGCTGGAACTTTTTCTTTAACTCTCGTAGCTTTAGGAAAGCTGATCTTGTTCTTCCTCTAATAGTTTCTGCTTCTATTTCCTTGCATGCGTCATTGTAGTACTTTTCCTTGACCTGTCTTGCTGCACATTGGAAATCTCTGTTGAGTTCTGTGATTGTCTTTCTTTCTCCTCTGGCTTTAGCTTCTCTGCGTTTCTGGGCAATTTTCAGAGTTTCTTCCGTCATCCATTTTGGCCGTTTTTTCTTTTTTACCTTTTGTAGAGACTTCTTGCTTTCTTCCAACACAACCTTCTTGATGTCATTCCATAACTCTTCTGGAACTCTGTCATTTGTATCTAAAGCAGCAAATCGATTTTGCAGGCAGTCTTTAAATTCCAGTGGTATATTCTCAAGGTCATATTTTGCTGCATTCATGAGTGGTTTGCTCTTTTTCAGCTTTAGCTTGAGTTTGCATACTAGTAGTTGATGATCTGTACCACAGTCAGCTCCAGGTTTTGTCTTTGTTGATGTTATAGAGCTTTTCCATCGTTGACTTCCACAGATGTAGTCAATTTGATTTTTATACAATCCATTGGGTGAAGTCCATGTGTACAGTCGCAACTTGTGTTGCTGGAAGAAGGTGTTCGAGATGAATAGATCGCTGGTCTTGCAGAATTCTATCAGTCTTTCTCCAGCTTCATTTCTGTTGCCAAGTCCATATTTTCCAACTACTTTGTCTTCTTCTTTGTTGCCAACCTTTGCGTTCCAATCACCCATGACTATCAGGATATCCTGTTTGCATGTTCTGTCAATTTCAGCTTGTACTTGTTCATAGAACTCTTCAATTTCATTCTCTTCTGCAGCTGTTGTTGGGGCATATACTTGAATTATAGTTGTGTTGATAGGCATTCCTCGTAGACGAATAGAGATTAAGTGTTCGCTGACTGCATTGTATTTCATTACAGTTCTTGCAAGTTTCTTCTTTATTATAAATGCAACACCATTTCTTCTTTGTCTTTCATTTCCAGCATAGTAGACCATGTGATCATCTGATGCAAAGTGCCCGATGCCAGTCCATTTCAGTTCGCTGACACCCAACAGATCAAGTTGTACACGTTCCATTTCATTCTTGACCACCTCCAACTTCCCTTGGTTCATGCTTCGTACGTTCCATGTTCCAATGTGTAAGACATCTTTACAGCTTCTGACTCTCATTTCATGCGCAGCTACATCAGCAGTCAGACGTCCCGAGGGCTTTGATCCAACCACATCATAAATGCTGGCTTTACTCTGAAAAGTCTTCAGCTCTTCCCCAGTAGCTAGTTGAGTGCCTTCCAACCTGGGGGTCTCATCTTCCAGCACTACAGCACAATTTGTTTTGTTGTAACTATCCATTGGGTTTTCATGGCAAGTTACAGAAGTAGATTGCCGGGCCTTTCTTCCGCGCAGTTTAAGTTTGGTGTTGTTGCCGTTGTCACAGAAATGTGATCCTCCGCCGTCAACACTATCCCATTCTGCTGCTGCCCAGAATGGTGGTTTGTCTTGGTCTGGCATCTCAGCTGAGACCTGTCCATCTTGGGAGAACCTGCCAGTAGTTAAACTACCGATAGTTTAGCTCTCAGCATCACTGATGCACACAAGCCCTCACAGCATGACAAGGTTTACTGCCAAGAAAATAGCAGAACACAGGCCCGCCACAGCAAGGCACAGAAAGAAATGCTTGACAGCACCAGATAAGCAAGGACCCTGAAGAAAAGCAATTGCTAGCCCAAATAATCATGGGGAGGGTCCCAAGGAGAAACTTTGCAGACTTTGCAGAAAGCTGCACGTACTCCATAGAAAAAACCCTGCATATGACATCAGAAGTGATGCAGGACTTTCTAGAACTTTGTGACAGAGAGAGAAAATGTATATAAGGAGGCAGCGCTTTAGCTCGGGGGCAATCTGCTCTCTAACTCCGGTACAGAGAGTAGGTTGCCTGCCACCTGTTCAGGCATATAATTTGCTATCTGCATCTGCAATTTATTTTGCTTTGGTACCGAATAAAAGTGCTTTTGTAGCTAAGCAATTGTTGTCTGAGAGATTTGTTGGTTATTGGCAATATTTGGGGAAACCTTTGTGGGCTACCAGTCCCCACAGGCCTCAGTGGTCAAAATCGATTTATATTTAAATCTAAGGTGCTGCAGTCTTATCAAAATGTTAGGATCAGATTTCTGGCACAAGATACGTTCTCCTGCTTTAATTTGTTTGTCTAGTACACTAAGGGGTATGTTTACTAAACTGCGGTAAATGTGAATAACACGCGTTGTATGACATTAATGATTTTTAGCATGCTATAGCATGCGCTATAGCGCATTAATGATCGTAAACGCGCTATAGCGCGTGTTATCACGCGCTAACGCGCATGCTGCTCCGCGGCACGGTAAAACAACGCAGAAGGCGGAGAGAAGGGGTCAATGGGCGGAGAGTGGGCGGGGAGAGGCTCCCATTACACTAACGCGCTGAATTTCAGAGCTGAATTCCAACGCGAATGAAAACCTGCCGTTAAATGCACTTTAAAGGGGGGGGAGAAACCATTTAACTGTCAGCAATGTACAGCCTAGGCAGGGAAACCAAAAAAGGGTGATAAGTGTGATACATGTGCACAGAACAAAAGGGCACAGAAACACTGAAAATGACCCCAACAAACTGGAAAAAACAACAACCAAGCTGGCCAATAGTGGTATTAATGAGAAACATCAAACCCCCCCCCCCCCGAGTAAGCTCCATTGAACAGATATTTATTTAGTTATTTATTTTATTTATGTATTTATAAATCGCGGAAGGGTCCATACCCCGTCCCCATACAAGGTGCATGGGCCCACAGTGAAATAGCACTTCTCAGGGATTTCCCCACCATCAGACAGGGTTCCTATGGCGTGCACATGTCCCGCAACATCAGGGCGGGCATGTCGGAATGGGCAACCAGGCAGATGCTGGAAAAGGGGATACAGAGGGCTGCAGGCGGTACATGCAGTGGCGCAGCTTGGCTACAGTGGGGACGAGGGTGATGCTCAGTTGGCCCATAGGAATGCGTAAACAGTAGAGCCAGACAGCAACTGATGAGGGCCCAACATGGGCACAAGTGTGTTTCCCAAAGCGTCACAGGAGAGAGTACCCAACAGCAACCCCCAAGGGCACGGAACACTGGCAGGCGGGGCTGGGGGGGAGCGTGGACGTCTATGCAGGCACCCCTACCCCAGAACACGCATCATAGGCAGCTGCCTACCTGCACACTGGACGGCCTGAGACCACGCACCACCAGCTCCACCAGCAGAAGGGCATGTCAGCATGGTGGCTGAGGGATACTGGTGGTGGAGGGGGCAGTGGCAGCTGCCCGGAGCAGACCGTGGCCTAACACTGTGTAGGTGGGTGGCATGCACTGCAACAGGCAGGCCCTGTTTGACCAACAGTCATGGTATCACCAGGGAATGCACCATCTCTGTGAGAACATGGTGGTGCAGTGCACAGAACCACTGTATTCAGAAGCAGAGGGTCACAGGTTCAAGTCCCAGCTGTGGTTTCTGCCAACCCAGTCCTCATATTTTACCCACTACTATAACGTGCTAATACAGGCAGAACCGTTCTTGCAGATGATGTTAACATGCCCAAAACACCAACATTTTACCCTACAGAGCACAGACACCATAAACATGCACATTACTTAGAGCAGAGCCTCCCAAATGCAGTCCTGGAGAGCCAAACACCATTCCGGTTCCATGCTGCCTCTGATAAAGATGCCTGTGCTGCATTTCTATGTGCCACCCCCATGGTATGCAGATGTATCTCATGCATATTCATGAGGGACAGCATGAAAACCCGAACAGTGTTTGGCACCGCAGGACTGGAGTTGGGAACCTCTGCCGTAAAGCAGCAGCCAACAGGGGCAGACACACCCGCACCCACAGGCCCCACTATCCCAAGCCTCCTGGAGAGACAGGACTTTGGGCTCTGTGTGCATCTCCCAATACTAGCACTTGCATACCTTAGTAATGCCACCCTAAACCTTGGAATATGGTACACAGCTATCAAAAGGTTGCTATGAGTACTGGCAGATAGCAATTCCTAGGTTAAGAACAATGGTCGGAGTGAGCTGCATCATAGCAACCCTTCTGATGTCTGTGGTGTGTGCTACAGGTCTTGTGTCTGACAGTGTTTACCAATCTGGGGGGGGGACTCCTACAGTATTGCGTACCATAGCCATGCCTGCACTGTGCCCAGGACTGGTGTGGTGGCCTGGGCTGCCCAATACCTCTATAGTTGCACAATGCTGGCACAGGTGTGGGGAGTGTGTATCTGTCTATCCAGTGTGTGGTGGCTGCCAACACCCTCCACAGCCCACACTGCTAGCACTGTTGCCAGTATTGGCCTGCCAATGTGCATAATGAGGAGCAAGGTACTGTGGGAATAGCCTGGATAGGGTGGCCTGGCCTGGCCGCATCTGCACAGGGCATAGGGCAATGGCTCGGACATTGTAGTGCCCGGCCACCACCTGCACGGACAGCGTGGCCACAGCATGTCCTGCTGGGTTGTTCACTCTCACCCTGACTGAGCAGTGGCCATGGCATGGCTAGGTTCCCCCATAGTGCTATATAGCATTTCTCTTATGTGATATTTATGGGTTTCCTTTTGGGGCCCAATCACTGACTTATCTGCTTGGTGTGTATGCTGATATCCCCGTTCTGGGTACATGCATCTTCTCCAGGACTATGGACTAGCTGGTGGACTGTCTGCAGCTAGTATGTGTCTTGCTGGAACACCGTGCAGCGGCTGGAGGCTTGCTGCTGGAGAATGTCAGATTATTATGGTGGCGGGGGGGCAGCTGCGCATCTCCAGACCTGCCGTCTGTCTGCTCTTGCCTTATGGATGTGTAGTGCTCTGCATTGCCTGCCCTGTAGGGTGTTTGAGCCCGAGTAGGACTGGGGTGATGGTCCCCTCTACTGCCACCATTGCAGGGGGTTGAAAGTGGATCTGTGGGTGGGGGATCCTGTCCCTCACCCTGAGCCCTAGAGTGTCCGTTGGGTGGTGGTATGTAATCTCCCTGGTAATCACAGCAGAATGTGGGTGTGGTGCTGTGCAGTCCTCCTGTAGCCAGCCATGTGTTTATTAGCAGCTCTAGCCCACTGGTTACCTCACTGCCCATGGAGCCAGAGGTCATAGGTTCACAACCCACAGTGGGGTTCATTGATAGGGCTGTCATAGGCATTGTCTATTTTTACTGTATATTAGTGCTGCCAGCAGAACCACCCTCAGGGTACTATCACCTTAGGGTAGCTCAAAGGGCGCCTTATGCGGCGCCCCATAGGGCGTGCCTTACGTGGCGCCCCATAGGGCGTGCCTTACGTGGCGCCCTATAGGGCGTGCCTTACGCGGCACCCTATAGGGCGCGCCTTACCAGTTGCCCTATACGGTGTACCTTCCACTTCTCCCTATAGGGAGCGCCTAAATATTCCTATCACATGGTATATAATACATGACCATGTCAGAGAGAATGTCACTATTGGAACATATTGCATAAGACGGCTACAATTTTCCAGACATATGCAAGCTGTAACCCACCTGCAGACTGTGGATTAAAATATTATAGTTGGCTTTCAAAGGGTTACACAGGTCACCTCAGCCAGCCTTTTTCATTAGGCACACTGGGGAATTGAACCCATGACTCTTATACCATCCGTCTGCGTAGTAACCATTGTGCTACAGCTCTGTTTCTTTGTTTGGGTGTCTGCGCGCTGTCTTAGGCGTGTGCGCAGTGGCACGCACTGTAGCGATCGTTGCTGCACGGTGCATAATAATGCGCGTAACTGCGCGTTATCGGTTACGATTTCCCGCCCATGTCCTTTTTTGGCTTTCCTTCCACTAACGCGGCTCTTAACGCGAATTGCACTAACGCAGTTTAGTAAACATACCCCTAAGTTCTGCTTTGCGCTGTTTAGCCTGCTTTATAGCAAAACTAGTAATGGTGGCTCGCATACTAGCCTTAAAGCCTTCCCACCATGCCCACTCCGATTATCTTGAAGTAGATTGAATTGAAAATACTTCTCTATAACCACCAGGATGGTCTCCCGAAATTCCTGACTGGCTAGAAGAGTCCTATCAAATTGCCATCGAGAATGAGGTTGATGGCTTGTTAAATCAAATAGGGTGAGAGAGATTGCAGAGTGATCAGAGATATGAACAGCATGAATAGTAGACTCACTAATTCTAGAGCAAAATCCCTTGGAGACTAGGAAGAAGTCTATATGTGATAACGAGTTATGAGGAGGAGAGAAGAAAGTGAATTCTTTATCTGTAGGGTGCTGCAGCTGCCAAATGTCTATCAGACCCAATTCCTGCATTAGAGATACAAGAACTGGGTGAGCCTTGGGGACCCTAATGGTTCTCATTGGACTCCTATCTACCAATGGGTCTAGCACGAGATTGAAGTCTCCTCCCACTATAGTTGGATATCTGGACACCTGCTGTGCCAAGGCTGCAATGGAGCAAATAAAAGTAGGACAATCTATGTTAGGAGCATAGACATTAATTAAGGCCAGTTCGGTGGATCCAATTTTAATGGAGTGGAGGAGTGGCCTAGTGGTTGGGGCAAGGTACTTCAGGCCGGAAGGTCAGGGGTTCAAATCCCACTAGAAGACAGCAACCTTGGGCCAAAAGGACTGGGGTTTCTAGTCCCACAGGTGCTCCTTGTGGTCTTGGGCAAGCCACTTAACCCTCCATAGCCCATGTTCCCTGTAAAATAGTTATCTCCAAGTTATAATACCCTGTTCAATGTAGTTTCAGTTTGTTCAATGTAAACCACACTGATGCAGAATAGCACAGTATATAAGAGAATTAAAATAAATAATGACAGCCATTGTCCACCACCCATCAGTATTGGACCTAGTTTGAATAATCATGGGGGATACAGCTTTCCTTACCAAAATGGCTACCCCATTTTTCTTATGCTGGGCAGCTGAAAAAGCCACTAGAGAAAAGGAATTTGCATCTAGTTTTAATGACTCCTTTACATTCAAATGTGTCTCCTGCAACAGTAAGATGTCAGCACTTTCTTTCTTGCCATACAAAAGAATTGTTTTCCTCTTAATGGGATTGTTAATGCCTTTAACATTTAAAGGAAGACATACTTATAATATAGCTCAAATTGACAGTCAAATGTTCCAAAAACATACCAAATTGTAGCGTATAGTTTTACATTGTAAAACAACATCTTAAGCGCCCCCGGAGTGTCAGCTGCACTTATAGCCCAAAAAAGAAAGCCCAACAAAAGAAGATATAATTTAGTCCTGGCCCCTGCTCACAATAAGAACACATAATTCTGAAAAACATAACACCAAAACCACCAAACCAAACCCAGGGAGGCTATACAACCCACAAAATTAGCAGGTGAGCCCAACAGGACAAGACAGACAACAAGGGCAAAATAACCTAATACATTCCCACTTCTTTGCCACTTAAAATTTTGTGCTTTGCCCACCTCCCACACCAAAAGTAAAAACAATGTATTCAAACCCTAACCACCAAATCTGCGTGGCAGGGCAACCCTCACCAAATCAGATTATGACCTAAGAGACCCAGTCTAATGACTAAGGGCCACCCCACTCCTCTAAGCTCCAAGACTCTCTCAACCACCATAGACAGCACAAACACAAAAGAAGAAAGAGAGAGAGAACAAGAAAACATCATGACCATGAAAGTATCCTGGAGTTACTTCAAAGAAAACAAAAAGAGTGTCCCAGTATATAGCAATACTGGCTGATTAAATGTCGCTTCTGCATGGATAGATCTCGTTTACATGACCTCAGACCAATCAAACGCCATGATATTAAGCGCCATAAAACTGTATGTTTATGTTTATGTTTATTACATTTGATATACCGCTCAGGCCAAAGCATTAGAGCGGTTTACAATACTACATAAATGATACTGAAAATATGAAAAGAACGCCATTAACAAGATAGGACAGAGTAAGAGATAGTGATAGTCAAAGAAATAGAAGAGACAAGAGGAAAGGTTCATTATAACACCAGAGAGGCAGAATATCATACCACCACAGCTCAGTCCTTCCAAACAGACTGACCATAATCGCTACTCATCACAAATTCAAGCCAGGCAGAAATACGCCGCAGAAATGGCTCCTTATAACCCTCTGCTGCCTGGATATACTTGACAGAAGCAGATGAGGCAGAGCTCTCACTCACAGCCTACGACGCCGGCATCAAAGCCGGTACCAAATGAAGCTGCAAAGTGAATTTCACCGCATCACTGATACCTCCTTATCTTCCAGAAATGGATATAACTCCCCTAGATCATCAAAAGTCTTGGTCTGGTTATGCAGCGTGACTTTCATGCGGGTAGGATAGAGCAGCCCAAAATGGGCCTGCAGCTGTAGTAAGCATAGACGCAGCGCCAGAAAACTCTTCCTCTGATCCACCATCGCCTTCGTGAAGTCTGGGAAAAACAGGAGTTTATGTCCCTGGTATTCCAAAGTTGAAAGTGCTCTGGCTGCTCTCATTATTTGCGCTACTTGCTGAAAACGTAGAACTTTAAAAATGATTGGACTTGGACGCTTGACCGCGACCACGGACTGAGTAGGCACTCGATGGACGTGCTCAATTTTGAATGGCATAACAAACTGCAACTTTAACACACCTGGAATCATGGCCTGTAAAAAGGACACCATATCAGGACCCTCTGCTCCCTCAGGTACTCCTAGTATTCATATGTTGTTTCTCCGTGAGCGGTTATTGCCGTCTTCCACCTCTCTTTGTAGTGACCATACCAGCTTGGCCTGCTTCTCAAAGGCCTTGAGCCTTTCTCCATGTGAAGCACATCACCCTACACCTTCTCCAAACGAGCCGTAATTGCCTCCATAGAAGTTCTCAAAGTGTTAATATCTTCCTGCATTGCATAGTGACTCTCCGTTAGATTTGACAAGATCTTTGACTGCCCGAATCTCAGCCAGGAGCTCCTGAAAAGTCTCATGACAGTCTCAGGTGATCGCCATCTTGTGAGGAGAGAGAGGTTTTGTTTTGGTTCTCTTTGTGCTGGCGCCCTGAGAAACTTGTTAATCTAGCCACGTCGGTTTGGGGCCTGACATACCCGGGATCGAATAATAACCAAGTAGGTAGGAACTATTTGATTAAAGACAGCAGAAGTCAGGATTCTTGACAATTGCCCTCTGGAGCTCAGCTCTTACATGTCCATTTTGACCAGCAACCAGGCTCCGCCCCCAAGTTATTATGTTCTTATAATTCTACAACACACCGCGTTAGCAAAGTTCTATGTATCATTTGTTTGATGTAATACTGTTTTTGAATTCATTATAAACCGCTTTGATTTCAGAAAGGCAGTATATAAGTGTACATAAATAAATAAATAAATAAGTACTCATGCATGCAATGAAGGCGCATGCCATATGCCTTCTGTGTTACCTGCACTCGCACACTAACACCAATGCAATACTCCTAGATAGCTGGTTTAACACTCAAATAACATCTGTATGTTATAAGTGTGGGGGGGGGGGGGGCTGACAGCATCTGGCAAATACCAGCAGGAAGAGGGGGACACATCTCCATTGCTGCAGAATGTCATGTATGCATGGTTGGGGGTTGGAGAGAGTACACAGTGGAAATTACATGTATCTGCCTGTTGGTCCTGGATGTGCAGGAGTCCATGTGTATGGACATAAGTAAAAGCCTAAACGTGGCATAGGAGAGGTATGTGAAAGCCTCTAGAAGGCAAATCATGGAAAAGAGACACCAAGAGGACCTCCATACACCAGACACCACTTGGAAGGCAGAAAAGGTGAGTGGGTCCAGATGAGCATATAGGCTTCCAGGAGCTGTATAGTCAGGGACCTTAGGGGGACAGTAGCAGTCACAGTCAGTGTCTCTCCTAAGCCAGGGAGGCCTTGGAAATGCAGCCACTGAATGGTGACGACAAGTGCCCGTGCACACATCAGGTTAAGCACAGCCAGGCAGAGACAGGCCTATAAAGCTGAGGTTACAGAAGTGACAGGCAGAACTAGGTAGCCATGGCCTACACATGCAGGCCACACTGTCTTCTAACAAGTAAACACCCCTGCATGGGCAACCATCCAGCTCAGCACACATGTGTAGTGCACTATGCACCCGCAGAAATGGAAGCGCATGTCAACTGGGTAAGATTTCAGCATTCCCATAGCAGGCCACAGACGGATGTGAGGCATCATAGCAGTACCAGTCAGCTAATATGCAGATGGTATAACACTAGAAATAACTGTCATAAAAGGGGATGGCAAAACAATCTCCTTCTGGAGCCAGTGGAAAAGATATCCCAGCCAACCTGGTCCCTCCCAGGAAAAGCTGTGAATGACCCAGGGCTCACATACATTGCATGTGAACAAGACACTACAGGTCTGATGCAGAGATGCAAATAACAGGGCTGGACATCCTGGTAGTCCCACAGGTGCTCCTTGTGGCCTTGGGCAAGTCATTTAACCCTCTGTTGCCTCAGGTACAAAAAGTAGATTGTGAGCCCTTCCGGGACAAGGGAAATACATACCATATTTGAATTACACTGATTTGACCCGATGAAAATCAGTATATAAGCATTGCTAAATAAATAAGTAAAATAAAGGGTCCGTACAGCACTGCAGGCCAAATGAAACCATTGTCTCTGAAACCCACAATTCCTGTGACCATGAATAGCACACAGAGAAGACTAATGGGAAGATAAGAGAACTCTGGCACACAGCTCAGATGTGGAAATTTGTCCTGATACCAGTATCTCTTGCACCTGTATTCAAGGAAGACAAGCCCCCACTATTGTCCAGCACATCTGCACAGACAAGTCATGAGATGGGATTGCATTGGTTATAGATAATACAGGGCTCATTCCTTTCCGGACATAGATCCCCTCTGTACGTCCGGTCTGAACTGGATGAACAGAGGGAATCGTGATTCTGATCCCCCGGGGCATGTCTAGCCCCCTGGGATCAGAATCGTGATCAGTCACATACTTGCAGGTGGGACTGCGATTCAGTCTGGCCTGCATGTACATGATCTGCCCAACTAACTCAGAGATTTTAAATGGAGCCATGGTGCCATGGTGTCTGGTTGCCATGGCACCATGGCTCCATTTAAAAGCTGTATTGCCGGCCGCTGTATAAACATGTTTATTCCCCGCCACCTGACCCCCAATCTGGCCTCCTAAGGCCATGGTCAGGCTATGGGGAATGTCCTCCAGCTCCCCCTGCCCCATCCGCGTCCCGGCAGTACAAAAAAAAAAATGTCCAGGGAAGTTATTCCACCTCAGAGGTGGAATAACTTCCCCGCACATGTCGCCAGCTCTGAATGTACAGGGCCAATATTAGAATCAACACTGTATATCCAGGACCGGCGACTGCCCAGACTCTACCCCCGAGCTGCCCCTTCCCCGCCCCCATCTATCTTTCCCACACAACCAGCAGGGAAGTTAGACGTAGCCGGAGAAGGCATGAATAGTGGGCATGGATGTCCCGTTGGGACGTCTATCCCCGCTATTCATGGCACAAAATTGGACCCTACGTGACAAATTATGTTTTAGTAAGTCATAATGCCCAAAGCAACATGGACAGCCAGCCCAGTAGTAACCATATCACACAACCCCATTGAAAATGTGCAGGAAAAGAATATCTGAGACTCATATACAGTCAGTGTGCAGTGCATGACCCAGAGTATAGGAGAATATAGTGTAAGAGCTGTGGTTCCAGCAAAGCCCATATGCATACTGAACCGCACCACAGAGAGATGCAGATTGGGCAGGGGGTCTGTATAGAGCAGAAATAGGGAGACTGTAGCGCACCAGATGGCAGCACATTGGATAGGCATAGTTGCTCCAGCAAAGCAACCAACATGAAACAAGGACACAGTTGCAGATCACCACAAATAAATGCCATGAAGGCCAATCCTCTCAATCATGTTGAATGAAAATATTCCATGTGGGAACATATCCAAAGCTGATGGCCAATGGGCTGCAGTCAAGGTCCCTGTCATATTGGCCACACATACTTAGCAATGCTGTGCAAGCATAATTCTGGATTTTGCAGTTTGCGGCAAGGGTGGTTCTTTCTCTAGGCAAAATAGGAAAATGTCATGGGTGACTTTAATATTGGGGTAACAAGAACAATGCAACATGAAAGGAGGAGTGACAACAAAAAGTATCAAAACTGATAGTGGCCACCCACTACCCCAAATGCCACAGGAAGAGTGCCCCCTTTTCCCACAATCTACCCTAGGTCTGCCCCCTTATGCCATTGGCCCACACCATTCACCTCTCCTATCTCTGAAAAAGGAAAAAGAAAGTCACTGTGGTTGCTAATACTCAACTGTTTTCAAATCACCTGCCAATTCTGTTCACATGAATCCTTAAATATTAAACCCCCCTGAAATCAATATAATAACCAAAAACAAAAAATTCCAGGAAAAAACAAAAAAAAACCCTTAAGCAAAACCATGGTGCAAAAATACTTTTTTTGTCAGAATATGGCAACAAAGTACCGGGAATTTAGTCCAGGTACCGCTGTGGCAATTCCTTTTATTAAAGATGTGAATAAAATTTTTTTCAAAATCCAAGACTTAGCTTATATTCGTGCTGCTCCTCACACTGCCAAAATTCGCCAGCCAAAACTCAATTGCGACGTGGCTCCACGTTTCAGGTGTAGTGTCAAATGTAAAGAACCTAAACACCCTGTTTCAGGCCTATCCACACTGGCAAAAGTTCAAAGCTTGAATGAAAACTTTGAACTTTTGCCAGTGTGGATGGGCCTGAAGCAGGGTGTTTAAGTTCTTTACATTTGACACTACACCCGAAACGTGGAGCCACGTCGCAATTGAGTTTTGGCTGGCGAATTTTGGCAGTGTGAGGAGCAGCACGAATATAAGCTAAGTCTTTTGGATTTTGAAAATTTTTTTATTCACATCTTTAATAAAAGGAATTGCCACAGCGGTACCTGGACTGAATTCCCGGTACTTTGTTGCCATATTTCGACAAAAAAAGTGTTTTTGCACCATGGTTTTGCTTTAGGGTTTTTTTTTTTTTTCCTGGAATTTTTTGTTTTTGGTTAATTCTGTTCACATGGCAACAGGAGATAACTGTGAGACTAGCAGGGGCTCCCAACTGTGGTTGAGTATGAGGCTCAACATTATAACTAGTGTATTCTTCATTTGTGGCAATGACATAACTGGTTTAAAAGATTGGCCCCATGAAAATGTGAGGGTACAGATATGAGAGAAGAAGAAAGATACCCATCCACAGTGTGTGTGTGTGGGGGGGGGGGGGGGGTAGACTTAAAGGTATACAGACATTGTGGGAGAAGGGGGAGTTATCCCAGACTACAGGGTCAAGTGTGGTGGGGAAACGGCTTGTCAGGAGAAGGAAGGAAATCATGGCAGAAGGTATGCCAAGGTTGGCAGATACACTTGGAGTAGCCCTGGCTTGAAGTGTGATCATCACTTCAGTCCCCTGGTTGGGCCTGGAAGGAACACATATATATGGAACTGCAGATTGGCATCAAATGTACCTCCTCCTCCTATAGGTTGTAATTGTGGTACTGGTTTCCATCTTAGATCTTCATGCCCACCACCCCTTTTTCCAAAAATCATATATTTATGTGCTGTGGAAAGAATTGCAGTCTCCAGCCTGCTGCTGTTACAGATATATGCCTGCAATTTGGACACTATGAAGACAGGTAAATCCTCATCATCTGCAGCATTCCACACCTCCCCCACCTCTACTAACATAGCCCTCCTGAGACATAAGTGAACTATTGCCCCCATTATCCAACACCCATAGCTCCTATAAAAAATTACCTCATTGAAACACCACCTGACAACAGAGAACAACACTGTCACAATGCTGTGCATGGTGCCACACCTGCCACCTGCAACACCAGATCGCCACAACATGTGGGAGATGGTCAGCAGACATTGCACCAGTACCCTCTGCTATGAACCACCATGATGCACTGAAAGAAAATGTAATATGCTTGGGGTAACATCACATTTTTTCTGACAGGGGCACCAGAGTTTAAAGGACATTTCCTGTTTCCCTGCACTCAGCGCACCAGTGGCCTACACTAGAACACAGCTGCCAAAGTGAAGAAAAGCGGTGCTCATCACTTCAGCAGCTGTACAGAGGTGAGCCAGGGCCTCAGGCCTTCCTGGCTCCCTATATAGCCAGTCAGACAGACATGGGGCTCTTGGGGGGGGGGGGGCTAGGACTGGAAATGGGTTGATGGGAGGCTAGGATAGGACTAGAAATGGCTGATGGGGTGCTAGGATTAGGAATGGGCTGATGGGGGGCTTGGACTGAAAATGGGCTAATGGGGGGCTAGGATAGGACTGGAAATGGCTGATGGGAAGGCTAGGATTCAAAATTAGCTGATGGGGTGCTTAGACTGGAAATGGGCTGATGGGGGCTAGGAAAGGACTGGAAATGGCTGATGGGGGCTAGGATTGAAAATGGTCTGATGGGGGCTAAGACTGAAAATGGGCTAATGGGGGCTAGGACTGGAAATGGGCTGATGCAGGGGGATGGGAGAATAGAACTAGAAGGGAGCTGATGTTGGGGGAGGACTAGATGAGGCTGGGGGAGTGAGGATGGAGGGGGGAAAAGATATTTTGTGTGGGAGGGAAGAAAAATCTATGATTGTCCTGGTATTGGAAGAGTAAGTGGAGATTGAGGATGGAAGGGTGAAATTTGAGTGGATGGAAAAGGAATAAAGAAAGAAATGGAGGAAAGAGCAAAAGTGGAAAGATCAGTATGTTAAAGCAGATGTAGAGAGAGAATGGAAAAAACTAGAAGAGAGAAGAAAGGACAAATGGACAACAGACAATGGAGAGCAGAAGACATGAAGAAACCAGAAGAAAGAGACTGGAGCAATTGCAACAGAAAAATAAAATGCCAAAACAACAAAAGGCAGAAAAATACTGTTTATTTTGATTTTATTTACTGGAATATGTTAGCTCTGGGAAATGTGCATCGTTAACATATTTGTGTTTTGTTTAGTACAAGAGGAAATTAATTTATAGCTTTGTTTCTCCAGTATTGTTGGACATTCCAAGTTTGGCTTTTGGGGTTCTCAGTTTAATGATTGTTTTCCTATTTCTAAACTGTGATCCCTTGTTCTTTGTTTGGTGATGGTTTATGTTCTGCATGTGTATCCGAGTTGAGGTATTCTGTTCATGTAGTTTCTATCTGACAGTGCCACTTGTTCTCTTTCCCCAATAAGAGATGTATTGGCATTCCCTGAGATGTATTGGTTTAATATTTGCAGTGTTGCTTTGTGAGTCCTGGTAGTGCTGTTATGATATAGAGGATTTGCTATGGGTTCTAAATATACATTATAAAAACATACATATAACGGCACACATTAGCTGGTTGGCTTTTTGTATGAAATCAAGTAATTTTTGGGGGATATTATTAGGTTGATTTCAGAGGGTGTAATTAGATGTAACTTAATGGGTTCTAAATGGGCAGGGTTTGTAGTACCTTCTAATGTGTCTGGTGGTTGGCACTGGAGTATAGTAATGTAGAAATTACGGTAGTCTTTCTTTATCCAGACACTTATTAAGAAGCATGTTAGTGGATGTCAGCATTATGCAAATATCTATGCAAATGAGGCTCCTTATGCAAATGAGGTCCTACAATGAGTCTCCACACATGGCCCCGCACCTCTCTTGAGTCACCCCAGCCTATTGGTAACATCCTTCTCCACAGAGTGAGCTCCATTTACATGTACACTTTGTTGCCTCCACTCAACCAGCTTTAAACCCAGTCAATTACTTTAGGATCCATCCCTAGTGTGCTCAATTTATTTGTAACTCACTTGTGCAGAACCGTGTCAAAAGCTTTACTGAAATCTAAATATACTACATATAGGGCTTTCCTTCAGTCCAATTCTCTGTCACCCAGCCAAAGAAATTAATTATATTTGTCTGACAAGATCTGCTTCTAGTAGTCATGTTGCCTCAGATCCTGCAATCCATTTGATTCCAGAAACCTCACTATCCTCTGTTTTAGCAGCATTTCTATTAATTTGCTCATCACAGAGATCAGACTAACCGGCCTGTACTTTCCAACCTCATCCTTACTTCTGCTTTTGAATAAAGGGACCACATGCACCCTTCTTGAATCCTCTGGGACCACTCTCGGATGTATCCCATCTGACCCCATCACTTTACCTGCTTTTAGTTTAGTTAGCACCTCATGAAAACAGTATTCCGAAAATCATTCAAGATCCCCGCACATCATTTCCTATTTTGTGGGTGTTTTCTGAGGTCCTGCTCCTGGCCCTTCATCTGTGAATATAGAACAAAAGTATTTGTTAAGCAATTTCACTTTATCCTCCTCAACTTCACCTTTGAGTCTGACAATACCACTTTTGCAATTCCTCTTCTCACTATCATATCTGAAAAATGACATGTTCCCTCCCCTCCCCACATTTTACTTTATTGGTTATTTTTTTTCTTTCATTTGCATATTTGCTTTTCTGACTACTTTCCTGTCTTCTCTTAGATTTTCTAAATATTGATGCTTGTCTTCCTCTTTCTGTGATCTCTTGTATTTTATGAAGGTCACCCTCTTTTTCTTTGCCTTTTCTGCTACTTCTTTTCAGCACCTTAGTGGTCTCCTTTTACTTTCCTAACAAAACATTTTGTTGTCCTTAAAATATCATATGGGCCAGAAAGTATACCTTGACTTCCTCACATATCAGCTCTACAGGCCCTGTAATGGAACTTATGAAAGCAATGATTGAATGTTGTCCTTCTCCAATCTCAAATGCACATGTGATGAGGCTTGAGAGGTGCTAGAGAATGGCTATGTTTAGGTCACATTTGCTACATTGATGGTGTCATCTGTTGGCTTCAGGTCATTGTGCCTCCTCCATCATCTTATTATGTAGGTGATGGGGCCAGGAAATATGGGAACACTGAGAAACCTCAAGCTCATTCAGAAACTTTGCACTATATTGTTGACTTATTTCAGGGCATCACTACAAACTGCAGGGTAGCAATGTAGAGCTTCATCAGGGAAAAACATAGACATATCTACCATGTTCAAGGTTTTGATTGTTCAGTGGAATTCTATGTGGAATGTCTGTTTCTCCCTGTCATGGCAAGTGATCAAACATCACAAAGGTGCAGCCATACTGGTCCTGACATAGCTTATGGGACCAGCATGTGTCTGTTGCTGTGACTGCATGTTCAAGATGGGCCACATAGGAATGTCTGCTCATGTATTCATTAGCAGTCCCTCATATCCACATGTTCCTGCTTGCATGGCATTGTTAGGATTAACAGAGCATGTGCAGAGTGGTTCTCATGTTCTGAAAAGTCTAACAGACAAAGCCACTCCTCACAAAATGGCATATGGACTTTAAGTGCTGCTATACATACAGAATTGATTAGCGCAGAAGTATAGTTTTCGCCAGTGTTTTGTTTATGATGTAATGCCATTTGATCATGGCAGTGAACCTACCATAAGAACATAAGAAATACCATACTAGGTCCATCAACCCCAGTTTCCAACAGTGGCCAATCCAGGTCACATGTACCTGGCAGGTTCCCAAAAAGGCACACAGGTTCCACATTGCTCATCCTGAGGTAAGCAGTATATTTCCCGGGTACTCTTTAATAATGCTTTAGGGACCTTTTCTCCAGGAACTTGTCCAAACTTTTTTTAAACCCAGCTGCACTAACAGCTTTTACTACGTCCTCCGGTAATAAATTCCAAAGTTTGATTACATGTTGAGTAAAAAAATATTTTCTCTTTAGTCTTAAATGGGCTGCATTGTAGCTTCATTGTGTGTTCTCTAGTCTTTCTACATTTTGATGTTATAAACAATCTATTGGTCCACAGGAAACACTCAACCTCACTCGCTGCAACACAGGAAACACACAGGGAGGGGAAAGTGAACAGTCCTTTATTGAAAACCCTTACACAGCCACGTTGCCTGTGAGTCATTGTAATGTCCTTGGTTTTATTCTCCACTCCTTTCATTATGACTCCTAGCATTCTATTTGCCTTCCCAACCGCCGCTGCACACTGGGTGGAGGGTTTCAATGTATTATCCATGATGACGCCTAAATCTTTTTCCTGGGTGGTGGTTTCTTAGGTGGTACCGTGCATTATGGGGTATGTTTACTAAAGTGCGTTAATCATGCATAACGCGCGTAAAGTACATTTAACAATCATTCGCACGGCTGAACGTGCGTTGTGACGTGCGAGCGACCGTTAAACGTACCCTATGCGCGTTAACAGCAGTTAACGATCATAAACCTCCGCGGCACGTTAAAACAACGCAGAAGGTGGAGAGTGGGCGGAGATAAGGGGTCAATGGGCGGAGAGTGGGCGGGGAGAGGCTCCCCCCATACTAACGCGATGAAATGCAGAGCAAAATCCCAACGCGAAGGAAAACCTGCCGTTAAAGGCACATGAAAGGGAAGAGAAACCATTTCCGTCAGCAATGTACAGCAAAACCGGGGAAATCTACAAAACGTGAGCAGTGTGATATATGTGCACTGAACAAAATAGCAAATAGGCATGGAAAAAGACCACAACCAAATCCGGAAAAACTACAAGCAAGCTTGCCAACATTGATATTAATGGGCAACAACTAAAAGAAATGCCAGGAAAGCCCCAAAAAAAGAAATGAGTCGTGGCCACGGAGCATAGACCCCTCCAAAGATCATCGCCGAATCCTAATCCTGAGCACTCCTGGGAGTGTGTTCCAGGGTACCCCATTAATATCACTATTGGCCAGCCTGGTTATGTTCCTATCCTCTCATTCGGAGGTCATAGTTGGGGGTTATGTGCACCTATGTCACCAGACAAGGTGAATGAGGCCAAAGTAAAAATGTGCAGAGCAGAGACCAGACTCGTTCGGCCAGGTGTCCCATCAGCAGGGACCTCACTGTCACTGTGGTGACAGTGTGGTGCAGTGGACACAGCCAATACCTGTAGGACCAGAGGGTCATAGGTTCAAATCCTAGCTGGGGCCGCTGCCAACCTAGTTGCCATATTTTACCCACCACGAAGCAGAAATAGTAAAGACACCCCTTTATTGCAGAGAACAGAGACATCGTGCAAACACCAATATGTTACCCAACACCGCACACACCCCATAACAATGGCCATTACCAACAGCTGAGTCCCCCAAATGCAGTCCTGGAGTGGCACACCTAAATCAGGTTATATCCATTTCCCAAGATAAGGACATGTCAGCATGTTGGCGGAAGGGTACAGGTGATGGAGAGGGCAGTGGCTGCTAGTCCCAGCAGACAGTTGGTTGAGCCATGTGCAGGCTGCCACATCCACAGCAGCAGACAGGACCTGTTGGATGTACAGTCATGTACTACCCAGGGAACGCAGCATATCTGTGGCAACACGGTGGTGCAGTGCACACAGACAGTGTGTGTAAGAACAGAAGGTCACAGGTTCAAAGCCCAGTTGTGTCAATGTCCATTCTAGTGAACATTTTTGCCCCCCAACTGTACCGTGACTGTAATAACAAACCTGTAGTGCTGCGAACATAAACAGGGTTACTAGTAGGCCTATATATTACGACACCGAGCACAGACACCAGAAACAGCCGCAGTACCTAGAGCAGAGCCCCCCAAATGCAGCCCTGGAGTGCCACACACCATTCAGGTTCTATGATGCCTCCAATGAAGATGCCTGTGCTGCATAGCTATGCACCACCCCCATGGTATGTGGATGTAGGCCATGCATATGTAGGTGGGACAGCAGGGAAACCCGAACAGTGTTTGACACACCAGGACCTGATCTGGGAACCTCTGCGGTAAAGCAACAGCCAACAGGGCCAGACACACCCACCCACCCACCCACCCATCCACCCATCCACAGGTGCCAGTGGCAAATGCCCCCTCGAGAGCCAGGACATTGGGCCCTGTGTGCATCCCCCAATACTAGCACAGGCATACCCTAGCAATGGCACCCTACACCTGGGTATATGGTATGCACCTATTAGACAGTTCGCATGATTACCGGTAGATATCAAGTCCTACGTCAAGCACAGTTTGCTCATCGAGCCCCATCAGAACAATCAGTCTGATGTCTGCAGGGCGTGCTACAGGTCAGGTCACTGACAGTGTTTACCTCCCTGGGGAGCGACGGCCAACAGCAGTGCGGATCATATCCATGCCTGGGCTGTGTCCAGGACTGGTGTGGGGGGCAGGGCTGCTGAACCCCCTCCACAGTAGCAGAATGCTGGCATAGGTGTTGGAGTGTGTGTCTGTCTCTACAGTGTGTGGGGGCTGCAAACACCTTACATAGGCCACACGCGCAGCACTGTTGCCAGTATTGGCCAACAACTGTGCATAATGAGGAGCAAGGTACCATGGGTGGAGCCCAGACATGGTGGCATGGGCAGGCTGTATCTGCACAGCACATAGGGCACCGACTGCGGCATAGTAGTGCCTGGCCACCACCTACACAGACAGGGTGACCGCTGTATGTCCTGCAGGGAGCTCAGTCTCACCCTGACTGTGCAGTGACCACAGCATGGCTAGGCATTCCCATCGTGCTATATTGCAGTTCTGTCAGGTGATATGTATGTGTCTCTCTATGGGGGCCAGTCACTGACTTATCTGCTGTTTGTGTATGCTGCCAGTCTAGTTTTGGGTGCATGCAGTTCCAACAGGAACATGCATCATGGACCTACTAGTAGACTGTATGGAGCTGGTATATGTCCAGATGGAGAGCCTGGCAGGGTGCATTGGCTGAAGGTCTGGTGCTGGACAATATCATATAGTGGTGGTGTTCAGCCTAGCCTATACAGCCCTAATGTGTGCATACTACTGTGCTATGGATGTGTAGAGAGCTGCAGGAACTGGCCAGAGGAGTGTCTAACCCACAGCAGAACTGGGGGTGATGCCCCTTCCACTGCCATCAGTGCAGGGAGGGTGAAGGTGGATCAGGTGATGGGAGACTGTGTTTGCCACCAGAAGCCCCCTAGGGACCACACCTGACTGATCCAGACAGATATATCCAAGGTGTTTGTGCAGAAACTACCTATCCCACACAGCAACACTGCTGTGGATGTTGCTGTGGACCTGCTGCTTTACGCATCACCTCACCCTCACGGTGAGCACAGTACCCGCAAAATGTGATGGTGTGTAGGTACACTGTTCCAGTAAAACACACGCTCAGACACCCCTACCATGCCTAGCTGCTGTGGGGGTGCACATGTTCAGTTACACCACCAGGCGAAGGTGCTGTGGGTTTGCTTTCCCCATGGTGTGTATCTGTGAAACGCTGATTTGCATATCAAATGCATCATGGGTGTGACCTGGCCAAACAAACCCTGAGAACCACTGTGGATGGACTGTGTGGTGAATTGACGTCCCTCTGTAGTCAGTCAGTCATAGAGAAGGAGACACAGATACAGACATAACTGCAACCCACTGTCAAATGCACCGACTGTGGAGCCAGAGGCTGTGGGTACGACCACACTGTGCTGATACGTAGCAGGGCTGTCAGATGCAATCACTCTCTGAGCAGTGGTGTCTGAAATAAACCATGACCTGAGGTGCCATAGAGAACCAAAGCCAATGGTCTATGCCCAAAGCCCAGAAAGGATATAGTCCAAACGTCAAAGAAAACACATGGAAATGAGCAATGCCATGCTATGCAGTCCCAGAAAGTAAACCTCACAACACCCCCACATGTCTCCCAAAGTGAACCTTACAGCTAATTAAACTGCGACTCCCTCTGTGGCCCTGTCACCACATATTCCCCTCAATACATCCAAAGAAAAGGTACAGCACATATGTCTGTTACAGCTCCATGTCATGGGCACCTCTAGGCAAAGGAAGGTGAATGTATGCAAATGTGAGATGTGTGCAGCAGAAGGGGCTAGGAACCATAAAGCAGACCCTGTAATGAGCAGAGTCCAAACAACTTTACCTAGGAGATGTAGCAGCAGTACTAAACCCTGGGAGCTGCATATGGAGAGCCCCCGCAGGTAAGAACACACATACCCACGCACGCTCCTACGCCCATAGCAACGCACGCTCTTACGCCCGTAGCAACGCACGTGGCTAGGCCCGTGGTGACGCCCGTAGCAACGCACGTGGCTAGGCCCGTGGCGACGCCCGTAGCAATGCACGTGGCAACGCCCGTAGCAACGCATGTAGCAAGGCATATCTCATTCTACAGACATGGCTTCAATGTCCAGGAAGCCAGCCTTCAACCAGCGTGAGCTCTACCTGCTCACAGAGCTATTCTGTCTCAGGCAGAGGGGGCTATTCCCCTGGTCCTCGAGGAGGCAGAATCTGGGAAGGGTGAGAAGAGCCTGGGAGCGCCTCACCATTCGCTACAACCGCAGCACAGACTACCCACGTGAGGTAAGTCCATGGGAACAGGCACCCCAACCCAGGATGTGCAGAGGAACACCATGCAACCAAGTCAGCAATCACATATGCACAAATAGGGACTGCAAGGTGTCTCCACATCCAGCTGTGAGTGAGGCCTGTCCCTCCCCCCCCCCCAAGATACTCCCCCAGGCCCCACCTCAGGGGCCCTACCCCATCCTGGTGCTCTGGTATCTGCCCCTGTCTGTGATTAGAGGACCTAGCTATAGCCCCGGGATGCTGCAGGCCCCAAATGAGGACTGGGGATCAGTCCCTGTGCTCTGGTATCTGTCCCTGTCTGTGATTACAAGACCTAGCTATAGCCCAGGGATGCAGCAGGCCCCAAATGAGGGCTCTTCCCAGTCCCTGTGCTATGGTATCTGTCCCTGTCTGTGATTAAATGACATGACTATAGCCCCGGGATGATGCAGGCCCCAAATGAGGGCTTTTCCCAGTCCCTGTGCTATGGTATCTGTCCCTGTCTGTGTATACAGGGATGAGCTATAGCCCAAGGATGATGCAGGCCCCAAATGAGGGCTCTTCCCAGTCCCTGTGCTATGGTATCTGTCCCTGTCTGTGATTAAATGACATGACTATAGCCCCGGGATGATGCAGGCCCCAAATGAGGGCTTTTCCCAGTCCCTGTGCTATGGTATTTGTCCCTGTCTGTGCATACAGGGATGAGCTATAGCCCAAGGATGATGCAGGCCCCAAATGAGGGCTCTTCCCAGTCCCTGTGCTATGGTATCTGTCCCTGTCTGTGATTAAATGACATGACTATAGCCCCGGGATGATGCAGGCCCCAAATGAGGGCTCTACCCAGTCCCTGTGCTATGGTATCTGTCCCTGTTGGTGAGTAGAGGAAACAGACCACAGCCCCAGGATGCAGTAGGCCTTACCCCAGAGCCCCGCCCCTCATCCTGGTGCTGTGTGGAATTCCCCAGTCTGTGATCAGAGGGCCTAGCTATGTTGCACACTGAGAAATATATATGTGTTTTGGAAGAGGTCACGAAAGGGTGTTTGTCCCCTAATGTCAATATGTGTTGTTAATCAAATAGGTCGAGGATCTCCGTAAGAAGGCGCGGGAGCTGAGGGCGCGATACCCCCGGTTCGTCGAACGTGTACGGAGGGAGCGGATGGCCCAACAGGACGGTGCGTGAGGTGACATGGCCCTGTGGGGCACTGGCTGTCCTGAACACAGGATGTATGTGAATACTGTGGCTGCTGTGTGACTATGGCGATGACACTTGTTCCCCTTTCCCACAGTGGATGCACGTGCTGCAGAGGAGCCTGGGGAGCAGGATGCGGGCCACGGGGAGCCGGAGGAAGACGATGGGCAGGAGGTGGTGGCCGGCCCAGTGGAGGAGGAGCAAGGCACCCCGCAACATGACGGAGCTGCAGCTGATAACGCAGAGGGGGAGGAGGACGCAGAGGAGGGGGGGGCCGGGAGAGGAGGGAATGGAGCAGCTTCGGGTGGCTAGGGCGGGGGAGGCGGGGGGGGAGGGGGAGAGGGCAGAGGTGGTGGGAGGGCAGGGGGCGGAGGGGCGGGTACAGGTGGGTTGGGAGGGGAGGGACCCTGCTGTGGGGGGACAGGGGCAGGAGGGGGATGATCCGGGCATGGCAGAGCTTGAGGGGGATGGGGCGGGTGCGGGGAGGGATGTTCCATGTGGGCCATGTGCCCATCCGCATGGGCTGTCACAGGGCTACGGGGGCGCCAGCCACCTGCACCATGGTGAGGCCGATGCGTCCCCCCTGGACGTGGACATGGCACACATAGCCGCTGACAGGTGCACCGTGGATGCAGCCACATAGACACGGGGAGACCTGTGTCTGTGTGGCTGCATGTGCGGACTGCGCGTGGCAGCGGCTGTGCGTGTGCATGCACATGCCCAGAGACAGCACGCCCTCATCATGGGGCAGGTCCTGGCGACCCTGAACATGGTGGCTGACCGGCTGCGCTTGCTGGAGGAGCGCATAGCTGGGGGTGCGCTGGATCAGCCACCATGTGACAGGGGTCCCCAGGGTGTGTAGCGCGTGGATACGCAATGCACACCCACCCTGTGACAGCCCATGAAAGGCCTACCCCACGCAGGGAGAGCAGCAGGGCTGCATGACAGGGATGTTGCCATGATGGCCTATGTCACAGCCACCACACACTGTTCATGTGTAAATAAAGGTTTTCATTGTTAGCAGTACACTGTGCTGTCCAGATATCCTTCTTTGCTATGGGTCAGTGGTCTGTGAGCGACACATGAGGGCACACACATGTGTGTCAGTGTACAATACAAAGGGTGTGTGCAGGGTACTGTACATGTGTCATGCATCTAGCAATACTACGGACATTACATGTGGTAGTGCCACACATGTCCCAGAGCACACACATGTAACAGTGCCCAGGGACCAGCAGTGGTGGAACATGCAAGGCTATGTGCAACATCTGTGATGGGCGCAGTCCAGGGTGGAGGATGGCATGGACACAGCAGGTGGGCTAATGGACACTGAGCGTAGATGTGCACAGGGCTATGGGTGGACAGAGTGGACATGGCCACAAGGTGACATGGGCTGTGCCACATGTTGGGTCCATTACTCGTGTATGTCATGGTGTTGGGGGGCATTTTGCAAGTGATGCACATGGGGGCTCCACTGCATAAAGGGTGACTCGTGCCATTTGTCTATATATGATACATAGCGTGGCACAGAACACAGGACAGCAGCACGGACATTGACCCTTGCAACCACATGGACTGTCCCTCCACACATGTGCCTGTGGGGCATCTCAGGAGGGTCTGGATAGTATGCTATGTGCACGATGTTAGTGGCATGGGAGGGGACGGACATTTAGTTGGTATGTGAGGAAGGCTAACCGTGTGCTGTTCTGAGCGCTACACTGATGGCTGCCCAGGGGCCACAGGGACAGGTATCGGACACAGTGGGATGCGTAACAGAGAGGACTGGCGGTCTGCCTGCCATGCAAAAGGTGCCTGTGGGACTGTCTATGGTCATTGGAGCACGGCGCGTAGACTCAGTAGCGCCTGTCTATGACTGAGGGTATACTGTACCTTTGCTAAAGCTGTGCCCGCAGTCTGGGTGAGTGTATGTGCTGTGGCCTGATCCCTTTGGTGTTTCCCGAGACCTGGATATGTAGAGTCCTATCCTGTTAACATAGGGGATAGCAAGGCATGCTGAGTGGGGCATAGACACACCATCAATGTACTGGTGCCCTCAGCAAATCAGGTCCTCCTACGAGGACCCATGTGATGTCAGACATATCCATTGTGTGGAAGCAAACTGGGCACAGGCCATAACCTTGCTCCACCCACCCCCCCACCAGGATATCTGGCCCCCCCCCCCGTGGGCCCAGTTAACGGCCATGCACCATCATGGGTGCACTGTATGTCACCCACCACCACCACTCATCCCGATTCAGAGCCAATGCAACCAGCCCAGAATTGGTGGCGGCCCCATCAGGTCATTTCCAACACGCCACTAATAGGCCATTGCCAGACCTTTCCCCCCAAAAATCATCCCACTGCACATTTCCAGTCCTGCCCCCCCCCCCATCACCCACAGCCCACATGATGCCATGCTCTGTCCCCCTCCATGGCCCATGAGCGCTTGCTGCAAACCCCCAGCCCCCTAGCTCACGGGGAACAGATGAGGCGAACAGATGTTGGCTGCAGCTGCTGGACAGTGTGTGCCTGCCGGTGTGCGCCCAAGAGCAGGTGGGGCATCCCATGCTGCCCACAGCAGTGTCGGTGGCTACACCATATGTCAAAATAGTTTGCAGCGCCCATGCCCCAGGGTCATGCATGGGTGGGCTGTGCGTGATACAGGCCCCCACAAGAAGCATAGGAGACATGACATGTTCTACAGCCGCATGTTCATGCTTTTATTTTCCCCTTCCCCTGCCCCTGCCATGCCTTGCCCGGCCCCTCCCACCCTGCAATGCCGGTGGCTCTGTTGCCGGCACCGCTGCCGTTGCTGCTGCTCACACTGTTGTTGGTGGAGCTGGCGATGGCGGTGGTGGTGGTGGTGGCACCCCCATTTGTGCAGCTATGGCTTGCATGGTGGCCGCCATGCTCTCCGCAGCTGTGGCTACCCTTGGGACCCCCATCAGGACCCTGTACATCATGTTGTGGTGTCTCCGTAGGGCACGTCTTTGCCTCCGCTGCTCCCTCAGACACGCACGCAGTAAATGCCGTATACCTGTGAAGACAGCAGGTAGTGCATTGTCGTCATGGAATGACAGGACTATCGATGCAGATGCATTGAGAGCAGACAACATTTTGGGACTCACCCTCTGCATCCCTGTGTGCCGCTGCAGTGTGCGCCTGCATTTGTTCTATAACCGCTGCCACTGCTGATGGCGCTGCATCCCTGTTACGTCATCCTCCCTCTGCCGGCACGTCCCCGGGCTCGTCACTCACGTCTGTCCCCCCTCCACACGCAGGTGGGTTGATAGTGCCACTGTCACCAATGGGTGTGTTTGGGGGAGCTCCTGCATCCACCGGTACCGGCTCCGGCACTGGATCCATGGGGGCGGATGTCCAGGGCTGGCTGTCCCCATTCACATCGGCGGCTGCAGCTATGGCAGCTATGTCACCTGTGGGACAGAGTATCATATAGGTCGGATACAGCACGACTGCCTGTCTGCACGCATCCCACTCCCATAAGAGCACATGTGTGTGGGTGAGCCACAGGGTCCTGGTGGGGGCCCTTTCCCCCTCCCCCATTCCCCAATGCCTAGAGGGGCCATTGAGAGGGGCCGTTGCCCTGCCACTTCCAGTGACCTCTTCCCCCGTGCATGCTACCACATACCCCATGCAGCCCCCTTACCGCTATCAGCACTGCAAACACAGTCCGTGTTCGACACAGGTACATTGTGCTGCCCTGTCGGCCATGTTGACACATTCGCGGGCGTGCTACCTCCACCAGCCCTGCACCCTTTCCACTGCAAGACATTTACAGCCTCTGCTGGTACTGTGGGGCCTCTTGCTTTGGCACCGCACCCATACACTGTGCTATGGCACTCCCTGCACACCATGGGCATGCCCCACCCAATGGGTCATGGCACAGAGGCTGGTTACATGGTTGTGCTGCCCCCAGGGTCCTCAGTTTGCACAATCATGGCACCAGAACCACAGTCCACCCTGGGCCACCCCCACACATGTGCGCTTGCACGCTCTCACTGGTACAGCTCACTCACACACTTACCAGCACCTGGGTGCGCAGTGTCCAGCTCAGGTGGAAGGCCATGTATATATGTAGGGCCGAGTCGCTCTGCCAATCTCCTTTCCAGATCAGTAGGGTTTGCGACCTGTGCTGGGCCGCCTCCGGTGCTTTGGGCCCCTCTCCTCTCCCTTGTCAGCTCCTTTCGGATATTGCGCTTGATGTCGCAATACCTCTTGTGAAGGCTCTCAACATCTCTGTGCGGGCCAGCAGTGGTGGACACTTGGGCCTGTACCTCGGCCCATGCCTTGGCACGTGTGGCACCAGATGTGGTGGTGCTCTGCTGACCAAAGAGTATTTCATATCGGTCCAGGATGGCTGACAGGAGGAGGTCATTCTCCTCCTGGCTGAACCTGATGGCTCTCTTTCGATATTCCTCTGGGAGGGTGGCCCTGCACCGCTTCTGACCCTGTGGACATGGGGTCTCCTGCATGCCTGATGGCCCTGGCCTCTCCCCATCAGTGCAGTGGGTGTCCATTCCTGGAACCTGCTGTGCTGCTGTAGTCTCCGACGTCTGGCTGGTATGTTCCATCATGAATGTGTGCTGAGGAGCGGGCCATGTTGTCCTCCACAGCTTTATATAGCTCTCGTGTGGGTATGTCTCTGAGCACATTGCGTGCACGCGTAGCGTAGGCGCGTTCCGTATGCGCTCTTCTCCTGCGCACACATGGACGTGCGTTACGTGTACACGTGGTATGCGTCTCGGTGAGATCTTGGCGTCTTCCATATTCAGAAGCGTGTATGCCCCGCGGGATCTTTAAGGTATGCTGCGTCACACGGGAACACAGGGTTTGTGATCGGAATGCCTTTAGCCTGGGGCAATGCGGAGGTACGTGCGGGCCTCCGCGTGCTATGCTGAGGGCTTTCGGACCTTGCTGACTACAGGGTGTTGGTTGTGCTGGATGCTTCTGATTGACCAGGTGTGTGTTGTTTGTGTGATTTCTGCTCCCACCCTGTACCCTATTTCACAGCCACCTGTCCCACATCCTGTGTCTATCATGGCTCAGACTGTGAATTCAGGTGGTGCAGTCATTGCATTACTGGAGCTAGCTGAGCTGCGCTTTCCGGCAGAGGGAGATGCTGGTCCTGGGGCTGCGGCCCTGGGCATGGGTCCTGACCCGATGCAACACAGGCCTGCAGCTGTGGAGGGTCCACATGCGGGTGTGGTGGAACAACGGCGCCGTAGGCGTCCTGAGGGGCGGCCATGCCTGCAATGCCTCTACAGGCCCAGGGCCCTGCTACAGAACATCAGGGAGGACCAGGTGATCTCCCTCTACCGGCTGGACACAGGGGCTATTAGGGAGCTCTATGAGGATCTCCGGCCTGACCTCGAGCCCCTGACTGCACGGTCACATGCTATACCGGGAATGGCCAAGCTCCTTGCTGCCCTACATTTCTTTGCCTCTGGCTGTTTCCAGACCTCAGTGGCCGCAGTGGGTGGAATGAGCCGGCCAACGTTCTCTCGCTGCCTCCACCAGGTACTGCGGGCCATGGTCAGCCGGGTTGGGAATTACATTGCCATTCCCAACAGTAGGCAACATTGGGTGGCCCTGGGACATGCATTCCAGCAGATTGCAGGGATACCACATGTGATGGGTGCAATAGATTGCACACATGTTGCCCTCATCCCGCCACGCGACAGGGAGGTTGTGTACCGGAACCGCAAACACTTCCATTCCCTCAATGTGCAGGTTGTCTGTGATGCAGGTATGCGTACCATGAATGTGGCCCGCGTTTCCCAGGGTCAGCCCATGACTCCTATATCCTGCAGAACTCAGCACTCTTTGGAATGTTTGAGGCCGGTCAATATGAGGACTGTGTCCTGCTGGGTAGGTATTTCACACATCCTGTGTTGAGCGACCATATGTGTTTCACGTGGGCACCATTGTCACCTGTGTCCTCTGCATGCAGGACATGGTGCTGTAGTGCCCTTGTGCTGACTATTCTTGTGCTGTGGCCCCAGCGCACCTTGTCACCTGGGCTGTGCTCACATACCTCTGTGGATCAACACCCATCCCCTTGCCTACCATGTGCCTATTCTTGCTCATCGGTGTCACCACGCACCCATGTGTTGTCGTTTCTGCCCAGCCCTAGATGTTTACATCGCTATCAGCCTTTTCCATGGTCAGTCGGGACATGCATGGTGCAAAGGTTTCACATATGTCGGCCTGTGTCTTGTGTCCATCTCATGCCCAATGTGCCATGGGACTGTGCATGTGGCAGCCAGGGGGGGGGGGGAGGGGGTTTGGGTTACAGGCGGAACAGGACCATAGACAAGCTGTACAGTGTGTATGTGACCTACTGATCCACCTTGTCGGGGGTGGCACGTGTCAGGGTGTATGTGCGAACCTGCTATCACACATGTCTGCTGCTTGACTGTTTGCTTTTGCCTGTCTGCGCTGCCACCCCCACCTTGCCAACCCGGGTTGTGGTACACTGACATATCACCTGTGTGCCATATCACATCATGACCCAGCTACCTGCACACCTGACCATCTATGTAACGGCACGTGTGATCCTGTTCTCCCAGATGCGGTCTCTAGTGCACCACAACTGTGTGCAATGCTGTGCCGTCATGTGTGTGTGACCATGTTTCCCTGCTGTCCATTTGTGCATTGCTACATCAGGGTTTCCATAGGTTCTTCTTCTCACATGTGCCTTACTTCCATTTCTGTTTGCAGGTGATGCTGGATATGGGTGTCGCGCCTGGCTTCTGACCCCTGTGTGTGTCCCTCGGACAGGTGCAGAGATGCGGTACAATGAGGCCCATGCCTCCAGCCGCTCTGTCATTGAGCGCACCTTTGGCGTTCTCAAAAGTCGCTTCAGGTGTCTGGATAGGACTGGCGGAGCCTTACAGTACGGGCCCTTGACTGTGGCAAAGATCATACTAGCCTGTTGCATCCTACACAACATTGCTCTCAGGCACAATGTTCCAGTCGATATTAATGAGGATCTTGGGGTGGATCCTGTGTGCCCTCCTGCACCTGGCCATGTGGACACACGTGTTGGGATGGCGGCCAGGCAACGTCTGATCGGGGAGCTCTTCTCCTGTAAGTTCAACGGCTGCTGGTTACCTTTATCTGGGTTAACCATGTGTGGACAGGTGTGTCATTTGTGCAGCAGTACCGTGTCGTGTGGCAACATGTCAGATGTGCTTTTGCCTCCCCAGGATGAGCTTCTGCTTTATGGGACCCAGGAACATTACTGATCATACTGCCCGATGCTGTGCTACATGTGATGTTTCTGTGTGAACAACTGCAACAGGCAGCTGACTCGGGTGAGTTGCAATACAGTGCGTTTTGCATTGCAGTCGCCATGGTGTGACCCATATATGTTGCTTACTCTCTGCTGCTCCTATGGTGCTGCACTGCTCTCGGGCCCACTTCCCCATCACCCTTAGGTTAGGTTTGTCACACATGTGGCGGGGCATGTGACAGGCCTGCCTGTTTACTGGTACCGCTGCTGCCGTTTGGTCCAGCCACCATGACTCAACTGTTCTGTCAGGCACATGCTCCTCTTACGTTCGCTTGTCCCTGACCACGGCCCATCAACATGGCTCTCCATTGCCCTGTCCCCTTCTGGCCCTTTCTTGTCGCTCCCCTGATATATTTGCTTTGGTTTGCACTGCATGATATTTACAGGGTCGTGTATGGACCGGTTCATATGTACCTCCCATCCCTCCTGTGGACTGTGATATAGTCTGTGTACCCCTGCTCGGAATGTGATTTGCATTCTGTTTAGTCTTTGGGGTGCCCTCACCTGGCACACAGCTGTGGTTATGTATGGTGACATGCTGTGGTCCTGTCTACAGCCATTTGTGTATGCCTTCTGGTGTTACGGTAGTTATTATTTTCCAGCTACACTTTCCATCCTAGTGTTCATGGCTTTTCACTCTCTCTGTCCCCATGTCGTTATGTCTTTCCTTCACTGGTACCTGTGGTCATGGTAACAGTCACCTATTTGCCTTTAGCTCCTGGCCTCACTTATCATCGTCATCACCATTGGGTATCTTCCTTTAGTAGATCAATCTGCATCAGTGTGATGTGACATGTCCAGTATGTTGCTGTGCACTGTCACCCCGTATCCTGCACTGCTACCCTTGTCTGTATTTCATCTCTGTGTTTTTGGCGGGCCTGTGACTTCTGCGTGGCAAGGCCACTCCTCTGGCCACCTCCGCCTACACACAATCATACATTTTCTCCACAACTGACACACACTTTTGCTCTAGTATACTGGGTGGGCAACACATTTTGTTATGTTGCTTTAGGCAGCAACATGTTTGTCTGCACTTCTTCATAACACATGGGATGTCCACAGGGATGTAGGTCCAGTAACGCACTACTGTCCCTCGGTCAGTCACCTATCCATTTGTCTTTACCGTGGGTTCTGTGTGGTGTTCATACTACATCTGTCTCTGTTGCACACAGGTTCTGCAGTCCCTGCAGACACCACTTGGAGTCCCTACGGCACACTGACCATGTCCCACGTACCCTTTTTGGGGCACCGTGCCACATGGTTCTGTGAGCCAGGGTTCCATCTGACCTCTCCTATCTGTGTGAACCTCATATCTCACTTGGCATTGGGCCACCCTTCTCGGGAGCATACTGGTCACCTGTATCATACTTCCTCTTGGGCACACTGTTGGGCTACTGTCTTTTCCTGTTATATTGCAGTGCGCACACATTCATTTGACCATCCCTGGGACGGCACTGTTAGGGGTGACTACCCCCTCATATGTTCCTCTCGACTCTGCTGATGTACATGTGCAGTGCACCATGCATGTTTTCGCTTACACCCATATCCTTACCCCCCAACGGGCACTTTGGGTGGTGGCATGACACGCTTTCTTTGCACAGTCTGGGGGTTGTGGGTTGTGGTAGTGCAGCCATCTGCATATTCTTTATGCACATATTCATAGTATTTTCGTGTTTCCTCTAGATCTCGCCAGTGGCTTTCGCTTCATGGAACAGGTCTATGATGTTAATGGGCCTTCTATATTTGGTAATGATCTTGGCCTCGGTCTGGATTGTGTTTGCCATATGCCCTTGTTTGCTGAGACCTTGTTTTGTTTCATTGACACACTTTCTTTGTATGTGCATGCCGCAATTGCTGGGGGTCTGTTGTGGTGATTTGTAGCGTTTCACAGTTCTGCTCCATGAGCTTGCCACCTCATTTTTGTGACTGTGTACTTTTCACGGACAATTTGGCCGTCTAGCTATTTCATTACCTATGGGGGCCCCATTGTCATGGATTCCAGACGACATATGGAGGGTTTGGTGACCCTTTGCAGGGCATCTTGTAGTTTTACATTGCATTGGTGATGGCAGCAGCACCACCCTCACAGTGCAGACTCCTCAGGGAGCCTCATCGGAACACCTATGGCATGACCTGTGGGGCTCTCTGTAACACGCCCTATAGGGTGCATGGGCAGACAGTGCACATTTAACTTTACCCAATGGTGTGACTTGTAGGGTGCCCTATACAGCGCCCTCAGGGTATAGCCGTTTGAGTGTGTGCTTGCCACCTGCGCCTGTTATACGTACAGGACAAGCTGCTTCTGCCATCACTATATTGGTGTGTGGGTGATGTCGCTGATGCTCCACAGAACCACCTGCCTGTCAGGTACACATTCACATGATACAGGGCCCAGGGCATGGTAGGGTTCCCTACAGGGGTACGGGGGCATGGCAATTAGGTTCTTATCTGCCTTGTTTCTGGATCTCTTTGAGGTTTGCTTTCCTTCATTACATGATATGAGGATATTTTTGACTATGTACATCTCTCAACCACGATTCTGGATACACATTCACCATGTTTTCTTCTTGTGAGGGCTGAGGCTCTCTGGATTGTACGGGCCCTACATATGGGAGGGGGGGTGGGCACTTTCTCCAACCTCTCCGGTTGTTTATCGCCGACAAAAACTGGGGGATATGTATGGCTTCAAAAGTGTACTGACTGGTCATCCACGTCACTGACTGTGGATTGCAGAGGGTACTGTTGCAGGCAGCATTTGTCTTTAGGACCACGGGGGGTTTGAACACACAGACCTTGCACCATCTGCCAGTGTCTTACCCATTGTGCTACAGATCTGGCTACCTTAGGGGACAACTTTTATAGATTCTTATGGGGCGCCCTGTTGGGCTAAAGTCTGTTGCTACTGTGTGACAGTGACACACACTCATTTCGCCCTCCCGTCCCAGGTGGCTGTGTAGGTACATAGCCCTTGCTGTGTTCATCTCTGTGCCGCTGATCTTCCTGTGCGTTGCACCATGGGTATGTTTGCTTTGGGGCAGATCCTAGCCATCACAGCGGGCCATTTTGGTGGTACCCTGCTGCCCTTCAGGTGACAGCCAGGGGGTTGTTCACAGCTATGGGGCTGCTGCCCGGTGGTTCTGTCCCAGGCTGTGGGGCCAGTGGTCATGGGCTCATAGCACAGTGGGCTTTGTTTCTCGGACTGACTGCAGCATTGCATATATTTTCGGCGCATTGCTGCTGCCAGAAAAACCCCATCAGCATTATGCCACGTTACAGTGCCTCGGGGGCGCCCCATGCGGCACCTTATCTGGCACCCTTTACATTGCCCGCTATGGTGTTCTATAGGTGACATTTTGGTGGGCCTCTGTGGACAGTGCACTTTCTACTGTGGCCTGTGTGGTGCATTATGGGATGCCATCTGCGGCACCTTTGGTTGCACCTCTGTGCTGGTGTGTTTGCTGGCAACACTGCGTGTGGTAAAATATGAGACCTTGCCTCCTCATTCCCTATGTTAGGTACTGGGTGATGGCTGGGACAGCCTTCTGCATTGTGCATACTGGGGAACCTGGGGGATTCGAACCCATGCTGCCTGTAACAGCGGTCAGTGAGCTAACCATTGTGCTACAGCTCTGTTCCTGTGTTTTGTATCTGTACGCTTTTTTGTGGTTGACGCGCAGTAACGCGCCACCGTGCCAACGCGCCCTGTTACGCTCGTTAGGTTTTGGAATGCGCGTTGCCCATAACGATGTACCGCCTATGTTCTTATTTGGGAGTTTCCGTCTACCGCGGCTCCTACCGCGAATCACACTAACGCACTTTAGTAAACATACCCCTATGTAACCATAGTTTTGGTTGTTCTTTCCTAGGTGAATAACTTTGTACTTTTCTACATTACATTTCATCTGCCATTTGGGTGTCCAGTCTTCCAATTTATCAAAGTCCTCTTGCAATTTTTTAAATTAAATTTCAAGTTATTCCATACAATAAGTAGAACAAGAAATATGAAAGACATATATTTCACTTACATATACCAATAGACCATTAATTCATGAGAATCTAAGTAAATACACATATAATACATAAAAGTCCACATTATGGGAGAGTGGAAAAATCATTAATAAATGTTAGTTCAAAGAAAAATAATATATGTCATTGGTAGCATGTTAATAAACAAAACCCTAAATTGCACTAACCCGTCACCCCAGATTGAGACTTATAATTCTTAAGAAAAACCTCTAAGTGATCTGGTTCCAGAAAACCATAACTCTTCCCACGATAATCTATTACACACTTACATGGGAACTTAAAAAAAAAAAGTAGCCCCCAATACTAAGGTGCAATTTTTCAATTCCAAAAAAGCTTTACGGCAATTTTGAGTTTATACGAGAGACATCTGGGAATAGAGTGATCTTCTGACCACAAAAAAGCACATCCTTTTTAGAAAAATATGTTTTCAATACAGACTTCTTGTCCAGATCTGTAACAAAAGTAATAATCAAAGTTGCACGAGTAGAAATAATATCAGAAGAGGACTCAAGAAATTCTGAAATATCTAAACTGCTAAGTGAAATCAATTGAGCGGGGTCCTCGCCCACCAAATCATTACCCTCAATTTTTTTTAACCTAGGAATATAATATAAATTTGCAACCTTAATATCCTCAGGTTGTTCAAACTTTAAAACTTCTTTCAAATACTTATGTAATAAAATAAGAGGGGAGAGATAGTGTGTAACTGGAAAATTTAAACACCTCAGATTTTTAGACCGAGATGCATTCTCTAACATTTCAAATTGTCTATGAAAATACAAACTATCCTTAACTGAGGCAACTGACACTGCCTGAACAGAGCCTACTTTTGCCTCAACCTGACTCAATCGTTCACTCTGAATCAAATACTGAGCATCATATTCAGCAAATTTAGCAATAGAGTCCCAAGTAAATTCTTCAATTTGTCCCAAAGTTCCTGTTAAAGCAGCTTCAGTACGAGTAACTACCACCCACATATCTTTCAAAGTCACATCCTGAAGAGGCGAAGAAGGACTAATAGCACTTCCTATCACTGATGGGACATGAACCACTTTAGGTAGTGGCAGTTGTTTAACATCTAGGCAGCCTCGAATCAAAGATACTACAGAAACTGAAGTGGCATCAGTGCGGAAGGAGGGGCCACCTAAACCTTCCGTCCCCACCGCTACCTGATCAGATGACGAGAGGGGTAGGGTTAAAGCCCCTATTGGAGATGAGGCTGAAAGTGAGGGAGTACTTACAGAGGCCGATAACTCCAAGCTACAGTCTTCCACAGCCTGTTGAATCAGATGTTTATCCATAGGGCCCTCAGTCTAGGAGGCCTTCATAGTTGATGCAGCTGGCATACTCTTCTTCCTTCTTTTCCCCATACTGGAGAAACAACTCACTTCCACTCCTCAGAACCCCAAAGAGCTCTGAAGGGGCTCCAAAGGGGTGTGGCCTGCCCCTTTCGTCATGCCCCTTCAGGCACGTGCCCGAGGGATGCACCCGCGGCCGTGTCCAGCGGTGCAGCACAGATTTAAATAAGGCCAGGCAGATGTCAGCAATCAGCATACAATGCCCGCAGGTGATATCCAGCCACCGGACAGGGCCAGACTCCACTCCCCAGCATCCCGCAGTGCAGCCCAGATTTAAATAAGGCCAGGCAGACATCAGCAATCAGAATATAATGCCCACAGGTGATATCCAGCTACCAGATAGGGTCAGACTCCACTCCCCCTCTTGCAATTTTTCACAATCCTCTTGCATTTTAATAGCTTTGAATAATTTAGTGTCATCTGCAATTTTGATCACCTTACTCGTTATTCCAATTTCAGGTCACTTATGAAGATGTTAGAAATCAGTGGGTCCAGCACAGCTCCCTGGGTTACTGCACTATTCACCTTTCTCCATTGAGGAGATTGGTCATTTATCGCTACTTTCTGTTTTCTATTTGTAGCCATTTCCTGTTCCACAGTAGTACACTGCCTCCATTCCCATGACTTTTTAATTTTGCCAAGACTCTCTCATGAGGGATCTTGTTAAAGGCTTTCTGAAAATCCAGATATACTGTATCAACTGGCTCACCTTTGTCTACCTGTTTATTCACACCTTCAAAAAATATAAGAGATTAGCACGATAAGGCTTTTCCTGGTTAAATCCTTGTTGGCTTTCTCCCATTAAGCCATGACTATCTACATGATCAGTAATTTTATTCTTTACAGTGTTTTTTTACTATTTTGACCAATACTTGCATCAGGCTCACCTGTCTGTAGTTTCTGGGATCATCCCTGGAACTATTTTTTAAAAACTGGCATTACATTGGTCATTCTCCTTGACTACAGATGATTTTAATGAAAGTTCACAGATTACTGTCAGCATACATCAGCATGACATTATGCCTAGCATAGGTGTCATGGCTTTTCCCAGACCTTGGATTGCAAGCAGCTTTGACACTCTGGTGATGTCAGTCTCCAGACTTAATGAGCGTAATTTACCTAATGAGATTAGCTCTGACCCCTGGTGATGTCAGTCTCCAGACTTAATGAGCATAGTTTAAACAGCTCCTCCTTGCTAATCAAGTGATAGCAGACCTCAAACAAACCAAATTATGACAGAGGGAGGTGCTGAAGAATTTCACTATAAAATACAGAGGACAAAAATATCTCGCTGTCTTCCTATTTTCATCGGACACTCCTTACCCCCACCCTTCTTTCTCTTCTTATTTCATCGGACACTCCTCACACGCACTTCTTACCGACACCCCCCACCCTTCTTTCTCTTCTCTTCCTATTCTTTAAACACCCACTTCTGACCAAAGCAGCTTTATACATCTGTTCTGTACCTTTGTAATAAGCCTATTTCTATATAAAACCCTTTTTCCAAGCCACACCAGTTTTGGTTGTCTTATTGTGCCACTAACCCTACTGTCTCTGTGAAATGAACCCAGGACCAAACGGAGAGTAGATACCAGAAGATTACATTTTAAAAGATTACAATTACTAATAGTAGGTCTGCAATCTCATATTTCAATTTTTTCAACACCCTTGGATGTGTACCCTCTGGTCTAGGTGATTTGCTACTCTTCAGTTTATCAAATAGTTGTAACACATCTTGCCAGTTTATCAATATTTCTTTCGGTTCTTCTGATAGATCAGCTTTATATTCCATTTCAGGCATTTGTACCTTCCCTACATCTTCTTCAGTAAAGACCAAAGCAAAGCATTCATTCAGTCTCTCCATTATGGCCTTATCTTCACTTAGCGCCCCTTTTACCCCTCTAGCATCCAATGGTTCAACTGACTCTATAACAGGTTTTTTGCATTTTTGTTTCCACTACAACTTCTTTTCAATTTCTCTCTTTGCCTGCCTTATCAAGGGCTTGCATCTATCTTGCCAATGCTTATGTTGTTCCCCATGTTTGTAATTTGGCTTCTTTTTCCATTTCCTGAAAGATGATTTTTTGGCAACAATAGCCTCTCTGACCTCTCCTTTAAACCATGCTGACAGTTTTTGGTCTTTTTTCTACTTTTCTTGTGTTATGTGCACCACACTGACTACACAGGGCTCCATAGCATGCGAGGAATACTCTGCTATCCTCTATGTGGATGGCAGATATGCACTGTGGGAAAGGCCCAGCAACAGACAGTTTATCTGCATTGTCCACACTAGCCCCCTGAGATGATAGGTATGTATCCTAAAGCTGCAACACTCTGTGATAGAGCTGTGGGCCAGCAGCCAAGTTCCAATATGTGTAATACCATTTTGGTCTTTGCATTGCAAAGACATTGTTCATGAAGCAGAGAATCTGCATGTGTACCTGCCTTATAACCTTCATTTTGGAAGATGCAGATTGCTTGATATGTAGAAGATTCCTGGGCGCAACCTCTGTCCCCATCTTCTCTGGATCATTGGTCTATGGAGAGAGGAACTGGTTTATGTTCTTTCTGGCTACACATTATCATCTCTGCAGTCCATATTATCTATGGCCTACCCAATATCTATTCACTACTGTGAAATTCTGTTTATACCCTGTAGGCAGATGGGGAGTCGAGGATGAGCCTGTGCTCCAGGATGATGATACTGCAACAGGTGAGATCGCTGTCTAACTGAGGATGATAGCAATCAGCAGGCCAATCCCAGAGTTGTATCCACCTCACAGAAGAGTCACACAGTACAGGCAAACCTCAGATAGTTCTGAGATCATCACCCCCTCCCTGGCATAGAAAAATAGAAATATGATGACAGAAAAAGACCACATGGCCTACCTAGTCTGTCCTTCCATATCAACCACTAGAACAGTCCCCTTTGCTGTGCCCTTCTCGGGGCAGGCCCTCCTTTACCTTGATTCTTAGGCTTACCTGGCCCTTCTAACAGGAAGGAAAAAAACAAGACACACACACACAGAAAACCAGATATATTAAGATCCAGAGCTCTAGAGGAAGATTATCAGGGGGTCCAAATCAGGACTCCTCCTCCGACCACCTTCGAAAATCTTCTGCAAGAGATCTTCCTTTTATTAAGAATTTTCGGCTGACATAGTTAAATTTTAATTAACATAGGATGATAATCATGTTACTAAATTACAGGTTTGGAATAAAATCTGCTTACAGGATCATTTTTCTGCTGATGCTTTGCAAAAGTCATATAAAAGCGGAAGTTTCATAGCCATAATCATAATCACCAAGTGATAGCAGGTGTCGCTACAATTCTTTCATCAAACAAGAGTTGATTAGTTACACTTACAAATTCTTTCTAAATTCTGCTGATTTCCCAAGCTTTCATTTGATTTCAAGTTACATGTTGACCTAAGGTCTCTGATTCTCGGAAAGTTCATGCAATAGTGCTGACATTACTTGTTATCTAAAATTTCACCCATCATTTACCACAAGAAGGGCAGAGGGACTGCCTGTAACACAGAAAGTCCACAAAATTTGCAGAAGCCAGCCTTTGGTAATATTAGCTGTGTACACAATTTGTTACTTAGGGGTATGTTTACTAAACCGTCTTAACGTGCGCCCAGTGATAGTGTGCAGGCTGCCATAAAAGGAGTGGGCGTTTCGGTCTTAATGGAGCAAAACCGGATTATCGTGCGATAACGTGCACTGCACACATTATCGGGCAAGATGCCGCTAAGCACGTTAACGTGCGGTAATCTTAAGTAGGCACGCAGACATACACACAAAGAAGCAGAGGTGTAGCACAATGGTTAATACACTGACTGATGGTGCAGGGGTCATGAGTTTAATCCCCCAGTGTGCCTAATGCATATGGCTGGCTGAGGCATTAGCTGTTATGTGCAAGTATTGCTTTTTGAGGCATGTTATGTATATTTTAATTAGTGCTGCCAGCAAACACACCCTAACCTAAGGTGCCGCATAAGGCACTCTATAAGACACTCCACAGGGCACATTATAAAGTGCACTGTCCGCCAAGGCACCCTATAATGTCCCCTTGGGGCACCCTATAAGGCAATTTATAGGACACCTTATAAGGCACCGCAGAAGGTGCTTTATAGGGCACCTTATGGGGTGCCTTATAGCTACAGTACTCTGTGGGTGTTTTTTCTCGCAGCAGTAATGTACATTAAAAATAGACAATGCCTCAGACAGCCCTATCAAATAACCCCACCATGGGTTTGAACCCATGACCTCTGGCTCTACAGGCAGTGAAGTAACCAGTGGGTTACAGCTGCTAACAAACCCCTGGCTGGCTATAGAAGGACTGCAGGTCACCACACAAACAGTCTGCTGTGGTTACCAGGATAGGGTTAACCCACCCGTACCCATGATGCACTGCACATGTAAATTAGCAGTCTACAGATGATCACAAGATGGGGTATGCACCCCCAAAACACCTCAGCCTGGTAGGGGGAACTGACTGTGTGTGATACTGGCACAGAGTAGCTACAGACCATCACATTGTGCGGGTACTGTGCTCACCCTGAGGGAGAGGTGGGGCGCCCAGCACCAGGTCCACAGCACCTTTCATAGCTGATATGTGCCATGCTGCAGATCCCCATCAGTGCTACTGTGTGTGATAGGTAGTTCCTGCAGACACACCTAGAATGCATCTGCATTTCTCAGTCATGACTAGCCCTTATGGCTAGCTATGACTAGCCCTTATGGCTAGCTATGACTAGCCCTTATGGGCTATGATGGGCCCTTATGGGCTATGATGCTAGCCCTTATGGGCTATGACCTATCAACGCCAGATCCATTAGAAATAAAACCCACATCATACACGATATCATTACAGACAACAAACCCGATATCCTCTGTGTCACCGAGACTTGGGTCACTAACACTGACCCAGCAATACTAAACCAATTACCCCATCCCAACTACACAGTATTTAACTGCCCCCATCACAACAGGAGAGGAGGAGGAGTACTTGTCATTGCCAAAACCTCCCTCACGTTCTCAAGCCCCTCCCTAACTGAATCCAAAGGCATTGATATACTCAAGATCGAAAACAAAACATCAATACTTTGCTTAATCTACAGACCCCCCTCAGCCCATCATGAAACCCTGGACACCGCACTAGAAAATATCTCAACCTCTGCAACCAAAAAACTGCGCATCATTCTGGGCGACCTAAATCTCCCATCGATTCCCCCTGTACAGGCAGACGCATTCTTTGAAGCCATGCATCAGCTCGGCTACACACAAATCATACAAGAACCCACACATAACAAAGGTAACACCCTTGATATGGTGTTCTTATCACACAACATCCAAAAATACACCAAACCTCGAGTAACCCCAGTCCCATGGTCCGACCATTTCCTAGTCGAAATTGAAATCCACCTACCTCCACAAAAGGTAAAGCCTCAAGCCGACCCAAAAAACACATCAACAGAGGAAATTCCAAAAATTCAATAGCGAAGCTTTGGTAACTTCTATATCTACACATGTTGAGTACACCACCACAGACCTAGACAAGCTGGTAGACCAATGGAACTCAGGGATCGAAGCAGCTGCAAGTCCAACATGGAAGACCACAAACGCTGTAACAAAGATAGGAACCGAACCATGGTACTCTCCCACGCTATCTAAAATGAAGAGAGAACTACGCAAACTCGAAAGGAAATGGAGGAAAAAGCAAACCGAAGAATGCAAGCAACTATACCTAACACTCCTCGCAAGATACAAGAATGAGGTAAACCTCGCTAAAAAGACACACCACACTAATCTACTCAACAAAGCGCTCAACAGACCCAGAGAACTTTTTGAACTCGTGAAATCTCTGACCAAAACTTCACAAAACTCCATCTCTGCAGACGATATAAAGGCCCAGACGCTTGCCAACCACTACGCCAAAAAACTAAATCCGAAACTTCCCACAAACATGACCAAAGGCATGCCACTAGCTCTCACCACTCGAGAAACCACAACTGCCCCTCAAGCAGACCCAGAAACAGAATGGAACACCTTCCAGCAATTAGGTGAGCAACAAATCTTAAACATCATAACCAACTTAAACACCACTACCTCCCCCCTCGACCCATGCCCAGCCGCTTGGATGAAAGCAACCAAGAAAGACAACGCAAAACCCATCGCGCACATTGTCAACCAGTCTCTGAAACAAGGAATCATGCCGTCTCATCTCAAGAAATCAATTATTAGACCCATATTAAAAAACAAGTCGCTCAACAAAAGTGACCCTGCATCATATCGCCCAATCTCAAGCATAGCTTTCCTAGCAAAGATGATTGAAAAAGCGGTCCAGCACCAACTCCAGGACCACATGGACGAGATAAAAGCCCTAGATGAACATCAATACGGATTCCGTCAGAATCACGGAGTGGAAACACTACTACTGGCACTCCTTGACAATCTACTTAGGGGCCTCGAGAACAAAAACTCCATGTTCATACTCATATTCATCGATATCTCAGCGGCATTCGATACAGTACATCACACCACCCTTTTGGACCGCCTGGCCTCGCTAGGTATAACAGGGACCCCCCTGAAATGGTTCACATCATACATATCCAATAGGATGCAACAAGTGCAATTCAACAACGACAGAGCTGATGCTTTCCCCCAAACCCAAGGGATCCCTCAAGGGTCTGCCCTCTCATCCCTACTGTTCAATTTGTATATAAAGCCGGTATGCAGTATTTTCCAGAAATACAACATAAATTACCACATATATGCCGACGACGTGATGTTATACACACAGCTTGACATAACACAGCCTAACTTCAGGCCACTAGAAGAATGCCTTGACATGCTCCAATCATGGCTTCAGCAAAACAACATGTCAATAAATCACAAAAAAACAGAGGTCATGTTCATGTCCAAGAAAGCCAATTTCATCCCGCCCACCACAGTCACACTAAACAAAAACATATACGATACAAAGCCTGTAATAAAGTATCTAGGAGTCCTACTTGACAGCAACCTCAAGATGGACAAACACCTCAGAACAGTTAACCGAGCCATCTTTTACAAACTCAAAATCCTTCAACCACTCCGCAATATCCTCGAGAAATCCGACTTTAGGTCTGTTGCTCAAGCACTAATCATTCCCCACCTGGATTACAGCAATGCCATTCTACAAGGGCTTCCAAAGAGCACACTAAGCATCCTGCAAATGGCTCAGAACGTGGCTGCAAGAGTCATCATGGAAAAGAAAGTCACCGACCACATAACCCCAGTTCTAATGGACCTGCACTGGCTCCCAGTGGCCGCCCGCATCATCTACAAATTACTCATCACAACATTTAAACTCATCAATGGCATCGCACCATCATACCTCAATAACCTAATCACTATTCAACCTAGCAACAGGAGCAGGAGAACTATGAATCTCAACACCCTATGTATCCCGACCAGCATAAGATCTGTCAAGGCCGAAACAAGCAATAGGGCGTTCACATACTCAGCGCCAATCCAATGGAACCAACTACCGCATGAATTAAGGCTCACAAACAACCTGAACGAATTTAGACGAAAACTGAAAACCTATCTGTTTCAAACCCACTACAACTTGATCTAACTGCAATACCCTACCTCAGCCAGATCTCCTCTGCCGCACTCGGCAGCATATAATCTAATAATATATAGTCATGTATAACTTGTACACCTTGGCAACTAATTCCGTACAAATTGTATATAACCATGTATATAGCCTGTACACCTTGGCAACTAATTCTGTACAAATTGTATATATGGGGCCCCCCCCAATCTACTGAAATCAAATGTATACCTTGATCTGTGTGCTTTAATCAAATGTGTATCGTATCCAAATGCTTGTCCCGTGTTACGTAATCATTGACTAATCAAAATGTAAAACTGAAATCTCAATGTACCGTACAATACATTATGATTCTGTAAAGTAAACCGCTGCTGATCGTAGGAAGCAGCGGTATACAAGTGTTTACTAAATAAATAAATAAATAAATGCACCCAGAATAGTGCATATCCTGTGTGGGTGTCATGGTTACGTGAGTGAGTGAGGGAGTGTTCAGACCCATAGGCAGATTGCATACCAGCACTCTCTGGGGCTCAGGGTGGGGAAACAAGGTCTCCCACCAACAGATCCACATTCTACTTCCCTGCACTGGTGGCAGTAGAGGGGACCATCAACCCTAGTCCTTCTGGGAAACAGACACCCTACAGGACAGTCATGGCAGATCTGTACACATCCATAAAGCAATAGCAGACAGACAGTAGGCCTGAAAATGCCCCCCCCCCCCCCCACCACCACCACCACCACCACCACCACCACTATCTGAAATTCTCCAGCAGCAAGCCTCCAGCAAGACACATACTAGCTGCAGACAGTCTGCTAGCTAGTCCATACTCCTGGAGGAGATGCATGTACCCAGAACTGGGATGTCAGCATACACACCAAGCAGATAAGTCAGTGATTGGGCCCCAAAAGAGAACCCATAAATATCACATGAAAGAAACACTATATTGCGCTATGGGGGAACCTAGCCATGCCATGGTCACTACTCAGTCAGGGTGAGAGTGACCTCCCAGCAGGACATGCTGTGGCCGGGCACTACAATGTCCGAGCCATTGCCCTATGCCCTATGCAGATGCAGCCAGGCCAGTCCACCCTATCCAGGCTATTCCCACAGTACCTTGCTCCTCATTATGCACATTGGCAGGCCAATACTGGCAACAGTGCTAGCAGTGTGGGCTGTGGAGGGTGTTGGCAGCCACCACACACTGGATAGACAGACACACACTCCACACACCTATTCCACCATTGTGCAACTATAGAGGTGTTTGGCAGCCCTGGCCACCACACCAGTCCTGGGCACAGTGCAGGCATGGCTATGGTATGCAATACTCTTAGGGGAATGTTTACTAAACGCCGAAAATGTGCAGGTCCCCGTTAGTGTGCGTGTGCCATATAAGGAGTGGGCAGTTCAGGCAGAAAAAAGAAAAAAACCCGACCGTACGTGTGCGCGTCGCACTAATGTGCGGGGAACACATTAGCGCGTGGGAAGGCTAAGTGGGGCGCTGCTGGACACATATAGGAGCAGAGCTGTAGCACAACAGTGAACACACTAACCAATGATGCAGGGGCCACGGGTTCAATCCCCCATTGTGCGCAACAAAAAAGGCCAGCTGAGGCACCACCTTGAATGTGTAAAAGTGGTTCAGGAGGCAAAGTAATTTTGGACGGCATAAGGCGGCACACTGTTCATTTTGTACGGCATAAGGCGGCGCACTGCTCTTGTTGGGCGGCACAAGGCGGCACACTGTTCGTTTTGGGCGGCACAAGGCGGCGCACTGTTAATTGTGGGCAGCAGGAGGCGGCGCGCTGATGGGCATAAGGCTGCGTGCTGATGTGAGGCAGTTTAATAGTGGGCGGCAGAAGTGGCGCGCTGATGTGCAAGAAAAGGAACAGAGCCATAGCACAATGGTTAAGACACCGGCCACCCATGCAGGGATCATGGGTTCAATCCCCTGCTGTGCCCAATGAACACGGCTTGATGAAACATGACCTGCTATGGGCATTATTGCTCTAGGAAGCAGTGTATGCTAAGGCAGCACACTGTTAAATTTGGGCGGCACAAGATGGCGCGCTGATAGGCACAAGGCGGCGCGCTGATGCTAAAGCACAGGAACACAGCCACAGCACAATGGTTAAGACACTGACCAATGGTGCAGGGACCAGGGGTTCAATTCCTCACAATGCCCAGTAAAAAAGGCTAGCTGAGGCAGTATGTATTATGTTGTGGAGTGCTGTAGGAGGCTTTTTAATTTTAGTTTGTGATAACTACTAGCAAACGCACTCTCACAGCATGTTAACATAAGGCGGCCCATAAGGCACATGTTACAGTGCACCGTCCGCCAAGGCACCCTAGAATGTCCCCTATAGGGCAGCATGTATGTTGCGACACAGGATAATGTATAGTGTACCCTATATGGATGGCAACCATGAAGTGCCCTATAGGGCGCCCCATAAAGCACCCTCAGAGGCACCTTATGGGTACAGTACGCTGAGGGTGTTATTGCTGGCATCAACATATGTACAGTAAATTAAAAAAATGCTTTGGACACCCCTATCACAGAACCCCACTGTGGGTTTAAACCCATGACCTCTGGCTGCACAGGCAGTGACATAACCATTGGGCTACAGCTCTATAGCTGTGAGCAAGCCCCTGGCTGGCTGCAGATAGCCTGCACGTCACCTCACAGACAGTCTGCTGTTGTAAACAGGATAGGGTTAGGCCACCCGTACTCATGATGCACTGCACATGCAAATCAGCTGTCCACAGATGCACACAAGATGGGAAATGCACCCCTAAAGCTCCCCGGCCTGGTAGGGGGAAGTGTCCGTGTGCACCCACACAGCACCTCGGCCTGGTAGGGTGTCCTGAGTGGGTGGACAAACGGCAAAGAGTAGCTAAACACCATCACATTGTGCGGTTACTGTGCTCACCCTGAGTGTGTGATGTTGCGCCCAGGACCAGGTCCACAACACCTTCCATGACTGAAAGTGGCCATGCCAGAGCTGCAAAGCAGCAATAACCTGTGAAATAGGTAGGTGCTGCATAAACATCTTGGAACTCCCCCCCCCCCCCATGGACCCCTAGGTGGATAGAACAGGGTTTCCCATCAACAGATCCCCATCCTATTCTTTCCCCCCCCCCCCCCCGCACTGCTGGCAGTAGAGTGTACCATCAACCCCGGGCCTGCTGGGGAACAGATACCCTACAGGGCAGTCCAAGCAGCTCCACACACATCCATAACACAATATCAGACAGACATTAGGCCTGGATATTCACAGATGCACCCCACCTCTATCTGATATTCTCCTGCAGCAAGCCATCAGCCACTGCACCCTGCAAGGCACTCCATCAAGACACATACCAGCTGTGAACAGTCTGCTGGTTAGTCCTGATGGAAATGCATGCAGCCAAAACTGGGGTGGCAGCACACACAAGCAGATAAGTCAGTGAAGAGGCCCCAACAAGAAACCCATATATATCACATGAGAGAAACACAATACAGCACTATGGGGGTGCCTAGCCATGCTGCCGTCACTGCACACTCAGGGTGAGAGTGATCCCCCAGAAGCACATACAGAGGTCAACCTGTCTGTGTAGGTGGTGGCCGGGCACTACCATGTCCCTGCCAGTGCCCTATGCCCTGTGCAGCTGCATCCTGGTCAGCCCACCCTGTCTGAGATATACCCATGGTCCCTTGCTACTCATTATGCACATTGGCAGGCCAATACTGGCAACAGTGCTGGCAGTGTGGGCTGTGGAAGGGGCTTGCAGCCAACACCCACTGTATAGACAGACACACACTTCCACACCTATGCCATCATGGTGCTACTATTGAGGAGGTAATTAGCCTTGCCCACCAAACCAGTCCTGGGCACGGCAAGGCATGGATATGGTACGCAGTACTGCTGGGGGTCACTCCCCAGGGTGGTAAACACCATCAGAGGCCAGGCCTGGCGCACGCACCGTAAACACCTAACAGATTGTTCGGATGGGGTCAACCAGCAGTATGTGCGTAACGTATGGATATCTATCTGCCAGTACTCCTAGCAAATGTCTCAGAGCTGTGTACCGTATACCTCAGGTGTAGGGTGACATTGCTAAGGTATGCAGGTGCTAGTATTGGGAGATGCACGCAGGGTCCAATGTTCTGCCTCTCCAGGAGACATTGGCCAATGGGGCCTGTGGGTGTGGGTGTGGGTGTGTCTGCCCCTGTTGGCTGCTGCTTTACGGCAGAGATTCCCAACTCCAGTCCAGGTTTGCATCACACTGTTCGGGTTTTCCTGCTGTCCCTCATGAATATGCATGAGCTACATCTACATGCCATGGGGGTGGTGCATAGATATACAGCACAGGCATTTGTATGAGTGGCAGCATGGAACCTGACTGGTGTGTGGCCCACCAGGACTGCATTTGGGAGATTCTGCTCTAGGTACTGCCCCTGTTCATGGTGTCTGTGCTCAGTGGGGTAAAAGATAGACGTATTACCATTGCATATGTCCTCACCACGAAAGGTGTGTCCGTACTATCACTGTTTAGTTGTGGGAAAAATATGTGGGCAGGATTGGTGGTAGCCCCAGCTGGGCTTTGAACCTATGACCTTCTGTTCTTGCATGCATTGTCTGTGTGCACTGCACCACCGTGTAGCCACAGATTGGCTGGATTCCCTGGAACGTCCATGACTGTGGATCCGGCAGGGCCTGTCTGTTGCAGTGGACTGTGCCAGCCTGCACATGGCTAGGCCTCTGTCTTCTGTGGCTAGCAGCCACTGCCCCCTGCACCACATGTACTCGTCCACCAACATGCTGGCATGAGCTTCTCTCAGAAAAAGCAGATGACCTGATGGCAATGTGGCAGTACGGGACTGCATTTGGGGGACTTGGCTGTAGGTAATGCCCATTGTTGTGGTGTGTGTGCGGTGTTGGGTAAAATATGGGTGTTTTCCCCATGCTTATGTTCCCTGCAATACAGGGGAGTCTGCGCTATCTTTGTTTGGTGGTGGGTAAAATATAGGGACTGGGCTGGCAAGTGCCCCAGCTGGGATGTGAACCTCTGACCCTCTGGTCCTAGAGGTACTGGCTCTGTCTGCTGCACCACACTATGGCCACAGAGACAGTGCAGCCCCTGGAGGTAGTAAACCTGGCAGGATGGAGTCGCAAACCCTGCTCTACGCATTTTTACTGTGGGCACATGCACCCTGTCTGGTGACAAACGTGCACATAAACCCCGGAGATGACCACGGAAAAAGGGGGACAAAATATCACCACGCTGGGCAACAGTGATATTAATGGGCAACCATAGAAAACACTCCCAGGAAAGCTCCAAAAAAAGGAAATGTTTTTTGGAAGAGTCTCCGCTCCGTACACCTTTCCAAAACTCATTTCTTTTTGCTGGAACTTTCCTGGGTGTGTTTATTAGTTTTTCCGATTACTATAACTGTTCCCCAGCTGAATAACTATTTTTACAATTTTTGTTGTGGTCCTTTTCTATTTTTAATTCCACTTTTGGGCTGTGCACATGTATCACACTGCTCACGGTTTTCAGGTTTCCCCAGTTTTGCTGTACATTGCTGACGGAAATGGTTTCTCTTCCCTTTAAATGCATTCTACCGCGAGTGATTCACTCGCGCTATTTTTCCTTTGAAATTCAGCCCCGATAATGTGCGGGGCGCCTCTCCCCTCCCCTTCCCCGCCCATTCTGCCCGTCTCTCCGCTCCTCGGGGGTCTTCCTCCGCCCTCCGTTAGCCGTTCCCCTCCTCCTTCTGACATTTGCGGGCCCGTACTTCTGCGGCACCCATTAGTGTGACACGCACGGGTGCATGGCTTCATTGCACGTGTGCGGGGCGCTTAAGCGCGCTTAAATCCGCTTTTAGTGCGCTATTGTGCGGCTGCGCACATTGGCGGTTTTTAGTAAACAGACCCCTTAGGGTCACTCTGTCAGACACCAGACCTGAGGCACACTCCACAGACATCAGAAAGGTTGCTATGATGCAGCTCAATCAGCCAATTGTGCTTAACGTAGGAATTGCTATCTGCCAGTTATCATAGCAACCTTTTGATAGCTGTGTACAGTTTCCCCAGGTTTAGGGTGGCATTGCTAAGGTATGCAAGTGCTAGTATTGGGAGATGCATGCAGGGCCCAACATCCTGCCTCTCCAGGAGGCTTGGGATAATGGAGCCAGTGGGTGTGGTTGTGTCTGCCCCTGTTGGCCGCTGCTCTAGGGCAGAGGTTCACAACTCCAGTCCTGGAGGGCCAAACACTGTTCGGGTTTTCATGCTGTCCCTAATGAATATGCATGAGATACATCTGCATACCATGGGGGCAGTACATAGAAATGCAGCACAGCCATATTTATTAGAGGCAGCATGGAACCTGAATGGTGTTTGGCCCTCCAGGACTGCATTTGGGAGACTCTGCTCTAGGTAATGCAAATGTGGTTTATGGTGTTTGTGCTCTGTAGGGTTAAATGTAGGTGTTTTGGGCATGTCTACTTCATCTGCAATAAAGGTTCTGTCTGTCTTAGCACATTTTAGTAGTAGGTAAATATGGGGTCTGGGTTGGCAGGAACCACAGCTGGGACTTGAACCTGTCACTTTCTGTGCCTGAACACACTGGCTGTGTGCACTGCACCACCGTGTTGCCACAGAGACAATGCATTCCCTGGGTATACCATGACTGTTCATCATTCAGGACCTGTCTGTTGCAGTGCATGGCACCCACCTACACAGAGCTAGGCCACGGTCTGCTCTGGGCAGCTGACACTGCCCCCTCCACCACCAGTACCCCTCTGACACCCTGCTGACATGCCCTTCTGCTGGTGGTGCTGGTGGAGCGCAGTCTCAGGCCATCCAGTGTGTGGGTAGGTGGCTGCCTATGGTGCGGGTTCTGAGGCAGGGGTGCCCGCATAGCTGTCCACGCTTCCCCCCAGCACCGCCTGTCAATGTTCTGTGCCCTTGGGGGTACCTGCTGGGTACTATTCCCTGTGACACTGTGGGAAGCACACTCGTGACCATGTTGGGCCTTCATCAGTTGCTGTCTGGCTGCACTATTGTTTCAACATTCCTATGGGCCACCTAGGTATCACCCTAGTCCGCACTGTGGCCCAGCTGCACTACAGCATATGCCGCCTGCAGCCCTCTGTGTCCCCTTTTCAAGCATCTGTCCAGTTGCCCGTTCCGACATGCCCGCCCTGTTGTTGTGGAACATGCACATGCCATAGGAAACCTGCCCACTGGAGAGGGAAAACCCTGCTCAGCACAATTTCACTGTGGGCTCATTCACCTTGTATGGGGACGGAGCATAGACCCTTCCAAAATTCATATCTTTTTTTTGGAGATTTTTTGGGAGTGTTTTTTGATGTTTCCCATTAAAATCACTACTGGCCAGCGTGGTTATGTTTTTATTACATTTTCTGCTGGTCATTTTCACTGTTTATTTGCCCTTTTGTTCCGTGCACAAGTATCACACTTATCACTTTTTGTTGGTTTCCCTGGTTTTGCTGTACATTGCTGACGGAAATAGTTTCTTTTCCCTTTAAATCAGCTCTAAGACCAGGATTTCACTGGCGTTAGTTTTCAGCCTCGAATTTCACAGTGTTAGTGTGCAAGGAGCCGCTTCCCTCCCAATCTCCGCCCATTGACCCTCTCTCTCCGCCCCTGGGGAGCCTTACTCCGCCCTCCGGGAGCCTTTCTCCACCCTCAGCGCTCATTTGCGCCGCTGCACGTGTTATCGCGTGCTAAGGTACCTCTGCGCCCGATAAAGCGCCATTATTATGCGATAAGGTACCTTATCGCGTGATAACGTGGCAGAGCACACATTAAGACGTTTTAGTAAACATACCCCTTAATCTCTTTTGTAATATTTGTCAGCAGTTTTTGCAGGGACAGAAGCTTCGATCTAAAAATGTATGTCTTGCAATTCAGCCTGGCATTACAATAAGCATATATTTCTACCTGGTTAGAGGTATATGGCTATAGCCACCTTCAGAGCCCTGTTTCTCCATCATTATCTGTGCCTTCATTACTGTCTGTATCTATATCAAGAGTACCATAAACAGGGTCAACACTATCTATATCAAGATCAAGATTGCCATAGACAGGATGATATATATTAGTGTAAGTTACCTTATCACAAAAAAGCTCATCAGTCCCTGAGATAGTCTCTAACCTTGTTCGGGGGCCTTGGCCAGTCCTTTCTTTCTCACACTCTTTTTCCTTTAGAGATCCTCTGTGTTTGTCTCATGCTTCTTTGAATTCAGATACTGTCCTCATCTCTACCACCTCCATTGGGACACTATTCCATGGATCTACCACTCTTTCCGTAAAGAAATATTTCCGCATATCATTCCTTAATCTATCCCCTTTCACCCTCATCCCATGTCCCCTCATAGCAGAGATTGCTTACAATCGAAAGAGGCTCTCCTCCTGTACATTTATGCCATGGAGATATTTAAACATCTCAATCATATCACCTCTTTCCTGCCTTTCCTCTAAGGCAAAGGTTCCCAACGTCGGTCCTCGGGGAACCTCAGGCCAGTCAGGTTTTCAGAGTACCCACAATGAATATGCATGAGATAGATCTGCATGGGAATGAGAGATAAACAGATCGTGAGTAAAGGCAAGTTTGTTAGAGACAGAGTGAGGGTTCATAAGGCACATGAGAAGGGGGAGAACAGAAGGTGAAAGGAGAGGAATGTGAATAAGGTTGGATAGGTTACGTGAAGGCCACTTTAAAACACAGGAGAAATGCCCAGGGAGAGCAGAAATGGGATTGATATGAGAGCGGATGAACATACTACGTGGAGGGTAGTGTAAAGTGTGAGAGATAGATTTAGAGGAGCTAGGGCTAGGGAGGATATAGATAAGAAAAGTTCTGGAGTGGAGCAGTGGCCTAGTGGTTGGGGCAAGGTACTTCAGGCCAGAGGGTCAGGGGTTCAAATCCCACTAGAGGACAGTAACCTTGGGCCAGAAAGACTGGGGTTTCTAGTCCCACAGGTGCTCCTTGTGGTCTTGGACAAGCCACTTAACCCTCCATAGCCCATCTTCCCTGTAAAATAGTCATTTCCAAGTTATAATGCCCTGTTTAATGTAATTTCAGTCTATTCAATGTAAACCACCTTGATATCATAAAAGGCAGTATATAAGAAATGTAAAATAAATGAGAAACATCAAACATGACAACAGAAAAAGACCACCTGGCCTATCTAGTCTGTCCTTCCACATCAACAACTACAACAGTCCCCTCTTTACCTTTAGAGATCCTCTGCGTTTATCCTATGCTTTTTTGAATTCAGTTACTGTCCTCATCTCTACCACCGCCACTGGGAGACTATTCCATGGATCCACCACAGAGGTATTTAAACATCTCAATCATATCACCTCTATACCGCCTTTCATCTAAGGTGTACATATTAAGATCCCCAAGTCTGTCCTCATATGCTTTATAATAAATACCACTAATCATCTTAGTAGCTACCCTCTGCACCGCCTCCATCCTGTTCACATCCTTTTGAAGATGCGGTCTCCAGAATTGCACACCATACTCCAAATGAGGTCACACCAAAGACTTATACAGAGGCACTATCACCTCCTTTTTTCTGCTAGCCATTCCTCTCTGTATGCACCCAAGCATCCTTCTAGCTTTTACCTTCGCCTTTTCTACCTGTTTAGCTACTTTAACCTTGGAATTTACGAGATTTTTTGCACACACTGAATACCGTTGGGGTCATAAATGACCCCACAACGAATTTTAATTGTTAACCATGAAAACTTTAAACTAAACAGACAAAATATTATTCAGAATTAATTACACAGGTACACTAAAAAATTTTTTTTTTAAACTGCCTCTAATGTTTCGATTGATTTTTACGTTTTTTGGTGCGCTGAATCCAAATCTGGTAACCAATTTGCTCCATCACGTACAGATTTTTTGCTACATTGGGTTAGCAGTTTGAGGTGAACGTTTCAGATTGAGTGCGATCGAGATAAAAGTTTCTTGGATGAATTCTTTATACTAATTGTTTAGTAGTTATTCAAATAAGAATAAAGAAAATTGTAACAAGGCAGCACATAAGAATAGAGTAATGTCAACAAAACACACTGTGATGGTAGCAAAATTGTCTGCACTTAAAACAGCCACATACATGTGCACAAACATTGAGCATATAAGAGCGAGGTTAGACACAAAGCAAAGCAAAGAAATGTGCAAAAAATGTTGTACAGGTATGTATGTAAGAATAGAAAACGCAAACCGCACCATTGCAATACATGAAGACAAACACCCGATGGTGTGAAAATAAAATTCTAATAAATGAGATCCGACACTGTGGTAATAACTAGCAAATTTTTATTTCAAAGTTTAGTAAAAACACGATATTTGTCAACACAGTTTAGATTTTAAAGTCATTCTTGGGTCAATCAATCTCCTGGTGGGCCCGTTTCTTCTTCTTCCCCCGAATGCTTCTCTTGGTGCGCTGCTTGGCGTATTTTTCATCTGGGGTTTCCCGCAGCAGCAACCAGCAGAAATCAGCCATCATAGTGGTGTTCCATCTTCCTTGGTACCTTCTCTCTGCGTCCTTGATGTCCTGGTGAAACCTTTCACCTTGTTCTTCACTGTACGCCCCCAAGTTTTCGGGAAAGTAGTTCACATGGGAGTGCAAGAAATGGACTTTGAGGCTCATGTTACAGCCTTGTTCTTTGAAGGCATTGAGCATCCTGGCAACAATATCCTTATAGTTCTCATCCCGCCTGTTCCCCAAGAATTTGAGAACAACATCCTTGAAGGAATCCCAGGCTTCTTTTTCCTTCTCAGACATCGTTTCAGCGAATGCTCCATCTGAAATGAGTTTCCTTATATCAGGGCCAACAAACACTCCTTCCTTTAGCTTTGCTTCAGAAAGTCGGGGGAACTTTGAGCAAAGGTACCGAAAGCACTCACCATCTTTTGGAAGGGACTTGATGAATTGCTTAATGAGACCCAACTTAATGTGGAGAGGTGGTAATAGAATTTTATCACGAGGTACCAAGCTCTCATGAAGAACATTTTTCTCACCGGGTCTCAAATACTCCCGAATTGGCCAGTCTTTTTTCCCCCAGTGTAGGTTGCGGGCCCGGCTATCCCACAAGCAAAGGAAGCAGGGATATTTGGTGAAACCGGATTGCTGCCCTAATAGCATGGATAGAATTTTAAAGTCTCCACAAATCATCCACTTATGCTCATCATAACAAATCTTCTGAAGAATCAGGGCCAAATTCTCGTATTTTTCTTGGAGAATAACAGAGTGAGCAATAGGAACTGAAGCGAATGTGTTGCCATTATGAAGAAGAACACCTTTTATGCTGTCTTTTGATGAATCAATGAACAGCCGCCATTCAGCAGGATCATACTTGAGTTTAAACTTTTCCATCACTCCGTATATATCGTTGCAAAATACCAAATCTTCCTCTTTGCTGAAATACTTCAAAAATTGTGTCTCGCGGTTGCGGTACCAATAAAAAGTTGTTCCTTGTGACAATAGATTTTTCTGTTTAAGCCGAGAACCTAGCAGTTGGGCAGCATCTTTTGGGAGTCCTAAATCCCGGACTAAATCATTCAATTCAGCTTGAGAGAAAAGTTTAGGTTTCGGATCTGGTTCAGTTTCAAACTCGGAAGTACTGGACTCATCGGGAAAAGCCATCTGATGAGTCTCATCATGATCAGAACCGTCCACACAAATATGATCCAAAGATTTTGGTGGTTCAGGCACAGGTACTTCGTTGCTATGAGGCATAGGCCTAATTGCTGAGGGAAGGTTGGGGTAACTTATTACGTTCTTATTTTTTAAGTTGTATCCCTTCACAATGCAAGAGCAAAAATAGCAGTCACTGCTGTGGTCTCTTTGTTCACGCCACATCATAGGTATTCCGAAACGAAATGCTTGTTTTTTACCTTTCATCCATAAGCGTAGATCTTCCTCACATGTCTTGCACACTTTGTGAGGAGCCCACGGTTTGTCTTGATCGCCTAACTTCAAACCGAAATAGGTGAAATATAATTTTTTAATAAATGCAGAAATGTTTCTCTGCCGCTTTTTCACGGTATATTCCCCACAAATAAAACAAAAACTGTCCGGAGAGTTGACGCAACCTCTGGCTCTGTGAGCCATCACAAATACACAGCACTGCAAACTACAACTGTAGTGAACCACTTCGGAATAAAGCTGGATTACGACTGAGCAAACAAAAGGTAATAATGAACTTGCAAGAAACTGAAATTTGACAGGAACGTTCATGTCGCAACCACCGCGTTTGAGCGAGCGAACGAGGCGAGGCGAACAGGAAAGAACATGCGCCAGCGCGAGTACTGGATTTAGCCCCCCGCCTCCCAATTGTCCTGTTAATGTATAAAATGAATACAAAACACTCTAAAATATCATGAGGGAGTGTTTCTAGTTAGTTAACCATTACAACCTCTATTTTGGGCCAAGAAAATAAACTGCAGTCGGCTAAAAAGAAATTATGTGAACATTCCTTATATGGGTAAGAAATCTAATTTTGCAAGAAAACGTGATGTGATGGAACATTTTGGCTATTTTTCCTGGATTCAGCACCCCAAAATCTATAGGAATCAGTTGCAAAACTGGAGGCAGTTTTTTGGTAGTGTACCTGTGTTATTTATTATATGAAGGTTAAATGTTTTGAAATGTAATGCTTTATCATAAAATTACATGAAGAAGAGTTGCCATGAAAGCAGTTTTTGCATGCACTTGATGAGCACAGTAAAGTACTACAGTCATTTGCATGAGACACAGACAATTTCTGAATGTTCTTTGCAAACATTGCGCTTACAGGAGGTGCAAACTATGTTGCTTTTCTTGTCTTTTTCTCTGGAACAGCAGTAACACCTTACCCTTTTCTTTGGGATCCCGACATTGCAAACAGCATCAGTGGCTTCTTCAATGCTGGAAGAAGTCTCGCTGCAATTACTCTGAAGCAGCTGCTTTCCTAATTCCAAGAGGAATAGACGACGCCTATGCTTTGACTTGGACTGCCATTCTGGATTTAGTGACTTCCAAACAATGAAGGCTTTCAAAGCACTGATGTCCAACATGTTGTAGAAGATTGTCACTGGCCAGCGTCTTGTCATTCGTTTTGTGGTATACGTGTGCAACATTTGATCTGCCGTATCTATTCCACCTTTACTAGAATTATAGTCCAAGATCATGCGTGGTTTTTTGTCTGGCCGTGTGTTATCTACTTCTTCTTGATCATGTAAACTGCTCAGAAGAACAACCACTTTTCCTTTCTTCGGGCAATAGGAAACCAGAGTGGCGTCATCGCGAAAGGCAAACAGTGAAGTGAATACCTCTCGGCCCTTTGCTGTTACAAATTCTGGAGGTAATTCTTTTCTGTTCTTTCAAATTGTCCCCAATAGTGTCATTTGTTTTCTAGCAATTTCCGTGACAGGGATAAACTTCAGAAGAAATTGTCAACAGTAACATATCTGCCAGATTGCGTCAATCCTTCAGTGAGTTGCAGCACAACCCTTTCACCCTGATTCTGTTCCCTGTTTGTCCGAGTTCCCTTCCTGTATATGCTTGAAGACGCAGAACATATGACGTTGCACTGTCACACAACATCCATAGCTTTATGCCATATTTCCCAGGTTTGCTGGGAATATATTGTCTGAACGGAATACGGCCACGAAATGTAAGCAGTTGCTCATCCACAGCAACATTTTCACCAGGAACAAAGGCGTCACTTAGAGTTGCTTCCCAGGTATCAAAAACATGTCTGATTGGAGCAAGCTTATCCACGCCTCGTTGTTCACGTCTGTTGGTTGCATCATCAAATCTGAGAGCACAAGAAATTTGCTGAAAACGGTTATGGGCCATATTTTTGCCGAAAACAGAACAACCATCTTCAGGTTTCTACAACTGAACTATGGATTCATTTCATGACTTGTACACACCTGAGAGGAACAGAAGTCCAAGAAAACATTGAAATTCTCCATCTGTCAAATCTTTCCAGGTGTCGTCATAAATGTGTCTTCCTTATTTGCTCATCCACATCATGATTTCATTCAATAAGTTCTTCCTCATGAATAAGTGGAATGCTGCGAGAGGGCCATCAACATTTCGTACAGCATACCTTGTAGGACCTTGTTGTATGGGCATGACATTAGCTCTGGCGTATCTTCCAGCAGCTTGCTTTATAGGTTTCCTGTTCCATGATGTGGCATCCTTAGATACATAGGCTTCAATGGCATTTGTGCTTATAGTTGATGACCTCTTAGCTCCTCTATGACCACAACTAAGATTCCTCACAGATGATACTGGCACCGAGGACTCCTGCCTTCTTCCCCGTCCAGCACAGCCTCGACCATTAACTTGACTCTTTGTTGCAGGCGATGTTACCAGCTCAACATCAGTCTCACATTCACTTGGCGACCAACTGCTGTCGCCATCTGAATCATGACTGTCATCATCAGATTTATCGCCCGAACTTGGCTGATATGCTTCTTCGCTTGCTGAATATGCTGCATCATCAGACGACTCAGAGCCGTCATTGTCAGCATCTCGTTGCAATATTTCTCTTACTTGGGCAGCTGAATACTTTCATTTTGACATCATAAACAATAACCTAAAATAAATAAAAGATAAAGTTGAATAAAACGCAAAGCAGTTTTACTATAGGTGTACAATAATCGTGATGAACGAGCTGAAAGCCTTTAGATTTCATCAGAAATAATGAGAGAATGTATATCAATTACAGAAAATGTGTAATTTTCATAAAATAAGAGTACAAAAAATAAATGATACATAATTAATGATAAATGCCTTTGTCAGATCAAAAAATTCACAAAACTGTAAATTGTATCACGATCTAAACCGGACGTAAGCAACTGGGGTCAAAAATGACCCCACTGGTACTCTGTGCTGCAATTCATCAATAGCGTCACCTAGCAGATGAAAATTATTCCTCTCATGGCGCAATATAAAGAGAATATTGACATGTGAAAAGTCATAAAAAGATTGCATTCTTGAACAAATAGTTTCCAAGATACGCATTGTAAAACTTGTAATGGGTCACTTTTGACCCCATCGGTACTCCCAGGGTTAAGATCATCAGACACAACCACGCCTAGGTCCCGCTCTACTTTAGTGGGCAAAAGTACTTCACCCCCTATACTATATTGCTCCCTTGGATTGTTGCAGCCCAAATGCATGACCTTACATTTTTTAACATTAAGGGGTATGTTTACTAAACCGTCTTAACGTCGCAGCAGTGGTATTATTGCGCGATAAGTGACATCGCACGATAACATTATTGCGCGATAATGTCACTTATCGTGCGATAACACGGCTGTGGCATTAAAGCACCCTAACGCTGTGAAATCCAGCTCTGAAGGGTGGAGTAAGGCTTCCCAGAGGGCGGAGAGAAGGGGTCAATGGGCGGAGAGTAGGCGGTGAGTGGCTCCTTGTACACTAACGCCGTGAAATGAAGGGCAGAAAATTAGCATGAATGAAACCCTCATGTTAGGCACATTTGCAGGAAAGAGAAACCATTTCAGTCAGCAATGTACAGCAAAGCCAGGGAAACCCAAAAACGTGATAGTAGTGATACATGTGCATGGAACAAAAAGGCAAATAAACCTAGAAAATGACCTGAACCACATTTAAAATCCCAATAACCAAGCTGGCCAGTAGTGATATTAATGAGAAACATAAAGAAACACTACTGAGAAAGCATAAAAAAGAAGATATCATGTTTGTAAGGGTCTATGCTCTGTCCCCCTACAAGGTGAATGATCCCACACTGAAACAGCGGTGATCAGGGCTTCCCCTTTATATTGGGCAGGTTTATTATGGCGTGCACATGTGCCACAATAGCAGGGTGGGCATGTAGGAAAGGGCAACTGTACAGATGCTGGAAATGGGATACAGAGGGCTGCAGGCAGCACATGCTGTGGTGCAGCTGGGGCACAGTGCGGACTAGGCAGATGCCTAGGTGGCACATAGGAATGCTGAAACTGTAGAGCAGCCAGACAGCAACTGATGAGGGTCCAATATGGGCACGAGTGTGTTTCTCACAGTGTCACAGGGGACAGTACCCAGCAGGTACCCCCAAGGGCACAGAACTGGCAGGTGTTGCCGGGGGGAAGTGTGCATGTCCATGTAGGCACCCCTACCCAAAAACACACACCATAGGCAACCACCTAGCGGCACACTGGGTGGCCTGGGACTGCGCACCACCGGCACCACCGGCATAAGGGCATGTCAGCATGGTGGCCGAGGGGTGCTGGTGGCCGAGGGGGCAGAGGAAGCTGGCCACAGCAGAACATGGTCAAGCTCCGTTTAGGTGTGTGCTGTACACTGCAACAAACAAGATCTGTCTGATGAACAGTCATGGTATCCCCAGGAAATGCTCTGCTTCTGTGGCAACACTGTGGTGCAGTACACACAGCCAGTGTGTTCAGGGTCAGAAAGTCACAGGTTCACACCCCAGCTGTGGCTCCAGCAAACCATGTCCCAATATTTTATCCAAAGATGGAACTGTTATTGCAGATTAAATAAACAAGCCATAAACACCTATATTTTACCCTACAGGGCACAGACACCATAAACAATGTGCAATCCCTAGATCAGAGTTTCCCAACTGCAGTCCTGGAGGGCCAAACACCATTCAGGTATCATGTTGTCCCTACTAAATATGCCTGTGATGCATTTGTATGCCCTGCCCCCATTGTATGCAAATGCATATTCATTAGGGACAGCACAAAAACCTGAACCGTGTTTGGCCCAACAGGACCGGAGTTGGGAACCTCTGCCCTACAGCAGCAGCCAACAGGGGCACAAACACCCACACCCACAGGCCCCATTAACCAACGGCTCATGGAGAGTCAGGCTGTTGGGCCCTGCGCGGAGCAGCAATGCCATCTTAAACTTGGAAACACATTCCACATATATCAAAAGGTTGTTGCGATTAATGTCAGATAACAAATCCTAACTTAAACACAATTTGTTGACAGAGATTAATCATAGCAACCTTTCGGATATCTGTGGAGTGTGTTTCAGTGTTTGTTTCTGACAGTGTTTACCCCCCAGAGAGTGACCCTAACAGTATTGAGTACCATAGCAGTGCCTGCACTGTGCCCAGGACTGGTGTTGCGTCCAGGGCTGCCAACCACCTCTATATTTGCACAATGCTAAAATAGGAGTGGGAGTGTGTGTCTGTCTATCCAGTGTTTTGTGGCTGCCTACACCTTACTGAGCCCACAATGCTTGCACTGTTTCCAGTTTTAGCCTAACAATGTGCATGATGAGGAGCAAGGTATTTTGGGTATGGCCCGGACAGGGCGGCCTCCGCAGACTGCATCTGCACAGGGCATAGGACAATGGCTGGGACATTGTAGTGCCCGACCACCACCTGCACAGACAGGGTGGCCACAGCATGTCATGCTGGGAGGTCACTCTCACCCTGACTGAGCAGTGACCACAGCATGGCTAGGCTCCCCTATAGCGCTATATAGTATTTATCTCAAGTGATATTTATGGGTTTCTGTTTCTGGGGCTCAATTGCTGACATACCTGCTTGGTGTGTGTGCTGGATCCCATGCCTGGGTGGACAGTGTTCCTTTTGGAACATGAGCTATATACTAGCTAGTAGACTGTCTGCAGTTAGTATGTGTATGGCTGGAACACCGTGCAGAAGGTGGAGACTGACTGTGCTGTTTGCTGGTGAATGTCAGATGGTGGTGGTGGTGGGGCAGCTGAGTTTTTCCAGCATTCTGCCTGTCTGCCATTGCCTTATTAAGGCATACAGACCTGCATCGACTACCCTGTAGCGTGCCCGTTCCCCAGCGGGACTGGGGTTGATGGTCCCCTCTACTGTCACCATTGCAGAAATGTAGAATGTGGATCTGTTGGTGGGAGATCCTGTCCCCCACCCTCAGCCACAGAGGGTGGGTTGGGTAGCACTACATAATCTGCTTTTGGTTTCAAACACCCCCCTTCACCTATAACATGGGACCATGGAACCCACACAGGGTATGCACTCTTCCGGGTACATCATAGTCCACAAGGGATAGACATGATTGGGAAATACAGACAAAGTACTTAACATACACTGGTACTGATGGTGACCTGCAGCATAGCCTATCTCAGCTAAGCCAGGTGCTGCGGACCTAGTGCTGGGTGCCCCACCTACCCTCAGGGTGAGCACAGGACCCACACAATGTCACGGTCTGTAGCTACTCTGTGCCAGTAACACACATGGTCAGTTCTCCCTACCAGGCCAAGGTGCTGTGGGGGTGCATACCCCAACTTGTGATCAGCTCTAGACTGCTGATTTGCATGTGCAGTGCATCATGGGTATGGTTGGGTTTACCCTATCCTGGTAACCACAGCAGACAGTTTGTGTGGTAATCTGCAGTCTTTCTGTAGCCAGCCAGGGGTGTGTTAGTAATTGTAGAGGTGTAGCCCACTGGTTACATCAATAACTGTGGAGTCAGAGGTCATGGGTTTGATCCCACAGTGGTGTTATTTAATAAGGCTGTCTGAGGCTTTTCCTTTTCATTTAAATCAGTGCTGCCATCAAAATGCACCCTCACAGTGCTGTAATCTTGTAATGCCTCATAAGTCACCCTATACAGAGCCCTGTACAGCGCCCCAGAAAGCACCCTATAGGGCACATGATAAGGTGGCTTGGGGGACAGTGCACTTTATAATGTGCCCTATGGAGTGCCTTATAGGGTGCCTTATGCGGTACCTTAGGTTACGGCACTGTGAGGGTGTTTTTGCTGGCAGCACTAAGTTAAATTAAAAAAGGAAATGCCTCAGATGGCACTGATTTAAATTAAAGGGTAAAGACTCAGACAGCCCTCTTACATAACACCACTGTGGGATCAAACCCATGGCCTCTGCCTCTGCACTCATTTCCCTATGGTAACATGGCCTGCAAACTGCCTTAGCTGTGGGTTTCCCCTATCCCAGTAAGCACAGCAGAATGTATGTGCGTTGACCTGCAGTTGTTCTGTAGTCAGTCCTAGCTATAACAATGACCATAGAGGCATAGCACACTGGTTAGTACAGTGACTATACAACCAGCTCTCTTAGGTTCAAATCCCTAGTGCAACAACGTCAGGAACAGTGTCTGAAGCAGCATCTTTTTGCATGGCTGTAACAGTTAGACACATCTCTGTAGTGTGCGGGTAACGCCAACATACCTACACACCCTAGTCCTGTAGATTACGGTGGCGCTGAGCATGTGCTGTAGAAGGCGCATTACAGGGTGCCACAAGTTAAGGCGCCCTATAATATGCCCGCTGGACAACACCGGGGAGCCTCACCGCCATAACGTAAACACGAATTATATTAATAAATAACATATCATACATGCAGAACATGGTGGACATACCAATCTGTGGGCCAAGCTGTTGCCACTGTAGACGCATATGTTGTGGATTGCAATCCTGCCACGTCCCCAGAACGGCCACAGACCTGATGACACAGGTCTATTACACATCCTGGTGTTATGTTACCTATGTGTGATGTGGTCCCAAATGTCCGCTCCATCCACAGGATGTGTCACACATGGTTAAAGAGGTCTAGCATGGATCCTGGTGTTAGGTTAACTGCATCTGTGTCATTCTCAGAGCTCTGCCCTAACCCCAGGTGGCCCTTGACCTTATTACAGTGGGCCATTAGAGATCCTGGTGTCAGGGTACATGCATCAGTTGGGGTTTCACAGCTCTGCCCTAACTCCAGGAGTCCCTGGACCTGATTAAAGAGGTCTATTAGGAATCCTGGTGTCAGGGTAGCTGCATCAGTTTGGGTTTCACAGCTCTGCCCTAACTCCAGGAGTCCCTGGTCCTCATTACAGTGGGCCATTACGAATCCTGGTGTTAGGGTACCTGCATCAGTTGGGGTTTCACAGCTCTGCCCTAACCCCAGGAGTCCCAGGACCTGATTAGAAAGGTCTATTAGGAATCCTGGTGTCAGGGTACCTGCACAAGTTGGGATTTCACAACTCTGCCCTAACCCCAGGAGTCCCTGGTCCTCATTGTAGTGGGCCATTAGAGATCCTAGTGTCAGGGTACCTGCATCTGTTTCATTCTCACAGCTCTGCCCTAAATCCAGGAGGCCCTGGACCTGATTATAGAGGTCTATTTGAAATCCTGGTGTCAGGGTACCTGCATCAGTTGGGGTTTCACAGCTCTGCCCTAACTCCTGGAGTCCCTGGACCTGATTACAGAGGTCTATTAGGAATCCTGGTGTCAGGGTACCTGCATCAGTTGGGGTTTCACAGCTCTGCCCTAACCCCAGGAGTCCCTGGACCTGATTGCAGAGGTCTATTAGGAATCCTGGTGTCAGGGTACCTGCATCAGTTGGGGTTTCACAGCTCTGCCCTAACCCCAGGAGTCCCTGGACCTGATTATAGAGGTCTATTTGAAATCCTGATGTCAGGGTACCTGCATCAGTTGGGGTTTCACAGCGCTGCCCTAACTCCTGGAGTCCCTGGACCTGATTACAGAGGTCTATTAGGAATCCTGGTGTCAGGGTACCTGCATCAGTTGGGGTTTCACAGCTCTGCCCTAACTCCAGGAGTCCCTGGACCTGATTACAGAGGTCTATTAGGAATCCTGGTGTCAGTGTACCTGCATCAGTTGGGGTTTCACAGCTCTGACCTAACCCCAGGAGTCCCTGGACCTGATTGCAGAGGTCTATTAGGAATCCTGGTGTCAGGGTACCTGCATCTGTTGGGGTTCACAGCTCTACCCTAACCCCAGGAGTCCCTGGTCCTCATTACAGTGAGCCATTAGAGATCCTGGTGTCAGGGTACCTGCATCTGTTTCCTTCTCACAGCTCTGCCCTAACCCCAGGAGTCCCTGGACCTGATTAGAGAGGTCTATTAGGAATCCTGGTGTCAGGGTACCTGCATCTGTTGGGGTTCACAGCTCTGCCCTAAACCCAGGAGTCCCTGGTCCTCATTACAGTGGGCCATTAGAGATCCTGGTGTCAGGGTACCTGCATCTGTTTCATTCTCACAGCTCTGCCCTAACTCCAGGAGGCCCTGGGCCTGATTTCAGAGGTCTATTAGGAATCCTGGTGTCAGGGTACCTGCATCAGTTGGGATTTCACAGCCTGCCCTAACCCTAGGAGTCCCTGGACCTGATTACAGAGGTCTATTAGGAATCCTGGTGTCAGGGTACCTGCATCAGTTGGGGTTTCACAGTTCTGCCCTAACCCCAAGAGCTCCTGGTCCTCATTACAGTGGGCCATTAGAGATCCTGGTTTCAGGGTACCTGCATCATTTGGGGTTTCACAGCTCTGCCCTAACCCCAGGAGTCCCTGGACCTAATTACAGAGGTCTATTAGGAATCCTGGTGTCAGGGTACCTGCATCAGTTGGGGTTTCACAGCTCTGCCCTAACCCCAGGAGTCCCTGGACCTGATTACAGAGGTCTATTAGGAATCCTGGTGTCAGGGTACCAGCATCAGTTGGAGTTTCACAGCTCTGCCCTAACCCCAGGAGTCCCTGGTCCTCATTACAGTGGGCCGAGATCCTGGTTTCAGGGTACCTGCATCAGTTGGGGTTTCACAGCTCTGCCCTAAACCCAGGAGTCCCTGGTCCTCATTACAGTGGGCCATTAGAGATCCTGGTGTCAGGGTACCTGCATCTGTTTCATTCTCACAGCTCTGTCCTAACTCCAGGAGGCCCTGGGCCTGATTTCAGAGGTCTATTATGAATCCTGGTGTCAGGGTACCTGCATCAGTTGGGATTTCACAGCTCTGCCCTAACCCTAGGAGTCCCTGGACCTGATTACAAAGGTCTATTAGGAATCCTGGTGTCAGGGTACCTGCATCAGTTGGGGTTTCACAGTTCTGCCCTAACCCCAAGAGCTCCTGGTCCTCATTACAGTGGGCCATTAGAGATCCTGGTTTCAGGGTACCTGCATCATTTGGGGTTTCACAGCTCTGCCCTAACCCCAGGAGTCCCTGGACCTGATTACAGAGGTCTATTAGGAATCCTGGTGTCAGGGTACCAGCATCAGTTGGGGTTTCACAGCTCTGCCCTAACCCCAGGAGTCCCTGGTCCTCATTACAGTGGGCCGAGATCCTGGTTTTAGGGTACCTGCATCAGTTGGGGTTTCACAGCTCTGCCCTAAACCCAGGAGTCCCTGGTCCTCATTACAGTGGGCCATTAGAGATCCTGGTGTCAGGGTACCTGCATCTGTTTCATTCTCACAGCTCTGCCCTAACTCCAGGAGGCCCTGGGCCTGATTTCAGAGGTCTATTATGAATCCTGGTGTCAGGGTACCTGCATCAGTTGGGGTTTCACAGCTCTGCCCTAACCCTAGGAGTCCCTGGACCTGATTACAGAGGTCTATTAGGAATCCTGGTGTCAGGGTACCTGCATCAGTTGGGGTTTCACAGTTCTGCCCTAACCAAAAGAGCTCCTGGTCCTCATTACCGTGGGCCATTAGAGATCCTGGTTTCAGGGTACCTGCATCATTTGGGGTTTCACAGCTCTGCCCTAACCCCTGGAGTCCCTGGACCTAATTACAGAGGTCTATTAGGAATCCTGGTGTCAGGGTACCTGCATCAGTTGGGGTTTCACAGCTCTGCCCTAACCCCAGGAGTCCCTGGTCCTCATTACAGTGGGCCGAGATCCTGGTTTCAGGGTACCTGCATCTGTTGGGGTTTCAAAGCTCTGCCCTAACCCCAGGAGTCCTTGGACCTGATTTTAGAGGTCTATTAGGAATCCTGGTATCAGGGTACCTGTATCAGTTTGGGTTTCACAGCTCTGCCCTAACCCCAGGAGTCCCTGGTCCTCATTCCAGTGGGCCATTAGAGATCCTGGTGTCAGGGTACCTGCATCTGTTTCATTCTCACAGCTCTGCCCTAACTCCAAGAGGCCCTGGACCACAGTGCAGAGGTCTATAGCCCAGCTAGGTGTGTTGGTGCATGCTCCTGTTGCAGTCGGCCACAAATGCCCTATTAACAGGAGGCCCTAGTTGTGTCCACACAAGTAGAAACATAGAAACATAGAAATGTGATGAAAGAAAAAGACCACATGGCCTATCTAGTCTGTCCTTCCATATCAACAACTACAACAGTTCCCTTTTTACCTTTAGAGATCCTCTGTGTTTGTCCCATGCTTTTTTGAATTCAGTTACTGTCCTCATCTCTACAACCTCCACTGGGAGACTATTCCATGGATCCACTACTCTTTCCGTAAAGAAATATTTCTGCATATCACTCCTGAATCTATCTCCTTTCTCCCTCATACCATGTCCCCTCATAGCAGAACTTGCTTTCAATTGAAAGAGGCTCTCTCCCTGAACATTTATGCCACAGAGGTATTTAATCTCAATCATATCACCTCTATCCCGCCTTTCCTATAAGGTGTACATATTAAGATCCTTAAGTCTGTCCTGATATGCTTTGTTATGAAGCCCACTAATCATTTTAGTAGCCACCCTCTGCACCGACTCCATCCTGTTCACATCCTTTTGAAGGTGCGGTCTCCAGAATTGCACACTATACTCCAAATGAGGTCGCACCAAAGACTTACAGAGAGTCATTATCACCTCCTTTTTTCTGCTAGCCATTCCTCTCCGTATGCACCCAAGCATCCTTCTAGCTTTTGCCGTCGCCTTTTCTACCTGTTCAGCTACTTTAAGATCATCAGACACAACCACGCCTAGCTCCCGCTCTTCTTGAGTGGACAAAAATACTTCACACCCTATACTGTATTGCTCCCTTGGATTGCTGCAGCCCAAATGCATGACCTTACATTTTTTAACATTAAATCCCAGCTGCCAAATTCTAGACCATTCATCAAGCTTAGCTAGATCCCTCCTCATGTTATCTACACCTTCCTGGGTGTACTCTATTGCAGATTTTGGTATCATCCGCAAAGAGGCAAACCTTACCCGACAGCCCTTCTGCTATATCACTAACAAAGATGTTAAAAAGAATCGGACCAAGGACAGATCCCTGGGGCACACCACTGGTAACATCCTTCTCCTCAGAGTGAGCTCCATTTACTTGTACTCTTTGTCGCCTCCCACCCAACCAATTTCTAACCCAAGCAGTAACTTTAGGGTCCATCCCTAGGGTGCTCAGTTTGTTTATAAGTCGCCTGTGAGGAACAGTGTCAAAGGCTTTACTGAAATCTAAATACACCACATCTAGAGCTCTCCCTCAGTCCAACTCCCTGGTCACCCAGTCAAAGAAATCAATCAGATTTGTCTGACAAGACCTGCCTCTGGTGAATCCATGCTGCCTCGGATCCTGTAATCCACTGGACTCCAGAAACCCCACTATTTTCTCTTTCAGCAGCGTTTCCAATAATTTACTCACCACCGAAGTTAAACTAACCGGCCTGTAGTTTTCAACCACATCCTTACTTCCGCTTTTGTGTAAAGGCATCACGTGAGCCTCTCTCCAGTCCTTTGGCACCACTCCCGACTCCAACGAGGCACTGATTAGGTGTTAGCCGTTTCCATACCTGAGGAGGTTACTAGAGTTCAGCAACCTACTGTGCTAAAGGAAAGTTCCACTAAAGCACCAAAAAGAAAGTAACCTTGCTGTAAAAATATACAAAAAACCCTTTTAAGAGCTCCCAGTCAGGTAGAGTACAAATCCTGGTGTTCTGGTAGTGGTTCCTGGTGATGTGTTCAGGGCCACCCAATCCCCATGCGATGCCAGAACACATCACAGATGTTCAAATACAGATATCATGGTGGCATGGCGTGTGTGTCTGTGGATGTGTGTAGGTGATGCAAACGCACAGGTGTGTGCCGGACCCCACAGGGGTCAAGAAACACCTCCCCTGTAGACCAGCATACCTACCACACATATGGTATGGTGCTGCCATGTAATGCAAGGAGAGTGTAGGATCTGGGTAAGGCTGGTCTGTGGGGTTGCCCAAACAACAAGTAGCTGGCACCCCACACATGCCCAGAACCACAGCCACACATGCAGGTGGTGCTGGCAACAGGTAGTATAGGACCCACTGGCATGAGCAGCAGCAGCACCCTGCTGTAAGCTGTGATGTATGATATGCGATATCACATATCACAGATATCTGGCCCTTTATGTTTCCACCCATTGCATTTCCACCCAGGTGGAGGATCTACGGAAAAAGGGATGTGCGTTGCGGCTGCACTGCCCAGATGTCCTCGAGCGGCTACAAAGGAGGGCACTACAGCAACGTGGCGGTGAGTGTTGCAGCCCCTGCAGCGCAGTACAGATGTCACAGTGGGCCAACGGCCTATGGGAGGCCACACTATGTTTATATGATGTTCTAATTGCATGATGGTGTGCTAATGACTGTCTACGCCCACAGAAGCTGCTGCTGCTGGTGAGAGGACATCAGCCTCAGAGCCACCCACAACACGCCCCACAGCTGCAGTCCGGCCATTGGAGGAAGAGGAGGAGGCAGAGGAGGAGGCGGAGGAGGAGGAGGCGACAGAGGAGGAGGAGGCGGCAGTGGAGGAGGAGGTGGCAGAGGAGTAGGAGGCGGCAGAGGTGATGGAGGCGGAAAAGGATGATGGGGACATGGAGGGGGTGGAGGGTGGGGTGGGAGAGGAGGGTGAGAGTGTGTGTGATGTTTTGGGGGGTGAGGAGGAGGAGGAGAGCATGGAGGGTGGTGAGGGTGGGTGGGAGGTGCCAGGGGGAGAGGAGTGGGGGGAAGAGGGGTTGTGGAGGAGGGGATGTTGGGAGGGAACACAGGACAGCACAGGGCACTGTGGGTCCCTGCCAGCTGCTGCATGTGTATGGTGATGGTGCCCATCTGCGTGTAGCTACGCCACCCATTGCCACAGACAGGGCCCACGCACATGCCACCACACAGACACCTGGCACCTTGTGTGTATGTGGTGGCAAGTGCATCCAGGACCTGTATGTGGCAATGGAAGGCGTGGTGCAATGCCTGCGGGCCCAGGACCGCACCATCCGGTGGCTGGCAGGCTCCATTCAGTGGATGGCTGCCGAGATGCAGCGTGTGGTGTGTAGGTGTGCTGCATCTCGACAGCCATCCCCTGATGGGCATCCCAGGAGCGTGTGATGGCCCCTGTGGTGCCCACACACATGCCCTGTGCTGTCCTGTCTCCCGGGACCCAACATGTGGGCTTTGGTATATAATACATGTTGTAAATATGTTTTTAAATACAGTTGTGTTGCTACATCACAATGGTCATGTGTCTCCCTTACAGATAGACTGCGGATGTAAGCATGGGACATGTGTGTAGATCACTAGGTGTATGCATGGTAGACATGGATAACATACATGGACCATCTCCACACGCAGTTGTGGGGGCTGCCCATGTGCGTAGGCATCTGTGTCCCATGGTGCCCCTGTGATGTGCCAATGTGCAGTGTGTCCCGACAGCTATGGTCACATGCATGCTGCCTGTAATGTGTGGGTACCATATCTGATGCACCATGCTTGTAGGGGAATAGTGGGGATGGCCAGCAGCAGGTATGTGGCAGGAAGGATGAGATGGACTGCTGTACCTAGGAGCTGCCCAGGGGGATAGCTGGTGAGGTCAAGACAGGTGGATGTTGGTATGGAGGGGGAGCAGAGGCTCACTACAGGTGCAGGGGAAGAGTAAACAACTGACTGTAGCTAGTTACCTATTTCTGCCTGTGTCTTACACAAACATCTACAGCTAAACAGTCACGTAGGCCCTGATGTGTGTCAGAGGGAATGGCACACATGTGGGTGGGGCACTTGAGAGTTTATGAGGTGTGAGAGACTGACTGATCCATAAAACATACATGTACCACCATATACATATTTCTGCCTAACTGGAGAGGTAGGATATACCCCCATGCATAGGTAGAAGGGTGCACACATGGCATGGTTCCTGGCACACAGGGCATGGTATAAGGTCTGTGCGTTGATTGGTGGTAGTGCATACGCCACACCCCTAAGGGAGCTGGGGAAGCACATGTGACCATGTTGACAATATGGGGGACAGGATACTCAGGGGAGTACAGTGTCAAACACCGGAAACGGGCACATAGGTATAATCAGGTTTTGTCTTCTTTATTGCCACACAGTGACCCAATCCCCCCCAATCAGGACCTGCATGGGCGCCCAAGTCCACGGCAACCATGTCCCATGCAACCCCGTTGTTGTGGTTACGCTGGTGCTGCCTCTGGGGCTGTGGCTGGCTGCTGTGAACGCCCATCCATGGCCTCGTGAGCATCTGCAATCCGCAGAAGCACCACTGCCATCACCTCAGCTGTGGTATGCATCCAGTCCATCCTCTCCTAAATGTCCATCAGAACCTGAAGAGTGGCTGTGGGTGAGACACAAAGTGATGTGTGAGACATGTGTTGCACCCCCCCCCCCCACCGTGACTCATGCAAATCTCCAGCGTATTCAAACACACCAGTCCGCAGACCAACCATATATGTGACGGCTAGCAGCGCAGTACCATGTTTACATCTGTGTGTCCCATGACCCATCCACAGGCCAGCAAATGATCCCGCTGGGGGTCGTGGTGATCACATATATGACACATGGTACTGTGTCTCACTTCATTATGTCACTGCTGTATCTTTGCACTGGTCGTATGGGATAGGTTGGATAATGTTGGAATTCATGGCACACAGATAGATATCTGGGGGGCGCTCTTCATTCTAAACCTGACACACAGTACTGAGTACCCTGACTATCTCTGCTACGTACCACTACCCAGGGAAAGGGGTTCGACGGGTAAACTGTATAGGTGATCTGGGGTAGGTGTGTACCACTGTACATCTCTATGGGGTATTTTGTGGTGAATAGTAGGCAGATGTATGGGCCCATTATCATGACGACACCAGATGGCACATGATACAAGGGGGGGGGGAGTGCACATGGCACCCACCCCCACTACAGATACAGAACTATGTGCTATGGTGTCCTAAGATTAGGAGGCACATGGATTCTCATTGTAGATGTTCTGTCAGCCCCCAGGTTGCTTGTTGTGTATTCTGTTGCCCACCTTCCGCATCGTGCTTTGCAGAGGCAGTATGAGCCCGCAGCTCTGCAAGGATGATATCCATGCTGGTGTGTTGCATGCATGATGTTCCTGGTGCCTGCATCCTGTGTGGACTCCCCTCCAACTCTGCGTCATCCACAGCCCATGTGCTGCTGTTACTGGCCCCCACCTGTGCGTTAGCATCCACTGCCCAGTCCTCTGCTTCGGCCAGCACGATGTTACCTGGGGTCTCCCCGCCAGTGCTGTCTGCTTCCCTGGACTCAGCGGCCTCTGGCCCCTCAGCACCCCCTGGTGCCGGCACATCCCCCTCCTCATATGCCTCCATGGTCTGGATGCCACCTGGGGGTAGAACAAGGTACACAGCAAGGATGAGTTAGCGCAGGTCACATATCTACACCTGTGTAGTACATCCCCGCCAGCAGCAATGTGGTGTGCACCTGTACCTGCTGTTACTACACCTGCAATGGTGACAGCACATGTATGCACAGTGTGTGGTACCTGACGGGGGGGGGGGGAGGGGCGACCTCACGCACTGGTGGAGCTGTGTCACATTTGCTGTTATTTTGGGGGGATGGGGTTTAGACTGGCAGACCCACTATATGCAGCATGAGGTATTCTCTCTGTGTATGTCCTTGGATGCGGGCTCAGCATTACATGTGGCCAGTGTGCGTGTGTGAACCATGAGTGGGATTGTGGCCTGGCATATTCTGTGTGAGCAATGTGTATGCATTGGCCTGAGTGGTATGGATGGCAGGTGTTGCTTAATCTGTCCAGGTCAGCCAGAAGTGTGTGGGGAATGCCGCATGGGTAGGCAGTGTGCGGTGTGTGTGGACAGCTATCACATAATCGGTGTGTGTGGTGGGTTGTTCCAGGGGATGGGTGGAGTGTTGCTGGGCATGTGTTTACACCATGGGTGGGGGTCATGGGAATGTGTCTGTGGCACTGCAGTACCTGTATAGATGATGGCACCAGGTGGTGGGTGGTCTTGGCTAGGTGCAGTTAGTACGGCTGTGGCAATGTGCACCTCAATGTCTTGTGAGGGTGTGTGGGACATCCACACTGTATGTTGGACAATGACAGAGTGTGATGTGTTTGAAATCTGTGTGATGTGGTCGTTGGGGTTTGTTTGTGTCTACCTCACCATCACAGTGTGATAGGCCTTCCTCTGTCTCTTGTCTGGGATATGTCCCTGGACATGTGATTTCAAACACACATCATAGCTGTTGTACGTGGTGTGTGTGGGTCCCCCCAGTTCAATGTTTTCTGCCCTATTTGTTTGCCCCTCCTGTCAGTGTCCACCTGTCATATAGTGTTGTGTGCCTGGCTGCAGATGTATGCTGTTCTGTGTGACCTATATGGCAAGTACAGTGATAAGGAAGCTTATCATGACAGAGGAGAAAGGGATAAAGGAAGGGAATTCACCCTTATAAAAGGACCTATTTTGCAAGATCAGAGAAACAAAACCCCAATCACACCTAGAAAGCAGGAAATTCCCAGATGGGATAGGTTTCAGAGTTCCCCTAGTGGAGAAAAGGAGAGGGAATACAGACCCAGGGTAAAGGACCCTTACGTCACTGAGTTCCCTAATTACCCAGCTGCCAGGAGGCAAGCTGATCTCCGTCACCTGAGAGGAGAAGAAGTGGGGCTGGAGCCTTGGGGATTTAAGTCTAGGATAGAGAAAGAAGCAAGGGAGAGGAGGAGGAGAGTCCCAGAGAGAGTCTCAGGGAGAGACCCAAGCAGAAACACAAGCTGGAGGACAGGACGAGGAAGCACAGGAGAATAGTGGCCAGAGCATGAGGGAGGAGAAGCTGCTACAAGCCCAGGCCCAGGTATGAGCCTTGAAAGCTTGTCTAATACAGAACAGTGCAGAGTTGCAAGGGATACTCTCAGCTCTAACGGAAGGCAGTCAGCTGAACCCTGTGAACTGGAAGGAGAGGTAGAGCCTATGCAACTAGGTGAACCAGACCTAGCTGTGAATGACGAAGACTCATACATGGATTGCTCCTTGTGCCAATCCTTTACTGCAGAGGGATTGAAAGAAAACCACCCTTAAGAGAAAACCTTCAGAGTCAGGTAACCTTGAAAGCCTGTAGATGGTTTTGTGCATGTCCTGTGTTAAAGAAGAAATACGTTTGCTGAGAAAGCAAGAGCAAGCTGAAGCTCTCTGCTTGTGCTTGATAAACACCTGATATCCACAGCAGTGCACCGGCAAGAAGCTGAGCTAATGGTGAAAGGAAGGAAAGTTTTTGGCTTTGTTTTTTAATATTCCTAAAGCATGGAATAGAGCATTATTTGCTTATGATAAGTTTTTGTCCTGTTAAAAGTTTTACTTTGTTTGTAAGGAGACAAACCAGCCTGAAAGTGTTTTGGACTATGAGAACAGAAAACTGCCATTGAGAAATGCTGTTTTTGTTTGCTTTAAACAGCCATGCTAGCCAAGCTGGTAGCATTGACTGTTAAAAGGCTTTTCCTTTGAGTTGAAGAACACTATAAGCTGAAAGTTTGCTTTGAGTTTATTTATGTCCTGATGTGTATTGTGAAGAATCCTGGAGAAAGTATCCAAGGGTAGTATTTGTGAACCTTGCGTTTGAATCAATAAATTCTGTCATTGCCTTATCAGTCGAGCCAACTACAAGTGTTTTTTTCTACCTGAAGCCAAGTGGATTGTGACTGAACTACCTTTCCCAAAGGGCATGGCAAAGGAACCAGTCAGTTAAAGGCTAAAAGGTGAAACTTTCTATGATAACCACGCCCCTCCATACTGGAAGTAAGGGGCAAGGGCGTGACAGTACGTATAGCTGCTGCATGTTCTGAGTTCATGGGGTGGGGGGTATTCGGACCCCCTGTATGTATGGTCATATGCCCCACTCATTTGCAGTCAAGGGGGGTGGTACTACATCTGGTTGGGGGACTGCCCCCCAACCAGTTTTGTACACCTGTGCAGTGCTGTAAAATGTCCAGGACTGTGGCTGTTGTGCAAGCAGCCCCAGGTACCTGTCACACCCACCCTGTACCTACACAGCCATGTTTTGCTCGATATGTGGACCCCAGTTTCCTGTGTTAGGGCACACGTGTTCACAGGACATAGGCCCCCCCACCTTCCCGTCCATGGCAGGCATGTACTGGGCCATGTGATTTACATGTGTAGCATATCTCTGACCTACCTGCCTGTGGATGGGCAGTGTCCAGCGCGTCCGGCAGCCCTCGCAGGTAGATGGGACCCAGACGGTCTGCCAGTTCCTGCTCCAGGGGTGTCAGAGTTGGGGCAAAGGGACCACCCCCTCCGATGCCCATGACATGTTGCCTCTCTGCCACCATGTGGGCACGGACACCCCGCTTGATATCACTGAACCTTTTTCTAAGGCTATCCAGGTCCCTGGACGGCCCCCTTGCCTGGGCTACGGCCTCCTGGATCTCCTCCCACACTTGTGTCCGTGTGCCTACAGTGGTGCTTGTGCTCAGGCAGCCTACAGCACATCATACCTCTCCAGAACACTGGCCAGCAGGATGTGGTTCTCCTGCTGGCTGAACCTAACAGCCCTCCTCCTTTCCTCAGCTGGCACAGGTATCTGCCTTCGTTTGGCGCTGGGTGGTCCCTGTGTGGGCTGGGACACACACGATGGGCCTACAGCCACCACCACAAGCCCAACACTCCCTGCCGGCTCTGGGTCCTGCTGAACAGGTGCCCCCCCTCCTCCACTCCTGCCATGTCCTGTCTCTCCATCTCCCTGCACTCTGTGCCCTCTCCCTCCCTGTCACACATACTTGCTCCTTTGCTCATTTGCTCCTCAGCTCCACCTCACACCTGCTTCTGGCCCTCCCTCCTCTCCCTGCTGTCTGTTCCTCAGCTCAGCTTGTGTCTCTCTCACCTGCTCCTCGCCTCCCCCTTCACTCTCTCCCCTGCTTTGCCACACACCTCTCCACAACAAACCTGCCTCTGACACTCTCCACCACCAATCACGAACCCAGACACTTTCCACGACACACCTGCTTCCGACTCTCTCCCTGCTTCTCCGACAACGCACGCCTTCTCTCCCTCGCCTCAGCGTGATCCAGGTGTGCAGGTGTTTTTATAGGGTGTTTTTATGTTACGCGCGTTGCGCATGTGCAGCAGTGCTAGCGCAGCGGCTGCGTGCATTGCACATGCACCATGGAGCCACGGAAGGTACGTGCACGTGACTCCATGTTACACATGCGCTGTGCATGCATGTGAGGCGTGGCGCATGCACATAACAGGACGCAGCACATGTGCATGTCTCATGCTCATGCACAGCACACTCCACGCACAGCGCACTTACCGCGTCTCTGCAACACATGCGCAACAGCGCAGCTGCCGCGCTAGTGCCGCTGCACATGCGCAACACACGCACCATAAAAAACCCTATAAATACATCTGCACACCTGGATCAAGTTGAGGGTTTGGGTAGGCGAGGGAGAGAAGGCGTGCATTGTCGGTGAAGCAAGGAGAAAGTCAGAAGCAGGTTATCGTGGAGTGTGCCTGGGTTTGTGAGTGGTGGTTGTATTGTGTAGCTGGGTTTGTGTGTGGTGGAAAAGGTGTGTGACTTGGTTAGTGAAGTGAGTGTGTTTGAGTGAGTTAGAGGAGTTGGTCAGGTGGAGTTCATGGCGGCCTTTGTGTTTGCTGCATTTGCAGTGGGAGGTGAGCAGGGGCTGCGGTTGCCTGACGGGGGAGATGGTGTCCATGGGGCTGAGGCACAGGGCATGGGTGTAGTCCCGCTGAAACACAGACATGCAGCTGTGGGGGCAGGCCAGGCAGGGGCTGTGCAGGCACGGTGCAGGAGATGTGCAGAGGTGCAGGCTCACCAGCCTCGCCTCTACAGGCCCAGGGCCAAGCTCCAGGGCATGCATGAGGACCAGGTCATCTCCCTCTACCGCCTGAGCATGGGGGCTATTAGGGAGCTCTATGAGGATCTAATACCTAACATCGAGCCCCTGACTGGTCGGTCACATGCCATACCGGGTTTGGTCAAGCTCCTTGGTGCCCTACATTTCTTTGCCTCTGGCTGTTTCCAGTCATCTGTGGTCGCAGTGGGTGGCATGAACCGCCCCACCTTCTCACGCTGTTTCCACCAGGTACTGCATGCCATGATCAGCCGGGTGTGGAATTACATTACCATTACCAACACTAGGCAACAGTGTGGGACCTTGAACCAGGTCTTTGAGGCCTTAGCCGGGATACCACATGTGATGGGAGCTATTGATTGCACACATGTTGCCCTGGTCCCACCTAGAGACAGGGAGGTAGTGTTCTGCAACCACAAACACTATCATTCCCTGAATGTTCAGGTTGTATGTGATGCAAATACGCATATTCTGAATGTGGTCCCTAGGTTTGCAGGGTCCACCCTTGACTCCTATATCCTGCATCACTTGGCACTATTCAGACAATTTGAGGCTGGACAGTATGAGGACTGTATATTGCTGGGTGTGTATTTCTCATCTCTGACATGTGTGTGTGTCTCATCTGTCTGTGTGTGATCTAACGTTAGGGGGGGGGGGTGCCCTCCAGCTCTACCTTGCTTTGGTGGAGTGTGATGATGGTAGAATGGATGGTAGCATTTGTGTTGTGGTTACAGATTATGTTGATGGCAATCCGTAACCTACCCCTTGTTTAGTGTGTCATAACTTCACACGCTGATGCATAGTTGTGGTGTCCCATCATGTGCTGTTATATGTATATGTCAGGATGTGTCATGCATTTGGTTTGCACGTACATACCTGTGTCCATTTATGTGGGCATGGGCTCCTGCTTTAACATTCTACATTTCTTTCTTCAGGTGATGCAGGTTATGGGTGTCGCCCCTGGTTGCTGACCCCCATGCGTCAGCCACGGACACGTGCAGAGAGGAGTTACAATGAGGCCCATGCCTCCAGCCACTCTGTCATAGAGCACACCTTTGGCGTTTTAAAGAGTCGCTTCAGGTGTCTGGATAGGACAGGCATGGCCTTACAATACAGACCACAGACTGTGGCAGAGATCATTATAGCCTGTTGCATCCTGCACAACATTGTTCTCAGGCACCATATCCCTGTCCAAATTAATGAGGATCTCGAGGATGATCCTATGTGCCCTCCTGTATGTGCCCGTGGTGACACACGTGAGGGCACAGCAGTCAGGCGGCAACTGATTGAGGAGGTCTTCTCATGTAAGTACTGCATATGTTGCCACCTACATTTGTTTCAATATGTGTGTACTGCTACCACTAGTTAACATCTGTATACCAATATCAGTAAGATGCAACACTGCACTGACATGTAACAGACACTGCCTGGCCATCCCCGCTTACAATCTAGTCATGACTGAAACGCAGAAGATATGAGCAGGCCACAACAGCTGGTGGAGGTGGATTATGTGTGTCTGTATTTTTAGGCTTGTGGGAGGTGTTACGCTGACATACCTGATGTGTGGCTGATTGGGATAGGGGCTGCTGTACAGGCACAGGTAGTTAGTTTGATGCTTTGGGTGCAGCACGATGAAAGGCGTGTAATATGGAGTAAACAGTAGGAGAGCAGACCATAGATGGGGCCAGTTGTCTAGATGTGTGTGTTTAACATTTAGTAATTTGAGCTGATTGTGTGTTTGGTTTTTCTGATGAGCAGAGACTGTGTATTAGTTGTTTTTGTATAGTGCTACATGTGATACGTAGCACTATATAGATGCTCAGTAGTAGATGGATTAATGGGATTTGAGATCATTAAGGGACGTTACTGCAACACCACAGTGTGCCTGCATGTATAGGTCAGCACGTAGCCCTGACATGGATGCGGAGAAGGATAGGGAACCTATGAGGTGTCCTGCCAGGGGGCGTATAATCGCCATTATGTGTGTGGCTGTAGAATAGCCCTGCAGTGCAGTGTTGCATATTTTCAGGCAGACAGAGATGATTCAAGGCCAGATCTGCAAGGTGTAGGTTACAGTAGGCATGCCGGGAGCTGAATGGGGGGTGGGGGAATTGGGGTTTAGTTGTGTTTTCAGGGAGGACAGGGGAAATATAGCTGATGGCATCTAGACATAAATCAAATGACTAAACTACAAGCTGGGTAGGTGTGTAGAGGAGGGGAGTGTAGTCCAAGACAACATCTACATTGCGGACCCTAAAGAGAGACAGTTATGACCACACACACAAATACGCTCTGATGGGAGTGGAGGGTTTAGGTGCACATATAGGCTATACATGCTTTGCCATTATCTATTTCACACTGTGGGGTAACATGCAGCCGTCAAGGTCAGGTCGCAAGCAGACATCGGGGTGTGGTTTAGCAAACATAACTCAGCCTTTGAGAGATATATTTGCAACTCATCAGCACACAGCTCTTAATGTAAGTCCAGGTATGAAATGTACACACCAAGGAAATGTATATGGACAGAGGATAAGGGGGAAGCCCCTGCATATTTCACTGTGTTACAGGAATTAACAGCGGGGTAGCAGACAACACTGAGACACCAGAACACACACTGAAGGGGCATTGGGAGTGATATGGGGAACACAGGATAGTAATGCGGCCTTGGAGCCTAGCAGGGACACGGTAGCGAGCAAACGCTTCTGTTCACCAGTTTTTATGGCAACAGAGAGGTAAGGGAGGGGACAGAGTACAGACCCTTGTAGTTTGCCAAACACACTTCAGTGATAACACTCACATGAAAAAGATCTGTACAGTGTGATGGGGAACAGTCAGTCTGTAAAGGATCTTGGGGAGTGTGGGAGCCCCTCTTCACTCCAGACCAGCCACTGCTCTCCCAGGAGGGATGAAGCACACCGGAGCATCGGAACAGCCGCCCAGAGCAAGCCCTGCCCAATCAGGGCAGCCTGATCACCTTTAAAAAGAAGTGCCGTCCGGCGTGAACTCCTTTCCAGCCCCTCTTCACTCTGGCCCAGCCACTGCTCTACCAGGAGGGATCGAGCACACTGGAGCATCGGAGAAGCCGCCCAGAGCAAGCCCTGCCCAATCGGGGCAGCCCAATCACCTTTAAAAAGAAGCGCCGTTAGGCGTACCTGTGCCTGAGGGCCTCGCCAGAGGCCCTTTGGCATGGCCCTTAGGTGGGGACCTCAACACAGCCAGAACCATACTGGAGGTCTAATGCAAATGCAAGAACAGCCCCCCACGGCCACTGGAAGTCGACCTTCATGCTAATCCTCGTGAGGGCCGAAATTCTGTCGAACTCTGGTGAGAACGCTGCTTCTGTCTTATTCCCCAATATAATTATCCTATATTTACTCAAGCCGATTCGACGACAAGTAAGTTGCCTGATCCAGCCAGCCTGAAGTTTTACACTAATATATTGAGTTATGTGCTTATAGCCTACTGTACCATCCATTTGATCACTGTTGTAATATTTAATTTTTCCCAGCTGAATAATATTAAATCAGCTCTATTATTTATTTGAACCCAGTGAAAATCTGTACACTAAATTCAGCCAGTACTATTCATCTTGAACCCCACTGTCACCATGTTACTACCTACCACAACCACACACTCCTATGCCCTTGCCAGCTGCTGCATGATAATAGCCCTGGCACATGGCACCCAGGCCCTCGCTTCCTCCTACAACTCCATTCCAATCTTACACGGTGCATGGAGGAAATGCTACAGACACTCCAACTAACAAACAGGGAGACCTGCGTGCATGCCATACCCCCACCTCATCTATGTTGCCCTCCAGCAGTCCAAACCCCCTCAGCAGGAACAACACACCCACCATCACGACCTTAAGTGTGCCCTCATAAATGCGCGCTCAATCCAAAAGAAATGGCCAGCCATGACGGACATGCTGTCCGCCTTCGACCTTGACATCCTATGTGTTACCGAAACTTGTATGTCTGCCTCAGACACTGTTCTCCTTCACCAATTTGTCCCCCCCCCCCCCCAATTTCTCTGTCCACTCTTGTCACAGAACTGAAAGACGAGATGGAGGAGCACTCATCCTAGCCAAGTCGAATCTTCATTTCCAGATGATCGCCTCCAGCAGCACCTCAATCCTAGACTCCATCACCATAGCGAACAAACACAGCACCATCAATTTGTTCTACCGAACACCCTCCCTAGCACCGGATGACTTATCCACAATAATCGACCTCACCTGCAATCCCTTAAACATTCGCACATCAAACTGGGTGTTAGGCGACTTCAACCTCCCTGCCCTCCAAGACACCCATGCCAAGGCCTTCCTTGATGCCCTCGGAGTGCTAGGTTACACTCAAATAGTAGACACCCCTACCCACAGTAGGGGAAACACGCTCGATCTGATTTTTGCTCCGCAGACAACCTCCAACTCTGCGCACAAGCTAAATCTTTCTGTAAGCACGGTACCATGGTCTGAACACTATCTGATTAGATTTATGATGCCAGTACACTCTGTCCCCACTAGTCCACATTCTTCTGACAAACCAATCACTTCAATTGCAAAACGCTTCCGTCCATTCAACAAAGATGAGATCCTGGAAAGAGCATGGCCTCTCCATAACCCACGCGAACAGAGTCTAGATGATATGATCACCACATGGAACTCGAGTCTGGACGCCAGAATTGACCCACCCTCCTTCAACAAAGTACCAGGTAAGAGGACAAAAGCGCCCTGGTACTCCCCTGAGCTACGGAAATCACTCCTCCAACTTAGACAGCTCGAAAGATGTTGGCGTCGCTCTAGAACAACTGAGAGTCATGAAGCTTACACTGCTCATTTAGATGGACACTGATCAGCAGTATCAACGAGAATGAAGGAATACCATGCTGAAATCTTACAACGCACCTTAAATAAACCGCACAAGCTCTTCAACCTCGTTAAAACCCTAGCAAAAGAGCCCACCCCTGGCTAATCAAGCCATCCGGACCCGCAGGAATATGCAGTCTACCTTCGAACCAAAACATGTCAGTCATATCTGCAAACATCCACTCTCCAGGTGGGGCTCCCGAACTGTCCCCCTCATCCTCAGCTTCACAAGCCTTAATGAATACACAATATATCATCACCGCCTTCTCAGCCCCAACTGAAAAAGACATCCAAGACACCATCACGAACATAAACACTACCACAGCACCAAATGACCCATGTCCAGCATTCAGGATAAAGGCCCTGCGGGCTGAACTTAGCCCATTCCTGTCAAACCTTATAGGCCTATCATTCCTGACTGGAACCATCCCCCGAAGCCTGAAACAAACAGCAATCAGACCGCTGCTGAAAAACAATAAATTGGACCCTGCTAGGATGGACTCTTATAGACCAATCTCAAGTATCCCCCTACTAGCTAAAATTATAAACACCAACTGAACCATCATATCGAGACCAACGCACCCCTTGACCCCAGCCAACATGGATTGCGGGAGCCACACGGCATAGAAACTTTGCTGACCACCTTATTCAGTACGTTAACCATTGGGTTAGACAATATTAGACAAGGTTTTGCTCTCATCTTTTTGGACATTGCTGCAGCTTTTGACTCCGTCAGTCACGATCTACTCCTATCTCGCCTCAGCGAGAAGGGAGTCCATGGTACAGCACTTGCTTTTGTGTGCATCATACCTGAATGACAGATGGCAGCATGTCCATTCTGGCTCCTCCACCTCCACACCCTTCCCTTAGGAGAAAGGCGTGCCACAGGGATCATCACTCTCTGCCCTATTGTTCAACGTTTACATGCAGCCCATCTGTGCCCTCATCCTATCCTTCAACATTAATTGCCTAATATACACTGATGACGTTCTGATGTACATGCCAATATCCACGGAGCATCCAGACCTCTCTCAGCTGTCTACCTGTTTCGACGCGGTTACGGATTGACTTCACATGCAGAAACTCAAAATAAATTTCAAAAAGATGGAGGTCCTATTCATCAGCAGAGATCAGACGTTCACTCCGCCCTCATCACTGAAGGTACGCGATGCAGAGTTCCTCAGTAATCCTACAATACGAAACCTTGGTATCACACTCGACCAACACCTTAACATGAATGCCCAGATAAGCAATATGGTAAAAGCGATATACCACAAAATTTGGATGCTGCGCCACATGAGACAGCTGCTAGAGCTGAAAGACTTCCATACAGTCTATCAAGCACTAGTGATGCTGCACTTTGACTACGCTAATTCCATACTGCAGGGCCTTCCAAAGAGCTTGTTGAATCCTCTGCAGCTCACAATGAATGCTGCAGCCAGAATTCTGCATGGAGCATCAAGGAAAGACCATATCACCCCAGTTCTGAAACATCTGCACTGGCTCCCGGTGCACTGCAGGATTTCCTTCAAGATCTTAACAATGACTTTCAAGGCTATCAACAAGTGCACGTCCACCTCCCTCACAGACCTTGTCCAGATGACCCACCTCAACAGGTTGAGGAGATCGGCCGCCACCAACACTCTGCTTCTCCCGCGAGCAATCACCAAGTGCTCTAAGGCTACAAGGAACCGAGCCTTTGCACTCTATGCACCTTCCTGCTGGAACGCACTGCCACCAGACATCCGGGCCATCAACAACCTCACCCAGTTTAGAAAATCACTGAAGCACCACCTGTTTCTTCAGTGCTTTTCAGACTCAGACGACATCCCACAGCCACCCCTAGCCCAAGCCAGCACCCGCAGAGTACCCCCCTCTCACACCTCTCAGATCACCCAAGTAAGCCTGTCCCTCTGAATCCATGCGAAAGGTCCACTACCATTTGATATACAGCTAGGATGTACATAGTTATGTTGTTTCCACATGTAAATAATGCCGAGCTGCATGAAGAACCTTGGCCACCAATTTGTACATAGTTTACCTGTTAGCTCTGTATAAATATCTTGTTTCTTGTAAGTCCAGTGTAGACCTTTACTACAATGCACAAATGTGTTATCTGTAAACCGCACTGATGACGAATAGCGCAGTATAGAAGAAACTGTAAATAAATAAATAAAATAAAATAAATAAATAAATGAAGGTGCAGTGTGTGTTGCACAGCTACAACATGACATGTATGTTTCTCTTGTGTTTCTCGATCCACAGGACATACTTGGTGACCCTCCTGGTGCTGTGGTGCATTGGCAGGTGACTGTACATCATCCAACATGCAGTAGTCTGGGGTAGATGGACCAACAGCTACTTTGTGTGTGCTGACAGCCAGGGAGAACACATGTCTGCAGTGATCTGTCATATTGTACATATGTTGTTGTTCACCTCTTTTCCCTGTGCCCCATACCCCATATCTTGCTGTTGCCACACATATCCACATGTGTTTCTGTCCAGTTTGTCTTCTGCAACACTGTCTCTGGCACACGTCCAACAGAGCTGCATGTGTGTGCAGGTCCTAGGTTTTTGGGTGGTGGGCTGCACGTATACCCTTCCCTGACATTGTACCATCAGCCAACAGCAGGGTATCATTGCATTTAACAGGCCTTTATCTCCACTAATCTCAAATTGTGCACATACAGGCCATATGCTACTGCTGGCACGCTCACCTTAGCATACTGTGTGGGTGTGTGTTTTTGGGTTGGCTGTGTGATGATACAGTGTGCAGGCATTTTGCATTATCATGTGGTGTGTGTGGTCTGTACACCTGGGGAGTGGTGGTGACTGTGCTATCTCTACCTTACTGCTGTTTAACGTGTGAACATTGTGGACATGTGTTGTGTGTTGTGAGCAGACCTATCTCTTGTGTTCTGACAGACCACTGTGGAACAGCATATTTGTATCACAGATATCGCCATAATGTGGACATGCATCAACAGTGGCTGGACATGGTGACATGGTGATTCTACACATTCTGATGACATCTTCTCCCTTCACAGCATGTTGTGGCCTTTGAGAGACTCAGGGGATCCAAAACATACACTTGATGCAAATACACGGTAGGTTGCACCTTTGGTCTTTTGTGAATGACATCTGCCTGTACATGTTAATGATTTACTGTTTGTTTCATAGACATTTCATGTTGGCTCTCTGTACATGGACGCTGATGCACATGGAGTGGAGCTGTGAAACACCTGTGTAACATGGGCATGTACATGACCATATCCATGTGACACCCTCGTCTGAGGTTCCAATTCAAAATGTCCCCAACATGCAGTGTGTTCTGTGTTGTGATCAAGTTATGTTTGCCTGTGTGGCGTTTTCTTACGTGCATATTAATGTTTGACTCTGTGCAATTTGGGCTGATGTTGCAAGCAGCATACCAATACATTGTTTATCCTCTTCTGACACAGGACAGAGTACAAACAAGGCACATCTACTACAGTGCATCCGGTGTCACCATCATCCACCTGTTGGAGGACACAACAACACCATGGAACTATCCCTTGGAAATGGTGCCATAGGATGTTTGACCTCTGCGAGTGGGACACATGCCTAGGATGGACAGTATTATTGTTGGACTGCTACTTTGGGCATGACAGACCTGTCCAACAAACCGTTGCTGCCGTGCTCTGGCTGGGTGTCGTGCTCATCACAGGAGACACACATACCCTTTCCAGTACTGTGGCATATTGGGATGTCACACTTGACTATGCATGCCCAGGGTTTCAAGGACAGTCTTAACCTGACTTTTTGGATTGCAGACACACTTTGCACTTCGGACACTGTGTACTGGTCCCCATGTGTGCAGCAGGGACCGACATTGTTGCTGTATGTTGTACATCCTTCTAACATTGTGTTGTTGTGTTTTGGCCATGTGTGTGACATGGAACACAGGATACGCTCATCTGTTTGGTTCAACACAGACATACAGCCATGCGTGTGGCACAGGGGGAGCAATGGAGAGGTCCTCTTGTCCATGTCCACCTACCCTCCACTTGGACTTGAAACAGTTTTTGCCACGGCACCACTTTACTGAACACCAACAGCTTAGATTGATGTTTGCACTCACCAAGGGTATTACCATGCATGGGTGGCATCACTGTATCATGTTGAAACGTACACGGTGCATGTGCATGTGACTATGTTGGTGCAACACAGCATGTGGCAATATGGCTTCTGTGTGGGTTACTGTACAATGTTTGACCTTTCTTTCCATCTCTGTAGACTGGTTATTGTGCTTGTTTACTGTACAGACGTGACGCTCAACATTGATTTACAAACCTAGCATTGCATGTCTGCACAGTCCTATTTATCCCCTGAGGTAACGACACTCACATTGCCCCGTTATATTTGGAGTGTAGCAGTGTGAGTGTCAATTTACTTCCTTCAATTGTGCATTCCATGTACCGTGATATATGTGTACAGACACTGTATCCACACCAACCAGTGCAGGGGGACCTTCTTCATAGTGTTATCTCTGCATGTTTCTGCGGATGGTTTCATTTGAATTCTCCATTCATGTGCCTCTGCTACCTGTTAGCATATCCTCATTTGCATTTGACGATTATTTAGGGTTACATTGTTGCAGCTTTGATTCGTATATCGGGCATTATGTGACAGCTGTGACATATATTTCGATATCTGTGTTTACACTTTCTTACTTTAAACAACATATGCTGTTTCATTTGTGTGCCTCCTGTGTTGACAGACAGATATGTTTTAGGGAACAGATCATGATTGATATGTGTGGGGGCCTCATCATGCACCACCTACTATCTACATGCACACATATGTAACTAATGCATTTGGGATGTGCAGCAGCATGTGGGGGGTGGGGGTCTAATGCATACTACACACCATGCACCTGATCCACATTATCTCTCCTGCCCATCATCTGTAGACAGGTCAGTGACTTTTCTGTAACTTGTGGGTTGCTGCCCTGCAAAATGTGTTTTCAGATTTTCCCCTGGGATCCACTCACCTTGATATTATGATAGGGAATGTCTACACTATCTGTGATGATTAACCAAAATAAAAATATTTGTCTCTGCTGCTGCTTGATCACACTGACACACGTATTTAGTGATTACATGGTCATGTACATGGCCCACGTGTGCCTACATCCTTGTACGGTGCCAGCTGTCTATCTGCCAGCTGTTTGCCACATCACTGAGTTTTACAGGTTCCCATACACACATTCCCTTTGAGGTAATATTTTTGCTTTGTGCTTGCTGTGCTTGTTTGGGATAGTGGTTACAGACATGCATTACAATACCATAGGTTGCAGGTTTGATCCCCACATGGGGTTTACTTATTTTTTTCTGTTGTGCTGACCTAACCATGAGTTACCTGCAGGTTCATAACCTATGCACACACCCTTCCATCTCTTCACTGAACACCAAGGTGTGCCCTCTATGCTGCCTATCCATCACATATTGGCTGTTACATATGTGTCTTTCTTTATAGCATTTACACAGCAGTCCGCTTGGGGATTGGCATTGCTGTGGTTCAGTTGGTCTGTGACACACCCATTTTCAGGCTCGATTCTCACCTGCTCATGTTCTGTTCCATATTTTACCCTGCTCCACAAAGCATCCCCTGCTTTGGGTTTAGTTTTTTTCCTCTTTTGCATGCTGTATCCACTGCATAACATTTCATTGTGTGTGTGCATGTAGTTATATGTGGTTCTGGTCCCAAATACAGACTGTGATCTGATCTGTACACACCAGATTTGCATGTGCATTCCATCATGGTTACTGTTGGTGGTTTGCCTATCCTGGCAGCCAGCAGGCTTCTTGTGTGATGCCCTGCAGTATTCTTGTATGCAGCCTTTGCTAATGAGCTCACGTTGGTGGTGTGGCCTACTGGTTTGTGCATTGTCATTTGTTCTAATAGTCATAGGTTTGATTCCTCTCTGTTCTCTTTCATTTGTATGCCTGTCCTGCACAGCTACTTTTCTTTCCTGTGACAGTCATATCTGTGCAGATTTGTGATGTCAGCACATTGTTCCCTTATCACAGTTGCCAACCATCCTTCTGTCTGCCTATGTGTGTCTGCCAGCTGTGTGCCATCCTGCCCTGATGTGCAGGCTGCTATCCCATGTCCTGCAGTGATACACGTTTCTGCATTGCAGCTGTTCCTGGTTGCATCTCCTGTGTGTGCTCTGCATGGCACTGCTACTCCTTTGTCCTTCTGTCATTACACCTATCCTGCCACCTCTACCTCCTCTGCTGGACATGTCTTCCCATCCTCTGCCACACACTGTCATTGTTGCATGATACATTTCCATCACCCTGTGCATCGCTACAGCTGCCCCCGATATGTTTGTCCATTTTTCCAGCTGCCACATGGGCTGGACACAGATTTCTGTGGTCCATCAGCTATTTCCTTCCATCACTTGTGCATTGTCTTTCCTTGGTGCTCTGTGTTACATCTGTGTTTGTCCCATGCCTTTCTTTCTTTTCAACTTGGGTGACCTTAGTGCCCTTGGCCAACATTTCTTGATTCACCTATACATCCTTGGGGAATCTTTAGCCACACCTTAGATTCAGCCATCTTGTGGGGCACCTAATATGGTCCCTTGGGGGTTGACAACCTTTGAACACACCCTCTGGGACACATTATAACCCGCCTTGGCTGACGTGGTGGTTTAGGATGTTCCTTCTGATGCACCCTAAAAGGTACATTAGGTTAGGGCACTGGGGTGCAGGTATTTTTAGCCAACAGCACAGTTTGTTGGACTGTTTCAGGCAGGAAAAGAAGCTGCCTTAGCCACCCTTATACATTGGGCACCCTGGGGGATCAAACTTATGATCTCTGTCTTAGCAGTCATTGTATTAACCAGTGTGCTACACCTCTGTTGTTGGGATTGCAGATCGGCACGCGAAATTAAGGTTAGCGCGCGGTAAATTGCATGGCTTCCTCTATCACGTGATAATGGGCATGGCGCACTTTCTTGCACGTTAACCCATGATTGCTGTCTTAAGACCGGAACGCCCACTCCTTATATGGCATCCTTCACATTATCGCTGGTACTAGCGCCACGCACATTAAGACGGTTTAGTAAACATACCCCTAAATCCCAGCTGCCAAATTCTACACCATTCTTTCAGCTTAGCTAGATCCCTCATGTTATCTGCACCTTTCTGGGTGTCTACTGTATTGCAGATTTTGGTATCATCCACAAAGAGGCAAACCTTACCCGACAGCCCTTCCGCTATATCACTAACAAAGATGTTAAAAAGAATCGGACCAAGGACATTTCCCTGGGGCACACCACTGGTAACATCCTTTTCCTCAGAGTGAGCTCCATTTACCTGTGCTCTTTTTTGCCTCCCACCCAGCCAATTTCTAACCCAAGCAGTAACTCTAGGGTCTATCCCTAGGGTGCTCAGTTTATTTATAAGTCACCTGTGAGGAACAGTGTCAAAGGCTTTACTGAAATCCAAATACACAACATCTAGGGCTCTCCCTTGGTCCAACTCCCTGGTCACCCAGTCAAAGAAATCAATCAGATTTGTCTGACAAGACCTGCCTCTGGTGAATCCATGCTGCCTCGGATCCTGTAATCCGCTGGACTCCAGAAACCTGGTGCAGCAGGCCCAGTCTGCCTGTGCCTGCTGCTGGTGAATGTCAGACCATGGTTGGGTGCTGGGGTACAGCTGTAGATCTAGAACTGGTGGGGGCACAGGGGAAGGGCAATGGACAGGTAGTCTACTGTAGTGCACAGTATTGCAATGTATGCGTGTTGTATCTTACGTGTGTTACAGTGCACGCGTGTTGCAGTGCGCACAATAGCGTGCGTGACATCTGTTTGGAATGTGCGTTGTTACGCACCATAATCTGACCACATATGCTAAGGCACCTAATCATGTCTTATAGGGCACGTAAAAAGCTCTGTACGGTCGCGTGCATTATTGTGTGTGCTACGTGTCTGATGCCCTGCTACACGCGTTCTCCGCAACACATGTATGATGCAATGTGCATAGGACACACTACTGCGTGATAATCTAGCAGACATGATGGCCACTTGGTGGAACATATTTGCATTGTGCTTGTGGTTGTTTGGGATAGTGGTTGCAGACGTGCATGGTGCCAACATGGGTTTGGTTCCCACAGGTTCCTTTTCCTTTCTTTTCATTTGTTCTCCTCTCCTTACCATACAATGGCTCCAGCTTTGTCCCTTCTCCACACACCCTCCCCTCTCTTCACTGTACACTGCAGTGTCCCCTCCATGCTGCCTATCCATCACATGCTAGCTGTTACATATGCTCCCTTTCTTTGGCTTGTCTGGGTGGGCAGGTGGCTCAGTGGTTTGGTATTGGTGTCAGTGAGCTGTGTTTGGGCTCTTCAGTGTACTGGTTAAGAACATAAGAACATAAGACATGCCATACTAGGTCAGACCGAGGTCCATCAAGCCCAGTATCCAGTTTCCAACAGTGGCCAATCTAGGTCATACGTACCTAGCAATATCCCCAAAAGACACAGGTTCCACAATGCTTGTACTGGGTCAAGCATTGATATCCTGGGTCCCTTTTTAATAGTGGTTTATGGACCTTTCCTCCAGGAACTTGTCCAAACCTTTTTTAAACCCAGCTATACTAACAGCCCTTACTACATCCTCCGGTAACAGATTCCAGAGTTTGATTACACGTTGAGTGAAAAAATATTTTCTCTTATTTGTCTTAAATAGTTTACCCTGTAGCTTCATTACAAGTCCCCTAGTCTTTCTATACTCTGATAGCGTAAACAATTGATCCACGTTTATCCGTTCCACTCCATTCATTAATTTATAGACCTCTATCATATCTCCCCTCAGCCGTCTCTTCTCCAGGCTAAAGAGCCCTAACCTTCTTAGCCTCTCTTCATAGGAGTAGCCTTCCATCCCCTTCACCAATTTGGTGGCTCTTCTCTGTACTTTTTCTAATAACGCTATGTCCTTTTTAAGATACGGTGACCAGAATTGCACACAATATTCAAGGTGCGGTCGTACCATGGAGCGATACAGAGGCATTATAACATCCTTTGTTTTATTCTCCATCCCTTTCCTTATGATACCTAGCATTCTATTTGCTTTCTTGGCCGCCGCTGCACACTGGGCGGAGGGTTTTAACATGTTATCCACGACTCCTAAATCTTTTTCCTGGGTGGTGGTTTCTAATGTGGAGCCTTGCATCGTGTAACTATAGTGTGGGTTGTTCTTTCCTAGGTGCATAACTTTGCACTTGTCCACATTAAATTTCATCTGCCATTTGGATGCCCAGTCTTCCAATTTATCCAGATCCTCCTGCAGTTTTCCACAATCCTCTTGGGTTTTAACAACTTTAAACAGTTTTGTGTCATCTGCAAATTTGATAACCTCACTAGTTATTCCCTTTTCCAGGTCATTTATGAATATGTCAAAAAGCAGCGGACCCAGTACAGATCCCTGGGGTACTCCACTATTCACCTTTTTCCATTGGGAATATTGACCATTTAGCCCTATCCTCTGCTTTCTATCTTTTAACCAGTTCCCGATCCACAATAGTACACTGCCTCCTATCCCATGACTTTTTAGCTTCGCCAAAAGTCTCTGATGGGGGACTTTGTCAAAAGCTTTCTGAAAGTCCAGATACACTATATCAACCGACTCACCTTTGTCTACCTGTTTATGCACACCTTCAAAAAAACATATCAGATTAGTAAGACAAGATCTTCCTTGTCTAAAGCCATGTTGGCTGTCTCCCATTAGGCCATGACTATCTACATGCTGTGTAATTTTGTTCTTTATGATGGTTTCTACCATTTTCCCTGGTACTGACGTCAGGCTCACCGGTCTGTAATTTCCTGGGTCACCCCTGGAACCCTTTTTAAAAATTGGTGTTACGTTGGCGACCCTCCAATCTTCAGGTATTACAGATGATTTTAATGAAAGTTCACAGATTACCAATAGCAGGTCTGCAATCTCATATTTCAGTTCTTTCAACACTCTGGGATGTATACCATCCGGTCCAGGTGATTTGCTACTATTCAGTTTATCAAATAGTTGTAATATATCTTCCCGGTGTAGCGATATTTCTCTCAATTCCTCTGCAGTATCACCTTTAAATACCACTTCAGTCTTGGGTAACATCCCTACATCTTCCTCAGTAAAGACCGAAGCAAAGAATTCATTCAGTCTCTCTGCTATAGCCTTGTTTCCTCTTACTGCCCCTTTTACCCCTCTATCATCTAATGGTCCAATTGACTCTCTCACAGGCCTTTTGCTACGAATGTACTTGAAAAAGTCTTTATTTTGTGTTTTTGCTTCCGTAGCAAGTTTCTTCTCAAATTCCTGCTTTGCCTGCCTTATCAATGCTTTGCATTTAACTTGCCAGTGCTTGTGCTGTTTCCAGTTTTCATCATTTGGCTCTTTTTCCATTTCCTGAAGGTTGCTTTTTTGGCAGCAACAGCCTCTCTGACCTCACCTTTAAACCATGCTTGCAGTTTTTTGGACTTTCTTCCACTTTTCCTAATGCGTGGAATACAGCTGGTCTGGGCTTCGAGGATAGTATTTTTAAATAACACCCAAGCTTGCTGTAAGTCTTTAACCTTTGGAACCGCTCCTTTTAGTTTTTTCCTAACTATATTCCTCATTCTATCATAGTCTCCCTTTTGAAAGTTAAAAGGTAGTACTGTGGATGCCTTTACTATCTGTCCTCCACTAATTAAATCAAACATTATCATACTATGATCACTATTGCCAAGTGGTCCCAACACCCTTATTTCTTGCACCAGATTTGGCGTTCCACTAAGGACTAGGTCCAGTATGGCTTCCCCTCTGGTCGGTTCATGAACCAGCTGCTCCAAGAAGCAGTCATTTATTCCATCTAGAAACTTTATCTCTTTAGCTTGTCCTGCTGTGACACTGACCCAGTCGATACCGGGGTAATTGAAATCACCCATTATTACTACTCTGTTGTGACTTTTGTTAGCTTCCTTGATTTCTTTGAGCATTTCATCATCCATTTGTTCATTCTGGCCAGGCGGTCGATAGTATACTCCAACTGCCATCACCTTCCCCTTCATAAATGGAATTTCAATCCATAGAGATTCTACAGCAAATTTTGTTCCCTGCAAAACTTTAATCCTTTCTGACTCAATGCCCTCTCTAACATAGAGCGCAACCCCTCCACCAATTTGATCAGCTCTATCATTACGATATAGTGTGTATCCAGGTATCACAGTGTCCCACTGGTTATCCTCCTTCCACCATGTCTCTGAGAGTGCAATCATATCTAACCTCTTATTTAGTGCTATATATTCTAACTCTCCCATCTTATTGTTTAGATTTCTAGCATTGGCATACAAGCATTTTAGAGACTGTATTTTATTCATAGTAATCTGGCTATTGGTAGGCAGGGGTAATTTGGAATCTTTATGCTCTGTCTGCTCCTTACTCAAGGGCATTTGGGCTACTATACTCCCTTTTGGAACCTCACTGCTTTTGGTAATATCCTTCAAGGATACGTTTGTCCGAACCATGCACTCCTGGGTGACTGTCGGCTTTCCCCTAATTTCTAGTTTAAAAGCTTCTCTATCTCTTTTTTAAAGGTTAATGCCAGCAGTCTGGTCCCATCCTGATTAAGGTGAAGCCCATCACTTCGGAAGAGCCCCCCCTTTCCCACGAATGTTCCCCAGTTCCTAACAAATCCAAAACCCTCATCCTTGCACCATTGTCTCATCCACGCATTGAGACTCCGGAGCTCTGCCTGTCTTTTGGGTCCTGCACATGGAACAGGAAGCATTTCAGAGAACGCTATCCTGGAAGTTCTGGATTTCAACTTCCTACCTAAAAGCTTAAATTTAGCCTCCAGAACTTCCCTACCATATTTTCCTATGTCATTGGTACCAACATGTACCAAGACAGCAGACTCCTCCCTAGCACTATCTATGATCCTATCTAGGCGGTGCGTGAGGTCCGCTACCTTCGCACCAGGCAGGCATGTTACCAGGCGATCCTCACGTCCACCAGCCACCCAGCTATCTACATTCCTAATGATTGAATCACCAACTATAACAGCTGTCCTGACCCTCCCCTCATGGGGACATGGCCCTGGAGAAACGTCCTCGGTGCGAGAGGGTTTTACATCACCTGGAGGACAGGTCCTAGTTACAGTATCACTTCCTGCCACACCAGGGTGATGCTCTCCTGTCACGTGACCTCTCTCCTCCATGGCAACAGGGATGCTGCCAGACTGGAGGTGGGACTTCAGGACTATATCCCTGTAGGTTCAAATCCCACTTACTCCTTTTTGGATCTCTTGCTGATTTTTCCCTTGTACACACACCATCCACACAGCTGGCCCTTCAGACCAACCCCTGACACCCTTTCCATTACCGTTGTTTACTCCTCTGCATGTTGGGTTCACTGCACACCATTTCATGGTGTGTGTGCCTGTGTTACCTGTGGCTCATGTCCCCATTACAGACTGCGATATCAGCTGCCTGTGGTCTATTGCCTTACACCTACAGCTCCGTTTTTCATGTGGCACCATGTCTGCACATCCCTCAGCGCATCTTCTACTGCCAGCGTGCCTTAGATTGCAACCCCTTCGGACACGCTGCTGCTTCCCGTCCGCTGTGGTGTTCATGCACGGTGGGTCCATGGCGCACTGTACCGCACACTGTACCACGTGTTGGTGCCTTGTAACACGCGTTACCTGGCATGGCTTGCTTTAACGATGCACCGCCCACTCCTTTATATGGGCATCCGTAACATTACCAGGGAACTTAATGCGGGTAACATTACCGCGGTTTAGTAAACATACCCCTAAGTGTTTTTATAACAAATGAAAGTAGGGGGAAGGAAGTAAGGAAAGAGAGGAAAGGGAAGGGGGGAAGGGAGTGGAAGGGAAGAAAGACAGAATAAAGGGAGGGAGAGGGGGAAAGGCCAATATCCTCCTATATAGGCAACATAAGATCTAAAATAAATCATATTTAAGAAGGTCAAAATATAAAATGAAATATAAATGCAGTGCAGGAAAAAAAGCTCCATTTCTTTAATAACATCACAAAAACTAATACTAAAAAAGACCTTAAAGGAACTTGCAGACATCAATGTAAAGATATACATTGAGCAGCATTCAAGAAATCTATACAATGGTTACAAGCTGTTATAGAAAGAAATAAGGGAACCTCTTCTATGTGGGTGCCTATAACGGGCATTTAGTTGCCATGATTATGACCTGTGAAATAACCTAAAAACCATCATTAATCTAACAATCATATTGTACATGAATAGTAGCAACCAAAAAGACAAGAGCCACATGGCATATGAACCACAGTAGACAAAAATGCTATGAATGGTAAATGCATGCTAATCCTTCAATCACATCAACGAAAATGAACAATTGTAATAATATTACCCTAAAAGCAAAATAGAGCCTTACCTACTGTAGGCAAACAGTATGTCTAGCCTGCAACCATATTAAAGGACACCATACAAATGCTGCATCTTTTAAAAAAGAGGGGCAGCTCTGCTTTCCTTCCTAGGATGATAAGCCACTCTCCTCTAGAGGAGATTGATAGGCTCACTAAATAGATATTAGTCAGCATTATGGGATCTGTTTACTAAGCTGCACTAGCGGCTTCTGTGCGAAATCAGAGCTGCGGCCACATGGAATAAAACATTGTGGCCATTACAGAAACATGGTTTAACGAGTTGCATGAATTGAATATAGCCATAGCTGGCATTAATCTATTTAGAAGAGATAGAGAGAGTAGAAAAGGAGGAGGAGTAGCCCTGTACCTCAAAAGCAATATTAAAGCTGCTGAAATGCAGGGGACAAGGGGAAAAGAAGAAGTGCTGTGGATTGTGTTGGAAAGAGAAGTCATCCATACTGGTGTAGTCTACAGGCCTCCAACTCAAACTAAAGAAATGAATAGCGAATTGATTATTGATATTGTAAAGATAGCCATGAAGGGGGAAGTGATCATATTGGGAGACTTTAATTTACCAAATGTGGACTGGAGGATTCCTTCTGAAAATCTGAAAAGAAGTAAAAAAATAGTGGATGCCTTGCAAGATGTATTACTTAGACAAATGGTGATGGAACCAACCAGGGAAGGCTCGATCTTGGATTTAGTACTCACCAACGGAGAAAGTGTGTTGAATATCTGGGTGGGTACCCATGCGAGCAGTCGTGACCATCAAACAGTGTGGTTTGAGATTAAAGCCATGGCGGAGTCCAATCACAGCAAGCTCAAAATCCTAGACTTCAGAAACACTGACTTCAGTAAAATGGCTAAGTACCCGAAGGAGGAGTTAGAAAGGTGGAAGGCGATAAGGGAAGTGGAAATGAAATGGGCTAAACTAAAGGAGGCAATAAAAGGGGCAACAAATATATATGTAAGGAAAGCAAATAAAAACAAGAGGAAAAGGCAAAAGAAGTGGCTGCACAAATAAAGGCAAAAAGCACAGCTTTCACAAAATTCAGAAGTTCACAAACAGAGGAACACAGAAAAGAATACAAGATAAAACTAAAAGAGATAAAAAAAAAGAAATAAGATGCAAAATCAAAGGCAGAAGAAAAAATAGCAAACAATGTGAAGTGTGGCAACAAATCGTTGTTCAGGTTTCTTCGGGAGAGGAGGAAAATCAGAGGTGGAATTGCAAGATGGGAACGGATCTGTGGATAGTGACATTGAAAAAGCGAACATGCTAAACAAATACTTCTGCTCTGGATGTGATCAGGTGAAAAACATGACTAAAAACTTGCATAAATATATAAAATCATAATGTATGTCTTAGAAACAAATCATAAAAAGAAAATTGTAACTAAAAAATGCAATTATAATATATCCTAAGAGCTAACTTAAGACATAAAAAACGGACTAAACTTGGGAAGGCTGGAGCTGCTTGCCTGTTCCAGTTGATTGCTGCTGAGCTGCCCAGTCCTGTGAACACTTTGGCATGGGTTTGATGTCACTATCTGAGATATTTAAATCACACCCCCAACCATGGGAGCACCAGAAGGTTGGACTTGCTTGCCTGTTCCAGTTGATTGCTACTGAACTCCATGGCCCTGTGCATACTTCAGTGTGGGTTTGATGTCATCATCTGGGGCCTTTAAATTTGAGGAGTTTTATTTTTTTTCTTACCACTGAGCAAGTTTCCATAGAGTGAAGGAAGTAGCCTAGTGGTTAGAGCAACTACCTAGTACCCAGAAAATCAAGGGTTTGATTTCCCCTGGCACTCCTTGTGACATTGGGCAAGTTACTTTACTTTCAATCACTTCAGAAAAAAAGGCCCGACAATCTACTTCCAGTGAAACATTACCAAGAAAACCTAGAAGCATCTGGGTTGCCAGGAGTCAGCACTGACTTAATGGCACTAAAAAAAAAAAAACTTGCCTACAAAGGTTTTGGGAACTTTAACAACCAGCTGAGTCCCAAAATTGAAGTCAAGATCCAGAATTCCTGACAGGTGCCAGACTACAGACAAGAGAAGAAGACTTCCACGGGCCCCAACGGGTTCCAGTCTTCAGGAATGATAAGTACCTATATTTGCACATAACCTAGATGGGTTATTTGAGTTCAAACACTTGGACATTGAGATCTTCAGCTGAACTGGTTTAAAACGAGACTGTTCCTAAATTATTTCAACATATTTGTAAACAAGACAGACAATTAAAATATATGTCAATGGTTGGACACAAGTCACCAGGGGCTGCAAAATCACCAATCCAACTTCTCCAGCCCCTGAATTGAAGAACCATTATGCAGCCCTGGAAGTGGAGGAGGTGAAAGCATCCCTGCAAAGGGAAGAACCAGAGTTCAAGTACCCCAAAGTTGCAGAATCAGTGACCAGAAGGAAACAAAGGGTAGTGGTGGTTGGAGACTCTCTTCTGAGGGGTACTGAGGCGTCCATCTGCCGACAAGACTTGATGTCCAGAGAGGTATGCTGTCTGCCTGGTGCCAAAATCCAAGATGTTACGGAGAATTTGCTGAGACTCATCAAGCCCACTGACTATTACCCAATGTTGCTAATCCATGTTGGAACAAATGATACTGCCAGGTATACCTCGGAACATATCAAAAGTGACTTCATGGCTCTGGGACAGAGGGTGAAACAGTTAGGTGCACAGGTGGTGTTCTCTTCAATCCTCCCTGTTGAGGGTAAAGGCCAAGGCAGAGAGGCTCGCATCCTGGAGATGAATGCATGGCTGCGTGGATGGTGTCATCGAAAGCGTTTTGGTTTCCTAGACCATGGGATGCTATTCCAAGGGTTGCAGAGCAGAGATGGCATCCATCTGTCCAAGAAAGGTCAACACATCTTCGGTAGTAGACTGGCTAATCTACTGAAGTGGGCTTTAAACTAGATTCGTTGGGGATGGGTGAAGAAAGCCCCCAGGTAAGTGAAAGCCCCCAGGTAGGTGATACATTAAATACCTTTATGGAAATGGGTAACAGGGGTAACATATGGAAAGCAGTGTGTATAAATGCCCGTAGCATGGGAAATAAGATCCCTGATGTTGAAGCTTTGGTGGGAGTGGCTGTTTTGGATTTAGTGGTAGTTACAGAAACATGGTTCACAGAAAACCATGATTGGGATGTAACTATACCTGGCTATACTTTATTCAGAAAGGACAGGGTAGGAAGAAGGGGAGGAGGAGTGGCACTATATGTAAAAACTACTATTAAAGCTTTGGAATTACAGAGCTTAAAAGGGAGAGAGGAGGCATTGTGGGTTAAACTAGAAAGAGGGAAAGAGAAATCTATTTGCATTGGTGTGATATACAGACCTCCCTCACAAGAGGAAGAGGTGGACAGAGACTTAATTGAAGACATACGCAGCATTGCTAGGAAAGGGGAAGTGCTACTGATAGGAGATTTCAATATGCCAGATGTTGATTGGCACATTCCTGCTGCAGTATCATCTAGATCCTGGATTCTCTACAGGGAGTACTATTCAGGCAATTGGTAACAGACCCCACACGTGAAGAGGCCATACTGGACTTGGTGCTTACCAATGGTGAAAGTGTTTCTGATGTTGTAGTGGGAGATCATTTTGCATCCAGTGATCACCAGATGGTGTGGTTCAGTATTAGGACTAGGGCTGTTAGAATCCATTCCAAGGTGAGGATCTTAGACATTAGGAAGACTAACTTTGCGAAGATGGGCCAATACTTCAGGGAGTCGTTAGTGGGATGGGAACAGCTGGGGGATGTAGAAAAACAGTGGGCAAAACTGAAAGGGGGTATTTTAAGGGCAACCAACCTTTTTGTTAAAATGATAAATAAAGGCAAAAGGAAAAGGAAACCGCTATGGTTTTTGAAGGAAGTAGCTGAAAAAGTGAAGAAAAAGAGGAAGGCCTTCATGAAATACAAGAGATCACAGAGAGAGGAAGACAGGCATCTGTATTTGAAAAAACTTAGAGAAGCTAGCAAAGTAGTCAAGAAGGCAAAGATTCAAAAGGAGGAGGAAATAGCCAATGCAATAAAATAGGGGGGATAAGGCATTTTTCAGATAAATTAGTGAGAAGAGGAAGGGCAAAAGTGATATTGTCAGACTCAAGGGTGCAGGGGGGGAATATGTAGAAGATGATAAGGATAAAGCGGAATTGCTTAACAAATATTTTTGTTCTGTGTTCACAGATGAAGAACCAGGAGCAGGACCTCAGAAAACACCCACAAATAGGAAAAGAAGCGTGTGACATCTTGAACAATTTTCAGAAGACTGTGTTCGTGAGAAACTAGCTCAACTTAAAGTAGACAAAGCGATGGGACCGGATGGGATACACCCTAGAATACTGAGGGAACTTGGGGACGTTCTAGCAACTCCACTGACTGACCTTTTCAATGCCTCGTTGGAGTCGGGAGTGGTGCCAAAGGATTGGAGAGAGGCTCATGTGGTGTCTTTACACAAAAGCGGAAGTAAGGATGTAGTTGAAAACTACAGGCCGGTTAGTTTAACTTCGGTGGTGAGTAAATTATTGGAAAAGCTGCTGAAAGAGAAAATAGTGAGGTTTCTGGAGTCCAGCGGATTACAGGATCCGAGGCAGCATGGATTCACCAGAGGCAGGTCTTGTCAGACAAATCTGATTGATTTCTTTGACTGGGTGACCAGGGAGTTGGACCGAGGGAGAGCTCTAGATGTGGTGTATTTAGATATCAGTAAAGCCTTTGACACTGTTCCTCACAGGCAACTTATAAACAAACTGAGCACCCTAGGGATGGACCCTAAAGTTACTGCTTGGGTTAGAAATTGGTTGGGTGGGAGGCGACAAAGAGTACAAGTAAATGGAGCTCAGTCTGAGGAGAAGGATATTACCAGTGGTGTGCCCCAGGGATCTGTCCTTGGTCCGATTCTTTTAAACATCTTTGTTAGTGATATAGCAGAAGGGCTAAGTTTGCCTCTTTGCAGATGATACCAAAATCTGCAATAGAGTAGACACCCAGGAAGGTGTAGATAACATGAGGAGGGATCTAGCTAAGCTTGAAGAATGGTCTAGAATTTGGCAGCTGGGATTTAATGTTAAAAAATGTAAGGTCATGTATTTGGGCTGCAGCAATCCAAGGGAGCAATACAGTATAGGAGGTGAAGTACTTTTGTCAACTAAAGAAGAGCGGGACCTAGGCTTGGTTGTGTCTGATGATCTTAAAGTAGCTAAACAGGTAGAAAAGGCGACGGCAAAAGCTAGAAGGATCTTGGGTGCATACGGAGAGGAATGGCTAGCAGAAAAAAGGAGGTGATAATGCCTCTGTATAAGTCTTTGGTGCGACCTCATTTGGAGTATGGTGTGCAATTCTGGAGACCGCACCTTCAAAAGGATGTGAACAGGATGGAGTCGGTGCAGAGGGTGGCTACTAAAATGATTAGTGGGCTTCATTATAAAGCATAGGAGGACAGACTTAAGGATCTTAATATGTACACCTTAGAGGAAAGGCGGGATAAAGGTGATATGATTGAGATGTTTAAATACCTCTGTGGCATAAACGTTCAGAGAGAGAGCCTCTTTCAATTGAAAGCAAGTTCTGCTACTAGGGGACATGGGATGAGGGTGAAGGTAGATATATTCAGGAGTGATATGCGGAAATATTTCTTTACGGAAAGAGTAGTGAATCCGTGGAATAGTCTCCCAGTGAAGGTGGTAGAGATGAGGACAGTAACTGAATTCAAAAAAGCATGGGACAAACACAGAGGATCTCTAAAGGTAAAAAGGGGACTGTTGTAGTTGTTGATATGGAAGGACAGACTAGATAGGCCATGTGGTCTTCTTTTGTCATCATCTTTCTATGGGGTATGTTTACTAAACCATCTTAATGTGCGCTCTGTAATGTTATTGCGCGATAAGGTACCTTATCGTGCGATAATGTCGCATCTTGCGGCGCACAGGTACCTTATCGCGCGATAATGCACGCCGTGGCGAAAACAAGTGATGAAGGCGGGCAAAGGCTCCCGGAGGGCAGAGGAAGGCTCCCCAGGGGCGGAGAGAAGGGGTCAATGGGTGGAGAGTGGGAGGGGAGAGGCTCCCCGCACACTAATGCTGTGAAATCCGAGGCAAAAAAATATCGCCAGAGAAACCCTCGCGTTACAGCCGATTTAAAGGGAAAAGAAACCATTTACGTCTGCAATGTACAGCAAAACCAAGGAAACCTACAAAAAGTGATAAGTGTGATACATGTGCACGGAACAAAAGGGCAAAGAAACAGTGAAAATGACCTCAACAAAATGGAAAAAAAACATAACCAAGCTGGCCAATAGTGATATCAATGGGCAACATCAAAAAACACCCCCAAAAAATCTCCCAAAAAAAGAAATGAATTTTGGAAGGGTCTACGCTCCGTCCCCATACAAGGTGAATGAGCCCACAGTGAAATTGTCCAGAGCAGGGTTTCCGACCCCATTGGCCAGGTTTCCTATCACCAGGGACTGCACTGTATCTGTGGCCACAGTGTGGTGCAGTGAACACAGCCAGTGTGTTCAGGAGCAGAAATCACCAGTTCAAGCCCCAGCTGGGGCTCCTGCCAATCCAGTCCCCATATTTTAATCACTACTAAACCATGAAAGTACAGACAAACCTTTATTGCAGAGAACATAAGCATGTTTCAAATGCCTATATTTTACCCTACACAGCACAGACACCAGAAACATGGACATTACCTAGAGCACATTCCCCCAAATGCAGGCCTGGAGGGCCACAAATCATTCAGGTTAGATGCTATCTCCAATATAAGGCCATGTCAGCATGGTGGCGGAGGGGTACCGGTGGTGGAGGGGGCAGTGTCTGCTGCCCACAGCACACCATGGCCTAGCCCTCTTCACGTGGGTGCCGTGCACTGCAATAGACAGGCCCTGTCTGACGAACAACCATGGACTCCCCAGGGAATGCACTGTTTCTGTGCCAAAACAGTGGTGCAGCACACACAGCCAGTGCCCTCAGGAGCAGAAAGCCACAGGTTCAAGTTCCAGTTGGAGCTCCTGCCATCCCAGTCCCTACATTTTACCCACCACAAAAATGTGATAATACAGACAGAACCTTTAGTGCATATAACGTAAACATGCCAAAAACATCTACATTTTACCCTACAGAGCACAGACACCAGAAACATGCGCATTACCTAGAGCACAGTCCCCCAAATGCAGTCCTGGAGGGCCACAAAGCATTCACGTATATGCTGTATCTAATAAAGATGTGTGTGCTTCATTTCCATGCGCCACCTCCATGGTATGCAGATGTATTCATGCATATTCATTAGGGACAGCAGGAAAACATGAACAGTGTTTGGACCAAAAGGACTGGAGTTGTGGACATCTGCCCTAGAGCAGCAGCCAACAGGAGCAGAAAGAACCGCACCCATAGGCTCCATTATGGAAAGCCCATGGAGAGGCAGGATATTGGGCCTTGCATACATCTCACAATACTAGTACGTGCATACCTTACCAATGCCACCATAAACCTGGGAATATGGTACACATATATCAAAAGGTTGCTATGATTACTGGCAGATAGCAAATCCTAAGTTAAGCACAATATGCTAATTGAGCTGTATCATACCAATATCTCTGATGTCTGTGGAGTGTGTTTCAGGTCTGGTTTCTGACAGTGTTCACCACCCTGGGGAGTGACCACAACAGTATTGCATACCATAGCCATGCCTGCGCTGTGTGCAGGACTGGTGAGGTGGCCTGGACTGCAAAAGCTCTCTATAGTAGCACAATGCTGACATAGGTGTGGGAGTGTGTGTCTGTCCATCCAGTGTGTGGTGGTTGCAACACCTTACTCAGCCCACACTGTTTGCACTGTGTCCAGTGTTAGCTTGCCAATGTGCATAATGAGGAGCAAGGTACTGTGGGTATAGCTCAGACAGGGTTGCCTGGGCAGGATGCATGAGCACAGGGCATAGGGCAATGGCTGGGACATTGTAGTGGCTGGCCATCACCTGCACGTACAGGGTGGCCCCTGCATGTCCTGCTGGGAGTTCACTCTCACCCTGACTGAGCAGTCACCATGGCATGGCTAGGTCCCCCATAGTGCTAGTAGCATCTTTTTCAAGTGATATCTATGAGCTGCCTTTTTTGGGGCCCAATCACTAATGTATCTGCTTGGTGGGTGTGCTGACATCCTGGCTTTGGATGCACACATCTCTTCCAGTAATATGCACTATGGGCTATCTAGCAGACTGTTTGCAGTTTGCATGTGTGAGGCTGGAACACCGTGCAGCGGCTGCAGATTCACTGTGCTCGCTGTTGGAGAATGTCAGATAGTGGTGGTGGGCAGCTGAACATTTCCAGGCCTCCTGTCTGTCTGCTATCACCGTTTGGATACGTACAGAAATGCATGGACTGCCCTGTATGTTGTCTGTCCCCCAGCTCAACTGAGGTTGATGGTCCCCTCTACCAGCACCATTGCAATGATGTTGAATGTGGATCTGTTGGTGGGAGATCCTGAGCTCCAGAGGGCAGTTTGGGTGGTACTACAGAATCCGCCTATGGGTCCAAAGAGCCGGCCCGGCCTGGCTCCCCCCCCCCCCTGCCTGCCTGCCCCCCATATCACCAGGGTGCCTGACAGCCCATCACTCACCCTGGTGATATGGTTCTGTGTGCCTAGACAGTTGAATACATTCTACTTATCCCCAGGAGTCCTGAGAGCCCATCAAAGTGGGCTATCAGGCACCCTGGTGATATGGTTGTGTGTGCCTAGACAGTTCTATACATTCTCCCTATCCCCAGGAGTCCTGAGAGCCCATCAAAGTGGGCTGTCATTCACCCTGGTGATATGGTTCTGTGTGCAAAGACAGTTCTATACATTCTCCCTATCCCCAGGAGTCCTGAGAGCCCATCAAAGTGGGCTGTCAGGCACCCTGGTGATATGGTTCTGTGTGCCTAGACAGTTGAATACATTCTCCCTATCCCCAGGAGTTGTGAGAGGCCATCAAAGTGGGCTATCACTCACCCTGGTGATATGGTTCTGTGTGCAAGGACAGTTCTATACATTCTCCCTATCCCCAGGAGTCCTGAGAGCCCATCAAAGTGGGCTGTCATTCACCCTGGTGATATGGTTCTGTGTGCAAAGACAGTTCTATACATTCTCTCTATCCCCAGGAGTCCTGAGAGCCCATCAAAGTGGGCTATCACTCACCCTGGTGAAATGGTTCTGTGTGCCTAGACAGTTCTATACATTCTCCCTATCCCCAGGAGTCCTGAGAGCCCATCAAATTGGGCTATCACTCACCCTGGTGATATGGTTCTGTGTGCCTAGAAAGTTGAATACATTCTCCCTATCCCCAGGAGTCCTGAGAGCCCATCAAAGTGGGCTGTCAGGCACCCTGGTGATATGGTTCTGTGTGCAAAGACAGTTCTATACATTCTCCCTATCCCCAGGAGTCGTGAGAGCCCATCAAAGTGGGTTATTACTCACCCTGGTGATATGGTTCTGTGTGCCTAAACAGTTGAATACATTCTCCCTATCCCCAGGGGTCCTGAGAGCCCATCAAAGTGGGCTATCACTCACCCTGGTGATATGGTTCTGTGTGCCTAGACAGTTGAATACATTCTCCCTATCCCCAGGAGTCCTGAGAGCCCATCAAAGTGGGCTGTCAGGCACCCTGGTGATATGGTTCTGTGTGCCTAGACAGTTGAATACATTCTCCCTATCCCCAGGAGTTGTGAGAGGCCATCAAAGTGGGCTATCACTCACCCTGGTGATATGGTTCTGTGTGCCTAAACAGTTCAATACATTCTCCCTATCCCCAGGAGTCCTGAGACCTGCGTAAGGTGTACTGTCAGTCACCCTGTTGCTATGGTGTATGCAGCTGATGATGTGTGCTAGGACACCCAACCCCCAGGGGGCCAGAGACCTGATTGCAATGGTGGGTATGTCATTCAGATATTGTGTTAGGTTATGGCAGGTAGGTTGCACATCTCCCGTAGTCTGTGAGGTCAGCACCTCATCACACACGTCTTTGATGTATCCAGATGGTATGCTAGGTGCAGATGTGGATGTGTGTAACAGCACCCCACCCCCATGAGCTATGAGATCTGATTACAAAGGCCTGTAACAGAGCCATGTCCCCATAAATGTATGCTGAGTCAGGTCATACATCTGCCCACTTGCTACGAATCCCAAACCTTGTTGCAGATGAACATTACTGATGGTGTTGGAAGGATACATGCACCTGTTGTGGTTGCACAGCACAGACAGAAACCCTGACATGAGCACAGATGGCAATAGCCTATTCTGGTGCAATGGCCGATGCCCCTATTGTTAGCAACCACACCTGCCGTAAGCATACAAGGCCCAGGTCATAGGAACATAACAACATAAAATAGCCCATACTGGGTCATTCCCTCGTCCTTCACACCCAGTATGCTGTTTGCAACAGTGTCCAAACTAGGTTATACGTACCTAGCAGTATCCCCAAGAGAGACACGTTACACAATGCTTGTAGTGGGTCAATCTTTGCTATCTTGGGCCTTGTAGAAACCCAAATGTCATGGTAGTGGCCCTTGGGAAGGTGAATAGGGCCACCCACACAATGTTCCATGTATGGACACAGCACCCATGATTGTTAGGATATCATGTTGCCAGTGGGGTTGGTTCCGAGGATGTGCGTAGATCTTGACAACACAAATGTGTTCAACAGACCACATACGGGGTTAGGGGGGTTACCATGGACACCATCATTGGCAATCAAAATGTGGCATGGTCATGCCATGTCATGCAAGGGGGCCACAGGGGACTGGAATGATGTGTTCAGGATGCCAGGCACACTGCACATAGGTGTCACTGCACACATGTCCAGAGACACAGCTACGCATGCAGGTGGCACTGGGAACAGGTAATCGCCTGGAACAAGCAGGAAGTAGTCCTTACATGTGGGTATCATCGGTACCGACGGAGCCTGCATGGGAACGGTCTCCAGTGTTCAATAGGAAAGCTATTGGAAGCACCCCACAGTGCCTGGTGCTGCCATCTTGCCTTTCCCAAATGGCTCTCTCCAGTTCATTGTTTTCCACAGAGCCAGCAGGTCATTGTTCCTGTCATTGCTGAAAAACAGCTATTGTAGTGCCACTCCTGTGGCAGTGTCTGCCTGTTTTTCTTTACTGGTACCACTGGTCTTCTAATTTTATTTTCTAAAAGGTCAGATTACCCCACACAAACACAAAGAAACCTTTTTAACAAAAGAGCAACAATCCCCTTTGTAGGTCTCCCCCCGGTTTGGCATTAGGCCCTAATCCCTCCTCCATCATGGAAAAGCACTCCTCGGCTGCAGAACATATGCTGATAATGTGCCGGTACCTTCTCAGTCACTGACAACCATGATTGGTGTCGCAAATGCTAATGGCCAGATCAATGCATGTCTGAATGTTTGGCCTGTGGGATGTTATCCAAGAGTGGTTGGCAGAACAGAGCAGCCAAGCTCGGTACCCTCTTTCCCTCCAACGTGGCCTCGGTGGCAGCCATGTCGTCAAGGGATTCTCTTCCTCCCGTGGATCTCAGGTAACCAAACACAAATCTGTCCGTTCCTGAAAGGGTACATCCACCTCGAAATATCGGACTGCCACTGGCATTGCCCTTGAGGAGCACGCTCCGGGCAAACAGCCCCAGTGGGAGTCCCTGGCCTCCAAAGCCACTTTGGGACTCCATGAAGTTCTGGAGGCCTCAACCTGGTCTGACCACCTGGTGCTATGCTCTGGGGTCCTGGCTTTGGCTAGTACTCATACACAGACATCGTCAGTGTTGATTGACCAGAGGATCGTGGCCATCGAACGCAGTCTGGCAGCTCTCCTTGTGGCATCAAAGACCTTGGTTCCACCCCAGACCCTGCAAAGTGCAGCACCGGTATGTGCAGCAATTGCAGGACCGGCATTGGCAAATGCACCCTTGGTGCTGATGAGTACCGGTATCCACACACCGGTACTGTGTCACTCCGATACTGAGGCCAATTGGTACCGATACCTCTCTTTACCTGAGCCTCCATAGAGAAGATACATCCAATCTCCTGAGGGATCTGATGACTCTGACAGCTCAGAGGGTAACGATGTACCTCTCCAGGACAAGCCTGCCTCTCCCAAGAGGAGAATGTCCCCTCCTCAGGATATGTCCTTCCTGGATCTCCACACACATGTAGTCAAGGGCCTCTCCATTTCATTAGTAACTCAATGTGAGCACAGGCCACGGGAGACAGAGATTCACCAATATCACCAAACTCCATAGGAGGCAGACATCCTGCCAATACATCAGATCTTAAGGAATCCTCTTTTGAGAATGTGGAAGATTCCTCTTACCACCTCTCCACATTCTCACATGTGCCTACTATGTATCGTGTGCCTCCGTCACCTGGTTTGCAGAAAGGACACCTCCCTGATCACTCCATCATGGTGGAGTGTGTTAGGAAGAGAATTAAACGTTACAAACAACATGCCACCAACCCTCCTGGTAGGGAGTGTAAGACATTAGATGCCTTTGGTCGCTGTGTCGTCCATACATTCAAGCTTTCAGACAGGACAGGTTCCTATATCATGTACATGGGAATGTTCCTGACAGAGGTCACACGAGATCTACAACTAGTAAGTCCACATCTCGCAGATCACAGAGGTCACTACTATGTAGCACCTGTCAAGCATGCCCAGAACATTTCAAAAGTTGTGAACAGGGCAGCTTTTGACTGTTTTTCATGCAAAGGCAGAGTCTCTGCCATTGCTATTGGGGCAAGGAAACTTGACTGGCTGCAAGCCTCTCACCTGGAACACTGGGTACAGGATAAACTGGCCAACACCCCCTGTAGTGGTGAAAACTGGTTTTTAAAAACCGGCAGGACAATTATACCTTGACAAGGCTTTCAAATATTGTAGATCCTGCAAGGATGAGAGCCTTAGAAAAGCGCTTCCTCTCCAAAAAGAAAGGATACTATCAGTCCTATGCTCAGCAAGGACAACCTGCAGTACAAGCTGCTAGAAAGGGTCAACAAGCTACTAAGCAGAGAAAGCCGAGAGCTACTCTGCCTCAGCAGACCCAGCAGCCTCATCCCCCCACAGGGCCTTTGACTCTGTGATGGAGTACCTGCCCTTCCTGGCCCTCCAGGGAAAGCAACCGTCAACAATCCCAGGAAGATTAGGTCACCTCAACCACAGATGGAGGCAAATAACATCAGAACCCTGGACTCTGTCCATCATAGAAGAGGATACAGGCGTCATTCACATAGCCTGCCGCCTCCTACAATAGTAAGGACATTCAGTTTGCAAACGTCCCCCCAACTGAATCCAGAGGTAAAACATCTTCTACCTCAAGGAGCAATGGAAGAGGTACCTCATCTCCAACAGGGTTCTGGGTTCTCCCCCCCCCCCCCAATTTCCTCATACCAACGGAAAAAGGAGGTCACAGACACATCTGACATTTCAGAGAACTGAACAAGTTCCTGTTCCAAAAGACATTCAAAATGATTTCTCTAGGAAATGTACTTCCTGACCTACACAGGCAGAACTGCCTTTGTTCTCTAGATCACAAGGATGCGTACACCCATCTTCTCTGCCAACAAGCACAGCTAAAGTTCCTTTGGTCCCCCCATCAAGGAAACCACTATCCAAAAAATGTTTTCCCTTCAGCCGTGCCTCAGCACCTAGAGTATTCACAAAGTGAATTCCTGTTAAATGTAATTGACCAGACATATGTAAATTGTCGGATGTTTTTTGTTCAATGTAAACCGCGCTGATGTCTAATAGTGCGGTATATAAGAATTGTTAATAAATAAATTTGTTAATAAAAGTGCATGTCTGTGGTAGCCGGTTTGGTCCGTACCAGGGGAATATTTTTGTGCCCCTACTTGGACGGCTGCCTGATCCAGGCACAGTCACAAACACATGCCCAGGCCTCTCTCTCGTACACAATGCGTGGACTCCAATATCTAGGCCCTGTCAGAGATCTCGTGGAATCCTTTCTGACTCCCACATAAACACTGGAGCTCATAGGAGCAAGGCTAGATACCAGACTGCCAAAGACCTACCTGACTCAGCCTCGCTGTCCTCGCATTGTGCAACGTGTTTGGACAGCACTACAAAAGACTCACCTCTCGCCTCGAGAGATGCATCAGCTGCTCGGTCACATGGCAGCTACAGTGCATGTGGTCCCCTACGCTTGTCTCCACATGAGACCAGCCCAATGGGCCCTCTCTTCCCAGTGGACGCAAGCAACAGGCTGTCTCTCAGATGTGATAGTAAACTCAAACCGCCATACCCTGTCCCTGGACTGGTGGCGGTCAGCACAAAACCTGTTGGAGGGGTCACCTTTCCTGCAAACCCCTCCTTAGATCCCATTAACAACAGATGCCTCCAAAGTGGGGTGGGCTGCACATGTACTGGACACCTCCACCCAAGCCACCTGGAATTGTCAGGAGAGTCATTTCCACATCAATCTGTTTGAGCTCTGAGCAATTTGCCTGGCTCTTCATGTCTTCCATTCCCTTCTACAGGCCAATGGAATACTACTTTATGCAGACAATCAGGTAGCCATGGTCTATGTGAACAAACAAGGAGGAACAGGCTCTCTGTCCCTTTGCAACAAAGCTCTTCAACTGTGGTCATTTGCCAGACAGCAGCAGATCCATCTCCTGCCAGTCTATCTCCCTGGCAATCAGAACTCTTAGCCATACAAACTCAGTCGTGTTCTGCTTCCGCACAAATGGTCTCTACACATGGACCAACTCTGTAGAGTATTGCAACTCTGGGGAACTCAAGATTCATACCTCTTCGCAAGTCCATCATATGCCAAACCTACCCGGTTCTGTTCATGAATCCCAGCTCAGAGGTACCAAGCGAGGGATGCTGTCCTCCTCAACTGGCGGCAGGAATGCCTATATGCCTTTCCTCCCATTCCCTTGATTGCCAAGACCCTATTGCAACTCCTGAGGGACAGAGGCAACATGATCCTCATAACCCCACGCTGGCAACAACAGGTGTGATACCCTCTGCTTCTACATCTGTCCCAGGTTCCACCCCTGTACGTAGGGTCAGCTCCAGACTTACTGTTGCAGGAGGAGGGGAATGTATGGCATACAAACCCCCCGTCTCTGCACCTCAGAGCCTGGCTACTGACAGCTGTAACTGCTTTGGCCCTCCCCTCACTCAGGAAGTGCATGATGTCCGTTATGCTTTCAGGAAACCTTCCACAAGGCAGTCCTATGCCATCAGGTGGACGTGACATTTCATTTGGTGATAACAAAAGGCCTGCAAACCTCTTGTCATCCGTATATAAACATGTTTTTGACAAACTCCATTACTTATCAAACAATGGTCTCCAAACTGAGTCAGTCAGAGTCCATTTAAGTGCCATTGCTGCTCCTTCTGAACCCATCAATGGACAACCCATTTCATCCCATCCTCTCATATCCGGAATCATGAGAGGCCTGCATCTACCAAAACCTGCCCTTAGACCACCACCAGAGGCATGGGAACCCAATCCAATCTGCTTCTAGGGCAGCGTATGCTGCCGCCTTCTGAGCCCTTAGACACTACTTCCTTAAAGTCTCTGACCTGGGAAGTAAAATACCTTCTTGCAATCACATCAGCAAGTCGTATCAGTGAATTTCAAGCTCCAGTGGCTGATCCACCTTACACACCGTTTCACCATGATAAGGTAATCCTAAGGACACATCCACACTTCATGCCTAAGGTGGATTCCTCCTTTCATTTGAAACAAGAGGTGTAGTTACCTGTAGTCTTTCAACAGCCGCATGCTTCAAATGCAGAGAAGACTCTTCATACCTTGGACTGTGAAAGAGCTGTGGCTTTTCATCTGCAGAGGACCCAGCAACACAGAAGGTCCCCTCAGCTATTCTGAGTCTCTGATCCCTCGCATTTGGGTACAGCAGTTTCAAAAAGATCTCTATCCAACTGGATTGCTCAATGTATTACCTTTTATCTATCATAGCTAACACCATTCACTGGTGGCCCATGTTCCCGCTCACTATGTGAGAGTCATGACAGCCTCACGGGCTCACCTCCATTCCGTCTATATTAACGACATTTGTGGAGCAGCTACCTGGTCCTCGGTTCACGGCCCACTACTGCTTGGATAAAGGCACCCGCAGGCATGCTATGGTTGGTCAGGCTGCTCTTCAAAACCTCTTCCATACGTAATCCACTCCTAGCCGCCTCTCTTACAGGATGCCAGAGATCCATGGGAGGAAGTGGAAGCCCTCCACAGGCCCTCACCATTCTGGGGATCCTTCCCTGGCATCTACATCTAGGGTTTCCTCACATGTGATGACCACGTCCTGCTTGTTCCTGGTGATAGCATAGTTAATCACCTGTAACAGGTGATCTCCGGGAACAGCAGGATGAGGTAATCACAACCCACCCATCTCCCCTAGCGGGTTGTGTCTCTCTCTCTCTCTCTCTCCTTGTGTCAGCTTTAAACTTAACTGCAGAGAGGCATTTGGGAAAGGCGGGAAGGCAGCATGCACGCACTGTGGGATGCTCCCAAAAGCTTTCATATAGGACGCTGGGGAGCGTTCCCACACAGGCTCAGTTGGTACTGACGCTACCCACATGTGAAGACTTATTCCTGGTGTTCCTGGAGATCACCTGTTACACATGACTAACTATGCTGTACATGACACGCACAGCAGTGGAGCAGGAGCAGCAAGATGCTGGCCACAGAGATGTTTGTTTATATTGCCCACCCACCAGAGGTAAGGAGTCACTGATGCCCCCACACATTGATTTCACATCCACAGAGGATCTCTGGAAGAAGGGGCGCGAGTTGCGGTTCAACCACAGTGACTACCTTGCCCGCCTCCAGAGGGCGGCGCAGGCAGAGCGTGATGGTGAGTATTGACAACCTTGCTGCCCAATAACAAATGTCACATTGGCCCACCAGCTGTGTGGTGCCTGCATATGTACATGTGTTATGTGACACACTTGATAATGTGCTGATGACTGTCATCTTCCACAGAGGGTGATGACAATGATGAAGAGCCCACCACATCTGCGTATGCCCTGAGGCGCCCCCCTGCCCACCATGCCCCAGAGGTGGAGGTGGTGGTGGTGGAGGAGGAACCTGAGGTGGAGGCGGAGGAGGAGGATGAAGAGCCGGTGGAGAGTGCAGCAGAGGAGGGGGCTGATGGAGGCATGGAAGGGGTGGGTGGTGGGGTGGCAGGGGAGGGAGAGGGTGTGTGTGATGTGGGTGTGGGGAGAGGGGTGGAGGAGGGTGTGGAGGGTGGGTGGGAGGTGGCAGGGGGGGAGGAGGGGGATGTGTGGGTGTGGGAGAGTGATGGGGAACACAGTGCAGCACAGGGCACTGTGGGCTCCCGCCAGCCATGCCATGTCGCTCCACCATCCAGGGCCACACACAGGTCGCATGCACATGCCACCACCCAGACCCCTGGGACTATGTGTGTGTGTGGTGGCAGGTGTGTGGCGGACCTGGATGTGGCCCTGGATGCCTTGGAGTGGTGTGTGTACCTCCTAGTGCACTCGCACCAGTGGCTGGCGGGAGCCATTCAGCAGGTGGCTGCCGAGGTGGAGCGGCTGCCATGTCGACGGCCATTCCTGAAGGGCACCACAGGAGTCATTGATGGCGCCTGTGACGTCCACACATTATTTAATTAATTTATTTATTTAAAGTCTCTTCTATACCGCACTATTCACATCAGCGCGGTTTACATGGAACAAAAATGCTCAGTACAATTAACACGTATGAGTTCACAGATAACAGGGCAAATAACTGGGATAACAGGGGTAACTATTTACATATCGTGAAACACAGAGTCATATAAACATGAATTCTATAGAAACATATGCACCACTAAGGGGTGGTGTTGGATTGTATGAGGTACTTATTGAAAAGATGTGATTTGAGGGCTTTTCTAAACTGTGTAAGGCTCTTAATGGCCCGGATATCTGGAGGTAATGCGTTCCAGCATCTTGGCGCACTGATACTAAACGCCCTATTGGCTGTAGATGCAGTGCAATCTGTTATTGCTTTTGGAACTTTTAGGGAGTTTATAGCCGTGGATCTTCTTGCTCTATTTGGGGATGTGGTATGGATGAGGGCAGTTATTGCTTCAGATGAGAGCTTGTTAATAGCTTTAAAAGTGAGTAACAAAGTCTTGAAAATGATTCTAGCCTGTATGGGTAGCCAATGTAACTGTATCAGTAAAGGTGTCACGTGGTCACTTCTGGAGGCTCCATGGATGACCCTTGCTGCCGTGTTCATGGCGAGCTGCAGCGGGTTCAAGGTGGATAGGGGCAAGCCTTGTAGGATGGCATTGGCGTAGTCAAAATGAGGTATGATCAACGCCTGATATATAGTCCTGAAGTCATTTGGTTCCAGCATTGATCGTAAATGCCTGAGAGAGCGGATCTTGTAGTATACTGCTCTGACTGTGTTTCCGATGTGGGCTTTCATGTCCAGGCGTTGATCCAAGGTGACTCCCAGGTAGCGTATTGTTGGTTTAGATTGTAACTCTGCTTCTTTTACTTTAAGGAATTGTGGTGGGGTGAAGTTAGGGTTCCTCGTAATGAAGAGTACTTCGGTCTTCTTATGTTGAATTCGGAGGTTTTGGGAGAGAAGCCAGTCAGATATTGCATTGAAACAGCTCGTCAGTGGAGAGAGGTCCAGATGTTCCGTAGAGAAGGGTATGTACAGCAGGACATCGTCGGCGTATAACATGCAGTCAACATTGAAGGATCGGATGATCTTACAAATTGGCTGCATGTAAATGTTGAACAGGAGGGCAGAAAGGGAGGAACCTTGTGGGACTCCCTGGCTTTGGTGGAAAGGTTCTGAAATTATCCCTCCTGAACGAACATGTTGCCATCTTCCGGACAGGTAAGATCTGCACCATTCAAGCGCTCTTCCATTAATACCTTTCTCAATTAGTCTTCCTAAGAGGAGCTCGTGACTTACTGAATCAAAAGCTGCAGCGATGTCCAGAAAGATGAGAGCAAATCCTTGATGGATGTCATCAATGCCAGTGATTATTTTGCAGAAGAGGGTGGTAAGAAGAGTTTCCACTCCATGGAATTCCCTAAAACCATGTTGGCAGGAGTCTAATGGTGCAGAAGCGTCAATGTGATCTTGTAGTTGTCGTTGGACCTCTTTTTCAATGATCTTCGCAAGTAGAGGTATACTGGATATAGGTCTGTATGAATCTACTTTTTGTGGATCGAGCTTGCAGTTTTTTAGAAGAGGTCTGATAGAGGTATGCTTAAGAGCTGAGGGGAAGGAACCTGTTGTAAAGGAGAGGTTCATTATTTTGGATAGTATCGGGCTGAAGTGGCTGCGAAGCTCCTTGATCCAGAAGGCTTGGGCATGGATCAGACTGAGCTGTGGTGGTGTTAAGGGCCATAATAGTGTCTTCAATGCCTTTCTTGGTAGGCGTAGAGAATACGGTTAGAGCTGTAGGGCAATTTCGTTCCGGGGTGATGGTTGTAGTCGGGATTTTGATAGTCCGGCATATCTTGGATTGTGCGTAGTTGGCAAAATCCTGTGGGTGAATCTCAAATTGAGGCCCAGGGGTCGGTTCCTTTGATAGAGTCTTGACTAGGTCAAAAAGATCATGAGGCTTATTAAGTGATCTCTTTAAGGTCTCTGAGTAGTATGTTTCATTGCTTCAGTGGTTGCCTTGCGATGTGCATCAAGATGACAGTTGTACGCTGTCTGGTCATTTGAAGAGTGAGATCGGCGCCAGCGTTTCTCAAGTTTCCGTAATCGGGTAAGAGAAACTCTAAGATCGGCTGTGTACCATGGAGCGCTTGTTCTTTTCCCTGGAGGCTTGTTGGTTGGTGTGCATAGGGCAATTGCGCTGAGGCAGTTGTTCCAGTGAGTAATTAGGTCGTCAAGGTTCAAGGTGGTTTCGTTGATGAGTTGCTGCGTTTCCGTGAGGATAAGGTCTCTGTTGAAAGGCTTGAAACATCTCTAGTGTGGTCTTGCAGTATTTCTCGGTATCTTGTTGAACTTTGAGTCGATTTTGTGCGAATGAATATGGAGGATGATCAATTTGTGATCTGACCAAGGGACAGAAGTTATGGACGTTATGGGGTCCTGCGATGCGCTAAGAGATATCTGAGGGGCGAATACTATGCCCTGTGCTGTGCCCTGTGCTGTCCTGTGTTCCATCACTGGGCATGCAGCATGCAGGGAGAGGGTGTGGCTGATGTGGGGTGGGGGAGGGGTGGAGGAGGATGTATAGGGTGGGTGGGGGTGGCAGGGGGGAGGAGGGGGTGTTTGGGGGGGAGGGTGATGGGTATTGTCCCTATCCCTAACATTGTATTATATTCCCTATGTTGTTTTACAATATAGACACTGTTTGTTAATTCGAAATGATCACGTGTCTCCCTTAGCAACACACTATGGATGCAAGCATGGGATATGTGTGTAGACAGGTATGTGTTGTAAAGGTAGACGTGGGTATCATGCGTGGACTGGCTCCACATGCAGTCATGGGGGATGACCATGTGTGTAGGTGTGTGAGACCAGGGTGGACCCTGAGATGCAGAAATGTAGACGATGGCCCAGTATACTGAGGCACGTGCATGCTGTGTGCAATGTGTGGGAACCGTTTCTGATGCAACATGCCTGTGTGCCAATAGTACAACTTGCAAACCAGTACGTCTGTGCTGGCAGGGTAAGATGTACTGATGAGCCCAGGAGCTACTCAGGGGTAAAGCTGTTGAGTGTGTCCTGGGACAATACATGTCACAGGGATGGTTGGTGAGTAACCGTATACGTTTGTGGGGGGGGCAGGCACGTAGGCAGTGTTGCAGGCAGGGACAAGGGTCACACATGTGCGTCCAATGTAGGGGGTATGACAGGATTTTAACTGTGATGGCTCCCAACACTGGACATGTAGCTCAAGGACATTCCCCCTGTGCAACCCGGGAGGATATGTAAACCGCCACACTGCAGCTCAGGGGCTGGGATCTGACACAGTGCATGGCACACATGGCATGTGATGGTGTCTGTGCAGTGATACCTGCCAGTACAGACACCCCACTATCGAGGGGCCTGTGTGTCCAACACAACATGCATTTGCACACTACCTAAGGGCAGCACAGGGACACACATTGGAAAACACACGTATGTACTGGTTAACAGCTGTTTATTGGACCCGGAGTCACCTCCTGCGTGGCCGCCCATGCCTCCCACGGCACACCACCCCCCGCGGTACTGCACCTTGTCCTGGTGCCTCAGGTGCCTGTGCCGGTGCTGGTGCTGGTGCTGGTGCTTGCTGCCGCATTAGCCCCACAATGTCCTCCATGGCATCTGCAATGTGGGCAAGCGCCCCCGACCGCATCTCCTCCCGGATCATCCTCAGCTCCCTAGTATTTTCTCCAATTGCCATGTACAGACGCTGGAGTGCCTGATGAGTGCCTGTGGGTGGGACAGAGGGTGATATGTGAGCTTCCTCTCCATTACCAGCTGACACACATATACATGTCACACATATCCCAGAAGAGCAGTCTGCAGAACAGTAATGCCTGCCAAACCTACCAACGTTTACATCTGTGTCTCCCATGAACCATCTCCATGTCTGGAAGGGGTCTGGATGCGGGGTCGTGAGAAACACAGATCTCACACATGGCACATTGCCACAGTTTAATATGACTATTCCAAGTCTGCACACTGCTTGTCTGGGATTGGTCAGATTATCTGAGGGGGCCTAAGACACACATACACATATCTGGGGTGCCCCAATTTCTATAATGCTGGCGCACACTGCAGATTATGTTGTCAAACGATACTGCATGACAATACCCATGACAAGGTCTCTGTCACATAGGGTGTCTGGGTGACCTGCGATCATTGCTCTTCTCTTTGGGCTTATGTGGGGTATATGGGCAAGCACAGTGTGCATGTGTGTGAGCCCCTCATAAATGCTGACACCTGACAAGACATGCTACAGGAGGTAGAATCACAGAGCACATAAGACAACCCCCCAAAATCAGAACTCTATGCTATGTGGGCAATATGCAATAATGTTCGGGATGTTAGGACAACCCCGTCGGGATCGTGGGGTATGCTGTTACCCACCTTCTGCATTGCACCGTGCTGCAGCAGTGTGTGTGCGCAGCTCTTCAATGATTGGGTCCATTTCAGGTGGAGGGTTTTCATCTGGCGCTGGTGCATGAATGGGGTGTTGTCTTCTGATCTCCTCAGAGCCCTCTGTGGCAGTGATGTCTGGGGTGTGGTCCTGTGGTTCAGGCTGTATGTGTGTGCTTGGTGTCCCATCACCATTGCTGGTGCTGCCCCTAGACATTGTGGGCTGGGACTCTGCCACATCCACGGCCAATTGCACCTCCTCCTCCTCAGCCGGGGCCATGGTTGTGTAGTCACCTGGGTTGTGGAAACCATACACAGCACAGATTGGTTTGCATGGTTCAACTACATACAACTGTTTAACACATCCACCCCACAATCAATGTGTGTTTGGCCGTGGCCTGTACATGTGCTAAATAGCTACCACTACAACTCATGCTACCACTATTAGGCATATATAGGCCAGTACCTAGCAGACACATCGATGTGTACATCAGGGGTCCTCAAACTACGGGACGAGGGCCACATGTGGGCCGCCAAGGAGATGTATGCAGCCCGACGGATGTTTTTGCCGCCGCTGCCAGTCCTCAGGGGCAGCTCTACACAGGACCGCAGCATTCATTTAGCAGCAGGCCAGCTAAGTTAACACCTTACAAACCTGCTGCTGCCGCTGCCGCCATGCCAACGGAATAATCCAGCATCCCGCGGGCCTACCCCTGCTCTGCAGTGTCCTCCATGCAGCCTCAGTGTTGGCTGTCAGAGCCGCGCAAACAGAAAGAGCTTCTCCTCTCATGGCTCTGTTAATCCCGCCATGGGCCTGATGGTATTTTCCATAAGGCCCGTGGCGGCATTGACATGGCCGTGAGAAAGGGATACTCTCCCTTCACGCAGCTCTGACAAGCCCACACTGAAGCCGCATGGAGGATACTGCAGAGCAGGGGGGGCCCCACGGGATGCTTGAATCTCCTGCTGCCACGGTAGAAGCAGCAGCAGTAGGCGTGCTTGGGTTATTTCGTACCATATCTTGCCTGATGGGGGTGGAGGAGGTTTGGAGTGGTAATTGGCTATGGGGGGGAGAGGTAAGACTGGAAGTGTGCTGATGTGGGGGAGGGGTTTAGGACAGGTCATGGCCTATGGGTGGTGGTAAGATTGGAAGTGGAATGATGGGGGGCCTAGGATAGGGCTGGAAATGTGCTGTTGGGGGTTCTAAGATTGCAAATGGGCTGATGGTGGGGCTAGGAGAGGGCTATCAATAAGCTTTTGGTGGGGCTGGGGTTTGGAAATGCACTTCTGGAGGGACTTGGATAGGACTCGACCTGGGTGTGGAGCTAGGACTGGTACTGGGCTGATGTTGGGCCAGGGATAGGATTGGAAATGGACTGATGGGGGGCTAGGACTGCAAATGGGCTGATGCACGGACTAGAGGGGAGCGGATGCTGGGTGTGGCTGGAAATAGATGGGAGGTGAGGTTGTGCGAGGATCAGAATGGGATGGAGCTGGAGAAATGAAATGGTGAAGGAAAAAAACATTTTGAGGGAGGTAAGAGATATCTACAATTGGACAGATAGTGGGGATTGAGGATGGGGGTCTAACATTTGAGTGGATGACCTAGGAATGCGGAAAGAGCACAAGGAGAAAGATTAATATGTTAAAGCAGATGTAGACAGAGAATGGAAACAATACTAGACGTGGGACAAAAGGACAAATGGAAAGCAGATGATGGGGAGTTAGCAGAAGACCCAAATAAACCAGACTAACGTGGCTAGAGCAATTGCCACTGGAAAAACAAAACCAAAATGTTTGGAAACATTCTCTGTTTTTTGTATTTCTGCAGGGTTCGTTGGGGTTTGTTCATAGTTTTTTTTCCAACTATATTCCGGGCCTCCAATGGTCTGAGGGACAGTGAACTGGCCCCCTGTTTAGAATGTTTGAGGACCCCTGGTGTGCATTATCCCACAGAAGGACCATCCCTTCTCAGCAGTGCTTAGTTTAGACACAGACATAACATGTACAGGTCTGAGAGGGGGCTTGTAGCAGACATGTAGCCACATGTGCAGGGCACATATAAAAAGGGATGATGCTAATGAAACATGTGTTTGGAGGGCAGCAAAACACAGAGTAAAAGGGGTGGAATGGGGGACAGCACACTAATGAGCCAAAGGCAGAGGGTGGGAGATGATCCAGGGGAGCAGGTATGAGGAGGGGTTAATAAGAAGCGTGCTGCACATCCAAAGGGCAGGTACTCAATGGGTTGAGAGCAGCAAGGTGTGATTTGGGTACCTACCTGCCTGGGGATGGGCAGTGTCCAGTGCCTCTGGCAGTCCATAGAGGTATATTGGCCCTAGCCGCTCTGTCAACTCCTGCTCCAGGGGTGTTAGGGAGGGTGTAAAAGGGCCTCCCCCTCCAGTGGCCACGGCATGCCGCCGCTCTGCCATCATGTGTGCACGCACACCCCTCTTTATGTCGTTGAACCTCTTCCTGAGGCTGTCGAGGTCTCTGCTTGGGCCCCCTGCTTATGCCACCACCTCCTGCACCTCCTCCCACACCTGGGTGCGTGTTGCAACAGTGGTGGTGTTGCTTAGTCGTCCATATAGGACATCATAATTTTCTAGAACAGACGCCAGCAGGATGTGATTTTCCTGTGGTGTGAATTTCTGGGCCCTCTTCCTTTGCAGAGCTGGCACCGGTATGCATTTACGTTTTGTAGTGAGAGGAACCTGTGTGGGCTGGGCCAATGGCCCTGCAGCCTCCACCACACTCCCTGCCATATCTGTCTCCTCCCCAACAGGTGGCCCCACCTCCCTCTCCCTCTCCCTCTCCACTCCTGCCCTGTCCTGTGGCTCCTTCTCCCTGTCCTCTCCCTCCCTGTCTGACATTCCTTCTCTTGCCCTTCTCAGCTCCACCTCACACCTCCCTCCTCTCCCTGCTATCTGCTCTTTACCTCACCTCCTTTCTCACTCACCTGCTCCTTGCCTCCCCTCCTCTCTGTATCCCCTGCTGTACCTCACACCTATCCTCCACAACCAAGCCTCTAACACTCTCACCCGCACCACAAAACCTTAGTTCTCCTAGACACCTGCTTCTCTCTCTCTCTCACTGACACCTTCTCTCTCCCTTGCCTACCAACAACCCATCAACGTGCAGCACGTGTAGAGGTTTATTTATAGGGTTTTTTACATTGCGCATGCGCAGTTGCATGAGCACGTTGGCTACGTAGTTGCGCATGCGCAGTTGGCCGCGTGCATTGTGCATGCACCACCCAGAGGTGGGAAATGGGTGCTTGCGCATTGCGCAGTCAACTACGCAGCACGCGTGTGCCGCCGTGCACACTGCGCATGTGCAGTTGGCTGTGCGCATTGCGCATGCACCACGCAGATGCAGGACATGGGTGCATGTGTTAGTTTGCGCGTGAGCCATGGCACATGCGCCATGTGCATAGCCAACTGCACATGCGCAGCGGTCGCGCTCGCGCAACTGCACACGCGCAACACGCGCTACGTAAAAAAACTATAAATTGTCCTGAGCACATGTTGCACGTTGAGGGGTTTTTTGTAGGTGAGGGAGAAAGAAGGTGTGCATTGGCAGTGATGGAAGGAGCGAGTCTGAATCAGGTGTATTGTGGAGCGTAACTGGGTTTGTGATTGTTGTTGGTTGTATTGTGTGGCTGTGTTTCTGTGTGGTGTGTAAGGTGTGTGTCTTGGTTAGGGAAGTGTTGTCTGTGTTTGACTGATTTAGAGGAGCAGGGCGGGTGGAGGTTATGGCGGCCTTTGTGTGTGCTGCAGCTGCAGCGTGAGGTGGGCAGGTGGTGCGGTTGCGTGACAGGGGAGATGGTGTCTATGGGGCTGAGGCACAGGGCATGGGTGTAGCCCCGCAGCAAATCAGACCTGCAGCTGTGGGGGCAGGGCAGGCAGGGGCTGTGCCCACATGGCGCAGGAGGCGTGCTGAGGTGCAGGCTTGCCAGCCACGCCTCTACAGGCCCAGGGCCCAGCTCCAGGGCATGTGAGAGGACCAGGTCATCTCCCTGTACAGACTGAGCACAGGGGCTATTAGGGAGTTCTATGAGGATCTAAGACCTGACCTCGAGCCCCTGACTGATCAGTCACATGCCATACCAGGTTTGGTCAAGCTCCTTGCTGCCCTACATTTCTTTGCCTCTGGCTGTTTCCAGTCATCTGTGGCCACAGTGGGTGGCATGAGCTGCCCCACCTTCTCACGCTGTCTCCACCAAGTACTGCGTGCCATGGTCAGCCGGGTGCGGAATTATATTGCCATTCCACACACTAGGCAACAGTGGTGGACCCTGAACCAGGCCTTTGAGGCGTTAGCCGGGATACCACACGTGATGGGAGCTATTGATTGCACACATGTTGCCCTGGTCCCGCCTTACGACAGGGAGGTAGTGTTCCGCTACCGCAAACACTATCATTCCCTGAATGTTCAGGTTGTATGTGATGCAAATATGCATATTCTGAATGTGGTCCCCAGGTTTGCAGGGTCCACCCATGACGCCTATATCCTGCATCACTCGGCACTATTCCAACAATTTGAGGCAGGACAGTATGAGGACTGCATATTGCTGGGTGGGTGTTTCCCATTTCTGACATGCACATGGTGCTCATGTGACTAGGCGTATGTACAAATGTGTGTCTTGGAGTAGATCACTCATTGTGTGTGTGTCTCATCTGCCTGTGTGGGATATAGGGGGAAGGGGGGGGGTTGCCCTCCAAATGCGCCCTGCTATGGTGCTGTGTGATGCTGGTTGATTGGATGCAAGCATTTGTGTGGTTGTTACATATTATGTTGTTGCCAATCCATACACCTACCCTTGTCTGGTGTTTCTTAGGTTCACCCACTCAATCTGTAATAGGGTAGACACCCAGGAAGCTCTAAAGAACATGAGGTGTGATCTAGCTAAGCTTGATGAATGGTCTTAAATTGGCCAGCTGGGATGTGATGGTAGGAAATGTGAGGTCAGGCTTTTGGCCTGAAGCAATTCAAGGGAGCACTATTGTATAGGGGGTGAAGTACTCTTGTGCACTACAGAAGAGCGGGACCTAGGTGTGGTTGTTTCTGCTGATGTCAAAGTAGCTAAACAGGTTGAATAGGCGAGGAAAAAATCTAGAAGGCTGGCTGGGTGCATACAGAGATGAATGGCTAGCATAAAACAGGAAGGGAGAATGCCTCTGTATATGTCTTTTGTGAGACCTCATTTGGAGTAGAGTGTGCAATTCTGGAGACTGCACCTTCAAAAGGATGTGCACAGGATGGGGTCGGAGCAGAGGGTGTCTACTAAAATGATTAGTGGTCTTCATTATACAGCATATGAAGAAAGACCGAAGAATCTTAGGATGTACGCCTTGGGGAAAGGAGGGATAGAGGTGATATGATGGAGATGTAGAAATACCTCCGTGGCATATATGTTGAGGGAGAGAGCCTCTGCAAATTGTACGCAAGTTCAGCTACGAGGGAACATGGGATGAGGGTGGAGGGAGATAGATTCAGGGGTGATATGCCACCATATTTCTTTACTGAATAGGTGGTGGATCCATGGAATACTCTCACAGTGTAGGTGGTAGAGAGGAGGAAAGTAACTGCATTCCAAACAGCATAGGACAAACACAGAGGATCTATAAAGGTAAAAAGGGGACTGTTGTACCTGTTGATATGGACGGACAGACTAGATAGGCCATGTGGTCCTTTTGTGTCATCATATTTCAATGTTGCAATGCTGCATAGTTGTGATGTCATATGTTTCTCACAGAATGTGTAATGCATTTGTTTTGCACATATATACCTGTGTCCATTTGAGGGGACATGAGCTCATGCTTTAACTTACCTCATGTCTTTCTACAGGTGATGCAGGATATGGGTGTCGCCCCTGGTTGCTGACCCCTGTGCGTCAACCACGGACACGTGCAGAGCAGAGGTACAATGAGGCCCATGCCACCAGCCGCTCTGTCATAGAGCGCACCTTTGGCGTTTTGAAGAGTTGCAAGCAGAGAGATCAATGTGGGGGTGGATTGGGTTTTAGGGTTGTTTTCAGGGAAATGAAATAATTTTTTTCATCAAAATTTTTTAAGGAAATCTAGCTGATGACATGTCAACATAAACCCATGACTCAACTAAAGGCTCTTCCTCTTGTGAGGGAAGTCTGTATATCACACCAATGCAAATAGATTTCTCTTTCCCTCTTTCTAGTTTAACCCACAATGCCTCCTCTCTCCCTTTTAAGCTCTGTAATTCCAAAGCTTTAATAGTAGTTTTTACATATAGTGCCACTCCTCCTCCCCTTCTTCCTACCCTGTCCTTTATGAATAAAGTATAGCCAGGTATAGTTACATCCCAGTCATGGTTTTCTGTGAGCCATGTTTCTGTAACTGCCACTAAATCCAAGTCAGCCACTCCCACCAAAGCTTCAACTTCAGGGATCTTATTTCCCATGCTACGGGCATTAATACACACTGCTTTCCATATGTTACCCCTGTTACCCATTTTCTGTCATCATGTTTCTATGTTTCTATGTGACGACACTCACATTGCCACGTTATATTTGGAGTGTCGCAGTATGAGTGTCCGTTGTCTTCCTTCAATTGTGCATTCCATGTACGGTGATATATGTGTACAGACACTGTCTACACACCAACCGGTGCAGGGGGACCTCCTGCATGGTGTTATTTCTGCATGTTTCTGCAGGTAGTTTTCATTTGAATTCTGTCTGTGTTCATGTGCCTCTGCTACCTGTTAGCATATCCTCATTGTGCATTTGATGATTGTTTAGGGTTACATTGTTGCACCTTGGATTCCTATATCAGGCATTATGTGATAGCTGTAACATTATTTTCAATCTGTGGTTCTAAAGTTACAACGTTTCAACAACATATGCTGTTTTCATTTGTGTGCCTCCTGTGTTGCCAGATAGATATATTTTAGGGAACAGATCAGGATTGATGTGTGTTGGTCCCTCATCATGCACCGCCTACAGTCTACATGCACTCATATGTGAGTAACACATTTGAGGCGTGCGTCAGCATGTGGGGGGTGGGGGCCTAATGCATAGTGCTGCACATTATGTCTCCTGCCCTTCATTTGTAGACGGTCCAGTGACCTTTCTGTCTTTCACCTTGGATCCACTCACCTTGATATTATGATGGCGGGATCTGCACTATCTGTGAAGATGAACCCAAATAAACATATGTGTTTGATATACATTTGTCTCTGCTGCTGCTTGATCATGGTGACAAACTTGCAATACAATGTGTGCCTTTGAGTCAGTCCTGACTCCTTGTGACCCAGAGACTCCAGGGTTTTCTTGTCAGTGTCACTGGAAGTAGATTGTCAGGTCTTACTTCCAAGGTAATGGAGGGTTACGTGACTTGCCAAAGGCCACATGGAGTGCTAGTGTGAATTGAGCCCTGGTTGCTTGGTGTCCAAGCCAGTTTTCTAAACACTGGGCTACTCCTCCACTCTTTGATCACATTGACATTTGTATCTAATGATTTGCTGGTCATGTACATGGCCCACCTGTGCTCACATCCTTGTACGGTGGCAGCTGTGCATCTGCCAGCCATTTGCCACATCACTGGGTATTACAGGTTCCCATACACACCCTCCCTTTGGGGTATTTGTTTTGCATTGTGCTCAGTGTGCTGTTTGGGGGAGTGGTTAGAGGCATGTGTTATAATGCCATAGTTTGCAGGTTTGATCCCTGTATGTGGTTTATCTTTTTCTTTTCTGTTGTGCTAACTGGACCATTAGGTACCATCATCCTCTACACACACCCTTCCCTCTCTTCACTGTACACCAAGGTGTGCCCTCTGTGCTGCCTAGCCATCAGATATTATCTGTTACATAGGTCTCTTTCTTTATGGTGTTTACATGGCAGTGCACTTGGGGGTTTTGTATTGCTGTGGTTCAGCTGGTGTGTGGTACACCTGTTTGCATGTTGAATTCTCTCCTGTCCTGTTCCAGATTTGCACCAGCTCCACAGAGCATCCTCTGCTGCCCTTGGGGTTTAGTTTCTTTCCTCTTTTGCATGCTGTATCCACTGCATAACATTTCATTGTGTGTGTGCATGTGTCTCTGGTCCCAATTACAGACTGTGATCTGATCTGTACACAGCAGATCTGCATGTGCATTTGGTCATGGTTACTGTTGGGGGTTTGCCTGTCCTGACAGCCAGCAGGCGTCTTGTGTGATGCCCTGCACTATTTTTGTATGCAGCCTTTGCTAATGAGCTCACGTTGGTGGTGTGGCCTACCGGTTTGTGCATTGCCATTTGTGGTAGTGGTCATAGGTGTGATTCCTCTCTGTTCTCTTTCATTTGTATGCTTGTCCTGCAGAACTAGTTTTCATTCGTGTGACAGTCATATCTGTGCATATCTGTGCTGTGAGCACATTGTACCCTCATCAGAGTTGTGAACCATCCTTCTGTCCATCTTCTGTCTGCCAGCTGTGTGCCATCCTACCCTGATGTGCATGCTGCTACCACATGTCCTGCACTCCTACACATTCCTGCATTGCAGCTCTCCCTGGTTGCCTCTCCTGTGTGTGCTCTGCATAGCACTGCTACTCCACTGTCATCCTGATATTTCACCTATCCTGCCATTTCTGTCTCCTCTGCTGCACACATCTTCCCATCCTCTGTCACACACTGTCATTATAGCATGGTACATTACCATCACTCTGTGCATAGCTACAGCTGCCCCCGATATGTTTGTCCATTTTTCTAGCTGCCACATGGGCTGCAGCTGATTTGTGTGGTCCATCAGCTCTGATCTACATCCTTCTTTTACTTATGCATTGTCTTTCCTTTCTGCTCTGAGCAGTGTTTGGGTTACGTGTGTGTTTGGCACATACCTCTCTTGCCCTTCAAATTGGGGGACCTTACTGCTCTTGGCCAATGTTTTTGGGTTCACCTATACATCCTTGGGGCATCTTACACCACATCTTCTATTCAGGCAGCTTATGGGGTGCCTACTATGGTGCCTTGGGAGTTGGCAACCTTTCAACATGGCCTCTGGGGAACATTATAACTCACCTTTGCTGACGTGGTTGTTTAGGATGTGCCTTCTGGTGCACCCTAAAGGGTGAATTAATTTATGGCACTGGGGTGGGGTTCTTTTTAGATGGCAGCACAGATTGTTGTACAGTTGCAAGCAGAAAAAGGAACTACCTCAGCCAACCTTATTCATTAGGTACACTGGGGATTTGAACTCATGGCCCCTGCACCATCAGTCAGTGTCTTAACCATTGTGCTACACTGCTGTTCCTCCTTGCATGTCAGCGTACCTACTTAAGATTCCCATGCGTTAAAATGCACAGTGCTGCCATCAAAAACAGTGCTATGACCTTGCGGGGCCTCATACTGCACCCTATAAAGTGCACTATAAGGAACATTCTAGGGTGCCTGGGCGGACAGTGCACTTTATAGTATGCCCTCTGGAGTGCCTTATAGGGTGGCAGATGCGGCACCTTATGTTACAGCACTTTGAGAATGTGTTTGCTAGCAGCACTAATTAAAACAATATTAAATTGCCTCATTTTGCAATATTACACATAACAGGTAGTGCCTCAGCCAGCCTTATTCATTGGGCACAGTGGGGAATTGAACCCATGACCACTGCACCATCAGTCAGTGTCTTAACCATTGTGCTACACTGCTGTTTCTCTCTGCATGTCAGCACACCTACTGAACATTTTCATGCGTTAAAATGCACAGTGCTGCCATCAAAACAGTGCTATGACCTTGCCGTGCCTCATAGGGCACCCTATATGGCGCCCTATAGGCCACCCTTTAAGCAACATTGTAGGGTGCTGTGGCGGACACTGCACTTTAAAATGTGCCCTCTGGGGTACCTTATGGGGTGCCTTATGCAGCACCTTATGTTACAGCGCTTTGAGAGTGCGTTTGCTAGCAGCAGTAATTAAAATAAAATTAAAATGCCTCATAATGCAATATTACACATAACAGGTAGTGCCTCAGCCAGCCTTATTCATTGGGCACAGTGGGGGATTGAACCCATGACCCCTGCACTACCTGTCAGTGTCTTAACCATTGTACTGCAGCCCTGCTCCTCTATTTGCACATCAGCGCGCCTGCTTATGCTTCCCGCACGCGTTTCTCATGCGCTAATGTGCGCGGCGCACATTAGCGTGCAGCGCACAAGAGCGCGCGATAATCCCGGTTTGCTAGGTTAAGACTGAAACGCCCACTCCTTATATGGCATCCTGCACACTAGTGCCGGGCGCACATTAGGACGGTTTAGTAAACATACCCCTATGTTTCTAAATATTTCCATTTTATTGTATTACAAAGGAATACATTATACATTTATTTTTATTACATAAAATCGTACATACTTACCTGTGAGAGTTTGTGGTTACTGTGTACTGCAATGCTTTAGCATTGTAACTAATTTCACCTCAGTGATATCTTATTGTATCCCTAGCTCCTATGTATTTTAGTAATTTTCCATTGCTCTTTTTCCCATTAACAAGGGAAAGAGTATTCATGGGGAAACTTAGGGGTATATTTACTAAGCGGCGGTAATGTCACAGGCGCAAAGTGCAGCATTAATGTTACCGATGCCATATAAGTCAGTGGGCAGGCAGGGGGCGTTCTGGTGTAAAGGTAGCAATGGGCTGTTTAACGTGCGTTAAAGGGCGCCTTGGCCGTTTAACCCATGTTAACGGGACATTGCATGTTAAGCTGACAAACAGGGCATGTTAAGGCTGACAAGGCAGCCTAAGAGTTTTAAGGCGCCCCAACTTAAAGCCCATAGTGTGCCTTAAAGCCCTTAGGGTGCTTTGAATTAAGGCACCTTAACCTAAGCCGCCTTGGGTTAAGACACCTTAATGCAAGGCACCCTAAGGGCTTTAAAGTGCCTTAGGTTAAGGCACCTTATAATGCACCTTAGGTTAAGGTGCCCTATAAGGCACCTTAGGTTAAGGCGCCCTATAAGGCACCTTAAGTTAAGGCGCCCTATAAGGCACCTTAGGTGAAGGCATCCTTTAAGGCACCTTAGGTTAAGCCACCTTATAAGGCACCTTAGGTTAAGGTGCCCTAAGGACGTTAAGGTGCCTTAAGTTTTTTTTACATAGCATAGCATAAACTCTATATTCTTTATATAGCTGTTATATAGTTTATTGTTGTTTAGTTTTTTGTTATTGTACTTTGATCTCAGTTTCAACTGTAACTAAATATGTTTTGTTTAAGGTTCAGGCCGATTGTACATAGTTCTCTTATGTTCCATGTAACAACACAGATCTTTGATCTGTCCCTTAACTTGTTTTTTGTAAACCGCACCTGATCATTGGGAAAGTGCGGTATATAAGCGATTGTTAAATAAATAAATAAATTAATTAAGTTAAGGTGCCCTAAGGGCAGTAAGGTGCCCTAATGTAGGATGCCCTAAGGGTTGTAAGGTGCTTCAAGTTGACAAGCATGAACTGTAAGGCATAAAAATAGCTGTAACCCTAACACAGGATAGAGCACCAAGGAAAGGCAATGAACAAGTGATGGAAGGAAGGAGAGGTGGGAGCTGATGGACCTGCCATATCTGTGGGCATCCTATGTGGCAGCCGGTAAAGTGGACAAATATGTTGGAGGCAGCTGTATCGATGCACAGGGTGTTGGCAATGTAAAGTGCTGCAATGACAGTGGGTGGCAGAGGATGGGAATATGTGTCCCACAGTGAAGGCAGAGGTGGCAGGATATTTGCAATGATAGGAGGACAGAGGAGTAGTGGTGCCATGAAGATCAGGCACAGGCAAGGCAAGCATGAAGAGCCACAGTGCAGAAAAGGGTAACAGTGAAGGACATGGGGTAGCAGCCTGCACAAGACGACAGGACTCTACACAGCTGACAGAAGCAGATAGATGAGCTGAAGGATGGTTGGCAACTGATGTGAGGATGTTATGGGCTGGCAGCACAGATCTGCAGAGATGTGACTGTGACAGGCATGAAAATGATTTGAGTAGGACAGGAAGAAAAAAAAATGAGAACAAAGTGGAATTGAACCCATGACCTGTGTTTAGGGAGCTATTGTACTAACCAGTAGGCTACACCTCCATGGCTCTTTGCACAGCAATGGCTGGAAACAGAAAGACTGCAGCTTACTGCACAAAATGTCTGCTGGGTGTGCCAGGCTAGGTTACCCCACCAGTACCCATGATGCAATGCACATGCAGAACAGCAGTCTACAGCTGATCACCAAATGGAGAATGCACCTCTCCAGCACCTCAGCTTGGTATGAAGAACTGACTTGTGTGATACTGGCACAGAGCAGCTACAGACCATGCCACTGCGCAGGTTCTGTGTTCACCCTGAGTGTGTGGATGGGTGCACAGCATCAGGTCCGCAGTACCGATAGTGCTAGAGTTGGGCTCTACTGCTGATCTTTCTTGTTATCTGTGTGTGGTATGTGATTCTTGTAGTGAAATGTAAAGTCATGCTGGATGTTCTAGTTACATCCAGTCCTTGTAGACTGCTATACATCCAGAGTAGTGCTTGCATACTATTGCGATGTGGTTGTCATACCCACCTATTATCAGAGCAGAGGGGTGTCTAGACTCACATGAGGTTTACATAGCAGTGCTTAATATACCACTCTCTCAGGGTCAAAGTGGTTTGCAATATAAGTCCCTTGCCCACAATAAATGTTTTTATAATTGAAGCAGTGGAGGGGCCACTGGCGGTAATGTCCCAGCATTAATGTTCCAGCGTTAGTGTAGCAGGAGTCTCTCTCTGCCCATTGACCACCTTCTCTCCACCTTCTCTTCACTCTCTGGGACAGTTACCACTACCAGTAATGTTACCGCATGGTAACGTTACCAATGCTACATTACCACGCCTTAGTAAACATTCCCCTAAGACTCTCGCTTTTGAATGGACTTTACCAACCCTAGTCCTGTTATTGAACCACACCATGTGGTGATCACTGGATGTGAGATGATCTCCCACTATAATATCAGAAACACTTTCCCCATTGGTAAGCACCAAGTTCTAGTATGGCCCATTCACATGTGGGTTCTGTTACCAGTTGCCAGAATAGTTCTCCTTACTTCTAGATGACACTGCAGCAAGGATGTGCCAATCAACATCCAGCATATTGAAATCACCTTTCAGCCGCACTTCTTTCATGGCAATACTGCTTATGTCTTCTATGAAATCTCCATCCATTTCTCTTCCTGATGCAGGTATTGGGTAAATTGCTGCAAAAGAAAAGCAAATATGTCACTTGAGAAAAGTAAATAAGTTAAAGAAATTTTGAGATCTATAATAGTAGTTTTAAAAGCTGATGTAACACTGATATGCTAAGGAATACTTACAATATCTAAGATATCTTTTCTATTTTAGTTGGGCATACCTATATAGAGAATCAGAGAAAAAGAAAAATTGTAAAGAAATTTAATATCAGTTTATAGAGTTGAGATTTGTGGGCATGTTTACTAAAGGATTTAAGTGTCCAGAGTCCTTTTATTTCTAAGGATGTGGTGACACTTAGGGGTATGTTTACTAAACCGTCTTAACGTCACAGCAGTGGTATTATCGCACGATAAGTGACGTTATCACGTGATAATGTAACATTATCGTGCCATAACATCACTTATCAAGTGATAACGTGGCGGCGGCGTTAAGGCACACTAACGCTGTGAAATCCAGATCTGAAGGATGGAATAAGGCTTCCCAGAGGGTGTAGAGAAGGGGTCAATGGGCGGAGAGTGGGCGGGGAGAGGCTCCAGGCATACTGACGCTGTGAAATCCGGGTCTGAAAACTAACACCAGTGAAATCCTCGCGTTAGGCACATTTGCAGGAAAGAGAAACCATTTAAGTCGGCAATGTGCAGCAAAGGCAGGGAAACCCAAAAACGTGATAGTAGTGATACATGTGCATGGAACAAAAAGGCAAATAAACATATAAAATGACCAGAACCACATTTAAAATCCCAATAACCAAGCTTTCAAATAGTGATATTAATGATAAACATAAAGCAACACTACTGGCAAAGTGTAAAACTTAAGATATCATGTTTGGAAGGGTCTATGCTCCGTCCCCCAACAAAGTGAATGATCCCACATTGAAATAGCGCTGATCAGGGTTTCTGTCATTTAGATTGGGCAGGTTTGTTATGGCGTGCACATGTGCAGCAACAGCAGAGTGGGCATGTAGGAAAGGGCAACTGTACTAAAGCTGTAAATGGGATACATGGGGCTGCAGGCGGCACATGCTGTGGTCCAGCTGGGGCACAGTGCAGACTAGGCAGATGCCTAGGTGGCACATAGGAATGCCGAAACTGTAAAGCAGCAAGACAGCAACTGATGAGGGTCCAACATGGGCACGAGTTTGTGTCCCACAGTGTCATAGAGGATATTACCCAGCAGGTACCCCCAAGGGCACATAACATTGGCAGGCGGTGTCGGGGGGAAGCACGCATGTCCATGTAGGCACCCCTACCCGAGAACCCACACCATAGGCAGCTGACTACCGGCACACTGGATGGCCTGGGACTGCACACCACCAGCACCACCGGCATAATGGCATGGCAGCATGGTGTCGGAGGGGTGCTGGTGGTGAAGGGGGAAGTGACATCTGCCCACAGCAGACCACGGCCAAGCCCCATTTAGGTGGGTGCCGTGCACTGCAACAGACAGGGTCTGTCTGATGAACAGTCATGGTATCTCCAGGGAATAATCTGTCCTAGTGGCAACAATGTGGTGCAGTACACACAGTCAGTGTGTTCAGAAGCAGTAAGTCACAAGTTCAAGTCCCAGCTGTGGCTCCTGCCAACCCTGTCCTCATTATTTTACCCAGTACTAAACCATGGTAATAAAGATGGAACCTTTATTGCAGATAAAATAAACATGCCTGAAATGCCTATGTTTTACCCTACAGAGCACAGACACCATAAACATGTGTAATCCCAAGAGCAGAGTTTCCCAACTGCAGTCCTGGAGGACCAAACACCATTCAGTTTTCATGCTGTCCCTAATAAATATGCCTGTGCTGCATTTGTATGTGCCACCCCCATCGTATGCAAATTTATCTCATGCATATTCATTAGGGACAGCATGAAAACCTGAAAAGTGTTTGGCCTACCAGAACCGGAGTTGGAAACCTCTGCCCTAGAGCAGCGGCCAACAGGGGCATAAACACCCACACCCTCAGGCTCCACTATCCAAAGCACCATGGAGAGACAGGCTGTTGGGCCCTGCGCGGAGCAGCATCTCCCAATACTGGCACCTGCATATCTTAGCAATGCCGTCCTAAACTTGGGAACACATTCCACATTTATCAAAAGGTTGCTATGATTAATGTCAGCTAACAAATCCTAAGTTAAACACAATTTGTTGATAGAGATTCATCATAGCAACCTTTCTGATATCTGTGGAGTGTGTTTCAGTTATTGCTTCTGACAGTGTTTACCACCCCGGGGAGTGACCCTAACAGTATTGAGTACCATAGCAATGCCCGCACTGTGCACAGGACTGGTGTGGCGGCCAGGGCTGCCACAAACATCTACATTTGCACAATGCTGGCATAGGTGTGGGAGTATGTGTCTGTCTATCCAGTGTGTTGTGGCTGCCTACACCTTACTGAGCCCACATTGCTTGCACTGTTTCCAGTGTTAGCCAGCCAATGTGCATAATGAGGAGCAAGGTACTGTGGGTATGGTCTGGACAGGGTGGCATGGGCAGGATGCATTTGCACAGGGTATAGGGCAATGGCTGGGACATTATAGTGCCTGACCACCACCTGCACAGACAGGGTGGCCACAGCATGTCATGCTGGGAGGTCACTCTCACCCTGACTGAACAGTGACCACGGTATGGCTAGGCTCCCCCATAGCACTTTATAGTGCTTTTTTCAACTGATATTTATGGGCTCTCTTTTCTGGGGCCCAATCACTGACATATTTGTGTGGTGTGTGTGTGCTGACATCCCAGTTTTGGGTGCACACAGTTCCTCCAGGAATATGCACTATGTGCTAATTAGCAGACTGTCTGCAGTTAGCATCTGTATGGTGCAGCAGGTGCACACTGACTGCTCTCTGCTGGTGAATGTCAGATTGTAGTGGGGTGGTCCACAAGGGCCAGACATGACTAGCAATTATAAATGGACACAGAGACTTCCTAAAAGTGTCTGCAACAAATACCTGTCACACACTGGCACTGATGGAGACCTGCAGCACAGCCCACCTCAACCAACCCGGGTACTGCAGACCCGGTGCTGGCCACTCCACCTCACCCTCAGGGTGAGCACAGAACACGCACAGTGGCATGGCCTGTGGGTACTCTGTGCCAGTTACACGCATGGTCATTCCCCCCCTACCAAGCTGACATGCTGTAGAGGTGCATACCACATCTGGTGAGCAAATGTAGACTGCTGTTCTGCATGTGAATTGCATTATGGATACTGTTGGTTCTATCCTATCCTGGTAGTCACAGTAGACAGTTTTATGGTGACGTGCACTCCTACTGTAGCCAGCCATGGGCATGATAACTCCTACAGTGATGTAGCATAATGGTTAATGCAATGACTTCAGTAGCAGAGATCATGGGTTCAATTCCTCTCTGCCTTTTTTTATGGATGTCCTACAGAACTACATTTCATTAGTGTAACAGTCATATCTGTGCAGATCTGTGCTGCCACCACATTATACCCTCATCACTGTTGCCATCCATCCTTCTGTCCATCTATGTGTGTGTGCCAGCTGTGTGTGCCAGCTGTGTGGCATCCTGCCCTAATGTGCAGGCTGCTACCCCATGTCCTGCACTGGCACACTTTTCTGCATTGCGGCTCTTCATGCTTGCCTCTCCTGTGTCTGCTCTGCATGGCACTGCTCTCCTCTGCCCTCCTGTCATTGCACTTATCCTGCCACCTCTTCCTCCTCTGCTGGACACGTATCCCCATCCTCTGTTACACACTGTCATTGTTGCACTGTACATTACCATCACCCTGTACATCGGTACAGCTGCCCCAAATATGTTTGTTCACTTTATCTGCTGCTACATGGGCTGCACGCAGATTTGGCTGGTCCATGAGCTCCGTCATCTACTTCCTTCCATCACTTGTTCATTGCCTTTCCTTGGTGCTCTGTGCAGTGTTATGGTTACATCTGTGTTTGAGCCATACATTTCATGCTTGTGACTTTGGGGCACCTTTGTGCCCCTGGGCACCATCTTCTGTGTCACCTTGGCATCCCTGGGGCATCTTTCGCGGCACCTTAGATTTGGCCATCTTATGGGGTGCCTTATATGCTGCCTTGGAGGGTGCCAACCTTTCCTGCCGCCCTCTGGGGCACATCATGACCTGCCTTGGATGACGTGGTGCTTTATGATGTGCCTTATGGTGTGCCCTAAAAGGTGCATTAGGTTGTGGCACTGGGGTGAGGCTTTTTTGGCTGGCAGTGCAAATTGTGGGGATGTGTCTGACTGTTACCAGCAGGAAAAGGGATTGCCTCAGACAGTCTTTTAACTGAGCCCACTGAGGGATCAAACTCATGACCACTGCATCAACAGTCAACGTATTGTGGAGGAGTAGCCTAGTGGTTGGGGCAAGGTACTTCAGGCCGGAAGGTCAGTGGTTCAAATCCCACTAGAGGACAGCAACCTTGGGCCGGAAGGACTGGGGTTTCTAGTCCCACAGGTGCTCCTTGTGGTCTTGGGCAAGCCACTTAACCCTCCATAGCCCATGTTCCCTGTAAAATAGTTATCTCCAAGTTATAATGCCCTGTTCAATGTAATTTCAGTTTGTTCAATGTAAACCACACTGATGCAGAATAGCGCGGTATATAAGAGAATGTAAATAAATAAATAAATAAATAAAAATAAATTAATCATTGTGCTACACCTCTGCTGCTGGAATTGTAGGTCAGCACGCCTAATTAAGGCTAACGCGTGTTAACGTGCCACGGCTCCCTCTATTATGTGATAACAGACTTTATCGCGCAATAACCCGAAATGCTACCTTAAGACCGGAACGCCCACTACCTTATATGGCATTAGTCACAGTAAGACTGCAACTAACGCGGTAACATTAAGACAGTTTAGTAAACATACCCCTTAATGCACGTTAACCTTTAGTAAAAATGCCCCTTGATGTTTAAAGAGAAAATTGATATTTAATTGAATTTGACTTGCTTCAACGTAAAGAGAGAAAATGTTCATTCTCTACAATATGGGGAACAAATGGAGCAAGAGACGTAGGTTGGTACCAGACTGCTTTATTGATGATAGTCCCTACGCGTTTCAGCAAACGCCTTCCTCGGGGGACATATAGCTAACATAAAATGAACAAACAATGTTAAAAATGAACAATGTTAAACACCTTATGATAATAAATAGTACACATAGTAAAAAGTGAGGAGATAAAAAATAATAAATGAATAAATTATGAGGTACATACAAAAAACTGTAAAAAACAGTAAAAAAACAAGAAGGGCCGAGACAAAAGACAAACCAATTTGTCCAAACGAAGAGGCCTATGCAACCTAGTTTAGGAGCAGTGACCAGTATGCATATAAAATAAGAATAATTACAAATAATTAAAAACTAATTAAGGACTAACGACCATACATACATAAACTAGATAATACAAAAAAAGGTGGAGTGAAACAAAGGTCACATTAAAATCGACACCAAGTGTGTCAACTGTATTAAACAAAAGGTGGTTCAAGCGGTAAGGTCATACATATAAATCAAAACATACCAGTGCTGTGTCAGGTGAGGTGTCTCATTAAGACAGTTTGGTTGGACTATTATACAATAGCTAAAAATATAAAAGAATAAACTGTAAAACCATAAGAATAAGATATATAAATACACATAAGAACAATAAATAATGATCAAATATTATAAAACAATGTGTAAACAATAAAAATGTAAAAATGTAAATATAATAGTGGAATACACAACTCATAAAATCCATAAATACTGATAAAAGGAATGCCCTAACAAAGAATTGAAATGGACCGAACATATGCATATGGAAGGTAAATAAGGGTTTGTTAAAAATATATATATATTTGTAAACGTGACATGATGCTAGCTATACAAAATTTCTATCGAAGGATACTCCGGTATTTGTAAACAGGTGAAAGGCCAAATATTAGGTTTGTGCAGAGAACTATAACCAAAACATGTGTAGAGGGAGCTATTAAAAAGATAGAAAAGAACTAGGAGGCCATATAGTGGATAAGTGCAAAGAACTATCAACATGACTTGTGCTAAAGGAGCAATTGGGAGGATAGAAAGGTGAATGTAAACGTCAGTAGAATAAAGGTGATAACGTGCACTGCACATCTATGCTCAGGGATAGATTGTGATGGGAATAGAGGTGTACCAATGCAATCTTCAAACCAAGAGCAGGTGAATGTATATGACGTAGAATAGGAAAAAAGGAGGACCAAACATATAAAGAAAATAAAAGATCATATTAGAATGGATAGTGAGCCTGACAGAAAAGCTGGGCAATCACAAGAATATTTTATGCAAAAATATGGAACGGCAGGACGTTAAAATAAAAAATGTTGAAGAGTGCCGGGAGTGACAATTCTATGAATGTAAAGAGAGTGTTAGGAAACTCTTGATCTAATCAACGTAACAGTGTAACGTAACAGTGTAAGAAATATGAACAAAAAGCATGCAATCCAATAAAACGTAGTCTTACATTGATCGATGATTAGTCCTGTGCAGATCGTGTAGAAATTATGCTCAAGATAACAATGATGTGCTGGGTATAAGAACAGCGTGGTGACAGTGAGAAGCAACCTAGGAGAAACAAGCAGTTTATGTAGACGCCAATTTTCGCGCCTTCCAGGATGATGAAACAAAATGGGCGGAGTCAAATGCGGTCGTGAGAAAAAGCGAGTGAGTGAAAAAAATGATAAAATGCAGAGACATAATATTAAATCATTCAAAGAAGGAAAATAGACTATAGATTCAAAATAAGCCCTGTTTTTAAATCAACATTTGGTAAGTGAGCGAAGTTAAAAACGGAACGGCAAAGAGTCATTAAAACATTGTAACAACTAGTAAATTGGTCAGGGGTTAAAAAAGGGGGGTAAAGGGGGGAAAATATAAAATTAAATATCAAATTACAATACTCTGTAACCCAGAGGGGGCAAAACATGAAACCATGAGCTACGTGAACAGAATCAAACAGAGTAGGGTAGTGGTAATTATAAGAGCCCGAATCTATCAAAGTCCAGTGTAAACTACCTGTAGGAATATATTGAAGTGCAATGAGATGCAAATGGGCATTGATAACACATAAGTCCATAGATATGTGCTGAGAAAAAAAAAATATATATATATATATAAATTGCATTAAAATGATTATAGAGATTACAATGTGTATTAAATGTATGTAAAAAAAGGGGGGACAACAAAGGAAAAATGGTCTAGTGAAGATGGTAAAAGCATATTTAGAAAAAAACAAATAAAAAAAAAACATATTTAGAAAAAAACAATATGAACTGATTCATAAAAAAACTGAAAGATCACTTTCTTGGTTAAGCCCGAACGGTGCCAGGCTATTTAGTTCATAAATGAACCGTTGTTCTAATTTGAGTAAGGTATTATTGATATCACCACCACGCCAATGTGGAATAACAGTCTTAATAACCAAGAATTCTATATCACTAATCATGTGGCCCTTTTCCAACCAATGCGAAACTAATGGTTTATCAGTGAGTTGCCTCTGAATGTTGCTTCTATGTTCAATGATGTGTGTACGTATTTGTCGTAAAGTTTTACCTATGTAAACCATATCACAGGGGCATAATATCAGATAAATAGCATTGATGGTCTTACAATTTGAATAATGGTTTATAGTTATTTTATGACCCGTGGATGTATGTATGAAAATTTTTTTTGTTGTGATGGCATGAAGACAAATGGAACAATTGCCACAACTGTAGTGACCTCTAACTTTGAGAGAGGGCCGAGGAGCAGTGAGAGCAGAGGGAACTAAAAAATGGCTCAAATTCGGCGCCCGTTTATATGATACCATCAACCGTTTTGATTGAAAGGCAGGTAAAGAGGATATAAGATCCCATTCTTGTTTCAAGATGTCCGTGATAGTCTTGGAATATGATGAAAAGGTGAGAGGACACGTAACCCTATCTGTTTGTGAATGTATTGTATTCTGCAGTAGTGTGGGGCGATCTGTAGCTAATGCTCTTTGATATGCTCTGTGAATGCATTTATTGGGGTATCCCCGTTGTTCAAACCTCCGATATAAATCCGTGGCATGTTTCTCAAAGTCCATATTGTTAGTACATAACCTCTTAATTCTAAGAAATTGACTGATAGGGAGATTTTGCTTGAAGGCAGTGTTATGACAACTGTCATATGTAAGAAAAGTATTTCTATCAGTAGATTTCAGGTATAAATCAGTGACGAAACCTTCGTCTGACTTCTTGATCAAAATGTCAAGATATGGAATGGATTCTAGGCTATATGTTCCCTCAAATTGCAGGTTAGAATCTAATGTCTTGAGCCAAGTATGAAAGGTATGCAAGGTATCTTCAGGGCCATCCCAGATTACAAGTACGTCGTCAATATAACGTTTCCAGAGCCGGATATATTTCTTGTACGGATGAAAGGACAAAAAGTTATTCTGAAATTCAGATACGTAAAGATTTGCTACGTCAGGAGCCATGGGTGAACCCACGGCAACCCCTTTTACCTGTTTATAAAAAAGACCTTTAAAGATGAAATAATTCTCAGACATAACTAAGGAAGCCAACTGTGTAAGAAAAAAGGTGGGTATCCGAACTGGTTTGGGTCTTTTAATTAATACATTTGCTAGCACTTCTAGAGCTGCTTGTTACGGAATGTTTGTATATAAGGAATTGATGTCCAATGTTAATAAAATAAGGCCATCATGATAACCTTGAAAATTATTTAGAATATTAATGATATGGGTGGAGTCCTTGACATAAGAGGGTGCTAAAGAGACAAATGGACGCAAGAAAAAGTCACGAAATTTGGAAAGAGGTTCGAAAAGTGAGCCATTAGCTGAAACAATTGGTCGGCCTGGAGGATTTTGCATAGATTTGTGTATTTTTGGAAGCATGTAAATCGTGGATATTACAGGGTGGATGACAGTGAGAAAGGTGATTTCTTTATGTGTCAGGTACCCTGCCTCTTTACCAATATATAATAAATGATCCACTTTTCATTGTAATGTACTCGTAGGGTCATCAAAAATCTTTTGATAAAATGTAGTGTCGTTCAGTTGACGAATAACCTCTGCTACATATGTAATTCTGTCCTGTACTACAATTGCACCGCCTTTATCTGCGGGCTTTATTATTATGGCCTGATTAGATTGAAGGCCTTTTAATGCTGATTTTTGTAAGGCTGTAAGATTGTGATATGAATGCTTCTGTTTAGTTTTATATAATGCATTAACTCTGGAAAGGACCATATTCTCATAGGCAATAATCATGGGATCTGGGATAGACGGAGGTAGCCAAGTGGATGGTTTCTTAACTACAGAGGGATCAACGGAGGCAGAGGGTTTTTTTTTTAAATAATCTATAATTTTAAGCTTACGAAAAAACCTGTAAAGTTCCACATGTGTTAAAAACTTATCATGGCGTTTAGTATGCATATGCATATGTTCGGTCCATTTCAATTCTTTGTTAGGGCATTCCTTTTATCAGTATTTATGGATTTTATGAGTTGTGTATTCCACTATTATATTTACATTTTTACATTTTTATTGTTTACACATTGTTTTATAATATTTGATCATTATTTATTGTTCTTATGTGTATTTATATATCTTATTCTTATGGTTTTATAGTTTGTTCTTTTATATTTTTAGCTATTGTATAATAGTCCGACCAAACTGTCTTAATGAGACACCTCACCTGACACAGCACTGGTATGTTTTGATTTATATGTATGAACTTACCGCTTGAACCACCTTTTGTTTAATACAGTTGACACACTTGGTGTCGATTTTAATGTGACCTTTGTTTCACTCCACCTTTTTTTGTATTATCTAGTTTATGTATGTATGGTCGTTAGTCCTTAATTAGTTTTTAATTATTATTATTTTTTTTTTTGAAGCATTTATTTAAAGTTTCACAAAACAAACATCAACAACCATCCAACATCACACATAACCACCCCACCCAACCCACCCCTCTCCCCCCGGCAACCCATGTGCTGCAGCACATCAACCCCCATACAACAATAGCAAGGTGCAGAATACGTAAAGGGGGTAAACATAAATTAAACCGATAGGGCTGAGAAAGATATGCCATCATGTGAACAACGAGCTGCATTACAGTACACAAGCAGGGAATGCCATTTCCTCCAGTACCCAGGCCCGTGGCGGGCGCCTTTACGTGGCATCAATTCGTATTTACTGTACAGACATACGCAATTCCACCAGACCTGGTATTGGAGGTCAACAAGTATTTTCCAATTCCTCATTCTACAACAAATGGCAATCCCCAGAATAAAATCTAAAAGGAAGGAGTCATGTCGTCCCACTGGAATCCCAGACCCAGATCTGAAAACCAAGATCTCCCAAGAAAGAGGGGCTTTAAATCCTAGGATGTTTTGGATACAGTCCCATACCTGGGTCCAATACATACAAAGAAGTGGGCAGTCATAGACCATGTGCCGAAAGGTACCTACTGCCACTTTACAAAGCCAGCATGTATTGCCGACCGAGGGGTCCCATTTAGTCACCTTGACCGGGGTAACAAAAGCTCTGTGGGCAAAAAAGTACAAGGTCTGCGTGAGGGAGGCAGACCTAGAGATACGAGTTTGCCTAGCCCAAAAGGTGGACCGCTGTCGCCGAGATAGAGTGACTCCTGCTTCATGCTCCCAGACACACCTCGTTCCCTGGGTCTGTGAAGAGCACTGCCCCCTAAGTTGTTTGTATAGCGAAGAGACTATACCAGCGCTAGCCCAGGCCTGAGCAAGTGCACTTAGAAGAGTCCCCTCTGAACTGGAAAATCGAACATCCCCCAACGCAGAGCTTATACAATGCTTTAATTGTACCCACTGAAAAACAAGGGCACCGGGAAGATGGAATTCCCGCTGCAAATCCCCAAAGTCCCGCCACCCCACCGTCCCGAACCAACTGGCTCAGTGTCCAGATATTGCGGTCATACCACTGTCGCCAGGCAAAGGTTTTATTCTGAATTTTGAATAAAGGGTTGTACCAAATCGGGAGATCCGGAGAAAACCTTTCCACTAGAGAGCTTTGGGACAAAAGGTCCTGAAAGGCCCGCTGAGTGTCTGTTAAGATGGAGGGCCAGCGGGGGGACAAAGGGAAGAGCATGCCCGGGGCCAATAATAAAGGGAACGGTTTTACCAACCGCCGCTCCAATTCCAGCCAGACAGGGCTAAGCTCCGTCACCTCCTCCCGCCACCTACCCCCTTGTTTGAGCAAAAAGGCCCGGTGATACAGCTGAAAGTCAGGGAAACTCACCCCACCCTCCTCCTTAGCCCTCTTGAGTTTAAACAATGCAATCCTCGGGGGTTTATCATTCCAAAGAAATCTCACTAGCACCTTCTCAATCTGCTTATATACCGGGGCCGCAAACAGTACAGGCAACATTTCAAGAACATAGTTGATTTTCGGGGCAATGGTCATTTTAATCGACTCCATGCGACCCCACCATGAGAGATGCAAAGGAGACCACTGGGCTGTCAAAGTTTTCACTAAAGAGATAAGACGGTCCACATTATACCGCACCGTTTCCTCAAAAGGATAGCAGTAATAAGCCCCCAAATATTTCACCGCACCTACTTCCCAGATAAACGGAAATTGTGTTACATCCTCCTTAAACACCCGGGCATTTAGGGGAAAGGCCACAGATTTCATCCAATTAATTTTATAGCCAGACAACGCGGCATAGTCATCAATTTGCGTGAGAACAGAAGGGATGGAAGAAGGGGTGGTAAAAAGCAACAAGTCGTCCGCATATGCTGACATTTTGAGCTCAAGACCCCAGATGTTAATGCCATGTATCGTGGCATTCTGTCTTATTAGCATGGTAAGAGGCTCCAAAGCCAAATTAAATAGCATCGGCGAGAGGGGACAGCCCTGTCGCGTCCCCCTACTCAACCGAAATTCCTGAGATATGGCATTATTAACACAAATACGTGCCGTGGGATGAGCGTACAGAATATCAATGTATTGGATAAAACCTTCTCCCAAGCCAAACCAGCGAAGGGCATGAAACAAGAAGGACCACTCAAGACGGTCAAACGCCTTCTCGGCGTCAAGGGATAGGCCAACCATCGGCGTTTCTACAGAGACAGCCTCAGTCAGAACATGACACAAAAGCCGGGCGTTATCCGCCGTTGATCTACCACTAACAAAACCACATTGGTCCGGGTGAATCAAGATCGGAAGCACGGAGGACAAGCGCTTCGCCAGGATAGAGGCATAAATCTTATAGTCAGCATTTAGCAATGAAATGGGGCGGTAATTTCCTACTTCTAAAGGATCTCGTCCAGGCTTCTCAATGACAACAATGTTGGCAGCCGCAAAGGAGCCGATTCGAGGACCTTCTGCCAACAACGCTTGGTAATATTGTAACATGAAAGGGCCGAGATCTTCACAGAAAACCTTAAAAAATTCCGCCGGGAGCCCATCCGGACCCGCTGCTTTCCCTGCAGAGAGAGAGCCTATTGCATCACCAAGTTCTTTCAAGGTTATAGGGAGATCAAGCGGGGCCAACAGAGCCGGATCTATCCCTGGTCTCTGGACCAGCTTTAAAAGGTGTTGAAAGGCCGTCAGAGAACAACTACCTTCTGACGAGTAAAGGCGATCATAGAATTCCCGAAAGGCCGCCAATATATCTGGGTCCGTGACCAATATCTTCCCCTGTTTGGGATCCCTGAGGGCAGCAACCCGCCCCCGCTCTTGCCGGGCATTTAACTGATGGGCTAGCAGCGTGCTGGCCCTATTACTATCTCGGTAATATAGACCTTCTTGCGAGCGTATACTTTTGACCGCCTCAGTAGTGAGAATCTGATTATAACGAAAGCGTAAGCGCTGCAGCCGCAATAACACACAAGGGTCAGATCCGCGAGCTAATACCCGTTCTCCAGCTTTAATTTGCGCCTCTAGTACCCCAAGTTGCGTCCTAGTTATCTTTGTCTGCCTAATACTAAAACTAGTGATAACCGCCCTCATAGATGCTTTAAATCCCTCCCATCTAGCCCACCCTGAGGTCAAGTGAGGGGGATTTAGGTCAAAATAGTTAAGGATCGCTTCACGCAGCTGTTGCTGGAATTCATTATTGGACAACCAGGTGCGATCAAAACTCCAGTTACCCCGAGTAGAGTTAGACCCTATACCCTCCAAAAGGACAGAGACAGCTGCATGATCCGACACATTGGAGGCGAGAATATCTGCAGTTATGAGATATGGAATTAGGGACTTAGATACCAAAAGGTAGTCGATGCGCGACAGAGACTGATGGGGAGACGAGTAAAAGGTAAACTCCTGCCCCTCAGGGTGAAGTAGTCTCCACACATCTACCAATCCAGCTTCTCGCACTAAGGAATGAAGAATCCCCTGAGCCTGGCCGCTCTCAAGAGCTCTGGGAGGCTTCCTGTCTACCAATGCGTCCAGAACTAGGTTGAAGTCGCCTCCCAGAACGATTGGAGTGGGCGAAGCAGCACAAGTTAACTCAGCTATAGTCCTGTAGAAATCAGGACAGTCTGCGTTGGGGGCATATATGTTAAATATTATCAGTTCGAGGGTTCCCACTTTAAGACAGGCCTGGACCCACCTACCCTCCTCATCCCCCCTGGAAGAAAGCACCCGCAAGTTAAGCGACTTCCGGGCAAGGATAGCCACCCCATTATGTTTACCGCGTGCTGGTGAAAACGCTATCAAGGAAAAGGGGCGGATATTCAGTTTCAGGGACTCCCTTTCATTCAAATGTGTCTCCTGCAATAGCAAAATATCGCTCTGAAGTTGCTTGCCATACAGTATAATCTTTTTGCGCTTAATGGGGTTATTCACCCCATTGACATTCAACGAATGAATGCGCAGGGACGCCATGAGACTAGCAACAACATGCAGATTGTACCCAGTGCCCCGGCGACATGACTCCCCCTTCCATCATATAGTTGATTCTGCCACAGATAGATATTACCAAGCTCAAGCAGTTCACACAAATGAAAAAGTAAACAGCACCTATCCTACGATTACTAAGCCTACAGCCCATACTAACCAGGGGGGGGGGGACTCTGCCGTCCTGAACGGGCGAGCCCACACTGAAGTGGGAAGGCGCAAACAGAGGCTATATGGATATTAATAAGTGCCTGCGCCGGCTAGTGGACTACTATGCGCATAAAACCTATCCCCTGTCGTAAACTAGGAAAAGAGCTCCCGCCAATGAGGATCTGACTATCCCAGTGCAACAATAGGTAATAGTACAAAAAGAAATATAGGGGACACGCTTAAGAGTTCATCAACTCAGCTTCCTTTTCCTCAATGTATAGCCCCAGTGCGTTTGGGTCATCAAAAGTTTTTGTGACATTATGTAAGGTCACCCTCATTCGTGCCGGTTGAAGAAGACCAAAGCGCGCCTGTAAACGCTGTAGGCGCGGTCTTAAATCCAAAAAACGTTTCCTTCTCTCCACCGTAGTTTTAGCAAAGTCAGGAAAGAACAGGAGCTTGTGTCCCTCAAAAGTCACCGGGAAACGAGCCCGTGCTGCCTCTAGAATCTTAATGGCATGCTGGTGCCGCAGCGTTTTACAAATAATAGGCCGCGGCCTCTTGTTGTTAGGTAGGGCCTGTGAGGGGACACGGTGCGCTCTGTCTAGCTCACAAGGAGTGTCGAAGGACATGTGTAGTGCAGTAGTGAGGAGCTTCTGCAGGAAACCAAACATATCTTGCCCCTCTGCCCCTTCCGGGACACCTACTATACAGACATTATTTCTTCTGGCCCGGTTATTAACGTCCTCTATCTCCTTTTGCAGTTGTTCAATTTGACGGGTATGTTTTCCCAAAAGTTTCAGCTGTTCCTCTTGCACCTGTAGCCGATGTTCCGTTTGGTCTTGGCGCACTGCAAGGGTCCCGAATTGCTCTTTAAGTTGCAATATGTCTTCCTGCATGTTCTGCAACGAGGCACTGTTCGCCGTGACGGCCTTCACCGCACGGATCTCTTGCAACAGTTCTTGTAGCGCCTCCGGCTGCTCACGCCCGGCGCCATCTTTTGCGGGGACGGAGGTTCTGTTTTTGAACGTTTTGTGCCAGTGCCAGACCCCGAGGCAAAATCCAGGCGAACTGGCTTAGAGTTCGCCATCTCCAGAGATCGTATAGCAAAATTGGAGGGGTCGTGGTCCGAAATGCCGGCGCAGACACAGGATTGATGCAAATACCCCTGGAGCTCTCGGTCTACGCAGCCATTTCCCTTCGCGCTAGGCTCCGCCTCAGTTTTTAATTATTTTTAATTATTTGTAATTATTCTTATTTTATATGCATACTGGTCACTGCTCCTAAACTAGGTTGCATAGGCCTCATTGTTTGGACAAATTGGTTTGTCTTTTGTCTCGGCCCTTCTTGTTTTTTACTGTTTTTTACATTTTTTTGTATGTACCTCATAATTTATTCATTTATTATTTTTTATCTCCTCACTTTTTACTATGTGTACTATTTATTATCATACGGTGTTTAACATTGTTCATTTTTAACATTGTTTGTTCATTTTATGTTAGCTGTATGTCCCCCAAGGAAGGCGTTTGCCGAAACGCGTAGGGACTATCATCAATAAAGCAGTCTGGTACCAACCTACGTCTCTTGCTCCATTTGTTCCCCGTTTGTTCTGCAAGAGCGACGCTCCTCCCCTTTGGCATTCTCTACAATATGTCATCTGCACTTTAACTGAAACTGATTTTAACTAGTATTATCTAATTTGTTCTTCAGCTTGAGATTTTAAAGTAACATATTACTATTTAATAAATATTCAAGAAATTATTCACCTGGTTTGAGTGATTCATTATTGAACCTATACTGTCAACAGATTTGTGTTGCCAGCCCATAATACCCTCACCATAATTGCCAACATTCTCTCGGTCCAACTATCTGCGTCTGTCAGCTGTGTGGAGTCCTCTCTGCCTGTGCAGGCTGTCACCCCATGTCCTGCACTGCTACCCTTTCCTGCATTGCACCTCTTCATGCTTGCATCACTTCTGCCTGATCTGCATGGCACCACCACTCCTCTGTCCACCCTTCATTGTAACTATCCTGCCATCTCCGCCTCCACTGGGGGACAGGTATTCCCATCGTCTGCCACCAACTGTCTTTCCAGTACTTTACATTTCCAACACCCTGTGCTGTGGTACAGTTGCCCCCACCATGTTTGTCATCAGTACTGGCAGCCACATGGGATGCCCTTAGATATGTCAGGTCCAGCGGCTCCCAGCTCTACCTCCTTCACTATCCCATTCATTGCCTTTCCTGAGTGCTCTATCTAGTGTTAGGGCTACATCTGTCTCTGTTCCTCACAGGTCATGCATGTCATCCTGAAGCACCTTGCAGCCCTTAGGCCACACTAACCTAGGGCACCATAACCTTGTTAGGCCACCTTAACCTATGGTTCTGTAAACTAGGGTGCCCTCTAAGGTGCCTTGTCCAGGTGTGCCTAGTACAGCGCTTAGCCTAAGGAGCCCTACTATATAGGGCACCTTACAAAGAGCCTTATGAGGCACCTTACAAGGCACCTTATAGGGTACCTTATAGGGCACTTAACAAGGCACCTTATAGGGCACCTAACAAGACACCTTATAAGGCACCTAACAGGGCACCTTATCAGGCACCTTACTTATAAGGTACCTTAATAGGCACCTTACAAGGCCCCCTACAAGGCGCCCTACAAGGCACCTTACAAGGCACCTTACAAGGCGCCTTACAAGGCATCTTGTAAGGCGTCTTACAAGGTGCCTTGTAAGGTGCCTTATGAGGCCCCTTGTAACGCGCGTTAGTTTGTAACATGCGTTGGCTGATACGGCTTGCTGTAATGATGCACCGCCCACGCCTTTATATGGGCATCTGTACCTTTACCGCGGAACCTAACGCGAATTACATTGCCACAGTTTAGTAAACATACCCCTATAACTTTCCTGAATCCACCCCATAAAACCATTTTCCTCCAGGCTCCAAACAAAATCCCAATGGACTCTATCAAAAGCCTTCTAAGCATCAATTCACATAATTAATGATGGCTATTCTCCTGCTTTGCCCCTAATTAAATGTAACACTCGCTAAATGCTGTTGTCTGCATAATACACTGGCATGAAGCTGATTTGGTCCTTATGCACCCAGCCAGTCTATTAGCCAATATCCATACCACATTTTTCACATCTAAATTTAACAATGAATTTGGCTGGTATGGGCATGCTCTTCAATCATTCCAATGTTTTGGTGAAAACATGATAATAGCAACCTTTAAGGTGCATCCCAATCTACCTCTCCCCCGTCATTTCATTAAACAATCTAGCAGCTATGGAATTTAAAGGTCTCCAAATTTCTCATAAAAGTGAGAGGCTATACAAACCCAAATCCCGTCCATTCCTCATCTCATTTAGAGCTCTTTCTACCTCAAGCACTCAAATCTCCTTTTCCAGTAAGATTTAATCCCCCTCAGACAAAGTAAACAAATCTTATCCCTTCACGTATGCCCCTACCATCTTGCCAGTGATTGTAGAATATAGGTGTATAGCTCCTTATAAAATCACATACCAAAAATTCCTGAATGTCTGCATTTTTATATCGCATTGAATGCTTCCCTAACCTGTAAAATCATTACATTTGGATACTAAGAACATAAAGGCTGATGCAGAAAACTTGTGCTAGAGCCCAGTGCTTAAAGCTCTAGCCAGGGTTTTATAGCACAAATATAATGCAGGCTTTTGGAACTGGGATGCAGTGTGCAAATTACCCAGTGCACAAAAGGTCAGTGTTAAACTGGGAGAGCAAGCCAAACATATGCACACAGAAGTTGGCGCAAGTTTGGCATCCTGTCCTTGAGCAACAGGGCCATTTGAAGTGAAGTTTGACACTTCACCTCAGATGATCCAGGCATTGGAGAAAGCTCCTGAAGCAATTGGCACACTGTCAGGGGGAAGGGGGCCTGGTCTTCCCCACATACCCTGCACCCACCCACTCAAAAAAATCCCCAGTGGCCTGCTGGCCCTGATACCCCTCCACCCACCCAAATAAAAAAATCATTGGTGATCCAGTACATTCAAATCATGGAGCCAGAGCATTGCCCACACATTCACACCCCCGCACTGCCATCTTAAAAAAAGGTGGGACCTGGGCCCACGCAGTGCATCCTGGGATGCACCGGGTGGGGTCAGACTGCCATATAAGGGAAAAATGCCTTATATGGCAGGGTGACCCCTCCACGTTGGGCGGGGAGAGTTCAGGGCTACTGGGCTACTGGCCAGGTGGATGGGTTACTACCATCCACCTGGCCAGAATGAACAGACAGATAATGAAATGCTAAAAGAAATTAGGGAGCTTGCAAAGTTTACAACTCAGTAATAATGGGAGATTTCAATTATCCTAGTATTGACTGGGTCAATGATACATTTATTTATATTTATTTAGCTGCATTTATATCCTGCTTTTCACCGGGTCAAAGCGGTTGGGGGATAGATTTAACACAAGGGGATATGAGACACATACACTAATACTTACAGGGAACATGGGCAATGGAGGGTTAAGTGGCTTGCTCAAGACCACAAGGAGCACCTGTGGGACTAGAAACCCCAGTCCTTCCGGCCCAAGGTTGCTGTCCTCTAGTGGGATTTGAACCACCAACCTTCCAGCCTGTAGTACCTTGCCCCAACCACTAGGCCACTCCTCCTTCAGGCCATGCTAGGTAGATAAAGTTTCTAGATGAAGTAAATGACTGCTTCATGGAGAAGGTGGTTCAGGAACTGACTCAAGGGGAAGTTATTTTAGATCTAGTTCTTAGTCAAATACAGGATCTAGTGTGAGAGGTAATGGAGTCGCATGGCAATAGCGATCATAACATGATCATATTTGATTTAATAAACAGTGAGAGGATAACAAGAAAATCCCCCAGCACTAGCATATAACTTTCAAAAAGGAGACTATGATAAAATGAGGAAAATGGTTAAAAAAATCCTAAAAGGAGCAACAGCAAAGGTTAAGAGTCTATATCAGGCCTGGGCATTATTTTAATATACTGTCTTGAAAGCCAAGACCAGATGTATTAAGAAAGGTGGAAGAAAGACCAAAGAACAGACAGCATGGCTTAAAAGTGAGATCAGAGAAGCTGTTATAGCTTAAAAAAAATCCTTTAGAAAATGGAAAAAAGAGCCAGATGATGAAAACAGGAAATAACATAAGCATTGGCAAGTTAAATGCAAGGCATTGATAAAGCTGGCAGAGAATTTGAAAAGAAGCTTGCCATGGAAGCAAAAGCCTATAAAAAAATGTTTTCAAGTACATTTGTAGCAAAACATTTGTGAGAAAGCCAATTACGTAGACCATTAGAAGATAGAGGGGCAAAGGGAGCACTAAGAGAGGACAAGGCCATAGTGGAGAGATTGAATGAATTATTTGCTTCATTCTTTACTGAAGAAGATGTAGGAAACTTACCTATGGCAGATATGATTTTCAAAGGTGATGTATCAGAGGAATTGAAACAAATCTCAATAAATTGGGATGATGTATTACAACTATTTGATAAACTAAAGAGCAGCAAATCACTTGGACAAGATGGCATACATCCCAAGGTACGGAAAGAACTGAAATATGAGATTGCAGACCTACTTTTAGTAAACAATCCTTAAAATCAACTGTAGTACCCAGGGCCGGATTTACCTATACGCCATGTACGCCATGGCATAGGGCCCACAGCTGGCAGGGGCCCACAAAAAAAGAACAAGTTAATTTTTTTTAAAATAAAATTTAAAAAAAAAACCTGCTGGCTGCCACCGCGGGGCCCCCTCTGCTGCCGCGGCAGCACCGACTGACCCGCGGGGGCCCCCTCTACAAGCTGAATCCGTCGGTTCGTTCCTTCCTCCCTCCCTCCCTCCCTCCGTGCAGGCTGTGAGAGACGCGAAAGGAGAGTGTCTCCTCGCGTCACTGTTAAGCCCGCAGGGGCTGATGGGAAATTTCCCATCAGCCCCTGCGGGCTTAACAGAGACGCGAGGGAGACACTCTGCCTTCGCGCCTCTCACAGCGTGCACGGAGGGAGGGAGGAAGGAACGAACCGATGGATTCAGCTTGCAGAGGGGGGCCCCGCGGGTCAGTCGGTGCTGCCGCGGCAGCAGAGAGGGCCCCGCGGCGGCAGCCAGCAGGTTTTTTTTTTTTAATTAAATTTTACTTTAGGCCGACGGGGGTGGGGGGGTAGGACTGGTAATGGGCTATTGGGGGGGGGCTGGGGCTGGGGGGGTTAAGGCTAGAGGTGGGTTGATGGGGTTAGGACTGGTAATGGACTGTGGGCTGTTGGGGGAGCTTAGAACTGGCAATGGGCTTTGGGGGGGGGGGGTTAAGACTGGTAATGGGCTGTGGGCTGTGGTGGGCTGATGGGAGCTGTCTGGTAATGGGCTATGGGGGGCCTAGGACTGGAAAGGGGCTGGGGGGGTTAAGACTGGAGGTGGGCTGATGGGGTTAGGACTGGTAATGGGCTGTTGGAGGGGTTTAGAACAGGTAATGGGCTTTGGGGGGGGTTAAGACTGGTAATGGGCTTTGGGGGGGGGTTAAGACTGGTAATGGGCTGTGGGCTGATGGGGGCTGTCTGGTAATGGGCTATGGGGGGGCTATGACTGGAAATGGGCTGGGGGGGTTAAACCTGGAGGTGGGCTGATGGGGTTAGGACTGGTAATGGGCTGTTGGAGGGGTTTAGAACTGGTAATGGGCTTTGGGGGGGGTTAAGACTGGTAATGGGCTTTGGGGGGGGTTAAGACTGGTAATGGGCTGTGGGCTGATGGGGGCTGTCTGGTAATGGGCTATGGGGGGGCTAGGACTGGAAATGGGCTGGGGGGGTTAAACCTGGAGGTGGGCTGATGGGGTTAGGACTGGTAATGGGCTGTGGGCTGATGGGGGGTTAGGACTGGCAATGGGCTATGGGGGGCTGACTGGAAATGGGTTGATGGGGTTAGGACTGGAAGTGGGCTGATGGGGGTTAGAACTGGTAATGGGTTATAGGGGGGGCTTAAACTGAAAATGGGTTGATGGGGGGTTAGGACTGTAAGTGGGTTGATGGGGGGCTAGGACTGGTATTGGGTTGGGGGGTTGCTAGGACTGGAAATGGGCTGATGGGTGGCTAGGACTGGAAATGGGCTGATGCAGGGACTAGAAGGGAATGGATGCTGGGTGAGGCTGGAACTAGAAGGGAGCTGATGTTGGGGGAGGATTAGAATGGGATGGGGCTGGAAGAGTAAAATGGAGAAGGGAAAAATATTTTGTGTGGGAGGGATAAAAAATCTACAATTGGCCGGGTATTGGGAGAGTAAGTGGGGATTGAGGATGGAGGGGTAAAATTTGAGTGGATGAAATAGGAATGAGGAAAGAGCAAAAGGAGAAAGATTAGTATGTTAAAGCAGATGTAGAGAGAGAATGGAAAAAAATCTAGAAGAGAGAAGAAAGGACAAATGGACAGCAGACGATGGAGAGTTAGCAGAAGACACAAAGAAACCAGAAGAAAGTGGCTGGAGCAATTGCAGCTGAAAAAAATGCACAAAAGGTAGAAAAATATCTCTTTATTTTGAATTTATTAATTGGAATATGTCAGCTCTGGTAAATGTGCATCATTAACGTCTGCGCTTTGTTTAGTACAAGAGCAAATTAATGTATAGTTTTATTTCTACAGTGTTGTACTTTCCAAGTTTGGCTTTTGGGATTCCCAGTTTAATTATTGTCTTCCTGTTTCTAAATTGTGATTACTTGTTTGATGGTCGATGTTCTGCATGTGTAACTGAGCTGAGGTGTTCTGTTTATATGGTTATGGTTATGGTTATGGTAATTTTATTTGATAAACCGCCTTTCTGAAACAAGCAAAGCGGTGTACAAGATACAAAATTAAAGAGGACGGCTCGAGGCCATAGAAATGGAAAAGAAGTTACAATGGTTTCAGGAGAAAAGAAACAGAGAGAGAAAACACAGGACAAGACAGAAGAGGATGCATACAAAAGGGGATAAAGTCTAGGAGAAGTCACACAAGGGGGAGGGAAGACCGAATGCTGTAGAGAAGAGGTGAGTTTTTAGGTCCTTCTTGAAGGTGCTATGGTTAGGTTCAAGACGGAGGGATGAGGGAAGTGAATTCCACAAGGCAGGTCCTATGAAAAAGAAGGCAGAGGATCGTGTAAATTGTAGGTGGGCAAGGGAAGGTGAAGGGAGAGTGAGGCGATTGAGATGGAAAGAACGGGGTGTATGCCTGGGGGAGTGGAAAGATATGAGGTCAGCTAGGTACTGTGGAGTATTAGTGTGGAGGATGTTGTGCACTAGGGAGAGCAATTTGTATTGAGAGCGGAAGGGAACGGGTAGCCAGTGGAGGTGAAGGAGTAGAGGTGTGATATAATTCCTATTTGACATTGCCACTTGTTCTCTTTCCCCAGTAGGTCATGTATTATTGTTCTCTGAAATGTATTGGTTTAATATTTGCAGTGTTGCCTTTTGATTGGTAGGGTATGGTGCTTTGTGAGTCCTGGTAGTGCTGTTAGGATACGGCGGGTTTACTATGGGTTCTAAATGGGCAGTGTTTGTAGTAGTTCCTAATGTGTCTGGCAGTTGGCACTGGATTATAGTAATGTAGAAATCTTTTAGTCTTTCTTTATCCATACACTCATTAAGAGGCACGTTTACTAAAAGTTAGTATATGGTAACATTATGCAAATATTTATGCAAATGAGGCACCTTATGCAAATGAGGCCCCGCACCCCCCTTGGGCCGCCCCTGCTGGGGGCCCACAATTTTTGTTGGCGTAGGGCCTCACTCAAGGTAAATCCGGCCCTGGTAGTACCTGATGATTGGAGAGTGGCCAATATAATGCTTATTTTTAAAAAGGGTGCCAGGGGTGATCCAGGAAACTACAGACTAGGAAGCATGACATCTGTACCATGCAAAATAGTAGAAATTATTATAAAGAACAAAATTACTGAACATGTGGATAGTCATGGCTTAATGGCCGAAGCTGACATGGATTTAAACAAGGAAATTTGTATCTTACTAATCTGTTAGTCCCATTATACTACTTCTGTTATATTTTTTTGAAGGTGTGAATAAATAGGTAGATAAAGGTGAGCCAGTTGATATAGGGGTATGTTTATTAAACTGTGCTAATGTTACTGGCGTTAGGTGCAGCGTTAACTTGAGGAATGCCATAAAAGGAAGTGAGCATTCCGGCGTCAAGGTAGCAATAGCTGTTTATCACGCGATAGAGGGTGCCTTGGCTCGTTATCACACGGTAACCTTAATTTTGTGCCAGTGCTGTGAGAATAGCTATAGAGGTGTAGCCCACTGGTTAATACAATGACTGCTGAGCCAGAGGTCATGGGTTTAATCCCTCAGAGATCTCATCTAATAAGGTTGTCTGAAGCAATCCCTTTTCCTGCCTGCAACAGTCAGACACATCTCTGAAATCTATGCTGCCAGCAGAAACACCCTCACCTCAGTGCTGTAACCTAAGGTGCCTCATAAGGTGCTCATATAGGGCACATTATGCAGTGCCTTGGCTGACACGGCACTTTATATTGTGCCCTATAGGTTACAGCACTGAGGTGAGGGTGTTTCTGCTGGCAGCACAGATTGTAGAGATGTATCTGACTGTTACAGGCAGGAAGAAGTATTGCTTCAAACAACCTTATTAGATGAGACCTCTGAGGAATCAAACTTATGACTTCTGGCTTGGTAGTCATTGTATTAACCAGTGGACTACACCTCTATAGCATTTATTGCAACACTGGCTGGATACAGAAAGACTGCAGGTCACCTCACGAAATGTCTGCTGTGGTTACCAGGATAGGGTAAACCCACCAGTACCCATGATGCAATGCACATGCAGAACAGCAGTCTACATCTGATCACTAGATGGGGTATGCACCTCTACAGCACCTCACCTTGGTGGGGGGAACTGACAGGGTGTGTTACTGGCACAGAGTAGCTACAGACCGTGACATTGTGCAGTTCCTGTGCTCGCCCTGCGGGTGAGGTGGAGTGCCCAGCACCAGGTCCGCAGCACCTGGGTTGGCTGAGATAGGCTGTGCTACAGGCCCCCATCAGTGCCAGTGTGTGACAGGTAGTCCTTGCAGACACACCTAGGATACACCTGTGTCCATGTTTAGCCCTTGTGGACTATGATGCACCCAGAATAGTGCATATCCTGTGTGGTTGCCATGGTCACTTGTTTTAAGAGCAGAGGGGTGCCTGGACCCACATGCATATTATAAAGCACCACCCAACCCAACCCAACCTCTCTGCCATCAACAGAACCACACTACATTTTTGCAATGGAGGCAGTAGAGGGGGCAATCAACCCCAGTCTTGCTAGGGAAAGCATGCTCTCCAGGGCAGTCAATGCAGAACTGTACTTATCACATAGGGCACTGGCAGACAGCCTAGAAAAGCACAGCTGCATCTACCACAATCTGATATTTACCAGCAGAGAGCAGAGTCAGTCTGCACCCGGCAAGGTATCCCAGCCATACACATGCTAACTGCAGACAATCTGCTAGCCAGTACACAGTACATGTTCCTAGAGAAACTATGTGCACCCAAAAGTGGGATGTCAGTGATTGGGCCCCAAAATAGAGAACTCATAGATATCACTGAGGTAAAAACAGTGGACAGCATTATGTGGGAACCTAGACATGCCATGGTCACTGCTCAGTCAGGGTGAGAGTGACCTCCCAGCATGACATGCTGTGGCCACCCTGACCATGCAGGCATGATCGGGCACTACAACGTCCCAGCCATTGCCCTATGCCCTGTGCAGATGCATCCTGCCCAGACCACCCTGTCTGGGCCATACCCACAATACCTTGCTCCTCATTATGCACATTGGCAGGCTAACGCTGGAAACAGTGTAAGCATTGTGGGCTCAGTAAAGTGTAGGCAGCCACAAAACACTGGATAGATATACACACACTCCCACAACTATTTCAGCATTGTGCAAAGATAGAGGTGGTTGGCAGCCCTGCCCGCCACACTAGTCCTGAGCACAGTTCAGGCATTGCTAAGGTATTCAATACTGTTAGAGTCACTCTCTGGGGTGGTAACACTGTCAGACAAAAAAAGAAACACACTCCACATATATCTGAAAGATTGCTATGATGAATCTCTGTTAACAAATTGTGTTTAATTTAGGATTTGTTATCTGATATTAATCATAGCAGCTGTTTGATATATGTGGAGCATGTTCCCATGTTTATTGCGGTGCTAAGGTATGCAGGTGCTAGTAGTGGTAACTGCTGCTCTGTGCCAGGACCAACAGCCTGATTCTCCATGAGGCTTTGGATAGTGGAGCCTGTGGGTGTGAGTTTTTGTGCCCCTGTTGGCCGATGCTCTAGGGCGTGCATATGTTTATGTTGTTTGTGCTCTGTAGGATAAAATATAGAGACATGGTCTGCAGGAGCCACAGCTGGGACTTGAACCTGTGACTTTCTGCCCCTGAACACACTGGCTGTGTGTACTCACCAAACTGTTGCCACAGAGGAAAGTCATGACTGTTCGTCAGACAGACCTTGTCTGTTGCACTGCACGCCAGCCATCTAAACAGGGCTTGGCCTTGGTCTGCTGTGGGCAGATGCCACTGCCCCCTCCATCACCAGCACCCTTCCACCACCATGCTGACATGCCCTTATGCCGGTGGTGCTGGTGGTGCGCAGTCCCAAGCCAATCAAGTGTGCTGGTAGGCGGTTGCCTATGGTGTGGGGTTTGGGGTAGGGGTGCCTACATAGACATCCACGCTTCCACCCGGCACCACCTGCCAATGTTATGTGCCCTTTGGGCTACCTGCTGGGTACTGTCCCCTGGGACACTGTGCGACACACACTCGTGGGCATGTTTGACCTTGGTCAGTTGCTGTCTTGCTGATTTTCTGATTCTGCCTTCCTATGTGCCACCTAGGCATCTGCCTAGTCCATCCTGTGCCACAGCTGCCCCACTGCATGTCCAGCCTGCAGCACCCTGTACCCCATTTGCAGCATCACCATAGTGCCCCATCAAACTTGGGCACTCTGCTATGACTGCACATGTAGCACTACTATCACTTTTCTTGGGCTGCCTGCCTCTGCTGTACATTGCTGACACTTAAATGGTTTCTCTCTCCTGCAAATGTGCCTCTAACGCCAGGTTTCAACTCGCGTTAATTTTCGGATCTTCATTTCACAGCGTTAGTGTAGCAGGGGTCTCTCCCCACCCACTCCCCGTCCATTGACCCCTTCTCTCCGCCCTCTCCCCACCCTCTGCGGGCCTTAATGCTGCCGGTGCCGTTATCGTGCGATAAGTAATGCTATCGCGTGATAACTTTACTTTATCACGCGATAATGTCACATATCGCATGATAATGTCACATATCGCGCGATAATGTCGCCGCTGCGAAGTTATCGCAGTTTAGTAAACATACCCCATAGTGTGAGTTTTCAGAAAGCCTTTGACAAGGTCTCTCATGAGAGACTCTTGCGGAAATGAAAAAGTCATGGAATAGGAAGCAGTGTACTATTGTGGATAAGGAACTGGTTAAAAGACAAAAAACAGAGTAGGGCTAAATGGACAATTTTCTCAAAGGAGAAAGGTGAATAGTGGAGTACTCCAGAGATCTATGCTGAGCTCACTGATTTTTAACATATTTATAAATGAGCTAGAAATGGGAATAACCAAGTGATCAAATTTGCAGATGACACCTCAGATGAAATTTTTGCCGCTGGCTGGATCTTTACACCTGCCCAAATATGGCGTGAAGATCCAAAGTTAAAAACAGTGTAAAAGGGTGTTGGAGCTGCAGTGGGGTTCCCTATTATGCCCTATGTATCGTACCCAGGCCAGGAGCGAATAGCTGGGTCTGGCCTCAGTGCAAGTTCCCCCTGGTTATCCCCGAAGAAGAGGCCTGTGAAGTTTTCCTTGGAATCCATTTAATGTGCAGTTTCAAGCATGGGAGGGGCATTGGTCCCACAAATTCAGGCTTTGATTCAGCAAGTTCAAGTTAATGTCTTTGTCATTGCAAAACATGTGTAGAGCTATGCACTGTTAGCAATGCTATTTCCGAATTTAAAAATAGATCCCAGAGGCTGGAAAGTTATAATGATAGTGTTATAAAGGATTTGACCTTGTTAAAATTTAAATTGGAGTCTCTAGAAAATGCATCAAGATCCTCAAATTTGCATCTAATTAACTTTTCTAGGGATTCTTTAGTTTCCCCTTGAGATATGTTTAATAAATATCTGGTGGATATACTAGGGATGCTTTCAGAATCACATCCTCTGTCAACACGGGTGCATTATAAGATTACCAGAATTTTTGCAGGCAAATCTGGGACACTTATCCAAAGGGCGTGGGAGGCAGGGCTGGCCCCAAAGTCAGTTCAGGCTGTTGGTGTCCTAGGCAAACTTTAAGCCTTCTCCCCCCCCCCCTCTCCCAAACTGTCAGAATCTATTGCTTAGCTTTGAATGCCCTTTACCACCTCCCAGAAGCTGACTCCTAGACAAGCAGCTAGTTTGCCTAATGGTTGGGCCAGCCCTGGGGGAAGGAACACCTTAGTTCCCATTGCTGGAATCGGGGACAGAAGGCTCCCAAACAGTTGGGAAAGGGGACACAGCTTTAAAATCGGGTACACTTCCCAAAACCTGGGGGCATCTGGTAACCTTAGGGGTATGTTTACATAGTGTGCAGGATGCCATAAAAGGAGTGGGCATTCCGGTCTAAACATAGCAAGCGCGTTATCGCGCAATAATGTGCGCTGAGCATGTTAGCACCCAAGAAAGGGATCAGCGCGCGTCAACACGCATTAATCTTAAGTAGGCACCTTGACCTGCCAGCATAGCAGCAGAGGTGTAGTACAATGGTTAATACACTGACTGATAATACAGGGGTCAACAGTTCGATTCCCGAGTGGTCCTGATGAATAATAATATTTTTACCCAGTGCTGTCTGAGGGATTTTCCAGTTTAATTTAAATCTGTGCTGGCAGCAAACACACCCTCAAAGTGCCGTAACATAAGGTGCCGCATCAGCCGCCCTATAAGGCACTCCAGAGGGCATATTATAAAATGCACTGTCCGCCAAGGCACCCTAGAATGTTGCCTATAGGGCGCCTTATAAGGCGCTTTATAGGGTGCCCTATGAGGCACCGCAAGGTTACAGCACTCTTTTTTTTTTTTTTAAAGCTTTATTTTCATTTTCCAAAACAAAACAGACATAACAGATGTCACACAATGCTATCTACTAAGTAAAACAAGCTACCTCTAACACAACAATACAGAAATACAAAAATACAAAAACTCCTGAGACCCTCCTCCCCCCACCCTCCCCAACCCTCCCCTCCAGGGTTTAAGATGCACGATCAGTGAAGTCAAAATCATAACGGATCTCGAGCTTAGTTATCTACTCAGCTTAGCAGCCTCAATGTAGTCATGTAATAATTGCCATTTAAAAGACTGATTCCCCGGTTTTACCAGAATGCTGCTCAAATTGACTATACAAGCAGACGCGGTTCCACCACTCGCGCTCAGTTACAAGGGCAGTGGACTTCCAATGACTGATAATTAAACATATTGCAATACCCATCATAAAATCTAAGAGAAAGGCACCTTCCTTAGGCAAAGAAGGTATACCCGCTGTGGACCGCAGACCTATTATCCGCCAAGAAAGGGGCTCTCTGAATTTTAGAATGAGTTGTACTTGCTTCCAAACTGAAGTCCAGTAAGTCCGGACCCCCAGGCATTCGTATACTATATGTTTCAAGGTGCCAGTCTCCACATTACAGGTCCAGCAGAGAGGGTTGAGAGTATTGTCCCACCTGGCTAGTTTGATCGGTGTGTAAAAACATTGATGAGCGAAATAAAACAGTCTGGGTAAGGGAGGCGGATCTAGAAATCCTTACTTGCTTACACCAGAAGTTTCTCCACTGGATATCAGATAGTCTCTTCCCCGTCTCCCTTTCCCATCTCTGCCATATCGGCTGCATCACAAACGATGAGGATTGGGTTAATCTCCTATAAATCTGTGAGACAATACCCGGCGCTTGCGTTATGTCGCGGAGAAGTTCAGTTGCCCCTTGAGTGGATAAGCCCTGATTAGGATCTATTCCCGCCCCTACTAAGCAATGTCGAAGCTGGTACCATTGAAAGAGACAAGTAAGCGGGAGGCCAAATTCATGCTGAAGCATCTCAAAACTCTTCCATCTGTTGGCAGTCTGTAATTGACTCACTCGCCATATCCCGCGTGTATACCATGTTTTCCAAGCGAAGGACTTCTTCTGGATTCTAAATAAAGGATTATTCCAAATGGGGAGGTGAGCTCGAAAACTACAATCAGATCCGCCGACCTTGATAAAAAACTGAAAGGCCTTAAGTGTATCAACAATGACTATAGAGTGCGATGAGGCACTTGAGAACTGCATCCCTGGAGCACACTCTAATGGGATTGGTGCCAATAGCCGCTCTTCCAAGGTTACCCATACTGGTCTACCAGCAATTGGGGTCTCTAGCCATCTAGAGCCTTGTTTGAGGAGGAAGGCATGATGATAAGATTGAAAGTTAGGGAAATTCACTCCACCCTGTTCTCGACTAAGCCTCAGCTTCTCTTTGGAGATCCTCGGTGTACGATTTTTCCAAAGGAATTGAAGAAGCAGCCGCTCGAGCTGCTGATAGACGCGAATCGGGAGAATACTAGGAAGCATCTCCAGAATGTAATTGACCTTGGGAGTTATCATCATTTTTACCGTTTCCAGTCGACCCCACCACGAAAGCATTAAAGGGGACCACTTGGTAGTCAGCTCCCGGGCTAAGCTCAAGATCTCTTCAGCAGTCCGTCTAACCGATTCCTCAAAGGGGTAACAGTAATGGGCCCCTAAATATTTTACGGCTCCGGACTCCCACACAAAAGGGTACTGGCTAAGATTGTCCTTATGTACCCATTTATTCATAGGAAACACCACAGACTTTGACCAATTAATTTTGTAGCCTGAGTATCTCGAATAGTTCTCTATTTGCTCTAATATCCGAGGAATCGAGTCAGGGGAGGTGAAAAGAAGGAGATCATCGGCATACGCCGAAGTTTAATTTCCTGTCCCCCTATTGATGCTCCATGTATATCGGGACTTTGCCGTATGAGAAGAACTAAGAGCTCCATCGCTAGATTGAAGAGCATGGGAGATAGCGGGCAGCCTTGACGGGTGCCCCGTCGCAAAGTAAAAGGGGCAGAAGTCACTCCATTAACACAGACACGTGCGGTGGGGAGAGTGTACAAAACTTCCAGAGCCCTTATATAGGTTGACCCAAAACCAAACCATCTTAGTATTGCAAAAAGAAAAGGCCACTCTAGGCGATCAAAGGCCTTTTCGGCATCTAAGGAGAGACCAACTAAAGGCTTATCCATCGCGTCTGCTCCCATCAAAATATGACATAGCGTACGCGCGTTATCGGCGGTTGAGCGCCCCGCCGTAAAGCCACATTGGTCAGGATGGATCAAAATCGGTATAATTCCCGAGAGCCGGGTTGACAAGGCAGTGGCATAGATCTTATAATCAGCGTTGAGTAATGAGATGGGACGATAATTGGTAACTACCTGAGGATCCCTACCAGGCTTCTCAAACACGACTAGATTAGCTGCTGCAAAAGCACCCGTTGACTGCTCTTCCAAGGATAACATCTTGAAATACTGCTCTAAATGAGGAGTAAGGGTTTTAGCAAAGGTTTTAAAGAATTCGACTGGTAGCCCATCCGGTCCAGCGGCCTTACCCGCTGACATGGAAGCTATTGCTCTACCAATTTCTTCCCCAGTTAAAGGGGCGTCTAATTCCTCCCGCTGCTCGTCCGAAAGAACGGGCCGATGAGTGTTGACTACTAGTTGCTCAAAGCCCTCCTGTGAAAATTCCCGTTCAGAGCTATATAATTTAGTATAATAATCTCTGAAGGCCTCGGCAATCTCAGCATCCTTAACAATCAGGCCGGTGTCCCCCAATCTCTGTAGGGCACTGACTCGTTTGGCTTCTCGCTTACCTTTTAGCGCCGTTGCTAGCATCCTGCTTGCTTTATTGCCTTCCCGGTAATAGTTCCCATATTGCCTCCTTACACTCTGGGAGGCCTCAGAGGCAGCAAGAGCGTTATACTGAAATCGCAGGCGCTGAAGCCTCACCAGAATGCAAGGGTCGGTCCTTCTCGTCAGAACCCGCTCTCCCGCCTTGATCTGCTGCTCAAGGTCGTGTAAGTGTTTCTTCTTTTGCCTTCTCGACCTTATACTAAAACTAGTGATGGCCGCCCTAATTGTGGCCTTAAAGCCCTCCCACCAAGCCCACCCGGAAGTGGCCTGTGGAGAGTTAAACTGAAAGTATTCAGAGATGGCAATAGTCATCTCTATACGAAATTCAGGGACATCTAAAAGAGACCTATCAAACGCCCAATCGGCAGACCGACTATGGCTGGAGTCAGCTTCGAGGACCACTGAAATAGGGGCATGATCTGAGATATGGATTGAGTGAAGACTAGCAGGCCCCATGTTGGGAACCAGGGCCTTGGAAACCAGAAAAAAATCAATGCGGGACTGTGATGCATGTGGCGCTGAAAAAAAGGTGAATTCGAGCTCTTGTGGATGTTGCAGGCGCCAGATGTCTACTAGGGCTAATTCCTGGATCAGAGAGGCTAAAAAGAGCTGTCCCTTCGAGCGCTTAAGCGAGCGGGGCGGCTGGCGATCGATTAATGGGTCTAGTGTTTGGTTAAAATCCCCCCCAATAATGAGTGACTTTCCACTATCCCCATAGAGCTCTTTCGCAATCTCAGCATAGAACGCCAAGTTATCAGTTGTAGGAGCATATAAACACAGAAGGACCAATTCAAGCCCCCCCATCTTTACCCGGACCTTGGTCCAGCGCCCCTCTGTATCAGATCGGCGGCTGATTACTGTGATTTTAAGAGATTTTCTAACGAGAATGGCTACCCCATTATGCTTCCTCACTGCCGGGGAATACGCTATTACCTCATATGGCCGCAGACCCAGTTTCAAAGACTCCTTCAAATTTAAATGTGTCTCTTGTAACAGCAATATGTCAGCCCCTTCGCGACGTGCGTAGTCTAAGATTTTCCTTCTCTTAATCGGGCTGTTGACTCCTTGCACATTAAAAGAGACTATTTTACAAGGAGCCATTGAAAACGGTAACAGAATTGCCACCTATAGGCCATAACAGAATACATATTGTTACCTGAAGTATAATACTGTTACTTTGTGGAAGAGCTATGCACCTCTTTAGTAAGTAAAAGCCCTTAAGATTTCGTGCCAAGCTACCCAATTGAGAAATTAACAGAAACCCTGGAGGAGAGGCGATACCCCAAAAAGTTACCGGTGAGCACAGGCCGGCAGGGCTGGTCCGGGAGACCCAATAGACAGGAGGGCCCCTGCCGCCAGCGATGCTAGCTACAAATACATACATGCTGCGTGGTACAAAATTAAACCCATCTCCCACCCCTAAGAACTAGCTTTCACATCCCTTATATAAAGGTACAAAGACTCCCCAGAGAAAAGCGAAATTCCCCTGTTAAGCACAGAATGTCAATCTGGGGTCTCTGACGCAGTTACAATTCACTGCGCAGGAGGTTAAACCGGGCTATTCATGCCCTACTGTTCATCGCATCTGGGCTGCTTCCATTTCTTCCAAATATTGTAGAAACGCGTCCGGATCTTCGAAAGTGCGAGTTTGATTATGAAGGGTGACACGCATTCTGGCAGGGTAAAGAAGACCGAAGCGTGCTTGGAGTTGCAGCAACCGAGGTCTATATTCCAGGAATCTTTTACGCCGGTTAACTGTAGGTTTAGCCAAGTCCGGGAAAAATGAGATCTTGCGCCCCTCAAATTCTATCGGGGCGCGTGTGCGCGCCAATTCCAGAATCTGCGCCGCTTGCTGGTAGCGCAGTGTGCGAAAAATAATAGGCCTCGGCCTGGAGTTTTGCGGCATAGTATGAGAAGGGACGCGGTGGGCGCGATCTATTTCGAAATCCTTATCAAAAGTGCAGTGCAGAAGCTCAGGTATCACCTTACCCAGGAAGACTCTCATATCTTTCCCTTCCGAGCCCTCGGGCATTCCCACCATTCGCACATTATTACGGCGAGCCCGGTTATTGCTGTCTTCTACCTCCCTTTGTAGAGCTTTCAGCTGCTTTTCAAGCTTGGTGGTTTTCTCCAATCGGGCCTCGTGGGCAGACAGGATTGCCTCCGTTTTATCTTGCCTCATCGAGAGGCTTTCAAGCTTGGTATGGAGCCCGGCGATCTCATCATGTACAGAGCTCAACGCCGCACCGTTAGCTTTAACTAGCTCCTTGACTCCTCGAATTTCTGTAAGTAGCTCCAGTTGAACATCAGGCCCTTCTCGTGTGGCCGCCATTTTTTGTGGGGAGATAGGCTCCGGTTTAGATCGTTTAGCATTACTGCTTGACGCGCTGGCAAAATCTAAACGTTGCGGTTTGGGGCCCACCATCAGGAAGGTGCCTTAATTGCGTTCAGGAGGCTTTGGGATTTTTGCAAGGCACTTTTATCCGGATTCGTGCACGGTCTCCTCGGAGCCACCACACTAAGCGTCTGCTCCGCTCGGCATCAGGCTCTGCCCCCCTAGGTTACAGCACTCTTTTTGATGGCAGCACTGTGCATGTTAATGCATGGAAATCTTAAGTAGGCGCGCTGACATGCAAGCAGGAACAGCAGTGTAGGACAATGGTTAATATACTGATTGATGGTACAGGGGTCATGAGTTTGATTCCTGAATGGGCCTGATGAATAATAATACTTTTACCCAGTGCTGTCCGAGGCATTTTCCAGTTTAATTTAAATCTGTGCTGGCAGCAAACACACCCTCAAAGTGCCATAACATAAGGTGCCGCATCAGCCGCCCTATAAGGCACTCCAGAGGGCATATTATAAAGTGCACTGTCTGCCAAGGCACCCTAGAATGTTGCCTATAGGGCGCCTTGTAGGGCGCTTTATAGAGCGCTTTTGAGGCACCCTAAGGCTACAGCACTGAGGGTGTTGTTGCTGGCAGCACTAATTTATTTTTTTTTAAACTTTTATTTTCATTTTGCAACAAACAAAAGAAACAACACACCAAAAGAGACAAAACAAGTATACAATAAGGAAAAGTAAACCCATTACCCCCCACCCCGATGCTTCTTCTCTACCCGAGTATATCAGCATGTGAGCGCTTCCAATTAACAGTGAGTATACATCAAACGATCAAAAGAGTATCTACAATACAGCATGATCATGGGACAGAGATATATACAAAGTTAGACAGTCAGATGAGAGCATTTAGCAAAATGTACATAATCATTGAGCATCTTCCATTGAGACCAATGAGAAGGAGACTGAACGGAGGAAGCAAACAGACGAGGTATTTGTTCATATATACAGTAAAGACAGGCATGATTCCACCATTCATTGGGGCTCAGATGGGAGCTAATTTTCCAGTATTACTTAATTAGGGAAATAGCAATGCCAAGCATAAAGTTCGAAAGGAGATAAGCCATTTTTGGGAGAGAGGGGATCCCCGCAACTGGGCGAAGTCCCACTATCCTCCAAGAAAGGGGCTCCTGAGAGTGCGAGATAGACTAAATATGACCCCAGACCCGACTCCAGTAATACTGTAGTGCGGGATATTCATGCATAACATGAAGCAATGAACCAATGGCCGCAGGACGTGTCCAGCAACCATTGCCCTGAGTAGGGTTCCATTTGTCTAATCTGTGAGGAGTGTAAAAACACCGGTGGGCTAGAAAGAAGAGGGTCTGAGTGAGTGAGGCGGGTCGGGAACCCGTGTCCCTCCACTCCAGATAAGGCTCCATTGCTCCGAGGTCAAAGTCACATGCAATTCTCTCTCCCATACTTTCTGCGCTATAGAGGTATCTCTAGTGATAGCATTACATAAGGGTTAGGAAAATTGGATGCTACACCCGGTGAACTACCGAGAGATCGGAAAGTCTCCAATCAACCTTATGTAGAGAATGCCGATGGCGGGAGTACTCTAGTGCTCCGAAGGCGATGCTGAAGTTGCACTGACCAGAGTCGGGAGTCTAAAGATTGCATAAGAGTATTAAAGGCACCTAAAGTGTCTAAAAGCATTGGTGGATAGTGGGAGTCTGATGGGAGAGTCTTACCAGGGAGAAAGGTAAAAGGAATCAGTTAGCAAAGGCCCGCTTCTATATCTAGCCACACAGGTCTACTCGATACTGGATCTTCCAACCAACGAGCACCTTGTTTGAGAAGAAAAGATTGAGGGAACACTTGAGTAAAATCGCCACCAAGTACTAATGGAGTATTGGCAGAGGCCGAGGCCAACTGCGCAATACTTGCATAGTAAGCAGGGTTGTCCACATTCGGGGCATAATGCAAATACATGTGAATTCACTATCTCCAACCTCAAGGTGTACACGGGCCCATCTACCCTCCTTGTCAGCGCTAATATCAGGTACAGTAGCGTGCAAAGACTTTTTAACCAGAATGGCTATCCCGTACCATTTGGAAACGGAGGGAGAATAGGCAGCTACCATTTGAGGCCTAGCGTTGAGTTTCAGTGTTTCAGCAGAGTTTAAATGCGTTTCCTGAAGAAACACCAAATCAACATGCTCATGGCTAAGATAGCTAAGGATTTTCTTTCCTTTGAGTGGACCATTAATGCCTTTGACGATGAATAATAAGATTTTACATAAGGCCATTCAGGAAAGTTAAAAATTCTGAGCATGATAGCACACATAATTTCACTATGTCCCTCAAACTGACTGTATCTGGCAGTACACATGACATAGGAAAAATAAGCTAATATAATACAATGAAGCGCCCCACATTAACAAAGAAAACCACAGTACGGTAGAGGAGAAGCAAAACCCCAAAATTACTGGCGACCATGTGTCTGCGGGGAGAAACCCCAGAGAAGGCCGAAATTGAAAAAACACATAACCTGTAGGACTGTGCGTGCTCCGAATCCGACCGAGGCACACATCATGAAGGGATAGGAGACCAAAAAACAAAAGTCATACAGAGAAAGAGAGAAAGTCCAGGCTATTTCTGTGCTAGGCTATGACCGCCGCATCGGTGCCCTTCAAAATGGCGGATAGAGCCGGCAGATAAGAGTCCAAGATTTGGGATTAGCGCATCTGCTCTGCTTCTTTGGAGTCCAAAAATGTTGATAGTAGATCAGGATCCTCGAACGTCCTGGTCTGGTTGTGGAGAGTCACTCGGAGCTTCGCTGGATACAACAGGCCAAAGCGAGCCTGTAGCTGTTGAAGTCGAGGGCGAAAAGCAAGGAGTTTCCTCCGACGGTCAACGGTAGGCTTTGCCAAATCAGGAAAGAAGGAGACCCCACGACCCTCAAATTCCAAATGATGATTCGCTCGGGCAGCATGTAAAATTTGTTCCACTTGTTGATATCGTAGCAAGCTAAAGATAATAGGCCGGGGGGTCGTGCGGTTGAGCGCCATGTGGGCAGGAACACGGTGTGCTCGATCGATTTCCAGTTCTCTGTGAAAAGTGATCTTCAGCAAGGAGGGAAGAGTTTTGAGCAAGAATTCTCTTATATCTCCTGCTTCCACCCCCTCCGGTATTCCGAGGAGCCTCACATTGTTGCGACGGGCTCGATTATTGCTATCTTCCAACTCCTTTTGAAGATTCTGTATCTGGCGCTCAGCCTTGTCCAGTTTGCCCAAGCGCACCTCGTGCGAGTCGAGGACCCCCGCCATATTGTCCTGCCGTAATGAAAGACCTTCAAGTCGGTCCTGGAGCACTCCAAAGTCTTCTCGCATGGCTCGAAGCGCTTCTCCATTGGACTGCACCAATTCCTTCACGCCGCGTATTTCCTCCAAAATCTCCAGGTGCATTGCGGGGTTTTCACGAAATGGAACCATCTTCTGTGGGGAGGACACCTCTGTTTTGGAGCGTTTTCCGTGAGAAGAAGAAGGAGACCCGAAGTCCAAGCGCGCTGGTTTATGGGCCGCCATCCCCCCCGAGGTGCCCCGGTCAGCTCGGAGCGAAATAGTAAATTTGTATAGGTATTAAGTCAGGATTCTAAGTAGGCCTCTCGGGAGCTTCAACGCAAAGCGTCCTACCCGCTGGACATCAGGCTCCGCCCCCCTGGCAGCACTAATTTAAATTATAAAAGAAAATGCCTCAGACAGCCCTATCAAATAACCCCACAGTGGGATCAAACCCATGACCTCTGGTTCCACAGGCAGGGAAGTCACCAGTGGGCTACATCTCCATAGCTGCTAGCTAACTCCTGGCTGGCTACAGTAGGACTGCAGCCCACCACACGAACTGTCTGCTGTGGTTACCAGGATAGGGTTAAACCACACATTCCCATGATGCACTGCACATGCAAATCAGCAGTCTACAGATAACCACAGGATCGGGTATGCACCCCCACAGCACCTCAGCCTGGTAGGGAGTACTGACCGTGTGTGTTACTGGCACAGAGTAGCTACTGACCGTCACATTGTGCGGGTCCTGTGCTCACCCTGAGGGTGAGGTGGGCTGCACAGCACCATGTCCACAGCACCTGGCTTAGCTGAGATAGGCTATGCTGTGGGTCCCCAGTGTGGGATAGGAAGGTCTTGCAGATACATTTCAGAATGCACCTGTGTCCATCTGTATTTCTCAGTCAAGTTTAGCCCTTGAGGACTATGATGCACCCAGAATAGTGCATATCCTATGTGGGTGCCATGGCCACATGATTTATGTGACCCGGGGGGGCAGGGCTGTTTGGACCCATTGGTGGATTATGTAGTACCACCCAAACTGCCCTCTGGAGCTCAGGATCTCCCACCAACAGATCCACATTCTACATCACTGCAATGGTGGCGATAGAGGGGACCATCAACCTCAGTCCAGCTGGGGGACAGATAACCTAGAGGGAAGTCCATGTAGCTCTGTACGCATCCAAAAGGTGATAGCAGACAGACAGGAGGCCTGGAAATGCTCAGCTGCCCCCCACCATTATCTGACATTCTCCAGCAGCAAACACAGTGAATCTGCAGCCACTGCACCCTGCAAGGTGTTCCAGCCATACACATACTAACCGCAAACAGTCTGCTAGCTAGTCCATTGTGCATATTACTGGAGAAAATGTGTGCACCCAAAACTGGGATGTCAGCACACCCACCAAGCAGATAAGTCAATGAGTGGTCCCCAAAAAAGGAAACCCATATATATCACTTAAGAAAAACACTATATAGCACTATGGGGGACCTAGCCATGCCATGGTCACTGCTCAGTCAGGGTGAGAGTGACCTCCCAGCAGGACATGCTGTGGCCACCCTGTACGTGCAGTTGGTGGCCGGCCACTACAATGTCCCAGCCATTGTCCTATGCCCTGTGCTCATGCATCCTGCCCAGGCCACCCTGTCCGAGCTATACCCACAGTACCTTGCTCCTCATTATGTACATTGACAAGCTAACACTGGACACAGTACAAACAGTGTGGGCTGAGTAAGGTGTTGCAACCACCACACACTGGATGGACAGACACACACTTCCACACCTATGCCAGCATTGTGCAAATATAGAGGCTTTTGGCAGTCCTGGCCAACTCACCAGTCCTGGCCACAGTGAAGGCATGGCTATGGTATGCAATACTGTTGTGGTCACTCCCCGGGTTGGTGAACACTGTCAGACACCAGACCTGAAACACACTCCACAGACATCAGAGAAATTGTTATGATACAGCTCAATGAGCATATTGTGCTTAACTTAGGAATTGCTATCTGCCAGTAATCATAGCAACCTTTTCATATATGTGTACCGTATTCCCAGGTTTAGGGTGGCATTGCTAAGGTATGCAAGTACTAGTATTGGGAGATGCACACAAGGCCCGATATCCTGCCTCTCCATGAGGCTTTGGATAATGGAGCCTGTGGGTGCGGTTCTTTCTGCTCCTGTTGGCCGCTGCTCTAGGGCAGAGGTTCCCAACTCCAGTCCTGGTGGGCCAAACACTGTTCATGTTTTCATGCTGTCCCTAATGAATATGCATGAGATACATCTGCATACCTTGGGGGCAGCGCATGGAAATGCAGCACACACATCTTTATTAGGAACAGCATAAAACCTGAATGATTTGTGGCCCTCCAGGACTGCATTTGGGGGACTGTGCTCTAGGTAATGCACATGTTTATGGTGTCTGTGCTCTGTAGGGTAAAATATAGGCGTTTGACCCATGCTTATGTTCTCTGCAATAAAGGTTTGTCTTTACTATCACAGTTTAGTAGTGGGGACTGGGTTGGCAGGAGCCACAGCTGGGACTTGAACCTGTAAACCTCTGCTTCTGAACACACTGGCTGTGTTCACTGCACCACACTGTGGCCACAGATACAGTGCAGTCCCTGGAGATACCATGGCTGTTTGTCAGACAGAGCCTGTTTGTTGCAGTGCACGGCACCCACCTGAACAGGGCTAGGCCACGGTCTGCTGTGGGCAGCAGCCACTGCCCCCTCCACCACCAGTACCCCTCCACCCCAATGCTGACATTTCCTTCTGCTGGTGGTACTGGTGGAGCGCAGTCTCAGGCCATCCAGTGTGCGGGTAGGCAGCTGCCTATGGTGCGGGTTCTGGGGTAGGGGTGTCTGCATAGCTGTCAACGCTTTCCCCCAGCACTGCATGCCAATGTTCTGTGCCCTTGGGGGTACCTGCTGGGTACTAGCCCCTGTGAAACTGTGGTGAGCACACTCGTGCCCATGTTGGGTCCTCAGCAGTTGCTGTCTGGCTGCTCTACTGTTTCAGCATTCCTATGGGCCAGCTAGGCATCACCCTAGTCCGCACTGTGGCCCAGCTCTACCACAGCATGTGCCATCTGCAGCCCTCTGTGTCCCCTTTTCCAGCATCTGTCCAGTTGCCCGTTCCGACATGCCCGCCCTGCTGTTGCGGAACATTTGCACACCATAGGAAACCTGGCCAATGGAGTCGGAAACCCTGCTCAGCGCAATTTCACTGTGGGCTCATTCACCTTGTATGGGGACGGAGCATAGACCCTTCCAAAATTCATTTCTTTTTTTTGGAGCTTTCTTGGGAGTGTTTTTTGATGTTTCCCATTGATATCACTATTGCCCAGCTTGATTATGTTTCTTTTACATTTTCTTCTGTTCATTTTCAATGTTTATTTGCCCTTTTGTTCCGTGCACATGTATCACACTTATCACTTTTCTGTAGGTTTCCCTTGTTTTGCTGTACATTGCTGACGGAAATGGTTTCTTTTCCCTTTAAATCGGCTCTAACGCCAGGGTTTCAATGGCGTTAGTTTTGAGCCTCGGATTTCACAGCGTTAGTGTGCGGGGAGCCTCTCCCCTCCCACTCTCCACCCATTGACCCTTTCTCTCCACCCCTGGGGAGCCTTCCTCCGCCCTCCGGGAGCCTTTCCCCGCCCTCAGAGCTCGTTTGCGGTGCTGCGCGTGTTATCGCGCGATAAGGTACCTATGAGCCTGAAGAAGCGCCATTATCGCACGATAAGGTACCTTATCACGCGATAACGTCACAGAGCGCACATTAAGACGGTTTAGTAAACATACCCCTTAGTGTATTATTTCCCTACTGCAAAGAAGGTTTCTGGGGCCCCTTAGGGGTCTGTGGAGCAACAAATGGATGTTTTGAACATTCTGCAATACTAGAGAACTCATATTTGGAGCCTGCTGTTCTTTTGATGACATTTGCTTTGACGTCAGACTGTGAATGGTTGCTAAAATGTTCTTCAAGAAACGGAAGGTTGCTTTCAAGGGATTCATAATATATCCTGATCTTTCTAGAGAAACCCAGAAGAGACACTGAATATCTTCTGTTGAGACGAGCTGTATTGAAACTGGGGGCTCTGTTTTTTCTTAAGTTTCCTTGCAAATCCTTAATTAAGCTAAATTCTGTTAACTATATTTTCTTTGAGCCTTCTCAGTTGCTTATGTTTATTTATTCAGCGAGGTCTAGTGTGTTTTAATCACAGTCACTCCAAATCTGCTATTTCTTGCTGTAATGTCTGGGCTCTTTTTTCCTTTTATGAATCTTTATTTACTTTTGTTCTGCTGTCCCCTCAAGTTGAGGGCTGTATTGAATGTGCAGGAATAACCAAGAATTTTCCTTTGATTGTTTCGGTAATAATTTTAATTCTAACTGCCTTTCTGATTCCTGAATAAGTTGTTTTTCTTGGGTAAGTTGTATATTTTATAAAAACAAAAAAAAAGTTAAAAACTTTGCTAAGTTCCAGTGCAGTTTTTTTACATCAGATGAAACTAATTATGCAGTGATTTGTATGCCAAGTGTGCTGCAGTTTAGCACAGTTGTTTTTTTGAGTGTTTCTCCAGCACTAGCCTGCTTTCTGCATCGGAGAGCAAGCCTAGTCCAGGAAAAGACACCTTTGCAGCTTACATTTCATTCAAAAGCCTTTGCTCCAGCTCTAATGCCCTATAAGCCTTATTGGCTAATGCCCATTTATGTTGCTGTTCCAACACCAGCACCTTGTCTCTGATCTCGTCAACCTCTTTTCCCTACTTCTCTTAGGAAAACTGGCTTCAGACATAAGTGACCCCCTATGGTATGCCTTGAGCCCTTCACATAAACCCGCTGCTCCCACTTCCCCATTATCATTATGAGAGAAGTACTCCTGGACGGCCTCCCTAATTTGCTGTCAGGATTCCTTTTTTCCCAGTATACTTTTGTTTAATCTCCAAAAATGCAAGGGCCTCACCTCTGTTCCCAAATAAATCTCTGCTCATATTGGAGCGTAGTCTGACCACAAGATGGGTTCTATACCAGTTTTCACCAATTTCCTCCACTATCCTCTCTACCCAGATCATGTCAATTCATGAATTTGTTGCATGCACATGGGAATAAAATAAGTAATCTCTCCCCGTCCTCTGCAATGTCCTCCAGAGATCAAGTAGCCAAAAAAATTGCATAAACTGTTTCCATTTTTTTTCTCTGAGTCCCCCCACCCCCATCTGTCTCCCTAGAGTAATCCAGTTTGGGTTTAAGGGTCAAATTAAAATACCTCCTATCACCAAAGAATACAAAGTCCTGCCACTCAAAATGCCCTTTAAATATCAGAAAAAAAGCCCCTTAGAGTGTGTTCACACCATATAGCCCTACATAAATATATGGGCAATCATTAAGCAACACATCTACAATGATATATCTGCCTGTCCTATCTTATTCCACACTCTTCACCTCCACTTTACAATTTTTAGAAATAAATATGCCCCCCCCCCCTCACACTTTTTCTGTCTTGCATACAGTTAACAGCCATAAACCTAACAGGAAAGCATTAAACAAGTGCACATCTGTTTCAAGTGTATTTCTTGTTTGAAAAGCACATTAATATTCATCCTCAATGTCTTTTTAAACATTCTCTTGGTTTTTTAGCAGCCAAATTTAAATCCCACACATTCTTCCCCCTTCACTTGTCCAACACTCCCCCTTCTTTTCAAGTAGCTGTCCCATCCTTCCCCTTCTCCCTTTCTCCTTCATCTTCTTCCCTCCACCCCCTTATCCCTACCTCCACCCCCACCCTCACAACAAACCTGGGAGGATTTAAAGGTAAAATGACCTCATTCCCCTCCCAAGTTGACTTATGAAGAAAAATCAAACCCTCCCAGACAAACTCCTCTCAATGCTCCAGCCAACCAGCAGACATTCATTACCCTCTACCATGCATACTCCATAATCCCACTCATCCTCTACCCCCCCTCCCCACAATCATACATCATTCAGTCTCAACTATATATTTACTCCAAAAATATCTTTCACATCAACTCTCCTATCATAATACACTTGCTTGCTCCACTCCATTCCCCTTGCGGTACCTTCAATCCAAACAAACTTTCAGCAGCTTTTAGCAATATCCAATAAAAACATCAATTAAATATTTTTTGCCAGCTCAGTCCACTTTGCTGGCACATGAGTCTTCAGTGCTGCTACATTTTCTCATGACATGCCACCAAGCTTCTTAGCCACAGTCTGCCGAGTAGTAGACTACCTCTCAGAATTGGCTGGTGCATGCCTCTTTCCATCCAGAACAGCCTCCTCCATGTTGCAAACTGCCTGGATTGTGCCACTCACTGTAAAGGCCAACTCAAAGGGAAACAGCCTTCATGGAGCCTTTGAGAGATTCCAGCTCCTCCTTGTGCTCTGCCATGTGGCCTTTAGTCTCTCCCACATAATGGCTTAGTTCAGTTATATCTGTGTGGACATCCAGAATGAGCTTACTGTCTCAACATTACCTTAAAATCCTATAAACACACTCACATCTCCTCTTGTATGCTCGATAACTCTGATTGCACTGCTCTAAGAACATAAGAACATAAGATATACCATACTGGGTCAGACCAAGGTCCATCAAGCCCAGTATCCTGTTTCCAACAGTGGCCAATCTAGGTCATACATACCTAGCAGTATCCCCAAAAGACACAGGCTCCACAATGCTTGTATTGGGTCAAGCATCGATATCCTGGGTCCCTTTTTAATAATGGTTTATGGACCTTTCCTCCAGGAACTTGTCCAAACCTTTTTTAAACCCAGCTACACTAGCAGCTCTTACTACATCCTCTGGTAACAAATTCCAGAGTTTGATTACACGTTGAGTGAAAAAATATTTTCTCTTATTTGTCTTAAATAGTTTACCATGTAGCTTCATTGCATGTCCCCTAGTCTTTCTATATTCTGATAGCGTAAACAATTGATCTACGTTTACTCGTTCCACTCCATTCATTAATTTATAGACCTCTATCATATCTCCCCTCAGTCGTCTCTTTTCCAGGTTGAAGAGCCCTAACCTTTGTAGCCTCTCTTCATAGGAGTAGCCTTCCATCCCCTTTACCATTTTGGTGGCTCTTCTCTGTACCTTTTCTAATAACGCTATATCCTTTTTAAGATACGGCAACCAGAATTGCACACAATATTCAAGGTGTGGTCGTACCATGGAACAATACAGAGGCATTATAACATTCTTTGTTTTATTTTCCATTCCTTTCCTTATGATACCTAGCATTCTATTTGCTTTCTTGGCCGCCGCTGCACACTGGGCGGAGGGTTTTAACATGTTATCCACGATGACTCCTAAATCTTTTTCCTGGGTGGTGGTTCCCAATATGGAACCTTGCATCGTGTAACCATAGTGTGGGTTGTTCTTTCCTAGGTGCATAACTTTGCACTTGTCCACATTAAATTTCATCTGCCATTTGGATGCCCAGACCTGCTACCGTCTCTCTGTGCCCCAGTCTCTAGCATTGGCCACATTTGCACCCAGTGCCACTGCCATTTTGGCTGCATCTTTTGCTTCACCATTAGCTTTCATGTAGGCAAAATTCAGCTAAGTCCAACACATTTCTTTGCGCTGTAGGCATCGATCAACACAAACTGCTTAGTGCAATTGCTGAGGGAGGAATGCAAGCTGCTTATACTACACTGAATGGTTAAAAATCACTATTTCAACCTGATTGGGCAACATCTTTTCCTCCCCTAATCACAATCTTGACACAGACCTCCCTGCTACCGATCGGCATCATCAAGGAAGAACGGGAAGGTAGGCTCTTCACAACTCCTCTCTGACAAGGATAATCAAGTCAAAAAATATCACAGCAGCGGGACTTTTAAAAAAGCAGTGCTAAAGCAGCAGCCGGCCATTCTACACAGACCTCCCTGCTCCCAATCGGCATCATCAAGGGAGAGCAGGAAGGTAAGCTCCTCCCCTCTCCCCTCCAACAAGGCCAATTGGGCCGAAGACCATCACAGAAGCGGGACATTTAAAAAAGCAAGGCTAAAGCAGCAGCCAGCCATTCCACCCAGACCCCCCTGCTCCCGATCGGCATCATCGAGGAAGAGTGGGAAGGTAAGCTCTTCCCCACTCCCCTCAGACAAGGCCAATTGAACCAAAGAACATCACAGCAGCAGGATGTTTAAAAAATTAGGGCTAAAGCAGGCACACCCGTGCCTGGTGGGCCCATGCCTGAGTGCCTTGCTAAAGGGCCCTTTGGCATGACCCTTAGGCAGGGACTGTAGGTGATAAAAGCCACTCACAACTCAAGACAGAGCACGAGGCGGAGACCTACTATAACATCTCCAGCTATACGGACCCTAACCCCACTCACAAATCTCCGAAGACAAGAACCCCTGCACAGTAAGTTCATATCTGGAAAGATACAATGTCTTAAACACAAAGGACCCTGGTAAACACAGCAATCTAAAATCCTCTATCATCAAATACTACCACTAATAGCTCTTCTACAATCCAAGACCCTCTGTGAACTGTGCAACACGACCATGAAACTGCATAGTGACACTTCTCTTTTACTCTTATCAGTTGCTCATCTCCTCTTCCTGTATATAGGGGCAACACCCACATCCTCATACATACTAATGCTCTCTATACTCTCACACACATACCAAATCAGCTTGTGGCAACACCCCATCAAACATGACACCCACAAACCAAACAGTCTTATACAAATCATACCACAACCCACAACTACATATGCACGCAACAACACCATCTCGTAGATACTCTCATCACATGCACACTCATCAACACCAGATCACTCAGAAATAAAATCAACACAATCACAGACTATCTTCCAGTAAGCAAAACAGACATCCTGTGCTTCACCGAAACCTAGCTCAAAGACCAAGACCAAGCCATCATCAACCAGATTACACCTGCAAACTACACCGCCTTCCACTGCCACAGAACAAACAAGAGAGATGGAGGTGTTCTAATTCTCACTAGAAACCACTTCATATTCAAACACACAGCCTCAGTCATCACACACAACATAAACATAATCACAATTACCAACAAATATATCACTATATGCCTCACTTATAGAACCCCATTGCTAACTTTGATAAGTTATCCTCTGTGCTGGAGAGATGCCTCACTTATAGAACCCCATTGTTAACTTCGATAAGTTATCCTCTGTGCTGGAGACAGCATGCAGCCAGAACATGCCACAAAAAACCCTCATAGCCCCGAGTGACGTCCATCTAAGTTCAGCAAACAACAAAGAAGCACAGGCATTCTTGGGGGCAATGAAGTCATTTCAATTCAATCAAATCATCACCACACCAACCCATCAACTAGAGACAATGCATGTCAACCTTCCCATATAGTGCCATACAGTGTGCTCAATAGTGATATATGTGAGTTCCCATTCTTGGGGCCCAATCACTGACATACCTGCTTGGTGTTGGTGCAAATATCCCACATCTGTCTGCACATTGTTCCTCTGGGAACATGCACTAAGTATTGGCTAGCACACTGTGTGCAGTCAGAATGTGTCTGGCTGCAACACCTTGTAGGGTGCAGCAGGTGCATACTGACTGTGGCCTCTGCTGGTGAGTGGCAGATTGTGGTGGGGGGGCAGCTGAGCTGATCCTGCCTATCACCTGTATGGCAATGTCCCTGGTACAGGTACCAACCTGCATCAACTGTCGGGTTCCCCAAAGGAAGGTGTTTGCTGGTCCCACAGCCTGTCATCATGTTACAGTACTGCCCCCTTTTGGGAATGTTCAGAATGTGGGTATGTTGGGGCCAGATCATGTCCCTTACCCTGACCCAGAGAGGCTGGTTTGATATGTACATCATCATCATGTGAGTCCACACACACACCCCTGCTCCAAGAACAAGTGACCATGGCAAGCACACTGGCTATGCACCAGTTTGGTTGCAGCACGGTCTACAAGGGGCAGACATGACTGTCAAATTCAAACAGAAATAGGGCATTCGCAGGCATCTCTTCAAATACCCCTCACACACTAGCACTGATGGAGACCTGCAGCAAAGCCAGCACAGCTAACTCGGGTACTGCGGACCTGGTGCTGGCCACCCCACCTCACCCTCAGGGTGATCCCAGTACACGCACAATAGCAGGGACTGTAGGTAGTCAGTGGCAATAACACACACGGTCAGTCCTCCCTACCAAGCTGATGTGTTGTAGAGGTGCATACCCCATCTGGGGAGCAGATGTAGACTGCTGTTCTGCATGTGAATTGCATTATAGGTACTGTTGTCTTTATCCTATCCTGGTTACCACAGCAGACAGTATGTCCGGTGATCTGCATCCTGTCTGTGGCCAGCCATTGGTATGAATAACCCCATAGTGATGTAGTACAATGGTTAATAGGATGTCCTCAGTGGCATACATCATGGTTTGAATCCCACAGTGGGCTCCCTGTATGTTTGGGTCTCCCCTATCCCGTGCAGCACCTCATAAGGTTTGTGGGATGAACTGCACCCCTTCTGCAGCCAGCCATTCATGGGATAAACACATGTTGATGTAGCATAATGGATAAGTCGATGAATTCAGTGTCAGACGTCATGAGTCCAATCCCTCAGTGGGCAGCCCTTAGTAAGATTGTCTGAGGCAACTCCCTTGTAGGCCTGTAGCAGACACACATATGGCGTTAAACATGTTTTAATGGGAATATAGTTTTAATGTGTAAATGAAAACAACACCCTCACCTCATTTCCCTATGGTAACATGGCCTGGAAACTGCCTTAGCTGTGGGTTTCCCTTATCCCAGTAAGCACAGCAGAATGTATGTGCATTGACGTGCAGCCTTTTGCATGACTGTAACAGTTAGACACATCTCTGTAGTGTGTGGTAAAGCCAACATACACACTCACCCTAGTCCTGTACACTACGGTGGCGCTGAGCATGGGCCGTAGAAGGTGCATCACAGGGCACCGCAAGCTGATGTGCCCGCTGCCCACCACCATAACGTAAACAGTTGTTCACCAATTAAACTAACAAATAGGGGCGTGGCGGCGAGATCGGGTGTATGGGGACTGTAAAAGCAGCTCGTACCATTCGCTGTGCGTTTCACTGTTCTGCTAAGAATACTTTGACGTGTTCCAGGCATCACAATGCCACATGTGCTGTGTGCCGTAATAGTGCCAGGTGGCATGTAGTAGCGTGAGATAGCACGTGTACATGCGTGACATGGCGCATGCGCTATGTGTGTCAGCGAGCCGTCGCGCATGTGCCGTGTTGCACACGTACACACGCTATCTCGAAAGAGGAAAAATGGACAGGCAATCCCGGAAGCCGGCATTCACCCGGAGGGAGCTCAGGATCCTCAGCGAGCTAATATGCACCAGGCAGAGGCATCTGTTCCCAGGCGCATCAAAATGGCAGGACTTTGCACGGGTGAGGAGGTTATGGGGGCGCCTCACCAGGCGCTTCAATCGATCTGTCAACTACCCACGTGAAGTAAGTGTATGGGGACAGATCACACAATGGCAGTTGTGCAACACAATATACAGCAAGAATCACATATCATACATGCAGAACATGGTGGAAATACCAGTCTGTGGGCCAAGCTGTTGCCAATGTAGATGCGTATGGTGTTGATTGCAAGCCTGCCCTATCCGCAGAAGGTCCTCATACCTCATTACACAGGTCTATTATACATCCTGGTGTTATGGTACCTGTGTGTGTTGCGGTCTCAAATGTCTGCCCTATCCCCAGGAGGCATCATACATGGTTACAGAGGTCTAAGATACATCCTGGTGTTAGTTTACCTGTATCTGTTGGGGTTTCACAGCTCTGCCCTAACTCCAGGAGGCCCTGGACCTGATTACAGAGGTCTATTATAGATCCTGGTGTTAGGGTACCTGCATCTGTTTCATTTTCACAGCTCTGCCCTAACTCCAGGAGGCCCTGGACTTGATTGTAGAGGTCTATTACAGATCCTGGTGTCAGGGTAACTGCATCTGTTGGGGTTTCACAGCTCTGCCCAAACTCCAGGAGGCCCTGGACCTGATTACAGAGGTCTATTATAGATCCTGGTGTCAGGGTACCTGCATCTGTTGGGGTTTCACAGCTCTGCCCTCACCCCAGGAGGCCCTGGACCTGACTGTATACATCCTGGTGTCAGGGTACCTGCATCTGTTGGGGTTTCACAGCTCTGCCCTAACTCCAGAAGGCTCTGGACCTGATTACAGAGGTCTATTATAGATCCTGGTGTTAGGTTAACTGCATCTGTTGGGGTTTCACAGCTCTGCCCTAACCCCAGGAGGACCTGGAACTGATTACAGAGGTCCATCATACATCCTGGTGTCAGGGTACCTGCATCTGTTGCATTTTCACAGCTCTGCCCTAACCCCAGGAGGCCCTGGACCTGAGTACAGAGGTCCATTATAGATCCTGGTGTTAGGTTACCTGCATCTGTTGCATTTTCACAGGTCTGCCCTAACCCCAGGAGGCCCTGGACCTAATTACACAGGTCTATTATAGATCCTGGTGTCAGGGTACCTGCATCTGTTGGGGTTTCACAGCTCTGCCCTAACTCCAGGAGGCCCTGGATCTGATTACAGGGGACATTTATAGATCCTGGTGTTAGGTTAACTGCATCTATTGGGGTTTCAGAGCTCTGCGCTAACCCCAGGAGGCCCTGGACCTGATTACAGAGGTCTATTATAGATCCTGGTGTTAAGTTAACTGCATCTGTTGGGGTTTCACAGCTCAAAGGGACGGGAGTTGTGGCTGCACTGCCCGGATGGGTGGGTGGGAGGTGTCAGGGGGAAGGAGGGGGTGTGGAGGGGGGAGGGTGGGAAGGGACACCGGACAGCACAGGGCACTGTGGGTCCCTGCCAGCTGCCGCATGTGTGCGGCAATGGTGCCCGTCTGGGTGTAGCTACGCCACCCATTGCCACAGACAGGGCCCACGCACATTGCACCACACAGACACCGGGCACCTGGTGTGTATGTGGTGGCAGGTGCATCCGGAACCTGTCTGTGGCAGTGGCTGGCATGCTGCAATGCCAGCGGGCCCATGACTGCACCATCTGGTGACTGGCAGGCGCCATTCAGTGAATGGCTGCCGAGATGCCCATGCAGCATGCGGCTGGTATGGGCAGTGCATCTCAACAGCCATCCCCTGATGGGCGTCCCAGGAGCATGTGAGGGTCCCAGTGGTGCCCACACACATGCCCTGTGCTGTCCTGTCTCCCAGGACCCAGCATGTGGGCATTTGTACACAGCACTTGTTTTAAATATTTCTGTAAATACAGTTGTGTTAATACATCACAATGGCCATGTATTAACACAACTGTGTTTATAGAAATATTTAAAACAAGTACAGACTGTTGACATGAGCATGGGACATGTGTGTAGATCCCTATGTGTATGTGTGATAGACATAAATAACATACATGGACTGTCTCCACACTCAGGTGTGGGGGCTGGTCATGTGCATAGGCGTCTGTGTCCACTGATGCCCCTGTGATTTTCCGATGTGCTGTGTGTATCAGCAGCTATGGTCACATGCATGTTGCTTGTGATGTGTAGGCTGCATATCAAATGCGCCATGCCGGAGGGGAATGGAGGTAAAGGCTAGCAGCAGGTATGTGGCAGGAAGGATAGGACGGACTTCTGTACCCAGGAGCTGCCCGGGGGGATAGCTGGTCAGGCCAAGACAGGTGGATGTTGGTCAAGGGGAGGAGCAAAGAGTAAACAACCGACTGTAGCTAGCTACCTTTGTCTGCTTGTGCCTCCTGCAAGCATATGCGGCTAAACAGCCACGTAGGCCCTGGTGTGGGCATAGAGGCTGGTCAAACATGTAGGTAGACTAATGGAAAGCATATGGGGTGTGAGAGAGGGACAGATCCATAAAACATACATGTACAACCGTAAACATATTGCTGGTCGACGGCAGAGGTAGGGTATACCCCCACACATGGGTAGAAGGGTGCACACATGGCAAGGTACATGGCACACAGGGCATGGTATAACATATGTGTGTTGATTGGTAGCAGTGAAGACACCACACCCCTAAGGGAAATGGGGAGGCACATGTGGCCAGGGTGACAATATGGGGCATGGTACACAGGGGAGCGCAGTGGCACACACTGGAGAAGTGCACATAGGTATAAATAGGTTACGATGTCTTTATTGTCACAGATGTGGCGACCTGTTCCCCACACTCACATCCTACGTGGCCACCAACATCCATGGTGACCATGTCCCACACCACCCCTCTGTGCCGGGTCTGCTGGCGCCGCCTCTGGCACTGCGGCTGACTGCTGGGGATGCCCAGCCATGGCCTCCTGGGCATCTGCTATACGCAGTAGCGCCACTGCCATCACCTCAGCTGTGGCACGCAATTGGCTGACCTCGTCCCTTAGGGCCAACAGAGCCTGACATGTGCCTGTGGGTGAAACACAAAGGGATGTGTGAGACATGTGTCGCACCGCCCACCGTGACCCATGCACATGTCCGGTGTATCTCAACACAACACTCCTCAGATCAGGTCTGCATGCGAAGACTAGCAACATGTTATCCATGTGTACGTCTGTGTGTCCCATGATCCATCATCACTGTAGGAGATGTACCTGATGACGGTTCATGGGGATCCCAGATGTGACACATGGTACTGTGTTGCAGTTCATCATGTCAATGATTGATCTGTGTACTGGTCGCATGGGAGTGGCTGGATAATGTGGGGTTCATGTCAAGCACATATATATCTGGGGGGCTCTGTTTTCTCTACATCCAATGCACAGTCCTGCCTACCACCACTACATAAGCTAGGTACTATCACCCAGAATAAGAGATCCACAGTGTAAGCTGTCTAGGTGATCAGGGTTAGGGCTTGGGTGCTGTACGTCTCTGTGGAGTATATGGATGACAACAGATGACCTATGCCACGAGAGGAAGTTCTCACATGGCACAGAGTCCCACCAAACATATGGAACTACATGCCATGGAGCCACTATCCTGAGGAGCACATGGGATGTCAGTGCGAATGTAATCTCAACACCCTGGGGAAATTCCCCCTATTCTGTTACCCACCTTCAGCATCCTGCCTTGAGGAGGCGGTATGAGCCCTCAGCTCTGCCAGGATGACATCCATGCTGGTGGGTGGGCTGAGGGATGGTCCTGGTGCCTGCACTGTGTGCCGGCCCCGCTCCATGTCGGTGCCCTCCACAGCCAGTGTGCTGCTGCTGGAGGCCCTTGCTGTGGTGCGGACATCTGCTGGGCCAACCTCTGCCTTGAGCACCATGTCAGTCCCGTGGGCCTCCATACCAGTGCTGGCGCTGACCTCAGACTCTGCCCCCTCTGGTCCCTCCACATCGCCTGGCTCACCCACATCCTCCTCATATGCCTCCATGACTTGGGGGTCACCTGGGGAGTGAAACAGGGTATACATCACAGATGGGTTTATCATGTACAAATATGTGCAGCTGTGTTTTACACCCACACGAGCAGCAATGTGTTGTCTGCCTGTAGCTGCTGTCACTGTGCCTACAATGAGAACAACACATGTGCATACAGTGTGCTGTACCTGGTGGGGGGGGGGGCAGAGCAGCCACGTGCGCTGGTGCTGCTTTGTCACATTTGATGGTGTTGTCTGGGGGATGGGGTGGCAAGTGTCAGGGCCACAGTGTGCAGCAGTAAGTATGCACTGTTCGTGGGATGGTGACCCACACTACATGTGTCCTGGGTGCATATGGGAGCCTTCAATGTGACTGTGGCCTGGCATAGTGTGTGTGAGTGATATGTATGTAGTGGACTGTGTGGTATGCATGGTACGTGTTGCACCATATGACCGGATCAGCCAGACGTGTGTGGGGACTGCTGCATTGGCGACCACTGTGCATTGTGGGTGTACAGCTAACCAGCACTCTGTGTGTTGTGGTGGACCACTCTGGGGGATGGGTGTAGTGATGCTGGGCATGAGGTTGCTCCATGGGTGGGGTCATGCAAATGTGTCCGTGACACTGCGGTGCCTGTTGATGGGCTAGCCCCAGATGTTATGGGGTTTGGGTAGGTGCATGTGGTGAAGCTTTGGATCTGTGTACCCCAATGACCTGTGAGGGTGGATGCGGGATCCATACTGTGTGGTGGCCACTGACATGGTAGTATGTGTCCTCCTCTCCCTCTCCAATGCTCCTCTCCCTCTCCACTGCACCTCCCCTCACCTCCTCACCCTCACGCCTGCTCCTTACCACACCTCCTCTCCCACATACCTGCTGCTCACCTCACCTTTCCTCTCCTCTCCGCACCTGCTATCAGCCTGACCAATTGCTCTCCACGCCTGCTCTCCACCTCGCCTACACAAAACCCTCAGCGTTTATAACGTGTGGTGGCCTTTTTTTTTTTTTTTTAACTTTTATTTTCATTTTACAACAAACAAAAGAAACAACGCACTAAAGGAGACAAAACAAGGATACAATAAGGAAAAGCAAACCCAATTACCCCCCACCCCCATGCTTCTTCTCTAGCCGATTATGTCAGCATGTGAGCGCTTCAAAACAACAGTGATTGTACATCAAAACGAACACAAGAGTATCTACGATACAGTATGAGCATGGGACAGATATATATACAAATTTAAACAGTCAGATGAGAGCATTTAGCAGAGCGAACATAGTCATTGAGCATCTTCCATTTAGACAAATGATGAGGAGTCTGAACGGGAGCAGCAAACATACGAGGTATTTGTTCATATTTACTGTAGAGACAGACATGATTCCACCATTCATTGGGGCTCAGATGGGAGCTATTTTTCCAGTATTTCGTAATTAGGGAAATAGCTATGCCAAGCATAAAGTCCAAGAGAAAGTGAGCCGTTTCTGGAAGAGAGGGGATCCCCGCAGCCGAGCGAAGTCCCACAATCCTCCAAGAAAGGGGCTCTTGAAAGTGCAAAATAGACTGGATACGACCCCAGACCCGACGCCAGTAATACTGTAGTGCGGGACATTCATACATGACATGAGGTAGTGTACCTATGGCCGCATGGCATGTCCAACAGCTATTGCCCTGAGTGGTGTTCCATTTGGCTAATCTGTCAGGAGTGTAAAAACACCGGTGGGCTAGAAAGAAGAGTGTCTGAGTGAGTGAGGCGGATCGAGAAACCCGTGTCACTCTACTCCAGACAAGGCTCCATTGCTCCGGGGTCAAAGTTACATGCAATTCTCGCTCCCATGCTTTCTGCGCTATAGGGGTATCTCTAATCATAGCATTACATAAGGTTTTGTAAAAATTAGATGCTACACCCGATGAACTACCGAGAGATCGGATAGTTTCCGACCAACCTTGTGTAGGGGATGCCGATGGCGGGAGCACCTTAGCACTTCGAAGGCAATGCTGAAGTTGCACCAACTGAAAGTAGTGTTTGGCTGGGAGACCAAATTCAATTTGCAATTCACTAAAAGTTTTCCATCGACCATCATGGAACAATTGGTTAGGAATCCAAATGCCCCTAGTGTACCAGGGGCTCCACGCCATCGGTTTATTTTGTATTCGAAATCGAGTATTGTACCAAAGCGGAAGCCTGTCTAACGGACAGAGTCGGGAGTCTAAAGATTGCACAAGAGTATTAAAGGCACCTAAAGTGTCTAAAAGCATTGGTGGATAGTGGGAGTCTGATGGGAGAGTCATACCAGGAAGAAAAGTAAGAGGAATCGGTTTGCAAAGGTCCTCCTCTATGTCTAGCCACACGGGTCTGCTCGGTACAAGATCTTCCAGCCAACGAGCGCCTTGTTTGAGAAGAAAAGATTGATGGTATTTCAGGAAATCAGGGAATCTGACACCCCCATTTTCCTTATCTGCTTGCAGCTTATGTTTCGCTATCCTAGGTGTCTTATTTTGCCATAGGAATCTAGTCAGAAGGCCCTCTATATCTTTATATGTACGTCGAGGTAAAAGACAGGGCAACATTTCTAAAATATAATTCACTTTCGGAACTATCATCATTTTTATGGTTTCTAGGCGACCCCACCAGGTAAGTGTTAAAGGAGTCCAACGATGAGTGAGCGCCCGGACTTTAGAAGTTAAGTCTTTGGCATTAAAAGAGATAGTGTCTTCCAAAGGAGAGCAATAGTGAACCCCAAGGTATTTGACCATGCGAGGTTGCCATAAAAAGGGGAAGGGTTGCATATCTGCCTGATGAAGCAAAGAATTTAGTGGGAAGGCTACCGACTTGGTCCAATTTATCTTATAACCGGAAAGTTGTGAGTAGTTACCAATTTGCTCTAGGACAACCGGTACTGAATCTATAGAAACAAAGAGCATAAGGTCATCAGCATATGCTGAAATTTTGATTTCCCTATGAGAGAAGGGGACTCCATGAATCTCCTCCGATTGCTGGATTAGTAAGGCTAAGGGTTCAAGTGCAAGATCGAAAAGAAGTGGAGACAGTGGGCATCCCTGGCGAGTACCGCGTTGAAGGGGAAATGGCTGAGACTTTAAAGCATTAGCACATATACTGGCTGTAGGCTGTGCATACATGGTGCGGAGATAACGGAGAAAACCTTCTCCAAATCCGTACCAGCGGAGGACTGCAAACAGGAAGGGCCATTCTAAGCGATCAAAGGCCTTCTCAGCATCAAGGGAGAGGCCAACAAATGGGCGATCAAGATTAACTGCGGCAGTCAGTACATGACATAGAGTCCGAGCATTGTCAGCAGTTGATCTACCAGGAATGAAACCGCATTGATCTGGGTGTATTAAGGTAGACATCCTATCAGAGAGCCGGGTGGAGAGAATGGTGGCAAATATTTTATAGTCCGCGTTTAGAAGGGAAATTGGACGGTAATTAGCTGTTAGTTGCGGGTCTCTCCCCTCTTTCTCAAAGACTACTACATTTGCCATTGAAAAGGACCCAGAAGGGGAACCCTCCTCGGCCAGAGCAGAAAAATAAAGTTTCAAAACTGGAGCTAAGTCAGCGTTAAAGGTTTTGTAAAATTCAGCAGGGAGACCGTCTGGGCCTGCAGCTCGACCAGTGGCACATTTCTTGATAGCAGAGTGAATTTCTGATAAAGTGAAGGGTTTGTCCATGGCCACTCTATCTTCGTCAGATAGGGTCGGTCTTTGTACCCCTGTAAGTAAGCGTTCAAATGCTTCTGGCTCAAAATCACATTCAGATTGATAAAGCCGAGTATAAAAATCACGAAAGAGTTCTAAGATTTCTGTATCTTTAGTGACCAAGCCCCCCCCCCCCGACGGATTACGGAGGGCGGTAACACGCTTGGCTTCTTTTTGACCTTTTAGGGCATTTGCTAACAATTTGCCAGCACGGTTATTTTCCCGGTAATATATCCCTTGTTGTGATTCAATATTTTTAGCAGCAGCAGTATACAGAAGCTGATTGTATTGAAAACGCAAGCGCTGTAAGCGGAGTAAAATACATGGGTCAGTGCGGGACGTGAGGAGACGCTCCCCAGCTTGTATCTGCTGCTCTAGAATCAGTAAGTGCTGCTTTCTTTGTTTCCCCTGCCGAATTTGATAGCTAGTGATAGTTGCGCGGATAGATGCCTTAAAGCCCTCCCACCAAGCCCAGTTCGCTGTGTCATGGGGTGAGTTAAAGTGAAAATAATCTTGAATAGCGGCCTTTATATCAACCTGAAAATCCTTTTGAGCCAATAGGGATCTATCAAAAAACCAAGCTCGGGGAGAATCGTCACGCGCAGTGACATGTAGTGATAAAGATATGGCAGCATGATCTGAGATATGGAGAGGATGAGTCCTAGCCGTGTCCACTTGAGAAATCAGTGCTTTGGAAATGAGAAAGAAATCTATCCTAGATTGTGAGTGGTGGGGGGCAGAGAAAAAGGTGAACTCTAAGTCGGAGGGGTGAAGCAGCCTCCATATATCTACCAGCGCAAGATCTTGCATCAGAGCTGTAAGGGTAGCAAGACTCTTGGGTGGACTACTCGTTCTAGGCGGTTGTCTATCTATCAACGGGTCTAACACTTGATTGAAATCACCACCAAGTATTAATGGAGTATTGGCAGAGGCCTGTGCCAACTGCGCAATACTCGCATAATAAGCAGGGTTGTCCACATTCGGGGCATAAATACAAATACACGTGAATTCACTATCTCCAACCTTAAGGTGTACACGGGCCCATCTACCCTCCTTATCAGAGCTAGTATCCATTACAGTAGCTTGCAAAGACTTCTTAACCAAAATGGCTACCCCACACCGTTTGGAAACGGCGGGAGAATAGGCAGCCACCGTGTAAGGCTTAGCATTGAGTTTCAGTGTTTCAGCAGAGTTTAGATGCGTTTCCTGAAGAAACACTAAATCAGCATGCTCATGGCTGAGATAGCTAAGGATTTTCTTTCTTTTGATGGGACTATTGATGCCTTTTACGTTGAGCGATAAGATTTTACATAAGGCCATTCAGAAAAGTTAAAAATTCTGAGCATGATAGCGCACATAATTTCACTATGCCCCTCATATTATCTGTATCTGACTGTACACATGACATGAAAGAAAATAAACTAATATAATACAATGAAGCGCCCCACATTAAAAAAGGAAAACCGCTGTGCGGTGGAGAAGAAGCAGAACCCCAGAAATTACTGGCGACCATGTGTCTGCGGGGAGAAACCCCAGAGAAGGCCGAAATTGAAAACATATAACCTGTGAAACTGTGCGTGCTCCGAATCCAACCGAGGCACACATCATGGAGGGATAAGAGACCAAAATAACAAAAGGTCATATAGAGAAAGAAAGAAAGTCCAGGTAGTCTCTGTGCTGGGCTGTGACCGCCGCTTCGGGCCCTTCAAAATGGCGGATAGAGACGGCAAATAATAAGTCCAAGTTGTTGAATTAGCGCATCTGCTCTGCTTCTTTGGAGTCTAAAAATGTTGATAGTAGATCAGGATCTTCGAATGTCCTGGTTTGGTTGTGGAGAGTCACTCGAAGCTTCGCTGGATACAACAGGCCAAAGCGAGCCTGTAGCTGTTGAAGTCGAGGGCGAAAAGCAAGGAGTTTCTTCTGACGGTCAACTGTAGGCTTTGCCAAATCAGGGAAGAAGGAGACTTTGTGACCTTCAAATTCCAAATGATGATTCGCCCGGGCAGCATTTAAAATTTGTTCCACTTGTTGATATCGTAGCAATCGAAAAATAATAGGCCGGGGGGTCGTGCGGTTGAGCGCCATGTGGGTAGGAACACGGTGTGCTCGGTCGATTTCCAGTTCTTTATGAAAAGTGATCTTCAGCAACGAGGGAAGAGTTTTGAGCAGGAATTCTCTCATATCTCCTGTTTCCACCCCCTCCGGTATTCCAATGAGCCTCACATTGTTGCGACGGGCTCGATTATTGCTATCTTCTAACTCCTTTTGAAGATTCTGTATCTGGCGCTCAGCCTTGTCCAGTTTGCCCAAGCGAACCGCGTGCGAGTCGAGGACCCCCGCCATGTTGTCTTGCCGTAATGAAAGACTTTCAAGTCGGTCCTGGAGCACTCCAAAATCTTCTCGCATGGCTCGAAGCGCTTCTCCATTGGACTGCACCAATTCCTTCACGCCGCGTATTTCCTCTAAAATCTCCAGGTGCATTTCGGGGTTTTCACGGAGTGGAACCATCTTCTGTGGGGAAGACACCTCTGTTTTGGAGCGTTTTCCGTGTGAAGAAGAAGGAGACCCGAAGTCCAAGCGCGCTGGTTTATGGGCCGCCATCCCCCCCGAGGTACCCCGGTAAGCTCGGAGCAAAATAGTAAGTTTGTAGAGATATTAAGTCAGGATTCTGAGTAGGCCTCTCGGGAGCTTCAGCGCGAAGCGTCTTACCCGCTGGACATCAGGCTCCGCCCCCAGCCGTGTGGTGGCCTTTTTATGCGTTTTACTCCGGGGTGCAGGGTTACAGGCATTGCGCATGCACTGCGGTGTGTGTGCACAGTATGCACATGCGCTGTGGTGTGTGTGCGCTATGTGGGCATGTGCGGCGACACAGCGTACCACTCGCACATGCACAGCGGCACATTGCGCATGCGCCATGCTAGGGGCCGCTGTATTTATTTATTTATTTTATTTTTATTTCTTATATACCGCGCTATTATAATCAGTGCGGTTTACATTTGAACAGAACATACAAGAATGCAACAAGTTACATCAAGTTTTTTACATTGAACAGGTAAAGTAAACATGGAAGAAAAACTGAGGGAAACTATGTACATATTATATACAAATCATGGATACTCTTACGAAGGAAATCTAGAAAGCTTTACCTAGAGGCCTGGGCTCATGGGTCAGAGAAGCAGATAGGGGAAAAAGTTGGTTATCCATTATCTACAGGAGGATAATCTAAGGGACGGGCTAGGTAGGGAAGTAAGGTGATGGCAGTATGAATACCAGGACTGGTGTCAGGGTAATGTTGTAAGAATAGGTGGTGTTTGAGGGCTTTTCGGAATAGCGCCAGGTTTGAGATGGCCCGGATTTCAGCTGGGAGGGCATTCCATGCCATAGGTGCAAAAATGGAGAAGGCTCTACTTGCTGTTGACTTCCTACATTTTATCAATAATTTCGGGACTTTGAGTGTATTCATCGATGTGGATCTCCTGGTTCTGTTGTCTGGTGTGCTGTGGAGAAGTTCACTGATGGGCGTGGGGGGATGGTTCTTAAGGGCCTTGAATGTGATGACTAGAGCCTTGAAATGGATTCTGGCCCGCAGCGGAAGCCAGTGTAGGTTCTTTAGAACTGGCGTTATGTGGTCTGACCTTGAGAGCCCTGCCAGTACCCTTGCAGCTGAGTTCATGGCAAGTCGTAGCGGGTTAAGAGTCAACTGTGGAAGTCCAAGTAGGATAATGTTAGCAAAGTCGAGGTGTGAGATGACTAAGGCTTGGAAGATTGAACGGTAGTCAGGGAAGTCAAGGAGTGGGCGGAGATGGCGTAGTAATTGGATCTTATGATATATTGCTTTAGTTGTGTTTATGACATGTGCTGACATGTCAAGACGCTGGTCGAGGGTAATGCCCAGGTAGCGAATTGTACATTTGGACTTCAGTTCAATATTATTGACTAGGAGTGAGGAAGGTGGCGTGAACTTCTGGTTTCGTGAGATGAATAGTACGTCTGTTTTGCTGTGGTTAATACGTAGATTTTGAGAGAGGAGCCAATCTGCTACCGCTTCAAAGCATCTTGTAATTGGAGAGAAGTCAGGTTGATCGATTTTAAACTGTGTGTACATGAGGATGTTGTCTGCATAGGCAAGGCATTGGGCATTGAAGGAATGGATTAAAGCACAGATGGGCTGCATGTAGATGTTAAACATTAATGCAGAGAGGGAAGATCCCTGAGGTACACCTTGCTTCAGTGAAAATGGTTCAGAGGTCTTGGAACCTGCTCTGACTTGTTGCCATCTGTTACACAAATAGGATTTACACCAGGCTAGTGCTGAGCCTTGTAGTCCTTTATCTTTGATGTGAAATAAAAGTGTTTCGTGATTCACTGAATCGAAGGCGGCTGCTATGTCTAAGAAGATAAGGATGAATCCATGGTTGATATTGTCAATTCCTGTGACTAGGTAGTTGAAGAGGGTTGTGAGGATGGTGTCCACGCTGTGAGCTTCCCTGAAGCCATGTTGGGATGGGTCCAGTGGTGCAACAGTATCAACATGGAGTTGGATTTGTCGCTGGAGGGGGGGTCTGTGCATGATGCCCATGATTAGGTGCCCACACAGCGGACAGCGCCTACAACATTCCTCTGGCATCTTCTGTATTCACCATGATGTGGTGTTGCTTTTTTCTTCCTCCGGCAGTCCCTAGCAGACACTTTCTGCAGACAGACGGTAGGTTGCATCTTGGATCTTTTGCAATTGACATCATCCATTCTATGCTTGCATTTTGTTATGTTTTTCAGGGAGTTATTCTGTGGGGTCACTATGCACCAACGCTGATGGACATGGGGTGGAGCAGTGAGGAGCCTGTATGACATGTGCATGGACATGACCACACATTTCCACAACATGCACTGTGTTATGTGTTGTGCTAATTTCATGTTTGCATGTCTGGTGTTGCATTCTATACATATTGCTGTCTGCCTACCCTAGTGTTCTGTGCAACATACCATGACAGTATTTCTCCTTTTCTGATACAAGGCAGAGCACACACACTGCACATCGACTACACTGCATCTGCAGGCACCATCACCCAAGTGTCTGTAAACCACAACAAGACCATGCAGCTATCCCTGGGATATGGTGGCATAGGATGGCTGACCTCTGCATGTGGCCCACATGCCTATGTTAGACATTAATGTTGGACTGCTACATTGGGCATAGGTGGCCTGTCCTACACAACGTTGCTGCCATGCTCTGGCTAGGTGTGGGGTTTATCGCAGGGGACATACATGACCTTTTGTGTTCTGTAGCAGATTGGGATGTACCACTTGCATATGCAAGCCCAGGGATTCATGGACAGTCTTCACAGGACATGTTGGTTTGCAGAGGCTATTTGCACTATGGACACTGTGTACAGGCCCCTACGTGTGCAGCAGGGACTGACATACTTGCTGCATGTTGAACATCCATCTGACATTGTGCTACTGTATGTTGCCTATGTGTGTGACCTGCACCGCAGGATATCCTCATCTATTTAGTACACCAAGAGCATACAGCCAAGAATGTATCCTTGAAGGATACTACCAAAAGCAGAGAGATTCCAAAAAAGAGTAAAATAGCCCAAATGCCCTCGAGTATGGAGCAGACAGAGCTTAAAGATCCCAAATTACCCATGTCTACCAATAGCCAAATTAATATGAATAAAATACAGTCTCTAAAATGCTTGTATGCAAATGCTAGAAGTCTAAAAAATAAGATGGGAGAGTTAGAATATATAGCACTAAATGAGAGGTTAGATATGATTGGAATATCAGAGACATGGTGGAAGAAGGACAACCAGTGGGACACTGTGATACCTGGATACAAACTATATCGTAATGATAGAGCTGATCAAATTGGTGGAGGGGTTGCACTCTATGTTAGAGAGGGCATTGAGTCAGAAAGGATTAAAGTTTTGCAGGAAACAAAATTTGCTGTAGAATCTCTATGGATTGAAATTCCATGTAAAAAGGGAAAGGCGATGGCAGTGGGGGTGTACTATCGACCGCCTGGCCAGAATGAACAAATGGATGATGAAATGTTCAAAGAAATCAAGGAAGCTAACAAAAGTTACAGCGCAGTAATAATAATGGGTGATTTCAATTACCCCGGTATAGACTGGGTCAGTGTCACGGCAGGACATGCTAGGGAGATAAAGTTCCTAGATGACATAAATGACTGCTTCTTGGAGAAGCTGGTTCATGGACTGACCAGAGGGGAAGCCATATTAGACCTAGTCCTTAGTGGAACACCATATCTAGAGCAAGAGATAAGGGTGTTGGAGCCACTTGGCAAAAGTGGTCATAGCATGATCGCCTTTGATTTAATTATGGAGGAGGGATAGTAAGGAAATCCACAGTACTACCTTTTAACTTTCGAAAGGGAGACTATAATAAAATGAGGAAAATAGTTAAGAACAAAATAAAAGGAGCAGTTGCAAAGGTTAAAGACTTACATCAAGCTTGGGTGTTGTTGAAAAATACTATCTTGGAAGCCCAGACCAGCTGTATTCCACGCTTTAAGAAAAGTGGAAGAAAGTCCAAAAAACTGTCAGCATGGTCAGAGAGACTGTTGTTGCCAAAAAAGCATCTTGCAGGAAATGGAAAAAAGAGCCAAACGATGAAACCTGGAAACAGCACAAGCACTGGCAAGTCAAATGCAAGGCATTGATAAAGCAGGCAAAGGGAGAATTTGAGAATAAGCTTGCTGCCGAAGAAAAAACGCGAAATAAAAATTTTTTCAAGTACATTTGTAGCAAAAAACCTGTGAGAGAGTCAGTTGGTCCATTAAATGATAGAGGAGTTAAACGGGCACTAAGAGGCGACAAGGCGATAGCGGAGAGACTGAATGAATTCTTTGCTTCCGTATTTACTGAGGAAAATGTAGGGATGTTACCCATGACTGAAGTGGTATTTAAAGGTGCGGAAGAATTGAAGGAAATATCGATACATCGGGAAGATGTATTACAACTATTAGATAAACTGAAGAGTAGCAAATCACCTGTGCCGGATGGTATACATCCAAGGGTATTGAAAGAACTGAAATATGAGATTGCAGACCTGCTATTAGTAATCTGTGAACTATCATTAAAATCATCTCTAATACCTGAAGATTGGAGGATCGCCAATGTAACACCAATTTTTAAAAAGGGTTCCAGGGGTGATCCGGGAAACTACAGACTGTTGAGCCTCACGTCAGTACCGGGAAAAATGGTAGAAACCATCATAAAGAATAAAATTACTCAGCATGTAGATAGTCATGGCCTAATGGGAGATAGCCAACATGGCTTTAGACAAGGAAGATCTTGTCTTACTAATCTGTTATGTTTTTTTGAAAGTGTGAATAAACATGTGGACAAAGGTGAATTGGTTGATATAGTGTATCTGGACTTTCAGAAAGCCTTTGACAAGGTCCCTCATTAGAGACTTTTGGCAAAACTAAAGAGTCATGGGATAGGAGACAGTGTATTACTGTGGATCAGGAACTGGTTAAAAGATAGAAAGCAGAGGGTTGCGCTAAATGGCCAATTTTCCCAATGGAGAAAGGTGAATTGTGGTGTACCCCAAGGATCTGTGCTGGGTCCACTGCTGTTTGACATATTCATAAATGACCTGGAAAGTGGAATAACGAGTGAGGTTATCAAATTTGCAGATGACACAAAACTATTTAAAGTTGTTAAAACCCAAGAGGATTGTGGAAAATTGCAAGAGGATCTTGATAAATTGGAAGACTGGGCATGAAAATGGCAGATGAAATTTAATGTGGACAAGTGCAAAGTTATGCACCTAGGGAAGAACAACCCAAACTATGGTTACACAATGCAAGGTTCCACATTAGGTACCACCAGCCAGGAAAAAGATTTAGAAATCATTGTGGATAACATGTTAAAACCCTCGGCCCAGTGTGCAGCGGCGGCCAAGAGAGCAAATAGAATGCTAGGTATCATAAGGAAAGGAATGGAAAATAAAACAAAAGATATTAGAATGCCTCTATATCATTCCATGGTGAGACCGCACCTTGAATATTGTGTGCAATTCTGGTCGCCATATCTTAAAAAGGATATAGCGTTATTAGAAAAGGTTCAGAGAAGAGCCACCAGAATGGTAAAGGGGATGGAAGGATACTCCTATGAAGAAAGGCTAAAAAGGTTAGGGCTCTTTAACCTGGAAAAGAGACGGCTGAGGGGAGATATGATAGAAGTCTATAAATTAATGAACGGAGTGGAACGGGTAAACGTAGATCGATTGTTTACGTTATCAGAATATAGAAAGACTAGGGTACATGCAATGAAGCTACAAGGTAAACTATTTAAGACTAATAAAAGAAAATATTTTTTCACTCAACGTGTAATCAAACTCTGAAATTTGTTACCGGAGGACGTAGTAAAAGCTGTTAGTGTAGCTGGGTTTAAAAAAGGTTTGGACAAGTTCCTGGAAGAAAGGTCCATAAACCATTATTAAGAAGGGACACAGGATATCAATGCTTGACCCAGAACAAACATTGCGGAACCTGTGTTTTTTGGGGAAACTGCTAGGTATGTATGACCTAGATTGGCCACTGTTGGAAACAGGATACTGAGCTTGATGGACCTTGGTCTGACCCAGTATGGCATATCTTTTGTTCTTATGTGGCCAGGGGTGACATAGTATAGGTCCTCTGGTATTTGTGGGGCTACCCTACACTTGAACATGACACAATATTTACCACCACACCACTTTGATGTGCGCCAACATCTTCGGTCAATATTTGCCATCACCACGTGTGCTACAGTGCATGTGGGGCATCACTGTGTCATTGTTTACCTTACACGTTCCAAGTGCATGTGACTGAATATGTTGGTACACCAGGGCATGTGGCAGTGTGGCTTCTGTGATGGTTACTGGGCCATGTTTGACCTTTCTTTCAGCCTCTATGTACAGATTAGTGTGTTTGGTTAGTGTACAGATGTGCCGCTCTACATTGATTTATAGACATAGCAATGCATGTCCACACAGTCTTCTTTATCTCATGACATTCCAGGACTCACATTGCACCAGTAATTTGGTAGTGTGTCAGTGTGGGTGTGCATGTTCGTCCTTCATGGGTGCATTCCATGTGCCGTGTTATATGTATATGCATACTGTCTTCACAACGCCCATTGCAGCAGACCTTCTGCATAGTTTTATCTCTGTATGTGTGATAGTTTGCATTTTCTGTATTATCTGGGATCATGTTCCTCTTGTACTTGTTACCATATCCGGATTTGGCATTTGCACAGTATTGTTTTGGAAGTATGTGGCACTTTATTTGTTATATTACGCATTATGCAACATCTGTGACGTGTATATATGTATGTGTGTGTGTGCAGTTGCAGAGATTTTGATATGTATGCTTTGGCAGGTTTGTGCCACCTGTTTTTTGAGGGCAGATATGTTTTCGTTATACCTTCATGACTGGTGTGTGTTGGGCTGTTATCATGCCCTGCCTACTGTCTACATGCACACATATGTGAAAAAGGCATTTGGGGCATGCAGCAGCATGTGGTGGGTGTGGGGATACCGCATAGTACACACCATGCACATACTGCATATTATCTGTACTGCTCATCATCTGTGGGGGGGCCAGTGACTTGTATGCGACATGTGGGTAGCTGGCCTACTCAATGTGGTTTCAGTTTGTTCACTGTAAAACAACTAGCTTCATATCATGACAGGCAGTATATATGATATGTCCACTAACTTTCCAAAATAAAATATATGTCTTTTGTCTCTGCTGCTGATTCAACACACTGACGCACGTATTTCTTGATTTACTGGTGATGTACATGGCCCACCTGTGCTCACATCCATGTACAGTGGCAGCTGTCTGCCACGTCAGGGTGTTATGAGTTCCCATACACACATTCCCTTTATGGAACATATTTGCATGGCCCTTGTAGTGGTGGTTTGGGATAGTGGTTACAGATGTGTATTGGCACACCATAGGTTGTGGGTTTGATTCCCACTTGCTTTTCCTTTTTCCTTGTGCTGTGCTAACCTGACCTTGAGCTGGCTGCAGCTTCATCAGCTCTCCTTTACACCCTTCCATCGCTTCTTTCTACAGCACAGTGTGCCCCTTCTGCAGTCTATGTGCCGCATATTAGCTGCTACATATGATTATTGCTTTGTACTGTCCATGTGGCTGGTATGCTCAGGTGACTGTTATTGCTGTTGTTGAGCTGATCTGTCCCAGCTTCTGTTTGCAGGTTCAATGCTTCTTTTCAGTACTATTTCCCATTTTGCCCTGCTACATACAGCATCCCCTGCCGCCCTTTGGGTTCCTTTTCCTTGCTATTTTGCATGCTTTTTGGACTGCCTAACACTTTATTGTGTGTGTGCATTTGTGTATATGTGGCTCTCATCCCAATTGCAGACTGTGATATGCGCTGTACACAGCTCTTCTACATGTGCATTACATCATGGTTACTGTTGGGGTTGCCTTTTCCTGGCATACAGCAGTCTTTTGATGTGGGGTCATGCAGTGTTGCTGTATGCAGCCTTTGCTGTTTGACTCACATTGGTGGGGTAGGCATGCTGGTTTTTGCATTAACTTATGTGCTAGTGGTCATGGGTTCAATCCCACAGAGGGCCTCCTTTAGTCAGAATGTGCAGCACAACTCCCTTTTGTGGCTGCGTCAAGCAGACATATATCGGAGATCAGTGTTTAGCATACAGACCACCCTCACTTCATTTGTGTGACCTATGGTGCCCTATATAGTGCCTTGCCTGTGCTTTTACCCTGCTCCAGTATGCACAGCAGATTGTTGGTGCAGTGACCTGCAGTTGTTGTGTGGCCAGCCATTGCTGTGATGGATGCCATAGAGGCATAGCAAGGTGGTTAGTACACTTACTTTACAGCCAGTGGTCATGGGTTTGATTCCTGTGTGTTCTCAGTTTTTCTGCCTGTCCTACACAACTATTTTTCCTTCCTCTAACAGTCATATCTGTGTTTATGTTTATGTTTATTGATTTAATATACCGCTCTACAAATATATATCAGAGCGGTTTACATGGTACATGGTACAAAAAACAAAGAAATCATAAAGTGAAAAGAGGAAAGGAAATTACAATATTAACAGGAAAGCAAACCAGTCAGAACCAAACAACAGGACAAGAGGAGAAAAGAGGGGAAGTGGGAAGAGAAGGGGTGAGGTCTACACAGAGGGGTCAGGGAGATCGAAGGCAAGGGCAAAGAGATGGGTTTTGAGTTTGTTCTTGAAGGCAGTATGTGTCTGTTCAAGTCGGATGGAGGAGGGGAGAGAGTTCCATAGGGCAGGGCCAAGGAAAAAGAAAGCGGAGGAATGAGTAGACTGAAGGTGGGCCTGGGCAGGTGAAGGGAGGTGAAGGCGGTTGAGGTGGAAGGACCGCAGGGAACGAGATGAGGTATGAAAATGGACAAGGTCAGCGAGATACTGAGGGGAATGGGAGTAGAGGACATGGTGCAGGATTGTCAGAACTTTGAAGTGAATGCGAGATTTGACAGGAAGCCAATGGAGGTGGATGAGCAAAGGTGTAACATGGTCACAGGGGGAGGAGTGGAAAATGAGACGGGCAGCAGTGTTTTGGATGCGATGAAGGCGGTGAAGTTGAGTGGCAGGGAGACCAGCTAGAACAGAGTTACAAAAATCAACATGAGACATGACCAGAGAAGGAAGAAGGGTGGTGAGTGCAGATGTGTGTGGTGGCACATGATAGCCTCATCACAGTTGCCAAGCATCCTTCTGTCTATCTATCTGTCTCTGCCAGCTGTGTGGCGCCATGCCCTAATGTGTGGACTACTGCCCCATGTCCTGTGCTGTGACCCTTTTCTGCATTGCGGCTCTTCATGCTTGCCTCTCGTGTGTATGTTCGGCATGGCACTGCTACTCCTCTGTCCCCTGTTATGCTGCCACCTCTACGTGCTCTGGTGGACACATTTTCGCATCCTCTGCCACACACTCTCATGTTGGAACTTTACATCACCATCACCCTATACATCAGTCCAGCTGCCTCCGATATGTTTCTGCACTTTTCCAGCTGCCACATGAGCTGCACACAGATTTGACAGGTCCATCATCTCCACCATGTGATACCCTCCAGACGTTGTTGTTTGGCTTTCCTTGGTACTCTGTGCAGTGGTAGGGTTACATCTGTGTTTGGGCCATACTTTTTGTGCTATTCAACTTGGGACTCCTTACTGTCACTGGCCACCTTTTCAGGCGTCACCTTGCCCTCCTTTGGGCATCTTTCGATGCACCTTAGTTTTCACCAGCTCATGGGGCACCTTATATGGTGCCTTGGAGGGTGGTAAACTATGGCGCATCATAGGGCACCTTAGGGTGGGTGCCCTAATATGCGCATCAGGTTACTGCACTGCAGCATGGGTTTTTCGATTGGCAGCACACACTGTTCAGATATGTCTGGTACATGCATTAAAAGGAATTGTCTTGGACTGCCATACTGTATGCACCCAGGGGGATTGAACTCATGACTGTTGTCTCAGCAAGCATTGTATTAGCCAGTGTACTACACCTCTGCAGCTGTTAGCACAGCACTTCTACATACTTAGGCTTACGGCACGCAAACATGCAGCGCCACACACTATCGCACGAAAATGGCAAGGCGTCCTCTATCGCGCGATACACGGCTTAACGCTGGAATGCCCACTTCCTTATATGGGATTCTTCACGTTAGGGCTACAACTAGCGCTAGTAACATTAAGAAGGTTTAGTAAACATACCCCTAAGACTTTTGATGATCCAGGGGAGTTGCACGCCTTCTTGGAAGATAAAGATCTGGTGTTGATGCAGTGATAACCTTGTCTTGCAATCAGTGGTGGTCATAAGCCTACAGAGTTCTCTAAAGCTCTTTTATATGGGCGCTTTGACAGAGTCTGAGGTCGTGGAGTTGTGATTTGAATCATGCAGAATTGACATTCAATGTGGCTCTCTCAGGGTAACTACAGAGTATCACTCTGGTTACACTGTCTTTCTCTTTTGTTCTTTGCTCTATTTTCTTTTATGTTTCTTGTTTTCTGTGCATTTGGGTTAGATTGGAGAGTGTCAGGGCATGGATAGTCATTGTGGTTCTTATATGTTTACATATAGCCTTAGTGGTTATACAGTGTATGGGGAGGGGCCGTTTTGCCCTAGTATTTTAGAGCCTTGGCGTTTTGGGACATTATTCTGGTTGTGGGAAGTGATCTGCACAAGAAGCCTTATTTAGCAGGGGAGGTGAAATAAATTAGCTAATTATACCCTCCATGCCTGTCTTGTCCCTTTGGGCTCACCCACTAAGTTCAGAGTTAGTATAGCCCCCCAGGGTTTAGGTGTCTTTTGATGGTTAGAATCATGTGTGTGTGTGTGGGGGGGGGGGGGGGGTTGGGCAATCTGTTACAAGGTCTATGACCAAGGATTGGTATTTCTGCTTGTATTTTTTCTTTGGGCTATAAACGCTGCTTCAATTCTGGGTGCTTCAAAGATGTGGATTAACATTGCAAAATCATATGTTGCAACCTGGTATGTTTCTGTAACAATTGTCTATTGCAGTGTGCTATATTGTCACTATGTTTTCCTTTAAGATAGTTTCACTGAACGTTAAGGGCATTAACAAACCCATGAGGAGGAAAAAGATATTTTTATATGGGCGCAAGGAGTGTGCGGACATGCTATATTTACAAGAGACACATTTGAATGCAAAGGAGTCTTTAAAATTAGATATTAATCCCTTTTCACTTGTGTCTTTCTCAGTTGCTAATCATAAAAAAACCGGGGTTGCCATTCTAGTAAGGAAATCTTTATCCCCTACTGTGCTGCAAACCCAGATCTGATATAAAAGAGTGCTGGGCAATGGCTGCTATCAAGATAGGACCCACTGAACTGGCCTTAATCAATATCTATGCACCTAACATAGACTGCCCTACTTTCTTTGGCTCCATAGCGGCTTTAGCAGAAGAGGTGTCCAGATACTCAACTATTATGGGTGGAGACTTCAACCTCATGCTAGACCCTTTGTTGGACAGGAATCCTGTAAGAACTAATAAGGTCCCCAGAGCACACCCTGTTCTTTTGTCACTAATGCAAGAATTAAGCCTGGTAGACATATGATGGTTGCAGCATCCTGTTGATAAAGAGTACACTTTTTTCTCTCCCCTCATAACTCGGTATCGCGCATAGATTTTTTCCTAGTCTCTAAGGGACTATGTTCCAGAATCAGTGAATCCAATATTCATGCGACTCATGTTTTTGATCATGTTGCAATCTCAGTCTCCCTATTAGACTCAACGAGCTGCCCATCTCATACACATTGGCATTTTGACAGAACTCTTCTTAGCAATCAGGAGTTTTGTGAAAACATTCTAGTGGCTATAGAGGAGTATTTTCATTTTAACTTACACCAGGACACTTCAGGTTGGGCGTGGTGGGAGGGTTTCAAAGCTAACATACGGGCCACCATAACCTGCTTTGCCATATGGCAGGCCAAACAATGCAGAGCATAACTAGAAGCTTTGGATAGGCAGATCAAAGCGGGGGAACGCATCATAGGTCGGAAATCTGATCCTACTATTCTGATACGTTTGTAACATCTTAGATTTAGATATAACTCGATCCTGACCACTGAAGCTTCACAGAATATTCAGGCACAGAAAGGGCGGTATTATTTGGAAGGCAATAGGGCCGGACAGTTATTAGCTAACTCGTTAAAAAATCATAAAGAAGCTTCTCGCATTGCTGCTTTAAGGGATCCTAAGGTGCAACAATTGATTGTCACAGACCCTGAAATTGCAGAAACCTTCCATCAATTTTACACTCAGCTTTACTCCCCAGAAATAGACTTCTCTGAGAAAGCTTTTGAGAAGTTACTGGCTGATGTACAAAGGCCTGCTTTGGATCAGGAAACAGCTGCAGTTCTGGATAGGCAGATCACGGTCATGGAAATTATTCAGGCCATAGACTCTATGCAAATGGGCATGGCTTCCGGACCAGATGGCCTTCCGGTTGAATTTTATAAAACTTTCTCCAAAGTACTGGGTTCATATCTTCAACAATACTATAAGTTTCTGTTAGAAGTGGATACCCAGACTGGAGCGTTTGCCTCTGAAAATATTGTAGTTCTTGAAAAACCTGGGAGAGACCCTCAACTGGTTAGTAATTATAGCCCAATTTGGTACTAAATGCAGATTATAAAATATTTGCTGCTACCTTAGCCGGTCGTCTCTTCAAATTAATTCCTTCTTTGATCCATTTGGATCAAGGTGGCTTCACTGAGGGATGCTCTACAGCTGACAATGCCAGAGTGCTTTGCCATGTCTTGGAAGGTGCAGAAGGAATTGAGAGCCCGTTCGTGGGATTATCTTTGGATGTAGAGAAAGCGTTCGATCAACTAGAATGGCCTTTCTTATTTGCCATCTTAAGGTGGTTTGGTTTTGCTGAGGGACTCCTTAAACTAGTTAAACTTATGTATGCGAGACCAAGCGCTAATATCTCTGTGAATGCGACTCAGTCTAAAGATTTTCTCTTAGGGCGTGGTACCCATCAGGGTTGACCCCTTTCACCTATCCTTTTCAATCTGGCCATGGAACCTTTGGCCCTATTATTGAGACAAAGTTCTGCAGTTAAAGGTGTGCCCTTAGCTGGTATGGAAATAAAGCTTTCTGCTTATGCTGATGATTTATTGCTGTTTACTACGCCCAGTTCAATTCTGACTGTTTTAGAGTTGATAGACCAATATTCAAGATTATCAGGATATAAAATCAACTGGACAAAGTCTGTAGTGTTCCCTTTAAACTCACATGTTTGTAGTGTGGATTTGGATGCTTATCCTTTTGTTTGGGAACCCAAAATGATGAAATACTTAGGAGTTCATTACTGTCATCCTCTTATTGAAACTCTGCAGTATAACGAAGAGACTCTCCTTTCTACAGTGCGAGATATGACTGTGAGATGGTTGCCAGTCTATCTTTCTTGGTGGGGTCATCTTGAAGTGATAAAAATGACTATTACTGCTAAGGTGAACTATGAGTTAGAAATGTTGCCGGTTTTCCTCTCGGATAAAATATATCGTCAAGTGGAGAGGACTCTTGTCCAGTTTCTCTGGAAAAATAAACCTCCTAGAATTCTCTTAGGAAGCTTAAGTCTAAAAATGAGGAGGGGGGGATGTGAACTTTCTTGATTTTCAGGCCTTTCATTGCGCTTTTCTGCTAAAACAGGGTTCAAAATGGGTGGAGAAAGATAAGGGACAACGCCCAGTGTGGCTTGATTTGGAAGAGAGATTGACTGCTCTGTTCCCCTTGAACCTCCTTCCTGGCATGGTGTCTTCAGAGAGGTTGAGGTTCCATAGGGTTATTATGGACACCCAAAGAGCTTCCCAGCAGTTAGCAAGTGTAATTCCCCGGGAGAAATGCTTATCAAAGCTTATACCCATTTGGCACAGTCCTTTTTTAAGAATTCATCAAAGTCCGTTTGCATGAAAACAGTGGTTTAGTAGATGCATTTGGTCCATAGGTCAACTGATATTGGAAGGCAGGTGGAAATCTTTTGTATGTCTACAGCGGGAATATGACTTGCCTAAATCCTTATACTTTCAGTGGATTCAGCTGAGACATTGCATAGAGAAATCCCTTATTGATATCAGATCTCTACCTGAAGAATGGGGGTTGTTAAATGTCATAGATACAGCCCAGCAGGCCTCAGGGGTAGTTTCTTAATATTGTCAATTGGTAGCCCATCGTCCATACATACATTCTATTAGAACTCAGCGAATATGGGAGCATGATACTGGAGATACTCTCTCTCTGGAATCATGGGGGAAGTTTGGGGCAAACTAATTAGAGTCTCTCAATCCGCCTCTTTCTCCCAAGCACTATATTTCTTTGCACACAGAGCTCATTTTACCCCGATAAAGGTTTCCAAGTGGAACAAGTCTATTGGTAATGTGTGTTGGTCTTGTCAAAGGAATGTTGGCATTCTAAGGCATGTGGTATATGACTGCCCTAATGTTCAGTCTTACTGGATTTTGATTTGGAACCAAATCCAAGGGGTTCTAGGATTCAGGGCCACTCTCTCTTGGTCTGTTATAGTTTTCTGGTCAACAACTGGCATCTCGTCGTTACAGAGGGATTGCCATTTCCTATTTGACTTTATGATGGGAGTGGCGCTGGATCTTGTAATTGCTAATTGGAAACATACAGCTGATCTCAGCTGGCACACATGGTAGAATCGTCTATGTCTATGGTGTAAATATGAGCAGATGCCACGATTTGGCACAACTCCTATGCCTTCTACCTTGCTTAAATGGAAACCCCTATATGGATATATATCGAAAGCACAATATGTTGTGAAAAGGGACATTTAATCAATCAATCATGTTTGCACTTGGTATGGGCAATTTTACTGGCGTCATAGCCCTTGTAGGCCTTTCTTCCTTTTTACCTTTTTTATAGCCCCCTTTCTAAGATGTTCACATGATGAGGGGAGGGTTGGTGTTGGGGTGTTGGGGTAGGCTGTTAAGGCCTTTTGTTTTTTGCTTTTATGTTCAAAGGGATGTATCATCTTAATTTGTAACTTTTTGGTGTTTTTGTTGTAATTTGCCTGAAAAGGTAAACAAAGAATTTAAAAAAAAAAAGAAGAAGAAGTGAGATTCATGACAGTCATTGTATGCGCAAAACTAACCCATTTGGAGAAACTGCCCCTACCAGGACCAGACCAAGGGTTTCTGCAGCCCTAGGCAGAAGCCCTGGCTGTGCTGCCCCACCCCCAACTCTGAGCCATGCCGCCCACTCCTGTGCCAAGCCATGCTACCGTCGATTCTGGCTTGAGTGGGGGGCACGGCTCTGCGGCAAGCCATGTGCTTCAGCACACATGGCCTATTGCTTCTGACCCCTCTCCAACATAATTTTGGGGATTCAGAAGTGGCAGGCCAGGTATGCCGAAGCGCATGGCCTGCCGCCGAGCCTAGCCATCCTCCCTGCCAGTGGAATCAGCAGCAGTGGGGGACGGCTCATAAGAACATAAGATATGCCATACTGGGTCAGACCAAGGTCCATCAAGCCCAGTATCCTGTTTCCAACAGTGGCCAATCTAGGTCATAGGTCATAGCATGGGAGGGAGAAGGGCAGTGCGGCTCGTCTCGGTGCATAGGTGGAGGCACAGGCAATGTGTACAGAAGCACATGGCCTGCCGCCCAAGGAGATCTGCTGCTCCAGGCAGCCACCTAGTGGATGGGCTGACCCTGGCCCCGATACAACCACAATGTAGAATCTGCAGCTGCCTACGGCAATAGGTTTCAGGGGGACGTAGCACAGCCCTTGCTTCATAGGAGCCCTTAACTGCTACTAGTGGTGGTGTACTTATTGGCAGATGGTCACATGAGTGCATGCCCAATATTTTTGAGCCTTCTTTCTGTGCCTATTTAACATGTTGTGTGGCAAACCTTGATAAATACAAAGTTGATTTTTGGAGAAGATTTTAACTACATTTTAGAGGAGGCCATGGATAGATAGCAGCACAGAGAGGAATAGCAATGCACGTAAATCTCATCATATTCGTAGTCTGTGTGAGGGATACAAATTATTAGATATATGGTGGTGCACTCTCTACCCGACTGAGAGGAACTACATGCACCTATCTAGAGTGCATGATCCAGGACTGCCTATTGATTACTTTTTGCTCCCAGCTGGACTTTTTGAGAGAGTTAACAGGGTGGAGATAGGCCTCGTGATTACTTTGGATTATGCAATGTTATGGCTGGACTTAAATTGGGGGGTGAGGAGGGGAGTGCACTGGGCAGTTTACCTGGTGATTTCCACTGACAGTGATGGGGGATGTGACTTTCTCCATCTTTTTGAGATCTAGATGGGTGGAATATGAGGAGTTCAAAGTGCAGCACAAGGATAATCCATCCCTGTTCTGAGAGGCTGCTAAACATTTTGAGGGGCCACATTATAGGTTATGTGAGAAAGATGAAGAAAGATGCGAGTAAGCACATAATCCTTCTGGAAAAGACTGTATGTGGAGTGACGACTCTATGCAGCCTGACCTACAACCACTGATAGAGCTCATTTGATAGTGTTACAGGCAGAACTCAATACACTGTTGCATCAGAAAGCCCATAAATCCATCATGTTCTAACAGTATAAAATGTGCTGATTTGGTAACAAAGAAGGTAAATTAATGTTGTCTTTGATTTGCATGGAAGGAGAACAGCGTCCAGTCTGGGTGACCAGAGATGAGATGGGGAGGATCCATATGTTGAAGGATGGTGTTGAGAAGGTATTCCGGGAATTCTATCAGCATTTATACCAAGCAGAACCAGGTGATATGGACAGCGCTAAGCATACCTACAGGATAGGACTTTGTCTAGATTGTCCGCTGAGTAGTTGTCCAAGCTCAATGCCCCTATTAAGGCACAGGAAGTGCAGTAATGCATAAAAAGCCTACAGACCTGTAGAGTGCTAGGCCCAGATGGGTACAGAAGTGAATTCTACTGGATGCTGTCAGAGCAAGCCACTGTCCCACTGTCTGAGTATTATATGGATCTGATACATCGGCAGCAGTTTCCATATGAAACTAACAAAGGCGTCATTATGGTACTACTGAAACCAGGGTGAGATATACTGCAGCTGGGTTCATACTGACCTATCTCACTACTCAATGTGGATATCAAGCTCATTGCAAAGATTATGGTGGATCGACTGGTCCTATATATGCCCCTTCTTGTGCACTGATCACAGGTGGGTTTCATAAGGAAAAGAATATTGTGATGAACATGTGGAGAATCCTGGCCTCTATGCATTTTAGCCTCCAGCATTGCATTTTTTTCTAGGCTCATCAGCTTCATTAATGAGAAAACCTTCAATAGGGTGCACTGGGACTATATGTACTGGGTTCTAGAGGCTATAGGGATCACAGGCTTTTTTTGAGGATGTAGTCCACCTACTGTACTCTGATTTAAAGGGGACCATCTTCGTCAATGGTTCTATTACGTTGGACTTTCTCCTACAGAGAGGCACCTGGCAGGGATGTCCTCTTTCACCCTTGCTATTCATCCTCACCCTTGAGCCTTTATTAGAGAGTTTCTGATCTCACCCTCGTCTGGAAGGTACACAGCTGGGAAAGGAGGAATTTCATGTTTCAGCCTTCATGGATGACATGCTGGTCTATTTAGTAAACCCTAAGAGCTTGGTGGTTATTCTACTTGAAGAGTTTGAGGTGTTTGGAATTTTTTCTAGACTTAAGCTTAACCTAGATAAATCATAGAAACATAGAAACATAGAAACATAGAAATATGACGACCGAAAAAGACCACATGGCCCATCTAGTCTGTCCTTCCATATCAACAACTACAACAGTCCCATATTTACCATCGGAAGCACTCCCCTTACAATCGGCATTGCACACAGAGTGGAAAGGGAATTTTCCTCTGAAATGGGTGGATAGATCTTTGAAATACCTATGGAAGGGCAAGCACCCAAGCTTACAAATTGATGTGCTCCTTGGTACAGAGGTGGGATGGGTTTACCTGATATTGCTAGCTATAATGTCGCTTGTATCTTGTGCCACCTTTAGGACTGGTTTTGGGGCATGTCTGACTACATCCCCGTTGTGCTGGAGGAGGAAATGGCATCTCTGCAGGATCTTAGATACATAGTGCATATGACTAATCCTCACTATTTGCTTACTATTAAAACTAATGGTCTCCTTCATCCGGTATGACAGGTGTGGTGGCAACTCTGCAAGATTGGGCTGGACGGCCACAGCACAACATACTTACTATTATTTGGCAATGGTGATTTTCTGCCGGGGCTGTTTTTGAAGGTTTTCCTTAGATGGCAGGATTTAGGGATATTGGGAGTGGAACAATTGGTTGTGGATGGTAGATCGCTGTTGAGCTTTGTGGCGATGAAAACCCATTATGGGCTGACTGATAAGTATGTGTTCATAAATATACAGGCCCGTAGTTATCTCCATAGCTTATGAGCAGAAGATCTAGTTAGCCACATATGATCGAAACTGGAAGAATTATTTCTATCGAGAGGAGAAGGGTGAGCAAGGATTGCAGAACTACAACAGGCTTATAGTGGACTGGAGAAGCCTTTGACAGTGGATGACCTTGCTGATCAGTGGCATCAAGATATGGATGTCCAGGTGACAGGAGAGGATCTCCTAAAAATGCTTGGATGTATACCGGGGTTGAGCACCAATTCTGAACTTCGAGAAACACAATTTAAAATCCTATGGCGAATGTACTTTGCCCCAAACAGGGCATTTAGAGCAGGGTTTGCAATGTTAGTGGAATAACCATGTTGTACAAATCCGAATGCTACTTTAGGGCACACATTTTGGCAGTGCTCAGTGATTGCTTGGTATTGGGTGAAAGTACATCAATTTGTGGGCAAGGCGTTGGGGGCAACAGTGTGCGGACAGCCACAGGTGGCCATATTGGACATCTGTGAGGCTTTGAAAGATTTCATTGGGGCTGCGCAATACTGGGTTAGGCAAACCCTGCTCATGGTGTGGAAGAACATTTTATGCACATAGCTATCAGTGGAGGGACAATCCTTCTGGCACTGGAGAGATGTGTTGTATAGGATTTTACTTTTGGAACTGGAAGGGACTCAGGAGAACAAACATAGGTGGGACAGGTTTATGGACGTCTCGGCCCATACATCCAGCTCTTATCACTGAGGGCTCAAAGTCAGATCATAAATAAATATTAAATGTGGCGGGAGGTGGCGGTTCAGAGTACATTGACGGAGACAGGTCCCAGCTCCATACAGGCCTGAGGGGACAGGACTGCTAGAATGGTGTCTATATATATATATATATATATATATATATATAAAAGGATGGGAGGAAAGCCCTTTCCTTTCAGGCTTCAGTGCACTGATCTGCTTAAATGAGAGGAACATAGATTAGTGAGATCATAATTTATTTTATTTATTTTATTTATTTTACATTTCTTCTATACCGCGCTGTTTTAGATCAGCGTGGTTTACATTCAACATCAACTATACAACGCAGGCACTCTGAGTTGTATTTACAATGAACGGGGAGATCAACTTGGAAGTAACTGGGGAAACTATCTGCATCTTATTTACACTGGTACCTACTTTAGGCAGGGTCTATCAACATCTTATTTATGCTAGGTGTCTAAATTCTATTTCAGGGAGTACTGTTGGGAGACTGAGCTGGTTATCCTTTTTCATGCTGGGTCTGATTAGTTGGGTGTAGTGGGTGATTGTCTGAGGAGCACCATGCATGTTTACTAAGGCTGGAATCGGGATAGTATATAGTGAACAGATGATGCTTTAATGCCTTCCTGAAGTGTGTTAGGTTGGTGATGTTTCGCATATAAGTGGGGAGGGCATTCCATTCTCTAGGTGCATAAATCATAAAGGCCCTCTTCGTTGTTGCTTTTGTGCATTTTGTCATTGCTTTTGGGACCTTATAATGCATAACTGATCGGATACACAGGAAGATATGGGTAGGGGGAGGACTGGGGTTCTTTGCCTGCTACTCAGTATAACTGATACTGCAAGCTGATGCTGTCTCATGGCTTTTAGAGCAATAGTAAGCTGGAGGACTAGTGTGTGTGTGCATGGTGGATGAGTGTAGCTGTTGGAGTGTACCTCATATTTGCCTTCTATGTGTTATAAATTCTGTGTGGGATGGAGCAGGGAGGGCGGAAGAGGGTGGACATAGATTGGTGTATATTGTTATATGCCTGGTATTGTTGGCCTCTTCTTTGATCTGGTAGTGGAAGCAGATGGGGAAGGGGGCCTTAAGTTTTAGTAGATCTAAGTTCTGAGCGGACATACCACCACTGGCCACTTTCTCCCAGGAGACTCCTTGGGGTACAGTAATGAATGTGTGAGTGTGAACACATTCTGATCCTTTGAACTTGAGACTGCACCAGCAGAAACATAAAGAGTCTGTAGTGACTGGGAGGGAAGGGGGAGGGAGATAAAATGGTGAAAAGCAATATTAATGAAGTTTGCTATTTCTTGTAGCCCTGTGAGTATCACATTACTTGTGCGCAGTGTTATTGGTGTATCACTGTAATGCACGTAGTTCTGATTTTCTGTTTGAGGGCATTTGTTTCAGCAAATAAAAATGTTTTAACCTAAGATAATTTGGTATTTTATACTTTTGTGTGTTTGCATAGAGCTTAATTCCATAATGTGTACGTCCTGGCTGCGGACACATCTAAACCAAAAATGTGCCCCTACTGAACTTAATTCCACATCCTCAGGTCTGGATGTGCCCGTGGGTCTAGAATGAGAGAGCTAACCATGTTCGACGGGCATGTGCAAGAGCTATCCAGACTGCCCCATGCCTCAGATGCCTCAGATGTGGATAAAAGGTCTGGGCATCCCTGTGCCCACCGTATTCTGAAATATTATACGTGTCCGATGCTGCCCATCTCCATGAAGCCACATCTCTACTGGTAGAACGTACATCTCCTAAGCTGATGCTAACACTGACAGTGTTATATCCATGCATACAAGGCATAAATACTGTTGAAATAGGTATGTGCATGCAAAGGAGACTATGTACTTGTCTGTTGGATGCTCAGAACAGTACAAGGTTATCCAAGTGCACCAAGGCTACTGTTACAGCAAGTGAAATGTGAGATGTTTGTTCTGACTGCAAAACATACATGGTATACCTTAGGTATACCTGCGGTGAATATCGCTGCCAATAGTATTTGTAATGCCAAGTATGGGCCAGAAAAGACCAAAATGGGTCCCTACAGCTACATGTCAATACATGTACCTGTCAATAACAGGGACCCATAAGAATGGGAATACGCAAAAGTGAAAACATGAGCAATTTAGGCCCATATGCACCATCAATTTTCCTTCCAAATGTGCACAATGTTAGAGATCTCTAATGGTGGAAAAACAGTCACAGGCGTGAATGAAACGAAAAGACAGAGTCCTTTATTAAACCAAACGTCCGCCCGACACAGGCCGTGTTTCGTACCCTTCGTCAGGGGATAGCCAGGCGAAAACTAAAAACATAAACATATTAATCGTGAAAACAATAAAAGAACAGGCAAGCCATCCTATAATGAAACGTTACAAACACTAATATTAAAAGACATAAAACTGGGCCTTGTGTGGTAGCCATTTTGAATTAATCTCTCTCCCCAGAGCCTGCTGTTTGTTAAGCTTTTCCTGTCCTTGCCTGCCTGAGTGACTCCTCCCCCTGTGTGTGTGGTAGCCATTTTGAATTAATCTCTCTCCCCAGAGCCTGCTGTTTGTTAAGCTTTTTCCTGTCCTTGCCTGCCTGAGTGACTCCTCCCCCTGACCCCCTCCCCCTGAGGTATCCTGTAACCTTGTTCCTGTTTTCTCCACGTGTGCATAGGCTGTTTTAGTTTGCTTTTCTCTGATCAGAGAAAGGCTGAACTTTTACAGAGCTCTGCTAGTGAGTGGATTTTTGCCTCCTGGGACATCTTACTGTGAGTTCTAGCTGTTTATTTAATTATTTACTGTTTGTCTAACTGTTGTTTGTTTAATTATTTAGTGTTTGTCTTAGTGGTGTGCAAGTTCAGCCTTCTCAGCTGTACTTACCTTGCCTCTCTCAACTAACTGGGCTTTGTGTGGTACCCCCATCCCCCTGCTGAGGGTTCAGGACAGGGTACCTTGTAACTGCCCTCTTTAATAGGACTTATCTCCCCCCCTCCCTCCCCAGCACCCACCCACCCCTGGGGAAATTGTAGTTTTATAGGTACTTGGACATCTTAGAGGAAAGGGGCTGCTCTCAGGTGCAGCTCTTAATCCAAATCAGTCATACACAGAGGACCTGTGATTAATTAGCTTCAGGTACACAGGGTGTATTAGGGGTATTAGATACACTTTTATTAGTATAAGCATCTACACCAATCCTTATTATATACCGATTTAAAAGACCTAAACACAAGCTTTAAACTAAGATGCAGTCAGAGGTCCAGCAACGAGATGGGAGTTCTCCAGTCTTTTGCATCGAGTGTCACATGTATGATTATCTCCCAGTTGGTGAGAGGTCCTACATATGCACTAAGTGCAGGGAGCTCTTTGCTCTCAGGGAACGAGTCCGTTCTCTAGAGGCTAGAGTAGCAGACCTGGAAGACATAAGAAAGACAGAGAAGTACATGGACGAGACCTACAGGGATATAGTCCTGAAGTCCCACCTCCAGTCTGGCAGCATCCCTGTTGCCATGGAGGAGAGAGGTCACGTGACAGGAGAGCATCACCCTGGTGTGGCAGGAAGTGATCCTGTAACTAGGACCTGTCCTCCAGGTGATGTAAAACCCTCTCGCACCGAGGACATTTCTCCAGGGCCATGTCCCCATGAGGGGAGGGTCAGGACAGCTGTTATAGTTGGTGATTCAATCATTAGGAATGTAGATAGCTGGGTGGCTGGTGGACGTGAGGATCGCCTGGTAACATGCCTGCCTGGTGCGAAGGTAGCAGATCTCACGCACCGCCTAGATAGGATCATAGATAGTGCTGGGGGGGAGTCTGCTGTCTTGGTACATGTTGGTACCAATGACATAGGAAAATGTGGTAGGGAAGTTCTGGAGGCTAAATTTAAGCTTTTAGGTAGGAAGTTGAAATCCAGAACTTCCAGGATAGCGTTCTCCGAAATGCTTCCTGTTCCACGTGCAGGACCCAAAAGACAGGCAGAGCTCCGGAGTCTCAATGCGTGGATGAGACAATGGTGCAAGGATGAGGGTTTTGGATTTGTTAGGAACTGGGGAACATTCTGGGGAAAGGGGGGGCTCTTCCGAAGGGATGGGCTTCACCTTAATCAGGATGGGACCAGACTGCTGGCATTAACCTTTAAAAAAGAGATAGAGAAGCTTTTAAACTAGAAAATAGGGGAAAGCCGACAGTCACCCAGGAGCGCACGGTTCGGACAAAGGTATCCTTGAAGGATACTACCAAAAGCAGTGAGGTTCCAAAAGGGAGTATAGTAGCCCAAATGCCCTTGAGTAAGGAGCAGACAGAGCATAAAGATTCCCAATTACCCATGCCTACCAATAGCCAGATTAATATTAATAAAATACAGTCTCTAAAATGCTTGTATGCCAATGCTAGAAGTCTAAACAATAAGATGGGAGAATTAGAATATATAGCATTAAATGAGAGGTTAGATATGATTGCACTCTCAGAGACATGGTGGAAGGAGGATAACCAGTGGGACACTGTGATACCTGGATACAAACTATATCGTAATGATAGAGCTGAACAAATTGGTGGAGGGGTTGCACTCTATGTTAGAGAGGGCATTGAGTCAGAAAGGATTAAAGTTTTGCAGGGAACAAAATATGCTGTAGAATCTCTATGGATTGAAATTCCATTTATGAAGGGGAAGGTGATGGCAGTGGGAGTATACTATCGACCACCTGGCCAGAATGAACAAATGGATGATGAAATGCTCAAAGAAATCAAGGAAGCTAACAAAAGCCACAACAGAGTAGTAATAATGGGTGATTTCAATTACCCCGGTATCGACTGGGACAGTGTCACAGCAGGACAAGCTAAAGAGATAAAGTTTCTAGATGAAATAAATAACTGCTTCTTGGAGCAGCTGGTTCATGAACCGACCAGAGGGGAAGCCATACTGGACCTAGTCCTTAGTGGAACGCCAGATCTGGTGCAAGAAATAAGGGTGTTGGGACCACTTGGCAATAGTGATCATAGTATGATCATGTTTGATTTAATCAGTGGAGGACAGATAGTAAAGGAATCCACAGTACTACCTTTTAACTTTCAAAAGGGTGACTATGATAGAATGAGGAATATAGTTCGGAAAAAACTAAAAGGAGCGGTTCCAAAGGTTAAAGACTTACAGCAAGCTTGGGTGTTATTTAAAAATACTATCCTCGAAGCCCAGACCAGCTGTATTCCACGCATTAAGAAAAGTGGAAGAAAGTCCAAAAAACTGCCAGCATGGTTTAAAGGTGAGGTCAGAGAGGCTGTTGCTGCCAAAAGAGCAACCTTCAGAAAATGGAAAAAAGAGCCAAATGATGAAAACTGGAAACAGCACAAGCACTGGCAAGTTAAATGCAAAGCATTGATAAGGCAGGCAAAGCGGGAATTTGAGAAGAAACTTGCTACGGAAGCAAAAACACGAAATAAAGACTTTTTCAAGTACATTCATAGCAAAAGGCCTGTGAGAGAGTCAATTGGACCATTAGATGATAGAGGGGTAAAAGGGGCAGTAAGAGGAGACAAGGCTATAGCAGAGAGACTGAATGAATTCTTTGCTTCGGTCTTTACTGAGGAAGATGTAGGGGTGTTACCCAAGACTGAAGTGGTATTTAAAGGTGATACTGCAGAGGAATTGAGAGAAATATCGCTACACCGGGAAGATATATTACAACTATTTGATAAACTGAATAGTAGCAAATCACCTGGACCGGATGGTATACATCCCAGAGTGTTGAAAGAACTGAAATATGAGATTGCAGACCTGTTATTGGTAATCTGTGAACTTTCATTAAAATCATCTGTAATACCTGAAGATTGGAGGGTCGCCAACGTAACACCAATTTTTAAAAAGGGTTCCAGGGGTGACCCGGGAAATTACAGACCGGTGAGCCTGACGTCAGTACCAGGGAAAATGGTAGAAGCCATCATAAAGAACAAAATTACACAGCATGTAGATAGTCATGGCCTAATGGGAGACAGCCAACATGGCTTTAGACAAGGAAGATCTTGTCTTACTAATCTGATCTGTTTTTTTGAAGGTGTGCATAAACAGGTAGACAAAGGTAAGTCGGTTGATATAGTGTATCTGGACTTTCAGAAAGCTTTTGACAAGGTCCCCCATCAGAGACTTTTGGCGAAGCTAAAAAGTCATGGGATAGGAGGCAGTGTACTATTGTGGATCGGGAACTGGTTAAAAGATAGAAAGCAGAGGGTAGGGCTAAATGGCCAATATTCCCAATGGAAAAAGGTGAATAGTGGAGTACCCCAGGGATCTGTACTGGGTCCGCTACTTTTTGACATATTCATATATGACCTGGAAAAGGGAATAACTAGTGAGGTAATCAAATTTGCAGATGACACAAAGCTGTTTAAAGTTGTTAAAACCCAAGAGGATTGTGGAAAACTGCAGGAGGATCTGGATAAATTGGAAGACTGGGCATCCAAATGGCAGATGAAATTTAATGTGGACAAGTGCAAAGTTATGCACCTAGGAAAGAACAACCCACACTATAGTTACAAGATGCAAGGCTCCACATTAGAAACCACCACCCAGGAAAAAGATTTAGGAGTCATCGTGGATAACATGTTAAAACCCTCCGCCCAGTGTGCAGCGGCGGCCAAGAAAGCAAATAGAATGCTAGGTATCATAAGGAAAGGGATGGAGAATAAAACAAAGGATATTATAATGCCTCTGTATCGCTCCATGGTACGACCGCACCTTGAATATTGTGTGCAATTCTGGTCACCGTATCTTAAAAAGGACATAGAGTTATTAGAAAAAGTACAGAGAAGAGCCACCAAATTGGTGAAGGGGATGGAAGGCTACTCCTATGAAGAGAGGCTAAAAAGGTTAGGGCTCTTTAACCTAGAAAAGAGGCGGCTGAGGGGAGATATGATAGAGGTGTATAAATTAATGAATGGAGTGGAACGGATAAACGTGGATAAATTGTTTACGCTATCAGAATATAGAAGGACTAGGGGGCATGTAATGAAGCTACAGGGTAAACTATTTAAGACAAATAGGAGAAAATATTTCTTCTCTCAACGTGTAATCAAACTCTGGAATCTGTTACCGGAGGATGTAGTAAGGGCTGTTAGTATAGCTGGGTTTAAAAAAGGTTTGGACAAGTTCCTGGAGGAAAGGTCCATAAACCACTATTAAAAAGGGACCCAGGATATCAATGCTTGGCCTAGTACAAGCACTGCAGAACCTGTGTCTTTTGGGGAAACTGCTAGGTACGTATGACCTAGATTGGCCACTGTTGGAAACAGGATACTGGGCTTGATGGACCTCGGTCTGACCCAGTATGGCATTTCTTATGTTCTTATGTTCTTAACAATAAATATACAGAAACAATAAATATATAAAAAAATGTAAGAGCATAAAATAAATAAACAATAATTGTTGTTAATTGTATCTTTTATTTATTTTTTAGCATTAATATTTAACCTATATGTTTGCACAAACAGTCTGAAGTAACATTTATTTTACGAACTGCAACAGAGGTTAGTATTTTAATTTCACTTATGTGCACTTTGTATTAGGTCCCGAGCACTATTGTTCTAACTCTAGCATTTATATTTATAGTACTATTATTTATTTTATGCTCTTACATTTGGCCGTTTGGTTTAATAAAGGACTCTGTCTTTCCGTTTCATTCACGCCTGTGACTGTTTCTCCTGTGTTCAGCGTGATCTGTGCTTTTGCGGTGTTGTTCTTCAGAGATCTCTAATGGTGCATTTGGATATGTATTCATGCTGTGTTCATTGCAGCATGCCCCCACCATAGCCAGGGACATTCCCTGCTATGTTGCTGCAGAGCAGCTTGTCTGGCTATACTGCCCATTCACACTGGCACTTGATGATGCTGCAGTAAATCCTACGGTCCAGGTACTGTCCAGGCATACATTCTCCCCAGATTTGTGGAGCAGCACACCAGGGCCTCTCCTGCAGACCTCATACATCCAATACACACACACACACACACACACAAGTACTATACATTTTTGTCAGGATGTTTCTTACTGCTACTTTATCTTACAAATGTCCCTCATCTGTGCATTCTGTTCATTACCACTGCATCTTCTGTCCCTCAGATCGATTCAGACATGTCATAGCCATTTATTTCTATGGGATGCATTGGAGTTCAGGGCAGGATTTTTTCTAAGTCCAGTCCTTATTCCACGTTTCAGCAGGTATAATGTGTACGTATGGGTGAAATGCCGGGGACATGCATAGGACTTTCCTGAATATTTATTTATTTATTTAACAGGTCTTCTATACCGTATTTCTTAAATTCAATGCGGTTTACATCAAACAGGGAATGTTAACTTGGAGTGTTACAAAAACATAAAATAAGGAGATATAATTAAATGCAGACTAGGTTAACATATCAGGTCCAAAATGCTCCCTGAAGAGCTGAGTCTTCAGTGCTTTCCTGAAATCTTTGATATCAGATATGGATCTTAATTCCCCTGGCAAAGAGTTCCAAAGAGATGAAGCATATAAAGATAAGGCACGGTTACAAGTTGTTTGCTTTGTGCTTGTACGTTGCTTAGGAATAGATATTAAATTCTCACAAGAAAATCTTCTCTGTCTATTGTTAGGTCTCATCGTAAGTAAAGTTTGAAGGGTCGCTGTAAATATATTATGTATAATTTTGAAAATGATCAGAATCGATTTAAACTTGCAGTGCATATGACTTGGAAGCCAGTGTAACTGAAATTGAATTGGAGTTATGTGATTCATCTTGGAGGCTCTCATGATCAGACGTGCAGCTGTGTTCTGAGCAAGTTGTAGTGGGTATATCTATTTCTTTGGAAGACCTTGGAAGATTAAATTGCAATAATCCAGGGTAGGTGTTATCATAGATTGACAAATCATCCTGAAGTCACATTCATTTAGTATAGGTTTTAATTTCTGGATTGTTCATAACTTATAGTAAGCCTTTCTAGTTATTCTCTTTTTGTGCTCTTGGAAGTTGAGATTTTGGTCACGAGTTATACCAAGATACTTTACGTGTTGCTTAAGAGCTAGATCATATTCTAGAATATGTATATTCTTAGGTGGTGTAAAAGAGGTGTTTCTTGTAACATAAGAACCTCAGACTTTGTGAAATTGATTGGAAGGTTTAATTTATTAAGGCAGACTACATTGCTCTTAGACAGTTTGCAATCCGAGAGTGATTCGGTTGATCAGTATTGAATGGGATAAAGATCATAAGTTCATCTGCATAAATCTCATAGTTGATATTATACTTGCTTATCACGGAGCAGACTGGTTGTAGATAAATGTTAAAAAGTAGAGCAGACAACGCTGAATCCTGAGGAACTCTTTACGGAAAGAGTAGTGGATCCGTGGAATAGTCTCCCAGTGGAGCTGGTATAGATGAGGACAGTAACTAAATTCAAAAAAGCATGGGACAAACATAGAGGATCTCTAAAGGTAAAAAGGGGACTGTTGTAGTTGTTGATATGGAAGGACAGACTAAATAGGCCACGTGGTCTTTTTCTGTTGTCATATTTCTATGTTTCTATGTTTCTAACACCTTGGCGTAGAGTAAATGGATTTGATTGATCATTTCCATATCTGATGTGCTGCTTTCTATCAGTTTGATAAGAAATAAACCATTTCAGGACCATACCAGAAATTCCAATGTCACTGAGCCTTGTAATTAACGGATAGTGGTTTACTGAGTCAAAGGCAGCTTTGATCTCAATAAAGATTAAGATATAGCCTACTCTAGTATTGTCTATACCAGATAAGGGTATAGGGTGTAGACACCCTATTAAGGGTTAATAGGGTGTAGACACCCTATTAACAGTACTCCTCGATACATTAATAAGAGGCATTGATAACCATAAACAAGCTTTCATTCTCCTCTTTCTAGACATCTCTGCAGCGTTTGACAGTGTACACCATGCTCTAATGCTTAACAGACTAGAACAAATAGGAACCCACTCAACTGTACAAAATTGGTTCACCTCATATCTAACTGATCGAACACATACCGTCCGAACTAACACTGAAACTTCTAAAACATACAAACAGGAAATTGGTCTCCCACAAGGCTCCGCCCTCTCTGCCCTCCTATTTAATATATATATCCAACCGGTCTGTGACATCTTCAAGAAATTTAAAGTCCACTACCACATATACGCAGACGACATGATGATGTACATTCCATTCACAATCCCAACACTCCCACTACAACTGTTAACAGAATGCTTCTCTGAATTAACAACCTGGCTAAAAGAACACAATCTCCATATCAATCATTCTAAAACGGATATATTAATAGTAACTAAAAATCAATCCTACATACCTCCAACACACATCACTCTCCAAAATCACAACATTACTATAAAAAATGAAGTGAAATACCTGGGTGTCACTCTTGACTCACACCTTAGTATGGACACACATATTAGAAACATCACTAAGAAGATCTACTTTAAACTCAAAATTTTAAAACAATTACGTCCTCTTGTACTTCTACATGATTTTCTGAGCATTGTACAGGCCATCATCACACCACACTTTGATTTTGCAAATCTCACCCTACTAGGAACAACAAAACAAAACATTAAAAGACTCCAACTTGCCCAAAATGCAGCAGCAAGAATTGTAATGAAGGTTCCACCATTTGAACACATTACCCCTATACTAGCAAACCTTCACTGGCTCCCAATTCAATCCAGAATAAATCACAAATTGATTATCACCACATTTAAGACTTTAAACACAATGGCCCCAGTCCCCTTGACAAAACTTATCACCAAAGACACATCCCAAACTTCGCTTCGGAGAGGCCACACGAACAGAATTAGGATCCCGAAAGAATTCACAACTGCTAAAAAGACTACTAATAGGAAAGCGTTCTCACATGCAGCTCCCACCCTATGGAACTCCCTCCCTGAAGAAATAAGAGCATTAAATGATGCAAAGGAACTCCGCAAGAAATTAAAAACTTATCTATTCACCTCCCATTTTGGCACACTTGAAAATACCTTACCTCCAACAGGTAATGGTTAATAACAACCTAGGGTACACCAACTCTAATTCTCCTAGCAAACTACAATTACAATTAAAATCGAATAAATAACTACTTGTAAATCCTGTATATAAATATATGTAATAAATCAAAATATGTAAATAAGTTTGTTTGTTATTTAACAAGTTTAACCATATTTAGTCATTCATGATTAATGTATATTGCAAAATTGTACCAAGTTAACAAATGTTCCATGTAAAACAGCTACATTGTACCTAGTTAACAAATGTTCCATGTAAAACAGACTTGTAAATCTGTTCATTCTTGTTCATTGTAAACCGCACCTGATCTGTGGAAGGTAGCGGTATATAAGCAACTGTTAAATAAATAAATAAAAATAAGAGGGTGTCAAGAAAAGATGTAAATAGTGTATCAACACTGTAATTGGGCCTAAAGCCATGTTGATGAAGATCAAGTGGAGCATGTATATCAATGTGATCTTTACAATTGAATCTGAACTACCTTCTCAATTAACTTTGATAAGAAAGGCAAGCTTGATATTGGATGATATGAATTAGGGTCCTTCTTATCTAGGTTGTTGCTCTTCAATAAAGATCTTATGGATGCTTGCTTAAGAGTAATAGAGAGGGTACCTTGAGTAAGAGATAGATATGTAATATTAAGTAATATTGGAACCAGTTTTTTTCTTGCCTACTTGATCCAAAATATTGGACAAGGATCCAGTGAAGACATGGAAGCATTTAAATTGACTATTATCTTATTAAGTTGGTCTGCAGAGGGAACATGAAAGGTATTCCATACATCGCTGCTATTATGTGATGATAGAAAATCTTCAGATCTTATGCTGTGTTTTGAGATCGAATTAGACTTTGCTTCTAAGAAGTTAGCAATATCTTGAGACTTTAACAGAATGGGTCCTGAGTCAGATATTGGCTCTTTAAGTAGGGTACGTGTGATGTTGAAAAGTTCCCTTGGCTTATTGAGAGCACCCATTATGAGGTTTGTATAATATTCCCTCCTACAATTATTTATTAGGTCTTGATATTTCTTTTGCATATCATTATATCTTGTGAGATGCTCTTGACTCATAGATTTGCATCATCTATGCTCCAACTTCCTTAGGGCTCTCTTTTGATTATTAATTTCTTGGGAATACTATGGAGTAATAGAGCATTTCTTTTTGGGGGACTTCTTATGTGGAGCTACATCAGCATCTTCTATTACTTCATTGCAGCTTCTAATAGATGCATCAAGGTTTGTTAGGTTCTTATCAAGTCGAGGAAGTACATGCTCTAGAAAGGTCTCTTTATCAAATTGTTTAAATCTTCTAATAAAAGTTGGAGAGGGGTCTGCTAATTTGCTTGCTCTGGTGACTAACACATCAAAGCTGATCATATAATGATCCGACCAGGGAACAGCTGTCAATGTATTATTGTAACATGATTTTGGATGAAAACTAAGCTGCTTACAAAGATAAGGTAGAGTGTAGAACCTTTCATGTGAGTTGGCTTATTAATAATCTGCGTAAAATGTAGATCATGCATAGCCAGTAAAAATTCATTGGCTACTTTGGTTGAAAGAGAAGGGAGGTTTATATCACCTAAAAATATAAGAGGTTTCCAGACATTAGTTTCAATGCATCCTGAGTCTAGGATTATTGAGAGCTCATCATCATTGAGAGGGAGGAGTGTCTCAGTGGTTGGGACAGGCTACCTCAGGCCAGAAGGCCAGGGGTTCAATTCCCACATGGGGACAAGCAAACTCCATTATCTCAGGTACACTTAGGGGTATGTTTACTAAGCAGTCTTAACGTGCAGCTGGCATTAGTGTGCAGGATGCCATAAAAGGAGTGGGCGTATTGGTCTTAATGTAGCAGTTCTGGTTACCATGCGATAAGGTACCTTTTCGTGCGATAGAGGGAGCAGTGGCACATCAACGCATGTTAGCCTTAAGTAGGCGCGCTGACCTGCAAACACAGCAAGAGAGGTGTAGCACAATGGCTAATGCAATGACTGCTAAACCAGGAGTCATGAGTTCAATTCCCCAATGGGGTTAATGAGTAAGGCTGTCTGAGACATAGCTCTTTACTCTAAAGCAGTGCTGCAGGAGGAATCCTCCTTTTTACATTAAACCAGTGCTGTAGGAGGACTGTTCCTTCTTTACTTTAAACCAGTGCTGCAGGAGGAATGTTCCTTTATACTTTAAATCAGTGCTGCCAACAAAAACACCCTCACAGTAATCCTCATGTGCAGTGCAGCATGGGTACGAGTGGATTAACCCTATCCTGGTAACCACAGCAGTCTGTGTGGTGACCTGCAGTCCCTCTGTAGCCAGCCAGGGGTTTGTTTGCAGCTATAGTGTTGTGGCCCACTGATTACTTCACTGTGGGTGATTACTTCACTGTGGCCCACTGATTACTGCCTGTGGAACCAGAGGTTGTGGGTTTGATCTCACAGTGGGGTTATTTATTGGGGCAGTTTCATTTTTTAATTTAAATCAGTACTGACAGCAAACAAACCCTCACAGTGCTGTAATCGTCAGGTGCCCCATAAGGCGCCTTATAAGGCACCTGAGGATTACAGCACTGTGAGGGTGTTTTTGCTGGCAGTCCTGATTTAAATTAAAAAGGAAACTGTCCCAGGCTCCACAGGCAGTGAAGCAACCAGTGGGCCACAGCTCTATAGCTGCAAACAAACCCGTGGCAGGCTACAGAAGGACTGCAGGTCACCACACAGACTGTCTGCTGTGGCTACCAGGATAGAGTTAATCCACTTGTACCCATGATGCACTGCACATGCAAAGCAGCCATCTACAGATGATCACAAGATGGGGTATGCACCCCCACAGCACCTAGGCCTGGTAGGGGGTACTGACTGTGTGTGTTACTGGCACAGAGTAGCTACAGGTCGTCACAGTGTGCGGGTCCGGTGCTCACCCTGAGGGTGAGGTGGGGTGCCCAGCACCATGTTCACAGCATCTGTCTTAGCTGAGAAAGGCTATGCTGCAGGTCCCCGTTAGTGCCAGTGTGTGATTAGGAAGTCCCTTCAGACACAACTATGATAAACCTGTATGTCCCAGTCATGTCTAGGCCTTGTGGACTATGATCCCCTGGAATAGTGCATATCCTGTGTGGGTGCCATGGCCACATGATATATGTATCGGGGGGAGGGGGTGTTTGGACCCATAGGTGGACTTTGTAGTACCACCCAACCTGCCCTCTGGAGCTCAGGATCTCCCAACAACAGATCCACATTCTACATCCCTGCAATGGTGGCAGTAGAGAGGACCATCGACTTCAGTCTGGTTGGGGTACAGACAACCTACAGGGCAGTCCAGTACGCATCCATAAGGCAATAGCAGACAGACAGTAGGGCTTGAAATGCCCAGCTGCCACGACCACTATCTAACATTTTCCAGCAGCAAGCACAGTGAGCCTCCAGCCGCTGCACACTGCAAGGTGTTCCATCCATACACATACTAACTGCAGACAGTCTGCTAGCTAGTCCATAGTGCATGTTACCGGAGGAGATGTGTGCACCCAAAACTGGGATGTGAGCACACCCACCAAGCAGATAGGTCAGTGATTGGGCCCCAGAAAAAGAACCCATATATATAACTGGATAGAAATACTATATAGCACTATGGGGGATCCTAGCCATGCTGTGGTCACTGCTCAGTCAAGGTGAGAGTGACCTCCCAGCAGGACATGCTGTGGCCACCCTGTCTGTGCAGGTGGTGCCCTATGCCCTGTGCAGATGCATCCTGCCCAGGCCGCCCTGTCCGGGCTATACCCACAGTACCTTGCTCCTCATTATGCACATTGTCAGGCCAATACTGGCAACAGTGCTAGCAGTGTGGGCTGAGGAGGGTGTTGGCAGCCACCACACTCTGGATAGATAGACACACACTCTCCACACCTATGCCAGCATTGTGCAACTATAGAGGTGTTTGGCACCAGTCCTGGGCACAGTGCAGGCATGGCTATGGTACGCAATACTGTAGGAGTCACTCCCCAGGGTGGTAAACACTGTCATACACAAGACCTGTAGCACACTCCACAGACATCAGAAAGGTTGCTATGATGCAGCTCAATCAGCAAATTGTGCTTAACTTAGGAATTGCTATCTGCCAGTAATCACAGCAACCTTTTGATAGATGTGTGCCGTATTCCTAGGTTTAGGGTGGCATTGCTAAGGTATGCAAGGGCTAGTATTGGGAGATGCACACAGGGCCCAGAATCCTGCCTCTCCAGGTGGCTTTGGATAATGGAGCCTGTGGGTGCGGGTGTGTCTGCCCCTGTTGGCCACTGCTCTAGGGCAAAGGTTCCCAACTCTGGTCCTGGTGGGCCAAACACTGTTCGGGTTTTCATGCTGTCCCTAATGAATATGCATGAGATACATCTGCATACCATGGGGGCGGTGCATAGAAATGGAGCATAGCCATATTTATTGGAGACAGCATGGGACCTGAATGGTGTTTGGCCCTCCAGGACTGCTTTTGGGAGACTCTGCTCTAGGTAATGCGCATGTTTATGGTGTCTGTGCTCTGTAGGGTAAAATGTAGGCGTTTTGGGCATGTTTACGTTATCTGCACTAAAGGTTCTGTCTGTATTACCACATTTTAGTAGTGGGTAAAATATGGGGACTGGGTTAGTGGAAACCAAAGCTGGGACTTGAACCTGTGACCTTCTGCTCCTGAACACACTGGCTGTGTGCCCTGCACCACCATGCTGCCACAGAGACAGTGCATTCCCTGTAGATACCAAGACTGTTTGTCAGACAGAGCCTGTCTGTTGCAGTGAACGGCACCCACTAAACAGGGTTGGGCCATGGTCTGTTGTGGGCAGCAGCCACTGCCCCCTCCACCACCAGTACCCCTCTGCCACCATGCTGACATGCCCTTCTGCTGGTGCTGCTGGTGGTGCGCAGTCTCGGGCCATCCAGTGTGCGGGTAGGCAGCTGCCTATGGTGCGGGTTCTGGGTTAGGGGTGCCTGCATAGATGTACACGCTTCCCCCCAGCACCTCCTGCCAATGTTCTGTACCGTTAGAACATAAGAACATAAGATATGCCATACTGGGTCAGACCAAGGTCCATCAAGCCCAGTATCCTGTTTCCAACAGTGGCCAATCTAGGTCATACGTACCTAGCAGTTTCCCCAAAAGACACAGGTTCCACAATGCTTGTACTGGGTCAAGCATTGATATCCTGGGTCCCTTCTTAATAATGGTTTATGGACTTTTCCTCCAGGAACTTGTCCAAACCTTTTTTAAACCCAGCTACACTAACAGCCTTTACTACATCCTCCGGTAACAAATTCCAGAGTTTGATTACACGTTGAGTGAAAAAATATTTTCTTTTATTAGTCTTAAATAGTTTACCCTGTAGCTTCATTGCATGTCCCCTAGTCTGTCTATATTCTGATAACGTAAACAATCGATCTACGTTTACCCGTTCCACTCCGTTCATTAATTTATAGACTTCTATCATATCTCCCCTGGGCCCTCAGCCATCTCTTTTCCAGGTTAAAGAGCCCTAACCATTTTAGCCTTTCTTCATAGGTGTATCCTTCCATCCCCTTTACTATTTTGGTGGCTCTTCTCTGAACCTTTTCTAATAACGCTATATCCTTTTTAAGATACGGCGACCAGAATTGCACACAATATTCAAGGTGCGGTCTCACCATGGAACGATAAAGAGGCATTATAAAATCTTTTGTTTTATTTTCCATTCCTTTCCTTATTATACCTAGCATTCTATTTGCTCTCTTGGCTGCCGCTGCACACTGGGCCGAGGGTTTTAACATGTTATCCACAATGACGCCTAAATCTTTTTCCTGTGTGGTGCTTCCTAAAGTGGAACCTTGCATCGTGTAACCATAGTTTGGGATGTTCTTCCCTAGGTGCATAACTTTGCACTTGTCCACATTAAATTTCATCTGCCATTTTAATGCCCAGTCTTCCAATTTATCAAGATCCTCTTGCAATTTTCCACAATCCTCTTGGGTTTTAACAACTTTAAATAGTTTTGTGTCATCTGCAAATTTGATAATCTCACTCGTTATTCCACTTTCCAGGTCATTTATGAATATGTCAAAAAGCAGAGGACCCAGCACAGATCCCTGGGGTACACCACTATTCACCTTTCTCCATTGGGAAAATTGGCCATTTAGCCCTACCCTCTGCTTTCTAGCTTTTAACCAGTTCCTGATCCACAGTAGTACACTGCCTCCTATCCCATGACTCTTTAGTTTTGCCAAAAGTCTCTGATGAGGGACCTTGTCAAAGGCTTTCTGAAAGTCCAGATACACTATATCAACCGACTCACCTTTGTCCACCTGTTTATTCACACCTTCAAAAAAACATAACAGATTAGTAAGGCAAGATCTTCCTTGTCGAAAGCCATGTTGGCTGTCTCCCATTAGGCCATGACTATCTAAATGCTGAATAATTTTATTCTTTATGATGGTTTCTACCATTTTTCCCGGTACTGACGTCAAGCTCACCGGTCTGTGGTTTCCCGGATCACCCCTGGAACCCTTTTTAAAAATTGGTGTTACATTGGCTATCCTCCAATCTTCAGGAATTAGAGATGATTTTAATGATAGTTCAGAGATTACTAATAGCAGGTCTGCAATCTCATATTTCAGTTCTTTCAACACCCTTGGATGTATACCATCCGGCCCAGGTGATTTGCTACTCTTCAGTTTATCTAATAGTTGTAATACATCTTCCCTATGTATCGATATTTCCTTCAACTCTTCTGCACCTTTAAATACCACTTCAGTCATGGGTAACATCCCTATATCTTCCTCAGTAAACACCGAAGCAAAGAATTCATTCAGTTTCTCTGCTATCGCCTTGTCACCTCTTAGTGCCCCTTTAACGCCTCTATCATCTAATGGACCAACTGACTCTCTCACAGGTTTTTTGCTGCGAATGTACTTGAAAAAATCTTTATTTCGCGTTTTTGCTTCCGCAGCAAGCTTCTTCTCAAATTCTACCTTTGCCTGCTTTATTAATGCCTTGCATTTGACTTGCCAGTGCTTGTGCTGTTTCCAGGTTTCGTCGTTTGGCTCTTTTTTCCATTTCCTGAAAGATGCTTTTTTGGCAACAACAGCCTCTCTGACCTCACCTTTAAACCATGCTGGCAGTTTTTTTTACTTCCTTCCACTTTTCTTAAAGTGTGGAATAAAGCTGGCTTGGGCTTTCAAGATAGTATTTTTGAACAACACCCAAGCTTGATGTAAGTCTTTAACCTTTGCAACTGCTCCTTTTAGTTTTTTCTTAACTGTTTTCCTCATTTTATCATAGTCTCCCTTTCGAAAGTTAAAAGGTAGTACTGTGGATTTCCTTACTATCCCTCCTCCACTAATTAAATCAAAGGTGATCATGCTATGATCACTATTGCCAAGTGGCCCCAACACCCTTATCTCTTGCACTACATCTGGTGTTCCACTAAGAACTAGGTCTAATATTGCTTCCCCTCTGGTTGGTTCATGAACCAGCTGCTCTATGAAGCAGTCATTTTTTTCATCTAGGAACTTTATCTCCCTAGCATGTCCTGCTGTGACACTGACCCAGTCGATATCGGGGTAATTGAAATCACCCATTATTATTACTGCACTGTAACCTTTGCTAGCTTCCTTGATTTCTTTGAGCATTTCATCATCCATTTGTTCATTCTGACCAGGGGGACGATAGTACACCCCCCTGCCATCGCCTTCCCCTTTTTACATGGAATTTCAATTCATAGAGATTCTACAGCAAATTTTGTTTCCTGCAAAACTTTAATCCTTTCTGACTCAATGCCCTCTCTAACATAGAGCGCAACCCCTCCACCAATTTGATCAGCTCTATCATTACGATACAGTTTGTACCCAGGTATCACAGTGTCCTACTGGTTGTCCTCCTTCCACCATGTCTCTGATATTCCAATCATATCTAACCTCTCGTTTAGTGCTATATATTCTAACTCTCCCATCTTGTTTTGTAGACTTCTAGCATTTGCATACAAGCATTTTAGAGACTGTATTTTATTCATATTAATTTGGCTATTGGTAGACATGGGTAACTTGGGATCTTTAAGCTCTGTCTGCTCCATACATGAGGGCATTTGGGCTACTTTACTCTTTTTTGGAACCTCTCTGCTTTTTGTAGTATCCTTCAAGGATACATTCTTCCGAACCATGCGCTCTTGGGCGACTGTCGGCTTTCCCCTATCATCTAGTTTAAAAGCTGCTCTATCTCCTTTTTAAAGGTTAATGCCAGCAGCCTGGTTCCATCCCGGTTAAGGTGAAGCCCATCCCTTCGGAAGAGGCCCTCCTTTCCCCAGAATGTTCCCCAGTTCCTAACAAATCCAAACCCCTCATCTCTGCACCATTGTCTCATTCACGCATTGAGACTCCGGAGCTCTGCCTGCCTTTTGGGTCCTGCGCGTGGAACGGGAAGCATTTCGGAGAACGCTACCCTGGAAGCTCTGGATTTCAACTTCCTACCTAAAAGCCTAAATTTAGCTTCCAGAACCTCCCTACCACATTTTCTTATGTCATTGGTACCGACTTGTACCAAGACAGCAGACTCCTCCCCAGCACTATCTAAGACCTTATCTAGGTGGCGCGTGAGGTCCGCTACCTTTGCACCAGGCAGGCATGTTACCAGGCGATCCTCACGTCCACCAGCCACCCAGCTATCTACATGCCTAATGATCGAATCACCAACTATAACTGCTGTCCTAACCCTTCCCTCATGGGCACATGGCCCTGGAGAAACTTCCTCGGTGTGAGAGGGGTTTACATCATCTGGAGGACAGGTCCTAGTTACAGGATCTCTTCCTGACACACCAGGGTGATGCTCTCCTGTCACGTGACCTCTCTCCTCCATGGCAACAGGGATGCTGCCAGACTGGAGGTGGGGTTTCAGGACTATATCCCTGTAGGTCTCGTCTATGTACCTCTCTGTCTGTCTTATGTTTTCCAAGTCTGCTACTCTAGCCTCTAGAGAACGGACTCGTTCCCTGAGAGCAAAGAGCTCCTTGCACCTAGTGCACACGTAAGACCTCTCACCAACTGGGAGAAAATCATACATGTGACACTCAATGCAAAAGACTGGAAATCCCACATCCCGCTGCTGGACTGCTGTCTGCATCTTAGTTTTAAGTTTGTGTTTAGATCTTTAAGTTCTTTACGTACTAAAGGGTGCTATGGATATTTATACCAATAAAACTGTACCTAATAAGTTTAATATACCTTGTTCACCTGAAGCTTAATTAATCTCAGGTCCTTAGTGTATGACTGATTTGGGTAACGAGATTCACCTGAGAGCACCTCCTGTCTTTTAAGATGTGCAAGTACCTATAAAGCTGTGATTATCCCAGGGGTGGGTGGGCGTGGGGAGGGAGGGAGGGATATAACACTTATTAAAAGAGGGCTGCTACACAGTACCCTGTCCTGTGCTGCTGAGGTAAGCTATATTCTGATTTGATTTAAATTATAGCTCTTTGCTGCTGCTAGGCTCTAACCTATTATGAAATTTAAACTACAAGTTCTCTGCTGGATTCTAAATTTAAACAGAAAGCTCTCTTCTGTGTTTTAAATTGAATCTAAAAGTACTTTGCTGATGCTAGGCCCTGAGTGACTATGAAATTTAAACTACAGCTCTCTACTGGGTATGAAAGGTAACCAGAAAGTTCTCTTCTGTGTTTTACATTGAATCTTAAACTGCTGCTACTAGGCCCTGACTGATTTAACAAAAAATAGTGGGTTCACAGATTAATTAGCTTTAAAAGAAAAAAAAAATTCCTTTCAGAAAAATTCCCAGAAGTATATACTCACAATTGCAGATTTCTCTCCAGAAGTAACAGCCCCCCTTTCTAGTCCTTCAAGACTGGGGGTACCTGCTGGGTACTATCCCCTGTGACACTGTGGGAAACACACTCATGCCCGTGTTGGGCCCTCATCAGTTGCTGTCTGACTGCTCTACTCTTTCAGCATTCCTATGGGCCAGCTAGGCATCACCCTAGTCCGCACTGTGGCCCAGCTGCACACAGCATGTGCCGCCTGCAGCCCTCTGTGTCCCCTTTTCCAGCATCTTTCCATCTGCCAATTTTGACATGCCCACCCTGCTGTTGTGGGACATGTGCATGCCATAGGAAACCTGTCCTGTAACAAGGGAAAGCCCTGATCAGCGTTATTTCACTGTGGGATCATTCACCTTGTATGGGGACAGAGCATAGCCCCTTCCAAAATTCATATCTTTTTTTTGGAGCTTTCTCTGTAGTGTTTTTTTATGTTTCCCATTGATATCACTATTGCCCAGCTAGGTTATCTTTCTTTTTCCAGTTTGTTCAGGTCATTTTCAATGTTTATCTGCCCTTTTGTTCTGTGCACATGTATCACACTTATCACCTTTTGTAGGTTTCCCTGGCTTTGCTGTACATTGCTGATGGAAATGGTTTCTCTTTCCTTTAAATCTACTCTAACGCCAGGGTTTCACTGGCGTTAGTTTTCAGCCCCGAAATCCACAGCGTTAGTGTGCAGGGAGCCTCTTCCCTCCCACTCTCCACCCATTGACCCCTTCTCTCCGCCCCTGGGGAGCCTTTACTCCGCCTTCAGTGCTCGTTTGCACCGCTGAGCGCCACTGAGTGCGTTAGCGCGCAATAAGGCACCTTATCACATGGTAAAGCACCATTATCGCACGATAAGGTGCCTTATCGTGCACTAACGTATCAGAGCGCACATTAAGATGGTTTAGTAAACATACCCCTTAGACTGTGAGCCTCTCAGGGACAAGGGAATAAAATGTACCTGTTAGTATACATGTGAACTATGCTGATTCTAAAGAGCACAGTATAAAAAAGAAATAAATAAATCATCACCAGTGTTCAGGGCACAGTATGCCAGACAAATTGAAAGTTTCTTGTTTGTGATGGTCATAATATTGCAACCCTTGGAGCTGTATGTTGAGAGAGTATTAAATTTCAATGTGCCTTTTGCAATAATAAACACTCCACCACCTCTGTATATAGATCTAGGGCAGTTGTGTAAGGTGTATACTAATGAAGCAATTTGGTTTAAAATGACATTATCTGTAACATTAACCAAGTCTTAGGGGTATGTTTACTAAACTGCATTAGTGTGATTCACCTTAGGAGCCGCGTTAGTGGAAGAAATGCCAAAAAAGGACATGGGTGGTATATCGTTACCGATAATGCGCGTTATAAGGCGCCGCGCAGCAACAATTGTTACAGGGTGTGTTACTGCGCGTTAAGCTTAAGAAGGCGCGCTGACACCCAAATACAGAAACAGAGCTGTAGCACAATGGTTATTACACAGACTGATGGTATAAGGGTCATGGGTTTGATTCCCCATTGTGCCTAATGAATAAGGCTGGCTGAGACATCATGTGTAACCCTTTGAAGGCCTACTATAATATTTTATTCCACATTCTGCAGCCGGGTTAAAGTTTGCATATGTCAGGAAAATTGTGCCCGTCTTATTCAATATGTTCCAATAGTGACGTTCCTTCTGCCATGGTCATGTATTATATACCATTTGATAGGAATATTTAGGCAGAAGTTTGGATCCTGAAAGTGTTGGGCTTGGCCTGGAAAGGGTTAAGTATTGGGCTGTGAGGAAGTTTAGTTGTACTTTAATAGTGCTGCCAGCAAACACACCCTCACAGTGGCGTAACCTAAGGTGCCACATAAGGCACCCTAGAAGGCACTCCATAGGGCACATTATAAAGTGCGCTGTCTGACAAGGCACCCTATAATGTCCCCTATAGGACACCATATAAGGCACCTTATAAGGCGCTTTATAGGGCGCCTTATGAGCCACCCTAAGGTGACAGTACCCTGAGGGTGGTTCTGCTGGCAGCACTAATATACAATAAAAATAGACCATGCCTAAGACAGCCCTATCGATGAACCCCACTGTGGGTTTTGAACCCATAACCTCTGGCTCCAAGGGCAGTGAAGCAACCAGTGGGCTAGAGCTGCTAATAAACACCTAGCTGGCTACAGGAGGACTGCATGGCACCACACCCACATTCTGCTGTGGTTACCAGGATAGGGTCAACCCATCCATACCCAGGATAAACAGCACATGTAAATCAGCAGTCTACAGATGATCACAAGATGGGGTATGCACCCCACAGCACCTCAGCCTGGTAGGGGGTGCCAACGGTGTGTGTTAGTGGCACAGAGTAGCTACAGACCGTCACAGTGTACGGGTCCTGTGCTCATCCTGAGGGAGAGGTATGGTGCCCAGCATCATTCGCACAGCACCTGGCTGTGCTGAGATAGGCTATGCTGCAGGTCCCCATCAGTGCCAATGTGTAGTCCTTGCAAACACCCCTAGGATATGCCTGTGTTCATCTGTATGTCACATCTAGCCCTTGTGGACTATGATGCACCCAGAAAAGTGCAAACCCTGTGTGGGTGCCATGGTCACATGATGTAAGTGAAGGGGGGTGTTGGGACCCACAGGGAAATTACATACCACCACCCAACGCACCCTCTGGGCCAACAGATCCACTTTCTACCCCCCTGCAATGGTAGCAGTAGAGGGGACCATCACCCCAGTCCTGCTAAGGATTAAACACAGTACAGGGCAGGCAATGCAGAGCAGTACACATCCATAACACAATAGCAGACAGACGGCAGGTCTGGAAATGCTCAGCAGCCCCCTACCATTATCTGACAGTCTCCAGCAGCAAGCCTACAACCGCTGCACCCTGCAAGGTGTTCCAGCAAGACACATACCAGCTGCAGACAGTCCACCAGCTAGTCCATAGTGCATGGTCCTGGAGAAGATGCATGTACCCAGAACAGGGATATCAGCATACACACCAAGCAGATAGGTCAGCGATTGGGCCTCAAAAGAAAACCCACAAATATCACAAGAGAGAAATACTATATAGTACTATGGGGGAACCTAGCCATGCCATGGTCACTGCTCAGTCAGGGTGAGAGTGACCTCCCAGCAGGACATGCTATGGCCACCCTGTCCGTGCAGGTGGTACCGGGCACTACAATGTCGGAGCCATTGCCCTATGCCCTGTGCAGATGCGGCCAGGCCAGGCCACCCTATCCAGGCTATTCCCACAGTACCTTGCTCCTCATTATGCACATTGGTAGGCCAATACTGGCAACAGTGCTAGCAGTGTGGGCTGTGGAGGATGTTGGCAGCCACCACACACTGGATAGACCAGGGGTGGGCACCTCCGGTCCTGGAGGGCCGCAGACCAGTCAGGTTTTCGGGATATCCCTAATGAACATGCATGAGATATATATGCATTAGAGATATCCTGCCAACCTGACTGGTTTGTGGCCCTCCAGGGCTGGATTTGGAGACCCCTGCCTTACACCTCTGTCATTTAAGATCATGAGTGGGCAAGGTACAGATGTCCTAGACATCGAAAGGGTATATAGAATGTGTCACATTCCTCCTCGATTCTCACCACCACCAAAAAGTTGTCTAATAGACAATTTTTTGGTGGTGGTGAGAAGTGAGGAGGACTGTGACAAATTCTATCTAACCTTTTTGATGTCTTGGACATCTGCACCTTGTCCACTCACAATCTTAAATGACAGAGGTGTAAGGCAGGGGTCTCCAGATCCAGCCCTGGAGGGCCACAAACCAGTCATGTTGGCAGGATATCTCTAATGCATATATATCTCATGCATATTCATTAGAGATATCCCGAAAACCTGACTGGTCTGGGGCCCTCCAGGACCAGGTTTGCCCACCCCTGGGAAAGACAGACACACACTCCCCACACCTATGCCAGCATTGTGCAACTATAGAGGTGTTGGGCAGCCCAGGCCACCACACCGGTCCTGGGCACAGTACAGGCATGGCTATGGTACGCAATACTGTAGGAGTCACTCCCAAGATTGGTAAACACTGTCAGACACAAGACCTGTAGCACACTCCACAGACATCAGAAAAGTTGCTATGATACAGCTCACTCCGAAAATTGTACTTAACCTAGGAATTGCTATCTGCCAGTAATCATAGCAACCTTTTGATAGCTGTGTACCATATTCCCAGGTTTAGGGTGGCATTACTAAGGTATGCAAGTGCTAGTATTGGGAGATGCACGCAGAGCCCAAAGTCCTGCCTCTCCAGGAGGCTTTGGATAATGGGGCCTGTGGGTGCGGGTGTGTCTGCCCCTGTTGGCTGCTGCTTTACGGCAGAGGTTCCCAACTCCAGTCCTGCGGTGCAAAACACTGTTCGGGTTTTCATGCTGTCCCTCATGAATATGCACGAGATACATCTGCATACCATGGGGGTGGCGCATAGAAATGCAGCACAGGCATCTTTATCAGAGGCAGCATGGAACCTGAATGGTGTTTGGCCCTCCAGGACTGCATTTGGGAGGCTCTGCTCTAGGTAATGTGCATGTTTATGGTGTCTGTGCTCTGTAGGGTAAAATGTAGGTGTTTTGGTCATGTTTACGTCATCTGCAAGAAAGGTTCTGTCTGTATTAGCACGTTATAGTAGTGGGTAAAATATGAGGACTGGGTTGGTGGAAACCACAGCTGGGACTTGAACCTATGACCTTCTGCTTCTGAATACACTGGTTGTGTGTACAAAGACAGTTCTATACATTCTCCCTATCCCCAGGAGTCCTGAGAGCCCATCAAAGTGGGCTATCAGTCACCATGGTGATATGGTTCTGTGTGCAAAGACAGTTCTATACATTCACCCTATCCCCAGGAGTCCTGGGAGCCCATCAAAGTGGGCTGTCAGGCACCCTGGTGATATGGTTGTGTGTGCCTAGACAGTTCTATACATTCTCCCTATGCCCAGGAGTCCTATGAGCCCATCAAAGTGGCCTATCACTCACTCTGGTGATATGGTTGTGTGTACAAAGACAGTTGAATACATTCTCCCTATCCCCAGGAGTCCTGAGAGCCCATCAAAGTGGGCTATCACTCACTCTGGTGATATGGTTGTGTGTACAAAGACAGTTCTATACATTCTCCCTATCCCCAGGAGTCCTGAGAGCCCATCAAAGTGGGCTATCATTCACCCTGGTGATATGGTTCTGTGTGCAAAGACAGTTCTATACATTCACCCTATCCCCAGGAGTCCTGAGAGCCCATCAAAATGGGCTGTCAGGCACCCTGGTGATATGGTTCTGTGTGCCTAGACAGTTGAATACATTCTCCCTATCCCCAGGAGTTGTGAGAGGCCATCAAAGTGGGCTATCACTCACCCTGGTGTATGGTTGTGTGTGACTAGACAGTTGAATACATTCTCCCTATCCCCAGGAGCCCTGAGAGCCCATCAACGTGGGCTGTCACTCACCCTGGTGATATGGTTGTTTTGTGTGCCTATGGGGTATGTTCATAAATCCATCTTAATGTGCATCCAGCAATGATGTGCAGGATGCCATGGGGGGTGGGGGTGGAGGGGGCCTTCTGGCCTAAACGTTGGACTCACGCAATAGGTTATGTACCACACATTATGACACGATGGAAGTAGGTGTAGCACATTACTGTGTGTGAATCCTAGGCATGTGTGCTGGCATAGAGACCTAGTGGAGGTAGGTGTAGCACATTGGTTGACAAATTGCCTGATGGTACAGGGGTCATAGGTTCAATGCAACATTGCGGCTTTTGCATATGACTGCCTGAGACATTACCCTTTAATATCAGCAGTGATTTGTGAGGCATTTGGATTTTTGTTTTTAATTCTGCTGCCAGCAAACACACCCTTCCATTGGCATAACCTAAGGTGCCACATCATGCACCCTATGCGACACTCTTGAGGACACATAATAAGGTGCACTGTCCAACACGGCACCTTTTAATGTTCCCTTTGGGGAACCTAATAGGGCGCTTTGGAGGCACCTTCAGGCTACAGCACTGAGGGTGTTGGTGGTGGCAGCACCAATTAAAATTATAACAAATAATTCCTCAGACAGCCCTATCACATAACCCCACTGTGGGATCAAACCCATGACCTCTGGCTCCACAGGCAATGCAGTCACCCGTGGGCTACATCTCCCTAGCTCAGTGGTTCTGAACCAGTCCTCCTTGAACCCCTAGGCCAGTCGGGTGTTCAGGATAGCCCTAATGAATATGCATGAGATATATATGCATTAGAGATATCCTGCCAACCTGACTGGTTTGTGGCCCTCTAGGGCTGGATTTGAAAACCTCTGCCTTACACCTCTGTCATTTAAGATTGTGAGTGGGCAAGGTGCAGATGTCCTAGACATCAAAATGGTAGATAGAATGTGTCACATGCCTCCTCAATTCTCACCACCACCAAAAAGTTGTCTAACTGCAAACAGTCTGCTAGCTAGTCCATAGTGCATATTACTGGAAGAGATGTGTGCACCCAAAACCGGAATGTCAGCACACCCACCAAGCAGATAGGTTAGTGATTGGGCCCCATAAAAGGCAGCCCATAGACATCACTTGAAAGAGATGCTATTAGCACTAGGGGGGACCTAGCCATGCCATGGTGACTGCTCTTCAGGGTGAGATTGACCTCCCAGCAGGACATGCAGGGGTCAACCTGTCTGTGCAGGTGATGGCCGGCCACTACAATGTCCTAGCCATTGCCCTATGGCCTGTGCTCATGCATCCTGCCCAGGCCACCCTGTCCGAGCTATACCCACAGTACCTTGCTTCTCATTATGCACATTGCCAAGCTAACACTGGACACAGTGCAAACAGTGTGGGCTGAGTAAGGTGTTGCAACCACCACACACTGGATGGACAGACACACACTCCCACACCTATGCCAGCATTGTGCTACTATAGAGAGCTTTTGCAGTCCAGGCCACCTCACCAGTCCTGCACACAGCGCAGGCATGGCTATAGTATGCAATACTGTTGTGGTCACTCCCCAGGGTGGTGAACACTGTCAGAAACCAGACCTGAAACACACTCCACAGACATCAGAGATATTGGTATGATACAGCTCAATGAGCATATTGTGCTTAACTTAGGAATTGCTATCTGCCAGTTATCATAGCAACCTTTTGATATATGTGTACCATATTCCAAGGTTTATGGTGGCATTGGTAAGGTATGCACATAATAGGATTGTGAGATGTACGCAAGGCCCAATATCCTGCCTCTCCGTGGGCTTTCCATAATGGAGGCTGTGGGTGCGGTTCTTTCTGCTCCTGTTGGCCGCTGCTCTAGGGCAGAGGTCTACAACTCCAGTCCTGGTGGCCCAAACACTGTTCATGTTTTGCTGCTGTCCCTAATGAATATGCATGAATACATCTGCATACCATGGAGGCGGCGCATGGAAATGTAGCACACACATCTTTATTAGATACAGCATATTCGTAAATGATTTGTGGCCCTCCAGGACTGCATTTGGGGGACTGTGCTCTAGGTAATGCGCATGTTTCTGGTGTCTGTGCTCTGTAGGGTAAAATGTAGATGGTTTGGGCATGTTTACGTTATATGCACTAAAGGTTCTGTGTGTATTATCACATTTTTGTGGTGGGTAAAATGTGGGGACTGGGATGGCAGGAGCCCCAGCTGGGACTTGAACCTGTGACCTTCTGCTCCTGAAAGCACTGGCTGTGTGTGCTGCACCACCGTTTTGGCACTGAAATAGTGCATTCCCTGGGGAGTCCATGGCTGCTCGTCAGACAGGGCCTGTCTATTGCGGTGCATGGCACCCACGTGAAGAGGGTTAGGCCATGGTGTGCTGTGGGCAGCAGACACTGCCCCCTCCACCACCGGTACCCCTCCGCCACCATGCTGACATGGCCTTATATTGGAGACAGCATCAAACCTGAATGATTTGTGGCCCTCCAGGGCTGCATTTGGGGGGAATGTGCTCTAGGTTATGTCCATGTTTCTGGTGTCTGTGCTCTGTAGGGTAAAATATAGGCGTTTGAACCATGCTTATGTTCTCTGCAATAAAGGTTTATCTGTATTTTCATGGTTTAGTAGTGATTAAAATATGGGGACTGGATTGGCAGGAGCCCCAGCTGGGACTTGAACTGGTGACCTTCTGTGTCTGAACACACTGGCTGCGTTTACTGCACCACACTGTGGCCACAGAGACAGTGCAGTCCCTGGAGATAGGAAACCTGGCCAATGGGGTCGGAAACCCTGCTCTGGACAATTTCACTGTGGGCTCATTCACCTTGTATGGGGACGGAGCGTAGACCCTTCCAAAATTCTTTTCTTTTTTTTGGAGTTTTTTTGGGAGTGTTTTTTGATGTTGCCCATTGATATCACTATTGGCCAGCTTGGTTATGGGGTTTTTTTCCATTTTTTTGAGGTCATTTTCACTGTTTCTTTGCCCTTTTGTTCCGTGCACATGTATCACACTTATCACTTTTTGTAGGTTTCCCTGGTTTTGCTGTACATTGCAGACAGAAATTGTTTCTTTTCCCTTTAAATCGGCTGTAATGCGAGGGTTTCTCTGGCGACATTTTTTTGCCTCGGATTTCACAGCGTTAGTGTGCGGGGAGCCTCTCCCCTCCCACTCTCCACCCATTGACCCCTTCTCTCCGCCCCTGGGGAGCCTTCCTCTGCCCTCTGGGAGCCTTTGCCCGCCTTCATCGCTCGTTTTCGCCGCGGCGCGCATTATCGCACGATAACATAACTGTGTGCCGCAAGATGCGACATTATCACGCGATAATGTCACGGAGCGCACTTTAAGACAGTTTAGTAAACATACCCCTAAGTAGGTATTTCACTGATAGGCCCCCAGCATTAGGAACACACAGGCATCACTGGAGGCAGATAAGGTAGAGCGCTATGTGGGAATCTAGACATGCCATGGTTACTGCTCGGTCAGAATGAGAGTGTTCTCCCAGCATGACATGCTGTGGCCACCCTGTCCATGCAGGAGGTGGTCGGGCACTAAAGTGTCCCAGCCATTACCCCACACCCTGTGAAGATGCATCCTGGCCAATCCGCCCTGTCCGGGCCATACCCACAATACCTTGCTCCTCATTATGCACATATTCAGGCTAACACTGGTAACAGTGGGACATTGTGGGCCCATAGAGGTGTGGGCAGCCACAAAACAATTGATAGACATACACACACACACTCCTATTGCAGTATTGTGCAAAGTTAGGGGTGGTTGGCAGCCCTGCCCACCACACTGGTCCTAGTCACAGTGCCGACATTGATAAACTATGCAGGAGGTAGTAGTAGAAGTAGTGCTCTGGTGATAACTGCAGCTCCGTGTGGGGACCAACAGCCTGACTCTCTATGCAGCTTTGGATTGTGGAGCCTGTGTGAATGGGTGTTTGTACTCCTGTTCGCAGCTGCTTTGGGCTTTGCACATTTTGCTGTTGTACCTGCATTGTAGGGTAAAATATAGGGCCATGCTCTGCAGGCATCCACAGCTGGGACTTGAACCTGTGATTCTCTGCTTCTGAACACTCTGGCTGTGTGTATTGCACCACACTGTTGCTAAAGATGCACAGTAGTCCCTGGAGCTACCTGTATGTTTCCTCAGCCGGACCTTTTATGTTGCACTGCATACCACGTACTGGTACAGGGCATGGCCTAGGTCCACTGCAGGCAGGTGCCACTGCCCCCTCCAGCATGGGCACACACACCCCTACCATGCTGACATGACCATATGTTGTCGGTGCTGGTAGTGCACAGTCCCAGGCCATCCACTGTGTGGGTAGGCAGTTGCCTAGGGAGTGGATTCTCGGGTGGGGAAGCATACATGGGCATCCTCACATCCGCCCCATCACCGCCTGCCAATATTATGTCCCTTCTGCTTGGGGGAGGGTTGGCTGGGGGGATGTCAGGTCAGTGCCCTGGCAACTGTTAGCTAGGGTGGACCAGGTAGATATAGGTGGATTGTGTTTGGCCATTGTCAGCTGCTCTCTTGCTGATGTCCGGTTTCTATGTTCCTATGTGCCACCGATAGGGGGGTTAATTTTTTGGACATCCACAATTATAGGGATGGTTGTCAACTTGCAACCACGATGTATTGTAAGCATACAGATTGGAATAGTCTTTTGAACTTCCAGAGTTTTTACTCCAGACATATTAAGGAAAACATTCCTACAGGCCAATTTTTATGGCTTTGCCGTTTGTGTTCTACTCAGGAGGACTATGTGCATCAGACTGGAACTATGGAACGTGGATACCCCTTATGGGTCATCCATCAGGCCAAGAAACGGGCCTTTAGTATTAATAGAGAATTGATATTGATGTATACGTTGCGCACAGAAGATCCTTATTCGGCACAGGCTTCACGAGTTCAACAACTGATTCTCTACCATTCGGACACTCTTCGGGCACATTCTGTTTTTCAGCAACTCCCTTTTTCCTTTTAAGAGAGGGAACCTCAAAGATTTTTTTGTTCACCCGAGAATGCATATGAAGGAATTGATGGAGGAGCCTTCTGTTTGTGGGCATTTATTTATTTATCTAAAAGGATTTATATACCGCTTTATCCTGAAATGAAAGCGGGTTACACATCAAACAATCAAGTGGCAGGGTGCGTGGGTGTGGGTATGCAGTGTTAGATTGAGGCGTGTGGGTGTGAGGGTTAAGTTGATTGTGGGGTGAGCTATATACAGTATGAGCTATGTACAGGAACTATTTACATTTTTACATTTTGGTAGGCATTGGAAGTGTGGGAAATGTGTTGTGTGTTCCTATACTTTGCACCCCCATTTGGGCTTTTCATTTTCACTCCATGGTAATACTATGTGCAATAGCTCTAGAGTGGTTTATGGTATAATGTGTCCATGCAATAAATTGTATGTTGGACACATTTATTGCCCGTTTAAAACTTGTATTGTGGAGCATTTCTCGGCAAAACATTGTGGTGTTGATTCTGCTCTACTGGTGGGTCATTGACAACAAATGTATCATGAAATTAAGGACTTGAAGTACAAAGGGTGAGTGTTTTTTTTCAAAAACGTCTTATCTAGCGGGAGCAATCATACATTTTTAATTGGTAAACTATGGACCTGTTTGGTCTTAATAATCAGGTGGAATGACAATGCTTCTAGCATTTAAGAATCATGCCTTATGTGCATGCATGGCATTTTTTGCACTGACAGCTATGTTACCCTTTTGTGGCTGGACATCTCCTTGAGGGTATGTTCTATTCCCTTTCTTTAATTTTACTTTCTTTTGGTTTTATTTTAGCAAAGTTGTTTAAGTAAAGGGATACCCCCTTTCCTCATGAATGTTTAGCCTTTTGAGTGTTTAGATTGTTTTATATTTTCAGGAGTCTGTGAAGCAGCCGTTCTGTATGGTGAAACATTCGGCCAGGGTTGGACTATGTATATCATCTGATTGCTTTGAATGTTTATCTATATGTATCATACTGGAATGTGACAAGACTGCTTCTGAAGGATTACATACTTGCCTGCCACAGATCGTATATGCTGCATTTATCTAAGTGGTAGCTACTGGTCTAAACATATTGAGTTGTTTCTACCAGTTAAACAGTTGTTCCTCTGTATCAGCTACAACAGCTGTGCTAGTGGTCTTGATATGCAATACTGTTTGTTGGTGAAGCCGTGGCATATGTTTGGTTTTTTCAGCAATTCATGAAATAGATTTTGATTTGAGTTGCTCTTTGTTTTTTGTTTTTGAGCTGTGGGTTCACTATTGCTATTGTCAGACTTTGAGGAAAACTATTGCAGTGGTTTCATCCTACTTTGTTCAGAAGCACAGGGGAGAGGGGGTTTTATTTATTTTATTTATCTATTTATTTATTTATCTATTTCTTCTATACCGCCCCTTCCAGAGATCAAGGGTGGTTTACATGGAACAGTTAACATTTTTGTATACTTCTGTATACTTTACATAGAACGGTATTTGTAACTATGTACAGGTAACATTGCATGGAACAGTTTCAGGACTATTTACATGGAACTATTTACAAAGAACAATAAACAGTATGTTACAGAGGACAATAGACATTATATATATATATTTCAATTGAACTTGTGTGAGTTTTGGATTTTTTCCTTTTCCATTGTAAGACGTTTCTATAAATAGCAGAGGGTCTGTCTGAGTTAGTCATGTGTGATTTCATAAATTTTGTGGGAATGTTTCTGTGATTGCTGGGGGGTGGCTCTCTGGAGGTAGGGGATTTCAAAATGTCCAATCTCTGGAGGTAGGTTTTGAGTTCTTTCCTAAATTGATGAAGGTCTTTCATCAGGCGAAGAGTTATTGGGAGTTCATTCCAGAGAGTGGGGGCAGCAAATGAGATAGCTCTAGAGCTTGTGGTTTTCTTTGTTTTTCTGATGGTTTTTTGTATGTTAAGGGAGTGAGTTGCGTTTTGTCTGCGTATTCTTGTATCTGATGGGGCGTGTATTAGGGTGGACAGGTGTGATGGGGAAATGTCGTTAAGGAGTTTGAAGGTTGTTAGTAGAATTTTATATTTTATTCGGCTGTTTATAGGGAGCCAATGTAATTCCAACAGTATTGGGGTCACATGGTCAGTTAGACGAGCTTTTGAAATTACCTAGGCACAGATGTTCTGAGCTCTTTGTAACAGATATGTGTTTATTTATTTTATTTATTTATTTAACTGTATTTATATCCCGCTTTTCACCGGTGTTTTTTAGTGGGAGGCCGATTAGGAGACTATTACAATAGTCGAAGTGGGGGGTGATGAGTGTACTGACTACTGATCTAAAATCATGTGTGTCAAGGAGGGGTCTTAGGTGTTGTGTAGTCTTGAGTTTATAGAATATTGTTCTTACAGTCTGTTTTATGTGAGGAAGCATGGTGAGCGTGTGGTCTATTATTACTCCAAGGTATTTTACTTCTTTTTTAACAGGTATGGTTGTTTTGTTTATTGTGATTGTTGTTGGGTAAGTGTCATCAGCAACAGATTTTCTTGATACAAACATTGCTTCCGTTTTTTTAAGGTTGATGCTGAGATAGTTGGTTTCTAGCCAAGAGGTGGTTTCATTCATGCATTCAGATAGGTTGTCATATGTGGGGCTGTTAGTGTTTATGGGGATAGCAAGCATGATGTTGTCAGCATATATAAAATGGTTAATTTTGTGTTTTTTTAAATATGCTTGTAATGGGTTGCAGGTACAGGTTGAAGAGGAGGGCAGAGAGGGCTGAGCCTTGAGGGATTCCCTGTCCTTGGGGGAATGTTTCTGATGTGTCTTGGCCTATTTGAACACGTATTAATCTGTGTGAGATGTATGAGGTTATGGGCCCTGCTCTACTAAGTGCACTCTGTCCTGTGTGCTGTGAGTTTAAGTGTGCTTGGTTTGCAGTGTTTTTAGTGGTATCTTGGCTTTCTGCAGTTGTTGAAAGGTATATCATGGGGTGCACTGTGAAACGTATTTTTATGGAAAAGCAGGGAGGGATGCCATGAGGTGGGAGCAAGGAGTGATGTACTCATTCCGTGTGTAACATCCAGAGGCAGAGGTGAGGAACAGGATCTATAGAAGGATGCAGAGGGGCATGGTAGCAGGCATCCAGTTGTGGCTGGCCATCAGAGGGGCAAATGCTAGCAACCTCTAGTCAGGGATAAGGCAGGGAGAAGGCCATAGCCAAGTAGTATGGCAGGAGGAGCCAGAAAGGATGACCAGATCTTGAGGGGTAGATGAGAGCCCAGTGTGCAAGGGGGAGCAACAGGCAAAGTGAGCGCTAGTAAGAAACCTGTGCCCCTTGAGCAATGGAAGAGAGCACAATGGTTTAGTGCAGCTGAAAATGAGGTTCTTGTGGACATGATGCTGGAGAACTATCACTTGCTATATGGCCATGAGTTCTCCAAATCCCCAGTGATAATGAACACAGCTAACTGACACAGCATAGGAGCTACATTACAGAATGTGGGTGGAGCCCCCACGGACTCATGACATGTTAAAGCATTGGTTCAGGCACATGCGTTCAGATATGAAGACGAAGCTGTCAGAGGCAACAGTACATGCAAGCAGCACAGGAAGAGGTCCAGCACTGGATGTACTGCTGATACCCCTGGAGCAGTGGCTATATGTAGCCTTAGGGCTCATACTGGGAAATTTCTTGCCATAGAATCTTAACACCATTCTAGCATATGCATGTTTATGTTTATTAGGTCTTGATAGACCGCTTTTCGTGATAACAGCAGAGCGGTGTACAATATCTAAAAACAAGTTTTTTTAAAAGATTGCACGAGTGAGAAGAACACCAATTAAAACAGGAAAGAAAGGAAACACTAAAACAAATCACACATCAAAAAAGGGGGAGAGGAGGAGCCAAGGAGTGGGGAGAAAGAGGAGAGGAGGGAACAGGGCAAACTAGGTGGACGGGAGATTGTGGGTGATATTAAAAAGGTGGGTCTTCAGTAAGGATTTAAATTTAGGAAAGGACTGTTCCAGATGGAGGGCAAAAGGGAGTGTGTTCCAGGTGGCAGATGGAAGCAAGTAGAAAGCAGAAGACTGGGTGGTTTTAAGCTGGGCCTGTGCAACTGTAGGAAGATGAAGGTGGTTTACATGGAGACTGCAGAGGAAGCGGTAAGAGCAGTGGGGAAGAAGGAGGTCAGAGAGACAGCAGGAATGGCCATCATGAAGGTCAGAATGAACCATGTAAGGAGTTTGTATTGCAGGCAGTATTTGATGGAGAGATGTGATCATGACAGGAGGCATGAGCAAGAATACGGACAGCGATGTTTTGTATGAGTTGGAGGTGACGTAGCTGATACTGGGGAAGGCCAAAGAAAATGATGTTACAGACCTTTCCTTTTTACCCCCATACTCACTGAAATTCAATGACTATTCCATAAAAGTGAAATCAGAAGTCAAATACCTGAGTATCATATTAGACCAGAAACTGAACTGCCAATCGCAAATAAAGAGAACAAATTCAGTCTACCACCAATAAAGAACTCTGAAGAACCTCTGTCCCCTTATAAGTCCAGACCTCTTCAGGACAGTATGCCAGGCTCTAATCATGCCTATCCTGGAGTATTCCAACATCAAATACCATGGCCTCCCCCAAACACACACTATACCCCTCCAAATGGCCCAGAATACTGTGGCAAGAATAATCAACAGAGACCCACGACAATCACATATCACCCCATACTTATCCACCTCCACTGGCTACCTATCCTAACCAGAATACGATACAAAGCACATGTCACTATTTTCTAAATAATACACAACAGATCAGCTTACTGCCTCCAATCCCTTGTCTCAAAGCCCAAAAATGACATACTATGGAGGCCGCGCTCACTTAACCTCCTTGCCATCCCTAAGCGAAAAACTAAGAGCAAACAAGCTATTTGCAACCGGGCGCTCTCACTTTTCTCCCCCTCAATATCGAATTCGCTACCCCCAACACTAAGAGGATGAGTTTGACAGAATTCTGTAAAAAGCTGAAAACATACCTATTACAGGATCACTTTAAATCAGACTTAACTTCCAATTTCCAATCGGACCTCAAACCAGAACCACCAAGTGCCTAACCACTGTCAATAGCACAATACCATGTTAATGATGATGGACAATTGTATATACTCATGAATTATACCTGACATCCACACTGTTTTCAATAAACGATCATTACACATCTCCCTTTGTACAAGGTTTACAATATGTTATAATGATCACATAGGTACACTACCAAAAAACTGCCTCCAGTTTTGCAACTGATTCCTATAGATTTTGGGGTGCTGAATCCAGGAAAAATAGCCAAAATGTTCCATCACGTCACGTTTTCTTGCAAAATTAGATTTCTTACCCATATAAGGAATGTTCACATAATTTCTTTTTAGCCGACTGCAGTTTATTTTCTTGGCCCAAAATAGAGGTTGTAATGGTTAACTAACTAGAAACACTCCCTCATGATATTTTAGAGTGTTTTGTATTCATTTTATACATTAACAGGACAATTGGGAGGCGGGGGGGCTAAATCCAGTACTCGCGCTGGCACATGTTCTTTCCTGTTCGCCTCGCCTCGTTCGCTCGCTCAAACATGGTGGTTGCGACATGAACTTTCCTGTCAAATTTCAGTTTCTTGCAAGTTTTGTTTGCTCAGTCATAATCCAGCTTTATTCCGAAGTGGTTCACTACAGTTGTAGTTTGCAGTGCTGTGTATTTGTGATGGCTCACAGAGCCAGAGGTTGCGTCAACTCTCCGGACAGTTTTTGTTTTATTTGTGGGGAATATACCGTGAAAAAGCGGCAGAGGAACATTTCTGCATTTATTAAAAAAGTATATTTCGCCTATTTTGGTTTGAAGTTAGGCGATCAAGACAAACCGTGGGCTCCTCACAAAGTGTGCAAGACATGTGAGGAAGATCTACGCTTATGGATGAAAGGTAAAAAACAAGCATTTCGTTTCGGAATACCTATGATGTGGCGTGAACAAAGAGACCACAGCAGTGACTGCTATTTTTGCTCTTGCATTGTGAAGGGATACAACTTAAAAAATAAGAACGTAATAAGTTACCCCAACCTTCCCTCAGCAATTAGGCCTATGCCTCATAGCAACGAAGTACCTGTGCCTGAACCACCAAAATCTTTGGATCATATTTGTGTGGACGGTTCTGATCATGATGAGACTCATCAGATGGCTTTTCCCGATGAGTCCAGTACTTCCGAATTTGAAACTGAACCAGATCCGAAACCTGAACTTTTCTCTCAAGCTGAATTGAATGATTTAGTCCGGGATTTAGGACTCCCAAAAGATGCTGCCCAACTGCTAGGTTCTCGGCTTAAACAGAAAAATCTATTGTCACCAGGAACAACTTTTTATTGGTACCGCAACCGCGAGACACAATTTTTGAAGTATTTCAGCAAAGAGGAAGATTTGGTATTTTGCAACGATATATACGGAGTGATGGAAAAGTTTAAACTCAAGTATGATCCTGCTGAATGGCGGCTGTTCATTGATTCGTCAAAAGACAGCATAAAAGGTGTTCTTCTTCATAATGGCAACACATTCGCTTCAGTTCCTATTGCTCACTCTGTTATTCTCCAAGAAAAATACGAGAATTTGGCCCTGATTCTTCAGAAGATTCGTTATGATGAGCATAAGTGGATGATTTGTGGAGACTTTAAAATTCTATCCATGCTATTAGGGCAGCAATCCGGTTTCACCAAATATCCCTGCTTCCTTTGCTTGTGGGATAGCCGGGCCCGCGACCTACACTGGGGGAAAAAAGACTGGCCAATTCGGGAGTATTTGAGACCCGGTGAGAAAAATGTTCTTCATGAGAGCTTGGTACCTCGTGATAAAATTCTATTACCACCTCTCCACATTAAGTTGGGTCTCATTAAGCAATTCATCAAGTCCCTTCCAAAAGATGGTGAGTGCTTTCGGTACCTTTGCTCAAAGTTCCCCCGACTTTCTGAAGCAAAGCTAAAGGAAGGAGTGTTTGTTGGCCCTGATATAAGGAAACTCATTTCAGATGGAGCATTCACTGAAACGATGTCTGAGAAGGAAAAAGAAGCCTGGGATTCCTTCAAGGATGTTGTTCTCAAATTCTTGGGGAACAGGCGGGATGAGAACTATAAGGATATTGTTGCCAGGATGCTCAATGCCTTCAAAGAACAAGGCTGTAACATGAGCCTGAAAGTCCATTTCTTGCACTCCCATGTGAACTACTTTCCCGAAAACTTGGGGGCGTACAGTGAAGAACAAGGTGAAAGGTTTCACCAGGACATCAAGGACGCAGAGAGAAGGTACCAAGGAAGATGGAACACCACTATGATGGCCGATTTCTGCTGGTTGCTGCTGCGGGAAACCCCAGATGAAAAATATGCCAAGCAGCGCACCAAGAGAAGCATTCGGGGGAAGAAGAAACGGGCCCACCAGGAGATTGATTGACCCAAGAATGACTTTAAAATCTAAAACTGTGTTGACAAATATCGTGTTTTTACTAAACTTTGAAATAAAAATTTGCTAGTTATTACCACAGTGTCGGATCTCATTTATTAGAATTTTATTTTCACACCATCGGGTGTTTGTCTTCATGTATTGCAATGGTGCGGTTTGCGTTTTCTATTCTTACATACATACCTGCACAACATTTTTTGCACATTTCTTTGCTTTGCTTTGTGTCTAACCTCGCTCTTATATGCTCAATGTTTGTGCACATTTATGTGGCTGTTTTAAGTGCAGACAATTTTGCTACCATCACAGTGTGTTTTGTTGACATTACTCTATTCTTATGTGCTGTCTTGTTACAATTTTCTTTATTCTTATTTGAATAACTACTAAACAATTAGTATAAAGAATTCATCCAAGAAACTTTTATCTCGATCGCACTCAATCTGAAACGTTCACCTCAAACTGCTAACCCAATGTAGCAAAAAATCTGAACGTGATGGAGCAAATTGGTTACCAGATTTGGATTCAGCGCACCAAAAAACGTAAAAATCAATCGAAACATTAGAGGCAGTTTAAAAAAAAAATTTTTTAGTGTACCTGTGTCATTAAACATCTCCCTTTGTATATAGTTCACAATATATTATAAAACACAACTGTAATCATAAGTTTGAGTTACTGTTACCAACCTATTCTTAAGTTTAGCTTTATTGTACAACAGGATGCATAATCATGCCCTGTTAGCTTTTGTTTTTTGTAAATCACTTTGAATATTAGAAAGGCAATATAGAAATGAGTTCAAATAAATAAACAGTAGTCTAACCTGGAGATGACAAGGGTGAGGAAGAGAGTGGCAAGAGAAGAGGGGGCCAGGAAGGGGTGAACGGCACGGATTTGTTGCAATGCGGATCCCATTTCTCGTGGACAAAAGAAGAAGAGAAGCTACGATTGCGGCAAAGACCCTTCCTGTTCTGCTCACAGGGATCCAATCTCCCATGGGCAGACAGGAAGGGTCTTTGCCACGATCGTGGCTTCTCTTCCTCTTCTGCCCATGGAAGATGGGATATCTGCTGGCAGCCTGCTGCCTGCCAGTTGCTTTTTTTGGTGGAGCAAAGCCCATGTGTTCCACTCCTTTATGATGCCTATGCTGGGATGGTTTATTTATGGTTTATTTAAAAACTTGATATATTGCCCATCTATAATGTGTCAGAGCAGTTTACAATAAAAACAGCAAGAATAAGAAAAGGAATGCCAATTAAATGAGTAAAGGAGTTAGATACATATAGGGGAAAACAATAGGTTGGGAAAGATGCAGAAGGTAGTCAGCGAAGGTTTGTGGATGTATCAGTTCATCTTTCTCAGGTTTTGGTTCATTGGTGAGGGTTCTCACTATCTCATATAGTTCTCTGGATCTATTTGAGGATTTGAGGATAAGGTTTGTATAGTATTCTTTTTTATGCTGATTGATGAGGTCGTTATATTCCTTTAGTTTTGTCTGATAGAGCACCTGGGTATTGTCTGGTTTTTTGCGTCTCCAGCATCGTTCTAATCTTCATAGTGTTCTCTTGGCTTTCAGAATCTCTTTTGAGTACCAGGGAGCAGTTTGGTTTCCGAGCAGTGAACTGTTGAGGTCTCGGCTTCTGGGGCTGCCGAAGATATAATCTTATTCCAGTTGTCAATTTGGTTGTTTGAGTTGTTTGCTATTGTGCTCAGGTTGGGTAGTATTTCCTGAAGGAATTGTTCCTTGTTGAAGCTTTTAAATCTCCTACCTGTGTGTAGCATGTCCTGACAGTCTTTTGGGCTTGTAGACTGTAGCATGATTTTTATTATGTGGTGGTTCGACCATGGCACAGGTGTGATCGAGGGGCTTGTGATGATGTCCTTTTCTATTAGGTGGTTGGGTGCAAAGATGAGATCTGGTGAGGATCCATATCTGTGAGTAGAGGCTTTGATGATCTGGGTGTATTGTAGTGAGCTCTTAGCTGTGAGGAAGGATTCTGAATCTTTGCTAGAGGCTGATTTTAGGTTGAAGTCTCCAAGCACAATCAGAGGTTTGTGGAGGATATTAACTGCGCAGACCATCTCCAGAATAGAAGATCATTCATCCGAGGAGGCATGTGGAGCTCTATAAGTGAGGCAAAGGGCTAGGTGTTTGTTATCTATGAGGATTGTATCGCAGTGTGTTGTATTTGTAGTGGCTTGGGTCTTTAGTCTTAAGTTGCTTCTTGCTATGATTAAGACTCCTCCTCCTTTTTGTGTGTGCTGGGTAGTTGAAGGCTGTGTGGGTCAGGGGTACTAGTTGGTTGAGGAGTACATTTTCAGAGGGTGTGAGCCATGTCTCTGTGATACAGAATATGTTGGTTTGCTGTATTTCCAAGTGGTCTGCTAGGGTGTTATTTTGTTTCTTATTGATCTGGCATTAATGTTCTATGGTGATAGGAAGCAGCTCTTTGTGGGTTCTTGGAGACATCTTTGGGTGAGCACAGGAACTTGTGGTCGCTTTGATGAGACCACTTTGGCAGGGTCTCTTGTGTGTAGGTTGCGGGTTTTCATGAGATTGCAGTGCATGTGGGTAGATCCATGGGAGTGCCTGCAAGGTGTATGTGAAGCTTTGTGGGACTAGTGTGTGGGTGGGAAGCAGTTGTGTGAGGATGAGAGCAGTGGGGAGGTAATGTGTAGCCTGCATTGTGGCGATACCGATGATTACCTTGTGTGTAGAGGGTTGATTTCCATTCTTTTGGTGGTTGTATTGACTGGGTTCTGTTGATCAGTTCCCGGTGAGCAACGTCCTTGTAATTTTAGGTCTCCGTCGAGGTGTTATGTCTTCGTTGGTGCACACCACTGGCTGAAGGGCTCTGGTCTTGTTGCTCTTCTTAGGTGGGGGTGTTCGTCTTCCCGCCTTTGTGCCCCACCTAAGGGTCACTCCAAAGGGCCCTCTGGTGAGGCCCTCAGGTGCGGGCATGCCCGACGGAGGAGCTGTTTAAGTGTCCCCTCTCTCTGCCCTTATTGGGCAGGAGCTTCTGAGCGGGAGGAAGCTGTTCCCGCTCAGGCACTCTACCCCAATTGGGGGAGCTTCGCCATAATACTGTTTCTTTGCTGCTGTAATGGCTTGACAATAGGTAGCATGATTGCTTCTGAATAAGGAGGTACAGTGGCAACACCACATGCATTCCAATCTACACAAGTAGGAACAGATGGTGCAAAGCCCTACAAGATACCAAAGGTGACGACAAGATGTTTGTAACTGGAGGGGAACATCTGAAGGAACCAGGTTGTAAAGAACATTCTTGAGGGTCCGGTTCCAAGTAAGAGCTTGGTCATCTGATGAAAGAAGATGAGAATCTTGCAGAAAAATGGCATCTTCTGCTGCCAAGTTCCCCAAGGTTGATGTCTTTGGCGACAATAAGATTTATATTAAACTCAAGAGTGTTTCAGACCGACATGGCTTCAAAGGCTCTGCAGTCTTGATCCTTCTGATGCATAATTTTCACTTCAGAGGGGGGAAGGACCTTTGAAACATGTGTACATTTGAAAGACCCCACTGCAGCCACTGACCTTGAGGGAGTTGGCAGCAGAAGTAGTGCTGGACGTGTATGGGGAGGTTCTGAGTGGGTGGGGAGTAAAAGACATGCTGGGATTGGAGTGGTCAGAGAGATGGAAAGGTGATGCTGGACATGGAGGAGGAATAAGTAGATTGAAGAGAGATGCTGGACTTGGAGGTGGACATAGTGAAATGCTGGACATAGAGACAGCAAAAGGAGATGGAAAGGTGATGCTGGGAACAGGGGGCATAGGGAGATGCTGGACATGGAGGGGGCATAGGGAGATGCTGTAGATGGAAGGGATAGATACTGGACACAGGTGGCATAGGGATATGGAAAGATTATTATTATTACATATTTATAAATCACGACCAAGTATACACACCGCTGTACAGACACAAAAGAAGACAGTCCCTGCTCAAGAGCTTACAATCTAGAAGACAACCTACAGGACAAAATAATACAATAGGAATAAAGGCAATAGGAGTTGAAACACAAGAGAGGGGATTAAGAATCAAAGGTGGTCTCCAAGAGGTGTGTCTTGAGCTTGAACTTGAAGAGGGTGAAGGAAGAGATTTGATGCAGAGACAGGGGCAGGTTGTTCCAGGCAAATGGAGCAGCAAGGTTAAAAGAATGAAGCCTGGAGTTAACAGAAGAAGAGAACGGCATAGAGAGAAGGAAGGTAGAAGAGGAACGGAGATTACGGAGAGGGGTATAGGGAGAGAGGAGAGATAAGAAGGAGAAGCGGAGTGAATGCATTTATGTGTCAAGATAAGTAGTTTGTACTGAATGTGGTAATGAATAGGGAGCCAGTGAAGGGACTTTAGAAGAGGTGACAGTAAATATGACAGTAAAGAATACCACACAAACATTATACTCAAATCCTACAACAAATCGAGAGAGCTCTTCGAAATTGTGAAAACTCTTACCAATGAACAGAATACTGAAAGCGAAGTGCAAATAGACCCACAAGCCTTCGCAGACCACCTCCAAGAAAAATTCCATACCTCACCTCAGCCAACAACAAGCACAACCAATAAACCAACCACCTCCTTAAAAACCTGGGACAAATTCAGCACTCCATCCACAGAGCAGCTCTCACACATCATCACCACACTCAACACAAGCATTGCACCAACAGACCTATGCCCAGTGACATGCATTAAAGCAACAAAGGCAAACTTCATCCACACCATACACAACATGGTGCACAGTTCACTGACCCAAGGAATCATGCCAAACCGGCTAAAGCTAGCTACAATAAGACCAATCCCGAAGAAATCCCCACTGGACAAGGGCAACCCAGCTGCTTACAAACCCATCTCGAGCATACCACTACTGGCAAAAATTATAGAAAAAGTGGTACAGCTTCAGCTCCAAGACCACATTGACAACCATGCACCACTGGACATCAACCAACATGGTTTCCGCTCCAACCATGGAGTCGAAACACTCCTGTTACACCTCTTTAACAACATAATCCAACTCATAGACAACTGCAAGAATGAAATACTTATGATCTTCATAGACATCTCATCAGTGTTCGACACTGGACCACAGAACTCTACTAGCATGACTACAGAACATTGGACTACACGGATCCACCCTGAGGTGGTTCAACTCATACCTAACGGATAGACAGATACAGATCAAGATTGGCCCCAACACCTCCCGACCCATAAAAATCAAGCAAGGTGTCCCACAAGGATCCGCCCTATTGGCGCTATTATTTAATCTCTACATTCAACCGATCTGCAACATCATGAAAGAACACAAGATACAATACACAATCTATGCCGACGACATCATGATATACACACCAGTCACCCTCGACAACCCAGACTACACCAAAATAACAGACTGTCTTAGGTATATGACCAACTGGTTTCAAGACAACAACCTGACAATAAACTACAGCAAGACTGAGGCACTAATCATCGCCCGAAACACCAGCTTCGTCCCTCCACCCACCATCAAGTTCAACAACACAACAATACCCATAGAACCCAACAATACCCATAGAACCCATAGAACTCTCGACAAAGAACTAAACCTACAATCACACATCAGCAGAACCACCAAAAATGCATACCACAAGATGAGACTAATTTGACGCCTCAAGCCCTTCCTCTCTCAGGAGCACTTCCGCACAGTCTGTCAGGCACTAATAACTCCAATCCTAGACTTCTGCAACCCAATCTATCTCGGCCTAACAAAGCAGTCACTCCGGCCACTGCAAATGGCTCAAAACACAGCAGCACGCATAATATATGGCTCATCAAGACAAGATCACATCACCCCCATTCTAAAAAATCTCCACTGGCTCCCAATCAGCTCCCGCATCAGATATAAGACAGTCATAAACATATTCAAAATCAAACAACAGACCTCAGCACTCAGTCTACAACCACTCATACAACCCGACAGAAGCACAAGACCGAGGAGGAGAGGCACCTCTGACCTCATCAATACACCAAAAGACTTCACCAAGGTACGCAAGGACACCGCAAAAAGAGCTCTATCGATGTCAGCACCTGCAATATGGAACACCCTCTCTGATGACCTACGATCGACGATAGACATAAAGGACTTTCGGAAACAGCTCAAGACGACCCTCTTCATTGAGCACTACGGTGACGTCACATAATCTTCCTGCCAGCCCCCCTCCCTTTCTCATTCATGTACATAGCATTGTAAAGTAGCGCACGCTGTAAATAGCCCACCACAAATCAGCGCCAACTTACACACACATGCATTCACTGTATAACACTGCATGCACACACAAATGTCATTATACTTCGATTGTTTGCGGTGTAAACCGCCTTGATCACAGGAGAAGGCGGTATATAAATCCTTTTAAATAAATAAATAAATAAAGTAACACGGCTGGTGAAGAATTAACCATGCAGTGGAGTTTTGAATGAATTGTAGAGGGAAAAGATGAGATTGAGGGCGACCAGCAAGGAGGAGGTTGCAATAGTCAACTGGGAGATAAAAAGGGAGTGAACAACAGTCTTAGTAGTAGAGACAGAGAGGAAAGGACAAATCTTGTTAATGATGAAGAGAAAAAAGTGACAGGATTTAGCAATTTGTTGGATATGAGATGAGAATGGCAGGGAGGAATCAAAGACGACCCCAAGGTTGCAAGCAGAGGAAACAGGAAAATTAGGAGTGTTATCAACAGTGATGGAGAAAGGATGAAGGAAGGAGGATGGATTAGGGGAGAATACCAGAAGCTCAGTTTTGGCTGTGTTTAATTTTAAATGGCGCTGAGGCATTCAGGCGGCGATGTTGGATAAGCAGACAGAGATACATGCCTGGAGAGAAGGAGAAAGGTCAGTTAAAGAGAGATAAATTTGAGAATTATCTACATAGAAGTGATAGTGAAAGCCAAGGGATGAGATAAGGGAACCAAGCAATTGTGTATAAAGGGAGAAAAGGAGTAGGCCAAGAATGGACCCTTGGGGAAAACCATCTGAGAAAGGGATAGCAGAGAAGTACATACCTTAAGAACAGACACTAAAGGAGCAATTAGAGAGATAGGAAGAGAACCAAGATAGAACAGAGTCTCTAAAGCCAAGAGAAGATAATGTAGCAAGGAGAAGAGAGTGATCAACAGTATCAAAGGCAGCAGAAAGGCCAAGAAGAATGAGGATTGAGTATAGGCTTTTAGACCTTGCCAAGAATAAGCCACTAGAGACCTTGACAAGGGCGGAAACCCAGACTAAAGGGGATCAAAGAGGGAATAAGAGGAGAGAAAGTCAAAACAGCGAGAAAAAACGGCACGCTCAATGAGTTTGGAAATAAAGGAAAGAAGGAAGATGGGACAATAGCTAGAGGGAGCAGTAGGGTCAAGGGATGATATTTTTTGAGAACAGGAGTGATCAAATCATGCTTATAGGCAACTGGGAAGGTGGCAGTGGAAAAAGAAAGGTTGATAATATGGGAATGACAGGGAGAAAGGAGGATGATATGGAGTTGAGGAGATTAGTGGGGATGGGATCAGAGAAGGTTTAGCAAAGGAGAGGAGAGAAGAGGAACCATGATAATGGGGTGTCTCCTATTCCTATTTCTCTTAGCCTGTCCAAGAGAATGGAGTGGATGATGGAATCTAAGGTAGATGTTATGTCTATGAAGATTAGTATGAAGCCCTTATTTATGTTTTCAATTCCTTTGAGTATTTTGTTTATTAGAGATGTTAATAAAGTTTCTACCCTGTGGAGCTCTTGGAATCTGTGTTATTGAGGGTCAAGTGGGAATGTTGAGTCGACATGGTCCTGTAACTGACGTTGGACCGTCTTTTTGATTAGTTTGGCTAGAAGCCGAATCCTGGATATGGGGCAATATGAGGCAGGAGAGATTGGGTCGATTGTGTTACTCTTTAGTAGTGGTCTTATAGAGGAGATTTTCAGTGATGATGGCATGATTCCTTGTGATAGAGATGAGTTTATTATTTTACTGAGTGCTGGTGCTAAATTTTGTGCAACTTCCTTTATCCAGCCGAGAAGTGGTTGTGTTCTGGGACTTGAGGAGTTTGGTGCAGAGATCTGTGGAGACTGTGTAGAATGAAGTCCAAATTTTAGGGTGAACTTGTTCTGAAGGAGATGTGATTGACTGGTGTGTTGTACTGGACAGCTTGCTTCAGAGATTGGTAGCATAGACTTCTGGAGTTAATGCATCTATGTATTGGCTTTGGGGGGATCCTGATAGCTCCTTCACAATGGAGAATAGTTCTCGAGGGCAGTTTTAGAGAACTCATGATGAGATCTGTATGATGTTGCTTCTTGTGTTTATGAATTTAGGTCATGAATTTAAAGTGAAGGAAATCAGAGTGGGAGCGGGATTTGAGCCAGGTGCGCTCGGCTGAACGAGCACATGAGTGTAGATAGTGGGTTGTAGAAGAAAGCCAGGGACGGGATGATGTATGCCTCACAGGGTGTGAAATTGGGGGAATGAAGTTTTGGAGAGCAGAAGATAGAACAGAGTTATAAGTGGTTACAGCCGCATCGATAGACTTGGAGGAGAGTGTAGAAGAAAGAAGAGAAGAGACATAATGAAAAAGACAGAGGATCAATAGCTTGAAGATTTCTAAAAAGAAAGAAGGTGACAGGATGAGAAGGCAGTGGAGAGTGCTGAAGAAAGAAGCTCAGGAGGTGGTGGTCAGATAGTGAAAGAATTGAATTAAGGAAATTTGAGGGTGAGCAATTGGAATGGAAAACAAGGTTAAGGCAGTGACCGAGCCAATGAGTAGGAGTGGTGGAGCAAAGCTGGGGGTTGTAAGAAAAAGTAAGAGAAAGACATTTTGCTGCATAGGGGTTCAATGGGGTATCGATGTGAAAGTCAAAGTGCCAAGAATAATAAAAGGGGATGACAAATCCAAAAATAAATATGATGCTGCACACAGGTGGCATAGAGAGATAGAAGAGTGATGCTCAGCATGGGGGCATAAGGATGTAGCATAGAGATGCTGAATATGAGTAATAGGGAGTTGAAAAGAGAGATGCTAGACATGGAAAGCATAGGGAGATGCTGTCATGGACAGGGGCATAGAGAGATTAGATTCTGGGCATTGGGGAGAGCATATGGGGATGAAAGAGAAATGCTGGAAATGGGGATGGGTTGAGATAGGCATATGGAAAAAGCATAGATACTAGTAGACATGGGAGAAAAAGGATAAGAAGTCAAGAGAGATGCTGGACTTGGGAGTGGAAGGAAGAGGAAGAGGAGATGCTGGACATAGGAAGGAGATGCTAGACTTAGGGGGGATGGGGAGACATGGAGAATTCTGGATATGTGGGGATAGAGAGAGGAGCGGGCACGGATTGTGGGATAGGGAGAGAGAAGAGGAATGCTAGGCATAGATGGATAAGGTGAGAAAGAGAGGGGTACTGGATAGAAGGTGGGAGAAGGGGAGATATGCTGGATAATGAGAGGGGGAGAGAGAAGGGGGATAGTTAAAGACTTGGAAATAAGAGGCTGTGGAAGGAGTTGGGGAATGGGAGGACTATATTAAGGGTTGAAAAATGGTAGATGCAGTGAAAAAAAGGGAGATTGAGGACTAGAAAGTAAGAAAGAGGAGTGAAATCTGAGAGAGAGAAACATAAAGCTGAAAAGAAAAGGTCAATGTCAGAAATGGAATAAAGTGAAGAAGGCAGGAAGGGAGAAAAGTGGCAGGTGGAATGAAGACCCTAGAAAGCGAGTTAAGACAAGATAGAGGAGAGAAGGAACTAGAGAATGAGACCAATACAATTAAAGAATAAAATGGGCAGACAACAAAGACAGAAAAAAAATAATTTTATTTTCAGTTTGGTGTTGTAATGCAGAGTCTGGCTTCTTGGGGTTTTATTTTAATTTTTTTCTATGTCTATGTTCTGTGAGACCAAAGCCAGGTGTTATGCTAGCATGGGGTTTCTCTGTAGGTATCTTTAGTAATCTGGCTTGTTCATTTTACTGAATGACTGTATGGTCCACTGTCCTTTTCTTGGTATACTCTTTGTGGTATGTTTACTAAACCACAATAAAGAATCAAGTGTGCTGTTAGCGCACGCTAACGGCACACTTGCATCTTAGCACATCTAAAAAGCCACTTTAGCTTGTGCTAATGGTACCGACATCTTAAAGCGCCCTGTGGGCAAAGAGTAGGCATCCACAGGGCGGAGAGTGGGGGTCAATGGGCAGGGAGTAGGCATGAACAAGGCTTGCTCCCTTAACAAAAGGCATCTTAATGGCAGGAACCCTAACACAAATCAAAACCTCACAGAAAGAGTGTATTTTGAGGAGAGAGAGCCAATTTTAATGTCTGCAATGTGATGCACAGACAGGGGAGCCCAAGAGATTGATAGCAGTGCTCCATTAGCAGCAACAGCATAGTGCCCGAATATGAAAGGGCACTATGTGTTGATGGTGCAAATGGGTCAAAGGAGGGTACATGTGGGTCATACAGTGGGGGTCGCTTGTGCACAGGGCGGACCAAGCAGTTGCCTAGGTGGCACATAAGAACATAAGACTTGCAAATATGTCAGACTGTGTGAGACCAAGGTTCATCATGCCCAGTATCCTGTGTCCAACAGTGGCCAATGTAGGTCACAAGTAACAGACAGTTTCCCCAAAAGACACACAGGATCCACAGTGTGTGTATTGGGCAAGTAGGGGATATTCTGGGCTCCTCTTTAGTAATGGTTTATGGACCATTTCCAAGAAACCTGTCCAAACATTTTTGAAACCCAACTACACTGCCTTTACGACATCCTCCGGTAATGAATCCCATTACCACCTGTGACTTTACCGCGGTTTAGTAAACATACCCCTTTCTGTATATTTTGAAATCTAATGTGGTTATGATGTGATAGATTTTCTTCATAGTCCTGAGTGAGTTTTGTCACTTTTTGCATTACTTCACAATATGCCTAGTACTGGTGAGGATTTATATTATTGTTACTGAGATGACACCAGAATCAGAAATTATTTTTGGTATGTTTAGTTTTTTGAGGAAATATCCTAGTTCTGCTCTACATAGCACCTCATCCAATTCTGAATCATCAAAGAAGGAGGTGTCTCAGGAATCCGAATCCGAGGTGTCCCACAAGCAAACGGCTGCCTCATGCCCTAGCTGATGTGCTTTTCTTGCTGCATCTTCTTCATCACCTTGCGTAAATTCCACAAGAATTTCCATTCACAGAAGGTCTTGATGAGGGCTTTATCTCTCTTCTTATGTCTCACTCCTTTGCCGGTACAGGTGCTCTTGGTCATCATCACCTTGACCCTTTTTCCCTAATTCAGACCTGATTCCAGTGCCTATACAGATCTGTCAAGATTGCCATCACTGGCATTCCACTCCCCTGCGTACTTCAGACACAATTCCTTTTCGTTCATCTCCAAATCAGGTTTTTGCATCTTCACTGGCTCATCGGAGCACCCCCTCTATCTGGTAACTATCCTGGGGTAACCTTTGGATTGTGCTGTATCTGGTTACAGTAGCCCCCTCACCTCTCCTACTGTCTCTCATGGGCCCAGCCCTTTAGGACAAACCCCTGTTATCCTTTTCCAGGAAATGGGAGGGCTGCTTCAAGAGTCTTTTGAGAGATCCCTTACTGTCTGTGCCCCAGAAACCTTACCACCTCTGGCTCTCTTTTGGACCATAATCTGAAGCTTGGAATTGCGCGAATCCTACGCAAACTGTTTTACCCCTGTCTTCCTCTTTATTTAATGCTATGATTTAAACTTGCAAAACCAAAGGGACCCTTGGAATATTTCCCCCTGTCCCCCTGGCTACTTTGTTAGCCAAACTTACAGCTCCTAACTTTCAGACAACCCATTGATGCAGTATTATTTTTTAGTTTGTTTTCTTATGTTAATATATCTTTAGCTGCTTCCTCCCAGCAAACTCGACTAGCACTAGGTCTCAGTGAATGCCTACTTGCGGTAGGCCTTAGAAGAGAAACTGAGCTTGTCGCCTCTGTTCCCATGTCTGCGCCAGCCTTAACCATTCCTTAATTCCCCATCAGCAAACCTAACTTGCTCCCTGCACACCCCAGACTACCTAGAGACCTGTTCACCCTCCTGATTATGCAAACAGACCTCTCACCGTGACAGATAGCCATCCAGATAATTGATTTGGCCACCTACACAAAAGTTGGAGAGCCCTGGCGGGACAATTGAAGAAGGCACTCTGTCCGCTATGATTCCAGGAGCCCACCACCCGATGCTGCTTCCAACCTGAGCTGCTTTCAAGCCTCTTGAGCTACCACTGTTCCTCACAGCCTGTCTGCCTACCGAGCCCATGAAAATGCAGCTGATTCTACTCAGACGGCTAGCTTCTTCACGCTCAGCCTTCCTTACCCCTCCCACATCCTCTGCCCCCTCCTTCAAGAAGCAAATCTGGTGGCGGGATCAGCCATGTTACTAGCCCACTCCCGAAATTGTTAGGGGGCAGAGGTGTTGGGCTCATTTAGAAATGGGTTAAAAAAGACCCTTTAGTTTGCTGAAAATGAAGGTTTATAGTGTCATAACCCAAGTAGGGGCCAGTTCAGATAGAACAAGAGGCACAAAAGGAATAGGAGAAGGCTGCTGGACCAAAGAAAAAATGTCATATTTTCTGACAGTAATAATAATCCTTTACTAATCAGTTTCTGGGTTATGAAACCAAGTATGAGAAATGCCAAAGCTGATGCTTGTGGGTTCTCCCTCTGCGGTGAAAGGCCTTTTTTTATCATCTTGTCTACTTCATTTCTGACAATGTTAATGATTCACTAGAAAGCAGTGTCTGTGCTATGATTTGTGACATCCAGACTGGTTAGATGGGAGGACACGGAAGGCTTCTGGAGAGTGTTTTAGATACCGAAATGCCTTGAAGACAGCACTGCTTTATTATAGTTGGGACAAGTGTGACATCTCAGTTCAAGGGGAAGGCTCTATACATATTGAGAAGGGATTTCAATGCTTTAACAAAGAAGGAGGGGGTTAGTTAAGAGTGCCTGCTTTTTTGAGATGACATAACAATAGGCAGCTGAAAATTGTAGGCAGGAGGCAGCAGGATTATGGATAATGGAAGAATTTTGCCTAAGGGTATATGTCTGCTTTGCCTATCTCTGTATAACTAGAATATTTATAATTCAAATACTTATCTTTAATAATTAAAAACAAAGGAATTTTAAAGAAACAAGACAGAGGGAGCATTATGTACACACATGTATGCATCACATATGAAATCCCTACAGCTGCAAAATATAGCAAGAAGTAATCTGAAAGGGGTGATACAGAAAATGAATGTTTTAAAATGTCAAGAAAACAGTTACTAATTCTCTCCAATTCTGCCTGCAGTGATACATTTACTTCTAAATTCAGTGCATATAGCTAGTGCTGGAGAATACCCAGAAATATGCTAGGTCATGATTTGACCTCAGCACCTGGTTAAATCTTTAAAGTTTTCATTCTGATTGCACAGACAACCTTAGGTTTGAAAAGAGAAAAAGCCAAAGCAAATTTTAAATTGCCTTTACAGCAAACTGCAGCCATATAGCTTAAATAAACTGGCAGTTACAAGGCAAAACAATATGTTGACATAATGATGGGCCTTACCGCAGATAGCAAACACAAAGAGAAGCCACCATTGCTCTGAAAGGAAGAGAAGTCTTTAAAAAAACAGTGGACTCTGAACTGAAACATAGAGACATGACGACAGAAAAAGATCATATGGCCTATCTAGTCTGCCCTTCCATATTAACTACTATAGTCCCTTTTTTTTCATTTAGAGATCTTCTATGTTTGTCCCATGCTTTCTTGAATTCAGACACTGTCCTGGTCTCTACTACCTCCACTGGGAGACTATTCCACCCATCTACCACTCTTTCTGTAAAGAAATATTTCCACATATTACTTCTAGTAATATAGTGGCTTAATAGCAACAACTTAAAAATTAATTCTGACAAAACAGAAGCAATGTTCATATCTAAATGCCAGCCCTTAAAACTACCAATTGAAATTAATTTATTAAATAGAGAAATAAAAATTAAAGATGAAGTAAGATATTTAGGTGTAACATTAGATAAATATTTAAATTTAAAATCTCATAGAAACAAAATTGCGTCAAAAGAATACCATCGTTTAAAGATTATAAGAAGACTAAAACCAATACTAAATACAAATCACTTTCGCGCGGTATGTCAGGCAGTCATAACACCTCTACTTGATTTTGGAAACATCTTGCATCAAGGTCTTCCTAAACACTCTATCCATCCTCTCCAATTAGTTCAGAACACCACTGCACGTATTATAACTGGCTCTACTAAATTTGAACACATAACTCCTGTCCTCAAACAGTTACATTTCGTTCTGGTTATCATAAGAGCAAAATGCAAAAACCTAATGACTATTTTCAAAAATTTTCACCAATCCTCAGCAGTTATTCTACAATCTATAGTCTCAAAAGACAAGAGCATAAGACCAAGACGATCTCAAAATATCAATAAGCTTAATACTCCTTTGAACTTCAATAAATCAAAACAAATTACTTCTAAAAGAGTGTTTTCTTTTATGGCACCAGAGTTATGGAATTCTATTCCTGAAGGCTTAAGACCTCAGGAAGACATTAAGGACTTTCACAAATCTTTAAAGACGTATTTATTTATAGAATCATTTGGTGAAATAACTTAAATTGACCATTATGAATATTTAATTTCACTATGATATAGCATTATAACATACTGTTTTGTTTTGTATTTATATTGTAACTGCAGCTCCGTGCAGGTCACCCCCCCCCCCCCATGCCTCTGTTTAGGGTTATACCTGCTGCTCTATGTAGGTCAGCCCCCTCTATTTACTGAGAATAAAAGATACTTAAGTTTGCTTTAATTTTCTCCTCTTCCTATAAAGGATTCACTGTCTGACCTATGCCATTTTGAATTCCATCACTGTATTTTCCCCCACCACCTCCATCAGGAGGGCATTCTAAGTATCCACCACCCTTTCAGTGAAAAAATATTTCCTGATGTTGCTTTTAAGTTTACCGCCTTGCAGCTTCATTGTATGCCCTCTAGTTTTACAGCTTCCCTTTCTTTGAAAAAGGTTTGTTTTTTCATCAATACTCTTTAAGTATTTAAAGGTCTGTATTCCTCCGCCCTATCCCTCCTGTCCTCTAGGGTATATATATTTAGGTCTTCAAGTCTCTTCCCATATGTCTTTTTGGTTGCTTTCCTCTGAACCCTTTCAAGTCTTCTTATATCCTTTCTGAGATATGGTCTCTAAAACTGAACACAATACTCCAAGTGAGGCCTCATCAATGACTTGTACAGGGGCATTAATACCTCCTCCTTTCTGCTGGTTATTCCTCTCTGCTTGCAGCCCAGCATCCTTCTGGCTTTGGCTACCACCTTGTCGCTAGACACTAGCACTCCGAGGTCCCTCTCCTGATCTGTGCACATCAACCTCTCTCTCCCCCTATTGCATACGATTCCTTTGGATTTCTGCATCCTAAATGCATGACTTTACAGTTCTTAGTATTAAATCGTAACTGTCAAGCATTAGATCATTCTTCCAGTGTTTTCAGATCTTTCCTCATTTTGTCCACTCCCTTAGAAATGTCCACTCTATTGCAAATTTTCATGTCATCTGCAAAAAGGCCCTTCTACAATATCACTCACAAATACATCAAACAGTATTGATCCCAGGACTGATCCCTGATGCATGCCACTATGCACTTTCATTTCTTTCTGAGTCTATCCCCTTTCACCCTCATCCTCTGTCCCCTCGCTGCAGAGCTTACTTTTAATTGAAAAATGCTCTCCTGTGCATTTATGTCACGGAGGTATTTAAACATCTCTATCATGTCTCCTCTATCCCGCCTTTCCTCTAAAGGATTCATAGTGAGATCTTTAAGTCTGTCCCCATATGCCTTACAATGAACACTACTGACCATTTTGATAGTCACCCTCTGCATTGACTCCATCCTGTTTATGTCCTTTTGAAGGTGCGGTCTCCAGAATTGCACACAATACACCAAATGAGGTATCACCAAAGACGTATACAGAGGCACTATCACCTCCTTTTTTCTGCTGGCATTCCTGTCCCAATGCATCAATGCTGTCGCCTTTTCTACCTGTTTAGCCACTTTAAGATCATCAGAAACAATCATTTTTTTAGCATTAAATCTCAGCTGCCTAATTCTCGACCATTCCTCAAGATTAGCTAGATCCATCCTCATGTTATCTACTCCTTCCTGGGTTTCTAATCTATTACAGATTTTAGTATCATCTGCAAAGAGGCAAATCTTACCAGACAGCCCTTCTGCAATATCACTAATTAAAATGATGAAAAGAATCAGACCAAAGACAGATTACTACTACTACTACTACTGATCATTTGTATAGTGCTACAAGGCATACGCAGTGCTATACAGGCACATGCAAAAGATGGTCCCTGCTCATCAGAATTTAGTTAAGACAGACAATACAACAGCTGAGGACAAGGATACATCTAGGCATATGGTAAGGAAACACATAGGAGACAAAGTGGATCAGGATCCAAAAGCTGTGTCAAAGGCTTTACTGGAATCTAAGTACACCACATCTAGGGCTGTCCCTCGGTCCATCTCTCTGGTCACCTAGTCAAAGAAATCAATCAGATGTGTCCGACAAGACCTGCCTCTAGTAAACCCATGCTGCCTTGGATCCTGCATTCCATTGGACTCCCCAACCTATCATAAAATTATGGTTTATGGGGTTTTTTAGGCACTTGATATACTGCCCTTTACTGTGTCTAAATTGCCTACTACAACCAAGAAAAAAGTGAACAAAACATTATCTATTTAAAATTTCACTTCCAAACAAAATATGAATCTCATAAAATATCACAAATGTGATTTAAACGTAAAGATTTGGACTAGATACTAGATTCCTAACTGATCAACCTATTCATCCAAACCTCATGAATGCAGAAATCTCAGTATCAACCACAAATACATTTCCCAATCAAATTATTCAGTACAAAGTTGGAGAGTTGCATTTTATTAAATAAGTGGGCACTGGAGCATCACCTAAGTGAATTTATGACTGCCATGGATGGGCCAGCAGCATAAACTGATAAGTGAGAATCAGAAGTGTGAAGATTTACATCTTTTTTCATTACAGCAAGGAAGTGATTAATGAAGAATTAAGCACCCTAGTCTCTGCTTCCTCATCAGACGAAGTAATCCTCAGCTGAGCATTAATTCAGCCTGACAATAAGAAGAAGAAGCTGCTTTGGCATATCCAGACTTTCAAAAGCATTGCAACCGCAGTAGACTCCCAGAATCATCATTACACTTCAGAAGGGATTGCATAATTATAACAAGGAGGAAAATAGCACATTTCAATGTTATGTATAATATTTCATTCTTTTAAAGTGTAATGTTCATTGAGTACTGACAGCAAGTAAAACATTGCAGAAGGCTTATACCTAAATAAGACAGCACAGGGCATTAAAAAATGGGAGTACCCTAGGACCTCCAGTTATTGTGAATGAACAAAGAATTGGACTGTGATATAGATGGATAAAATACAAAATTGTAGCACCAGCCAAACATCTATTCCAGTAAGTACGTGAAAGAAAATTTTAGATAGTACATGGAGATCGGAATGGAGATGTTAAGGTTGGGACCTACATAATTCTGCCTGTATTTTAGAAAAAAACTCTGCCAAATGTGGAGTCTTTTATAAAATGTGTACAAGGATGTGCAGGGTACATGTGCATTTGTTGGCACATAGACGAGAGAAGCCATTTTGCAAATGTACATGTAGGAAAAATCAACAGAGAAAATTCAGCAGCTTCCATGTGCAAGTGCTAGCACTCACCCATGCATGTGGACTCTTTTGCATATGTATACATAAAAATGCTGCAAATTGAATACAGATGTCACAATCTTCATTCATTTTCAATTTGGAGGCAGAAAAAAACAATGGGAGATACATGTATAGCTTTTTTAATGACCAGGCCATGTCCCCAACATGCTGCTTTGCAATTTCTATGTTTTATGGACATCCAAGTGTGCAGTGAGTTTTTTCTAAAATTGTCATTTATTCGTGGATGCCACTTCCACATATAAATGCCACAATTTTCACATGGAAATTGCTAATAAGACGTCTAAAATAATCTTTATGGCCTGCATTTTTCTACATGTCACCTTTGATTATACTTGTCCTCTCAGGGTAGGCACTAAGGGTGATGTACTAAACTTTACCTTCCTGCATACACTGTTTAGTGTTTTCATCCACTAGTTTTCTACCACACAAATCAACAAAGTAGTGAATTTGCATGCAGAGTTTTGCTACAGGAAACATTCAGAAAAAAAACATTTTGGAAAGTTAATTTCATATACTCTATGCAATTTTACTATGCACTGAGTGGAGGAGTAGCCTATTATTATTATTATTGATATTAATTTATAAAGTGCTACCAAGCGTATGCAACGCTATACAGACATGCAAGTAGACAGTCCCTGCTCATAGAGCTTACAATCTAGAAGACAAACATATAATACAATACAAGAAATAAGGGCAATGTGGGGATGAAACACAAGGGAAGGCTTGTGAACCTTGAGCCTTGAGCATAGACTTGAAGAGAAACCCATTAACTATAAATTTAAATAACATTTCACATATGTAAAATTATTCATCTATTATGCTATTTGAAAAGGAAAAATATTTCCAAAATTCACTTTTCATGATAAAACAGAAAATAACCTACACTGTTATAGACGGTGACCTACCTGATGTATTAGCAATTCATTTATTAAAATTTGTTATTCTGCCTCCATCAATAGCATTTAGATGGTTTGTAAAAATAAATAAGAATGGAGTAAAACAAGAACTAAGTAAGACATGGCACAATAGGATAAGAATTACAACCTGATAAATAAAATAAGGGAGCAGAACAGGATATACCAAATTATTAACCAGACACGAGGTGTATTACCCAAATAAAGCCAGCCCATTATGACTTAATCACTGCCATTGCTAAAAGAGCTAGTTCTTCAAGCCTGCATTGATTTTTGAGAGGGAAGATTTACTGCTTAATTCACATGGCAGTGAATTCCAAAGAGAAGGCCTTAAAAGGGAAAAAGACATATACCTATTTATTTATTTAAATGTTTTTTATACCACTTTATCATGTCAGTCAAAGCAGTTTACCTTGTAACTTAAACTTGGTAATGTACATTAAATACAGACATTAATAACTTGGAATTTTCAGAGGAAATGGAGGGTTAAGTGACTCGTCCAGTAATCTCAAATTGAATTCTAGTAGGTGCAGGCATGATTACCAGATTATTCTGAGAGAATCTCAGTAAATAAGTAGGGACATAGGAAATGGGCAAAGAAGCCAGATAAAATAGCGGACCCCCAAAAAATAAAGAAAAGTTACATATTTAATTCTTGATATGATCAGCATGTTGGTTTTATGCTCAAGAGTCACATGATCCCTTCTTAGTACCATACAGAATCTTAATGACATATGAGCTGAAGCCAGTTGATGTTAACCTGAGGCAGACCAACATATAGAAGATTACAATAATCTAATTGATTTAGTACAAAAGCATGAAGCAAGATACCCGACCTAGCCTACACAATGATTTGCCAGCCAAAATTTCCTTGCTATATGTTCTGTACATATTGATGAGATGCATGCAGAATCTCGCCTACCTACTTGTAAATAGCTTTTACCTGTTAACCCTATTCAAGCACCCTGTTTATTGTAAGTTCATTGTTCAAGCACCCTGTTTATTGTAAGTGCATTGTAGTCCTCTACACTGCACAAATAAGTCCCCTGTGAACCGCGCTGATGGTGAATAGTGCGTTATAGAAAATAAATAAATAAATAAATTTAAAGAGCTAAAGTCAAGAACAGAACATAGTATAGAAACATAGAAACCTGATGGCAGAAAAAGATCATATAGCCTATCTAGTCTGCCCTATCTAGTATGCTAATATTCTGCAAATGAAACAAATTTTTTAGTGAGCAGAGAAATCTGTAGTTGCATAAGTCCCGAGGGCGCGGGCAGGGTCCCGGCGCCGGAGCGTAACCGGGTACGCGGCCCAGCACGGACCATGCTCGCTCCAAGATGGAAGGGGAGGGGCAGCGTGGGGGGGTGCGTACAGCACGCCGCGTCACGGCGCGGGTGCATTTTTTGAAGGGATTGGCTCCGCTCGAGCGTGCTAGAGCGGAGCCAATCAGGAGGGGTCCGGCCATGTGCTACAGCGTGCGCGGGGGCGCGCGGGAGCACATGCGGCCGGACAGGAAGGCAAGCGGATCGTTGTCTTTGGTGCTGGTGTCCATTGGAGTCAGCTTTGAAGTCAGCTTCGGTTCTCGGGTTTTTCGGGCAGGCGGGTCATCTATGGATCGCTGTGCTGGAGTCAGCATTGCATCGGTGCAGGAGTCGGAGTTGGGCACCCGTATTCAAACGGGAGAGTGGTGAGGTGATGCGAGTGCAATTGCATGAATTGCCAGCGGCATTGATTTAGGGTGTTGTTAATTACTCGGAGTGCTGGGGGGGCGCCGTTGGGTTAAATAAAAAAAAATAAAAAAAAGCTTTCAAAGAAATAAAGTCTTTATTTGACTGCTTTTAGGAGCTGACATTTATGGCGGGAAAACAGTCTGGAAAAGGTCGGGGGAGGTGCAGCGCCACTGTGGGCCAGCTGGTGGGGAGACTCAGAGGCCGGGGTTTGTCCAGGGCTGGCAGGTCGGGGCAACAGGGGGCGAGGAACAGTCTGAGTGCGGGCAGGGGTGTAAGAGGTGCTGCGATGGAGCGGGGCAGGCTCTCTTTTCCAGGTAGGAGGGCTCGTAGGTCGGGCCAAGGGCAGGGTAGGGGTGCTGTGGGTGCTGGTGGCCAAGGAGCAGGGGTTCTGGTGCTGGGGCTGAGGGGTCATTGGGACCGGGTGCAGAGGCTGTATTAGGGTCCAGGGCAGAAGCTGAGCAGTGGGGTGGCATTGGATATAGGGGTCATTGTGTGGAGGGGGGGGTGAGCCCTCGGTTTGCCGGTTTATCAGGAATAGGCTGTGGCGTGGGATCTCCTGTAGGGCATCTGGTTTCCCCTGGGGGATATGGTACAACTGAACAGCAGGCGGTGTGGGATCACTGGATGCGTGGGGGGCAGGGATCTTCCAGAGCGGACTGGGCTGGGGCTTGGCAACCGGCTTGGTCTCCCGCTGTTCCCTCTTTTGGTTTCCCCTTTTTCTCTCCGCAGGTTCCTTTTATGTCAGCTCCTGGAAGCGGGCAGTCTACAATGTTGTCACCGGCCGCTGTGAATGTTGATGCGGGAGCGGTCCCTTCCAGCGGGACTTCGAGGGATGCGGATCGGCCTCAAGGCGACTGTGGGCTCCAAAGGATTGTGACTTCCTCCCGTGCCTCTGACACTCTGACTGCTGCTGACAGGACAGGTGAGTCGTTGTTCGTGGTGGGCGACGTGTCTGGCGGGAGTGGGTTGAGGGCTGAGACATCGCGACAGGCGCGCAAAAAAAGAAGGAAACATGGGTGCCGGCATAGGCGTAGTTCAGACTCTTCCTCCTCATCGTCTACTGACTCGGCTGACTCATCGTTGTGCGAGGGTGGGTCCAGTGAGTTGGTGCCTGGGCAAGGTTCGTCAGGGACGCATGCTGGTGCCGGAGCATCATTAGTCGCTTTATTGTAATTATGGGAAGGTGTACCGAAGAGGTTGCGGCGAAAAATTACGAAGCGTAAGTATATTGACATTTTTCGCTTACTTGAGGGTCGTAAGCGTTCGGGAGATAGTAAGAAAAAGCGCAAGGAGGATGAGAAGGCAGGCCATCTGTGAAACGTTTCTAGGAATGTGGTGAATTGGGTTAGAGCTTTTTTTTGGCTGGCGAGTGTGTGGGGGCAACATTTCCCGGCGCAGTACGGTATGTTATTGTCGTATGCTGATTCGATTTTGGAGGCTTCTCAGGTGCACGAGGGTTGGTCGTGGTTAAATTATGATGAGACGTTTCGCGACAAGATGGAAGAAAATAAGTTCCTGACATGGGGTACGCAGGACATTAACCTTTGATTAACACAGATGTCGGTGAAGGGCGGTGCATCTGGGGGGGGTGGCGGAAAAGGGGGGTCGGGGATGGGGGCCGTCGCGGGTCATTCCTTTCGGGGGGTGTTTCCCCTGTTCCGAGCAGACCTGTACCCAGCGTTGGGAGCGATGTGTGCTGGCGATTTAATAGGTCGGCCTGCCCCTTCTCAGATTGTAAATTCCGTCACGTGTGTTCGATCTGCGGTGGCCCCCATTCGGCAGCAAAATGCGTTAAAAAAGGGGCCATCACTCCGCCTGGATCCGGTTCAAAATAGGCGTGTCCTCTTCGAGTTAGCTCCTTCTCCGATACGGGTTCCTCTCTTACATAGTTTGCTGCATGGGTACCCGAAGAAAAAGGACAAGTTAATTTTGCAGTTAGGTTTTCAGTCCGGTTTTGTGGTTCCGATTCGGGGTTCTGTAGGATGCTCCATGGCTCGCAATTCCCCTAGTGTGCGGAGATGGGCAACGATTGTGCGGGAGAAGTTGGATTTGGAATTACGGTTGGGCAGAATGGTAGGCCCTTTCCGTCATCCTCCTTTTCCTGGTTTTGTGGTGTCCCCTTTGGGAATTGTCCCGAAGAAAGAACCGGGGAAGTTTTGATTAATTCACAATTTGTCTTGCCCTGCTGGGTTCTCTGTGAATGATTTTATACCCCGCGAATTCTGCACGGTTCGTTATGCCTCTTTTGATGCGGCGGTGGAGTTAGTCAGGAGGGCTGGGAGGGGTTCCTTGATGGCCAAGGTAGACATTGAATCTGCCTTTCGTTTGTTGCCAGTACACCCGTCTACTTTCAAGTTTTTTGGTTTCCAATTTGAGGGTGAGTTTTATTTTGACAAGTGTATTCCGATGGGCTGTTCGGTATCTTGCTCTTATTTTGAGAAGTTTAGCACTTTCTTGCACTGGATGGTCACTAGGAGAGTAGGGTCCCTGGAGGTAGTGCATTACCTGGATGATTTTCTGTTTGTCAGCCAGGTGGGGTCCCTGCGCTGTAGAGAGCTTTTGGATGGTTTCGTCGGCTTGGCCAGCGATTTGGGTGTACCCTTGGCCGAGGGAAAAACCGTTGGTCCGTCGACGATTCTTACCTTTTTGGGTGTCGAATTGGATTCTGAGAAAATGGTGGCACGATTGCCAATAGAGAAGGTGGAGAAATTGCGGGTGCTCGTTGCTAATGCCTTATCCTCTGCTAAGTTGACCTTGAGGGAATTGCAGGCGCTCATTGGATCGCTCAACTTCGCTTGCAAGATGATTCCTATGGGGAGGGTGTTTAGTCGGCGTTTGCCTGCTGCGACGGCGGGCGTGCTCAAGCCGCATCATCGCATTCGCGTGTCAAGAGTCATGAGGGAGGATCTGCGGATTTGGGATGTCTTTTTGCGTGAATTCAATGGGCTTTCTGTGTTTCGCGAGACGGAGATCTCCAGTGAGGACTTGCACTTGTTTACGGATGCGGCCGGCGGCAACGGTTTGGGGATCTACTTTGGTGGGGCTTGGTGTGCTGACAAGTGGCCGCAGGAATGGGTTGACGAGGGGTTATTGAGTAACATTACCTTTTTGGAGCTGTTTCCAATACTGGTAGCGATGGAGTTATGGCCGAACAGGTTGGCCAACCGCAAGGTGTTATGGTGGTGTGACAACGAGGCAGTAGTTGCCGTTATCAATCGGTATTCTCCGCGTTGCAGGCAGGTAGCGTCATTAATGCGTTTGATTGTGCTGGCATGTTTGTGCTTGAATGTGGACCTGAGGGCTCGTCACATCCCAGGGTGTACTAATGAAATTGCTGATGCTCTTTCTCGTTTGCAGTTGGGACGATTTCGGTCCTTGGCTCCCGAGGCGGACGAGGAGGGGCTCGTTGTCCCTTGGAGACTGTGGAGCGTTGGCCAGCTGAAATGAAGAGCCTCCTCAAGAAGTCGGTGGCAGAGAGGACTTGGGCCGCTTATCACCGTGGTTGCGAGCGGGTCGTGGAATACCTTTATCAATCGGGTTGGGGTGGGGGGGAGCTGTCAGAGTATGTCCTGGGAGGGTACGTTGGTTGGGCTAAGGGTCGTGGGGTTACTCGATCGGCTGTTAAGATGCATCTTGCGGGGTTTGGATTTTTTGCCAAGGCGGCGGGTTTGGGATTGCTGGGCCGCATTTAGCGCGTCAACTGCTACAAGGGTGGGAGCGTTCTTTTCCTGGGACCGGTGACCACAGGCTGCCGATTACGCACGACTTATTGAGAAGGTTGTGTCAGGTGCTGCCGGAAGTGGCGGCGTCGCCTTATGAGGCCGCGCTTTTTCGGGCGGTTTTCTGTTTGGCCTTTTTTGGCGCATTCCGGGTGGGAGAACTGGCGGCAGCTTTGGGGAAGGCGGGTTTAGGCAATTGCTTGATCCTTCGACACGTGTTTAGGGAGCCCGGGGGCTTACGTGTTTTGTTAGCAAAGTCCAAGATGGACCAGAAAGGGAAAGGGTTGTGGGTGGTACTTCGGGGGATTGGGGGTCTCACGTGCCCGGTGGCTGTCATGGAGAGCTATTTGGGTGTGCCCCCTCAGGGTGGCGAGGGGTTGTTTGTGCATAGTGATTCCCGGAAGCTGACGCGATTCCAGATGACGGCTGTCCTGCGCCTGGTGTTGCGCCGGATCGGGGAAGACCCTCGGGCTTTCTCTGCGCATTCTTTTCGCATTGGGGCAGCGACTAGCGCGGCGGCGTTGGGTTTGTCTGGGGATCAGATTCAGAGTATCGGTAGATGGCAGTCAAAAGCGTTTAAAGGGTATGTCCGTTTATAAGTTTCTTATATTCTGCTGGGGGGGAAAGCTTAATGATGTTTTTTCTGTTGCAGATGGGAGTCAGCGGGCATGGGGCTGTTGGATATTGGGTCATTCTTACGTCTTTTGGGCCGGACAGCGAGCAGCAGTACGGCCGATTGGGCTGAATCTTGGACTTGATCCAGCGGTGATGGCGGTGTCATGGCTTGGCGAGCGCGGGCTGCGGTGGCCTCAGATGCTCCCTTTGCTTCGTCATCACCAGCGCATCCGGGAGTTCCCAACGATTATAATATTGCATTTGGGGGGCAATGTTCTAGCCGATTGGTCTTGTAAGCAGTTGATCAGAGCTGCTAAGAGGGACTTTGCCATACTGTTGCGTATGTTTGTGGGCATAGTCTTGATATGGTCTGATATTATTCCCAGACCGTCGTGTTGGGGGGAGAGGAGATGGTCCCGGGGTTTCACAAAAATTAATAGGCAAATTGGGAGGTGGGTTTGTGAGAAGGAGGGGTATCAGGTCCAGCATTCTTGGGTTGAGGTGACCTGTTCTGGTCTCTATCGGGCGGATGGTGTGCACCTATCTCCGGTAGGAACAGACTTGCTCCTCAATGACTGGCAGGAGATGCTGGAGAGGGTGGTGCAGGATTAGCATGCTGGTCGCAGCTTAGGTAGGTTCGGGGGGGCGGCACAGTTAAGGATTGCTCCCTGTGCCGGTGGTGGGATCCCGGAGGTTTCCGGGGTCCGGAGCCTTAGGCGACTTGGGAAGGGGGCGGGGTGCCCTCGGCCCGGACTACCCCTGGAAGACTTTTGCTAATAATATGGCGAAGTCGGATAGGGGTGGTGGGACCGGGGCTGGAGCGGAGGCGGGGTTGCTTTGCTAGTTGCATGGCTGGCGATGCATCGCTCCACTCTGGGGTTTGTTGCATTCCTGTTTATTGTAAATATGTTGTTTGGAAAATAAAGCTGCGACCAGTTGTTACCACAATAAGGCGGTCGGTGCATTTTGTGGGAAGGGGGAGGAGGAGGAAAAAAGGGAATATGATGTGTTGTAAATTGGGGGTGGGGGTTGGGGGAACGCTGGGTCCGGCTACCCGGTTAGTCCCGAGGGCGCGGGCAGGGTCCCGGCGCTGGAGCGTAACCGGGTGCACGGCCCGGCGCGGACCCTGCTCGCTCCAAGATGGAAGGGGAGGGGCAGCGTGGGGGGTGCGTACAGCACGCCGCGTCACGGCGCGGGTGCATTTTTTGAAGGGATTGGCTCCGCTCGAGTGTGCTAGAGCGGAGCCAATCAGGAGGGGTCCGGCCATGTGCTACAGCGTGCACGGGGGCGCGCGGGGGCGCGCGGGAGCACATGCGGCCGGACGGGAAGGCAAGTGGCCCACCCACCCACCCCTTATTGTGGTGGGTAGGGTTGAGTAATTGTATCGGGTTGTTGCAGCTGGGGGGGGGTGAACGGCGGGATCCCGGAGGTTTCCGGGGTCCGGAGCCTTAGGCGACTTGGGAAGGGGGCGGGGTGCCCTCGGCCCAGACTACCCCTGGAAGACTTTTGCTAGTAATATGGCGAAGTCGGATAGGGGTGGTTGGAACGTTGCCGGTGGTGGGACCGGGTCTGGAGCGGAGGCGGGGTCGCTTTGCTAGTTGCATGGCTGGCGATGCATCGCTCCACTCTGGGGTTTGTTGCATTCCTGTTTATTGTAAATATGTTGTTTGGAAAATAAAGCTGCGACCAGTTGTTACCACAATAAGGCGGTCTGTGTATTTTGTGGGAAGGGGGAGGAGGAGGAAAAAAGGGAATATGATGTGTTGTAAATTGGGGGTGGGGGTTGGGGGAGCGCTGGGTCCGGCTACCCGGTTACAAGCCGGTTATCAAGAATACTTAAAACAGAGACTATTAACTAAGGTCACTAAGGGTCCTTTACACTAAAGGAGGCTAAGGTGTTGCACCTAATGCGGCAATAGCACTGAAACTATGGGGTGTTCGGTGCAACACCACTGTGTTAACTGTCAGGGGTGTGGGAAGCATTTCCCTGGCAGTTAACACAGAGCCCTGACTCTTATCAGGTGCCATATTAGCATGGGTGCACTTAACTCTACCTATTGAGGTGGTGTTAAGTGATCCCGCGCAAATGCAGATAGCGTGCATCCCTTTGCTTTGAACTTTACCTACAATGGGAAAACATATCATCTGTGGAGCAAGGCTGAGTTGAGTGAACTGTGTCAGAACTGGGCTTGGAGCTGGGCATGGAAGAGAAGGTGCAGAGGATTCACATGGAACAAAAGATTCCATGCTGGCAGAGGGTAGCAAGCGGAGGAGGCTGTCTGAAGAGGTGTTCATTGGAATGGCAGGAGCCTAGGAGGAACTAGGCTGAAGGGACTAATGAGAGACATTGCTTACTGTGTGAAATAGTGGGTGTAAATTGTTTGGGAGAATGGTGAGGGGTGTGGTGAGAAGTATGAGAGAGAATGAGTATATTTGGTAGAGGAATATGTCTCTAATGTTCAGCAGAGGAAAAAAGAAGGGGTGGGGATATTATTTGCCAGGGATTTGCCTTTGAGGATCTTGGATACTCTTAGAGACCCTGGTGGGTGTTTCTTGGTGGTGACGGTGACACTTTTTTCGGACACTTATAATTTTGTATGTGTCTAACCCCTAATAAAGGGAAGGCACAGTTTTTTCGGGATTTGGCTGCTCAGTTGAATCTGGTTGGGCAGGGTTTGTTGGTGGTGGGGGGTGATTTTAATACTCAGGTATCAACAGAATTGGACAGTATGAAAAGACACGGGGGGAGACGGAGCTAGGCAGGCTTTAGGGGAGTTGCTGGGTCATTTAGGGGTGAGCGATGGAGGAGGGAGAATACCTTTTTTTCTGAACCCAACAGTTCTTATACTAGAATAGATTTTATCTTTGTAGCATATGAGCTATCACAAAGTGAGGTGGAAGCAGGCATAGAGGTGATGGTATAGTCTGACCATTCCCCAGTATGGGTGTCCTGGAGACAGGGACATGTCCAGCCTGGAAGATGTTTTTTTTGATTCCTAAACAAGTCCATCTTGGATGATGTCCAGATGGTAAGGTACATAGAAGAAGCTTTTAGGAACTATTTTGACTCTCCAAATATGCAGGTGGACAGATCAACAACTGAAGAACGAGATAGGAGAGACAGAGGAAGTCCAGAGAAGGCCTTCTCCAATGAGGGCATGCAATTTGGAGCAGCACAGAGAGAAGTTGGATATGTTGTGGATGGAAAGAATTAACCATGAGTTAGCATTGGCTAAGCAGGTGTTATTTGAGGAAAGAAATAAAGCAAGCAGCTATTAAATCCTAGGCCTGAGAGGGGGAACAGGAGAGCAAATTGTGGAAGAGGACACTATGTGAAAAGAGTTTGTGATAGCAGCAATTATACTCTTTGGAGTTGAAGGTGGGGAACAATGAGATCAGGGAGTATTTAAGATTGGCAGCAGCATGGACGCTCCAATATCAGTGGAATGGGTATTGGGGGCGATTAAAAAACTTAAGTCCGGTAGGTCTCTGGGATTGGATGTGCTGGCATTTCTCTTCTATAGACATTTTGCAAGGCTTCATGTCCCTTAGTTAGCATGGGTTTTCAATGGCATTAGTTTGGGAGGGGAGCTTCAGAGACCGATGGTTGAATCAGGGATAGCGGTATTTCATATGAAGGGAAAGACTCTGAGTTATGTGCCTCTTATAGGCCCATTTCATTGCTTAACCTGGATGTCAAGATTCTGGCTAGGATCTGAGTGCAATAGTTGGGGAGGTTTATTGAGCAGTTAGTGGAGGAGGAACAATCTGGCTTTATTCTGGGTAGGGTTACTGGTGACAATGTGTGAAAAGAAGTTAATCTTATTGCTTTGGTCAGGCATCAGAAGTTCTCTCTCTTGCTACTGGCAGTCGACACAGAGAAATCTTTTGACTATGTGGATTGGAATTTCCTTCATGTAGTGTTGGCAATGTTTGAGTTTGGGCCTATTTTTAGGTGTTGGATTGAGTTTCTGTATGACCAAACATTGGTGAGGGTACATGTTAATGGTGGCTACTTGGATGCATTTAGCCTAGTGAGGGGGACCAGTCAGGGGTGCCTGCTCGCCCCACTCCTATATGCGTTGGTGGTAGAGCCTTTGGCGGCATGAGTGCATGGGTATTAGGGAGCCTGTAGTAGAAAGTGAGGAATATAAGATACCCCTTTTTGCAGATGATATCTTGTTTATCTTGTCAGAGCCGACGGCCTTGTTGGAAGCGGTAGTGAGGGAACTGGAGGCATATGGGGTGGAGGCATACGGGGTATTTAAAATCGGAATTGTTGGACATCGTGGTGCCTGTGTCGGACTTGGAAAATGTCAGGCAGACATTTTGCTTCAAAATTGCTAAGGTATCCTTGAAATATTTGGAGGTTCAGATTTTGAAAGATGTGTCCTCTCTCTTTCAGAATAATTATCCCCTATTTTTTCAGGCTGTGGGGAGGGAGTTAGAACTCTAGGCTGGGCCAAATTGTGGCTGTAAAGATGATTGTTTTGCTGTAAGATTTGTATTTGTATCAAATGTTGCCTTTGGGCATTCCAAGGCCTGTGCTCAAGGGGGTTTCTAAGAAGCTTATGCCCTTAATCTGGAAAAGGAGGTCCCTACAGATTGCCCATAGTGTTCTGATTAGCCCTAGGGCACAGGGTAGGATGAGACTCCCTGACTTGTATAAATATTATCTAGCTGCACAAGTGAAAGCAGGGCTAGAATGGTGGAAGAGTTGCTTGAAGCAATGGGTATGAATTGAGAGGAATGGTGGAGTTGCCATCCCTGGTAAGGTTCTTGTGGGATGATAGAGTTTGGAAAGTTGAAATGAGAAATAAGGCATCTTTGACTCGTGCCACTGCTCAGGTATGGAACAAGGTGAGAGAGAAACTGTTGGGGTGGGGGGCGGTTAATCTCATGCCTTTCTTCACCAGGCATGCTTTCATCACTTCCATGGGGGCTGAGTCAGAGGTGGTTAGGTGAGTGGGAGGACTGGGATTTGCAAGTGGTGGGTCAGTTTCTTCTGGGGGAGAGTTGAGGAGCTTTGAGCGATTACAGGCTAGTTTTGGGTTGTCACAGGGATTTTTTTCTATATTTACATATTAGGCATATTTTGGGGGATAGGCAGGTTAAGTTGGGGTTGAGGATTGACTTAACAGGATTAGAAGTGCTTATGAGAGTAGGAGTGGGGCAGAGGGGGGTTCTGCTGACAAAAATGTATAAGTTTCTGGGAAGGGTGGAGAGGATAGGAATAGGTACCTTCATCAGTGGGAAGAAGAGCAAGGAGAACAAGGAGAACAGCTGGACTGGGAAAAGGTGGAAAGAGGTCTTTGAAGAACCCAGGAGATATCAGTTTCAGCAAATCTGATGGAAAGGGAGTCTAAAAGTACTGTATAGGTGATATATGATGCCATAGCGCCACCACCAAATTTATCATACAATATCAGATCATTGTTGGAGGCAGTATGGACAGCTCATACCTTCTTACATATCTGTTGGGAATACCCATGGATGGTGAGTTTTTGGAGGGAATGTGGGGACTTCTTGTGTGAGATTACTGGAGTTGCCCTCCTGATTACATTGAGGGTCTTTTTTTTTTGTTGATCCTTCCAGTGGAGGTGGAAGAATCAGTGACAACGTTTTTGAAAGCTTGTATAATGGCAATTTGATGTGAAGTGGCCAACTGCTGGTGATCTCCAGAGTTACCTGCCCAGAGCTTGGTTTGTAAGCGGTTGGATTCAGCATACAGTACTTGATGAGTAAGCTTATGGCATTGTTGGATTGCGCAATTTGAGCAGAGCTGGGCACCCTTTGCTGGGTAGTTGGCCATGAGAGGAACTGTTTGAGTAGGAATATGGGGGATAGGGATAGGGGGTGGGGCTAGGGAAGTAGGGATGATTGAAAGTAAGAGAGTTTGGGCATTCTTTGAGTGATTGTTAGTTGGTATGATTGGGCCTGGGTTGTTGCTTGTTGGCTGTATTTATTTGTATTTATTTACAGTGGTGCTGTAAGTTAATTGCTGATGAGACAAGATGGAGGTCTTGAAGATGGCATTTGTTGTGGGTGGAGAGGGGTCTAATGAGTGTTATGGGTCAATGGGTCTATCTTGTTAGCTGTTTTTTTAAACTGGTGCATTGTACTGGGGGGGTTGGTTTGCAAGGGGTGGGATGGGATGGAGGGTGAGGGATTCAGTTTGTAGAATTTGGGAAAATGAATAAAGTTTCAATTTAGAGAAAAATATGTGCATAGTAAGTACTAATGCATGATTAGATATTCTCACACAATGTACATATATGTAGGTGTCAAACTCTGTGCATGAGTAGTCCATACTATATGTGTAGTTTGAAAAATGCACAAACAGATCACACATTCATGGACAATAGACTGTATGGTAGATGGTGCATCCTGGATGTGCTGCCTTCACAGTGACCATGGCCACTCGCAGGAGACAGGCAAATTTCTCTGAGAAGGAGGTAGAACTGTTGGCAAGACTGGTGCTCCACCAGGATAGCTTGCTGTTCCCTAAGGAGGGCAGGAGGCCAGTGTCCGTTGGATAGCCAGAGCCTGCATCAGGATCCACTGTTTCCTGCAGAGGTAAGGCTTGAATGGGGAGTGGTCAGTATAGTAATGCATATACTCTACATGTTGACCCAAGTTGTTTAGCTGTTTTATATCTGCAAAAGACACCAAATGCAGAATGCCTATCCACTAAAAAGTTAAACTCACATCCTCTCCCTTGACCCTTACCACCAACAGTAGTGGTGCCAAATAAGGTAATAGGAACTGCATCATTGTTAGTATAAAAGATGCTTAAGGAGGGGGGATCGGGTGTGGATGGAGTTATAGTTAAGCATTGCATGTAACAAGAAAGGAGAAGGATAATGTGGCTGTCTGTGAAAGCGTGGTAGTTAATGAGCACAGATGGGGAAAATGCTGAATCACCTGGGAGGGATAGGCCACCTGGAGTGAGAGGAATAGGTCACAGATGGAAGAAGCTGGACATGATGAAGCTGTGGAGTGGGAGGAATAGGAACATTGATGGGACAGATGCTGCACCACGAGAAATGGAATAGGCAAACAAATAAGAGATTCTGGGCCTCTTGGATAGGGGTCTGAGGGAGACAGAGAGGTGATGCTATATGTAAGACACTGAATGAGAAGAGGTAGGAAAGATGCTGAATCCAGGGAGAAGAAGATACTGGGAAGAGCTAAGTGTTAGAGATGAATGCAGTGGAGGAAGTAATGACAGGAGAGAGAAATGGCTAATACACAGGGAAAGGAGTTGAAAGCAAGAGAAAGGAGGTATTGTTGAAGGAATAAATGAAAGGCAGAGAGCACTACAGGGGGTGAAGTGATGATGGTAGTGATAAGATATAGAGTTTGGGGTGATGGAGTGGAAGGTGGATAGCAGGGAAAGATGTTAGGGTAAAGAGGGGGATGTGGACTGAAGAGGTAGGATACAAAGAGTAGAAGGCAGGGATGAAGAAGTGGGAAATAAAAATAGGGCAAAATAAAGGAATAGGGTGAGGAGCAAAGAAAAGGGAGTGGGGAACATGCCTTTCACCCTAATTTGGACTCCAATCCCTTCACCTTGCACTCTCTTCTCTCTGTCCCTGACCTATTCCCCATGGTGAGAGAAGTAGAACAGGACAGAAGGCTAGGGGATGGGCAGAGAGAGAAGTATGCAGGGTAAAAGGGATGGAGGCAGACAGCAGAAGGAAGGATAGTGAGCAAGAGAATGAGGAAACTGTTGTGCTAATCTTGTGACCTTTTGAAACAAATCTCAATAAACTGGGAAGATGCATTACAACTATTTGATAAACTAAAGATTAGCAAATCACCTAGACTGGATGGTATACATCCCAGGGTGCTGAAAGAACTGAAATTTGAGATTGCAGACCTACTATTAATAATTATTATTAATCTGTGAATAAGCAGTTAGATAAAAGTAAGCCAGGTTGATATAGTGTATCTCGATTTTCAGAAAGCCTTTCAAAAGGTCCCTCATGAAAGACTCTTGGCAAAATTAAAAAGTCTTGGCATAGGAGGCAGTGTACTATTGTGGATAAGGAATGGATAAAAGAAAACAAAAAGTAAAGCTAAATGGACAATTTTTCAAATGGAGAAAGGTGAATAGTGGAGTATCCCAGGCATCTGTGCTAGGCCTGTTGCTTTTTAATATATTCATAAATTACCTAGAAAACAGATTAATGAGTGAGGTGATAAAATTTGTATATGACATAAAATTACTCAAAGTTGTTAAAACACAAGAGGATTGTGAAAAATTGCAAGAGGACCTTGATACATTGGAAGACTGGACATCCAAATCTCAGAAGGAATTTAATGTGGACAAATGCAAAGTTATGCACTTAGGGAAGAACTTATGTTTGCAGGAAGCTTGTCTTGATTAAGTGTGAGCAATATGTTTGTGCTTGGCATGACCTGCAACATGTAGATATAGATAAACAAAAAGTAAAGCAAAAAAGCATGATGCAGGGTGATAAGGCAAAAAAAGTATAATGTGGTAGTTTTTTCTAAATAAAAGTAGATGCTGTGACCAAGCAAATTAAGGGAGTTACGGGAGATTGCTCAGGTTTGTGGGCCTGTGATTGCTTTCCTAAAGAAAGAAGACTTTGTTATGATATAATTCTGTGTGTGTTGTGTTTTCATTTCTTCTCACTTGCTCTGGGTCCAGAGATATAAAACCAAGGGCCGAGAAAGTGTAGTAGCGAAGTGCACGCAACGAATACACCAGGAGTCTATTTACTAGAATTCAAACCAGTTTATTTGTGCACAGTCTCAGACGCTTGTCAATTGTCACTTTCAAAATGGTCTGAGCATGGCGTTCAGTAAAACAACAGCATTTATAGCTTTCTTCATCAGTTCTATACAGACAAACTCCTCATTGGTCCCGGTGGCCCCCTCACCCCCCCATCCAATGGAGGCCCACACCGCTCTCCCCCTGCTCTCAGGCCTTCCTAGCCATGGCTCAGTATCTATACATAACATATTCTGCCTTGTTTTTTGCTTACAAGGTCACTCTACAGTACAGAAGCTGTGTGAAAAGCAGGATTCTGAAATACATCTGTGAATAACATAACAAACTCAATGAAAAGGTTTTACATTCTTATCAGAGCAGCTTGAAGCAGATTTCTATTTTCTCTGGCTTTCAGCTCTGCTCAGCTATAATATTCTGTGCTCAGCTATAATATTTTGTGCTCAGCTATAATATTCTGAAGTGGGGGTTGGGGACTCAGGCCTAACCTACAGGCTTCTGCTACATAACATACATTTACAAGCTATTCTAGGCCATAGCCTATCACAAAAGGATTTCTGTGTTTTTTGCCCCCGGCCAGGCAGTCAGGAACAGAGGACACAGTTTGTGCCATGACTCAGAATCTTTCTCTGGATCAGAGGCAAGTCAGAAGTTTATCAGGAGAACTATGAGTTAGATGGGTCATTTGTTCAGTCGCTGGCAGAACAAACTATGTTGCACGAATGGGGGAAGGGGTACGGACTTTAGGTTTAAGGGCAGCCCATCTTATTATATTCACACTAAGGGCCCAAAGGTAGAATAAGCAGTGAAAACCCAGAGAACCCGATCCAGGCCAGCCTTGGGTTCAGCAGCAAAGAAAAGGGGGGCCAAGGATGGCAGAGTCAGGGCGCCTGAAGAAAGGATTTCCTCACAGGTGGCAAGGGTACATCAGGCTATGCTCAGGCCCTATTCTAGCTACTGCAAAACATTTTGTTCCCACAGTCCAGAATTGGGTCCAAACAGGTCCGTCTTGCTTGTGGCCATCCAGATGGCCCGGATGTGCCCCTACCAGAATCGGGCTCTAAACATAGTGATCTTGCTATAAACTCTGTGGCTTGATGGCACTCAAAGAAAGTTACTGACACCTCATCAGGGGTTAGTGGACCTTATTAGCCTGTGAAAGAACTAGAGCAGCTGAGGCCTACATAAAAGGCTTTAGAGCCCTGCACTGTTGAGGCATTCCTAACAGGGGCTATACATTTCAAGGAAAAGTAAATGTTTGTGGCTTTTTAAATTACTAGATCTCTGTCTGGGAGATCTTAAAAGGGTTTTAGTATATTGTTTACACAAAGTTACATTCTTTTTGGTGCTTTAGTTTAGAAGGGGAAATAGTTTCTTTAGTGGGATAATTTTAAAACTCTGCTTTAGTATCTTTCTCAGCTTTTTGAAGTTACTGACACCTCATCAGGTGTTAGTTCCCTCCCTATCTCCCCTAACTCCCACCCACTCCTAGTTAGCAGTCTTGCTTTATAAGGCACATCCCCAATTAACTATACACAGGGACTTGGAACAGCAACATTTTGAACACACTTAAAGGGATTTAACTGCTTTTTCTCTGAAAGGACAGCTGGGAAACCGGCTTGTACTCTGGTAGGTCTCTCTCTTTTGCTTTAACAGATACCTAAGCTTCACTGACTGAACAATGGCTGGGAAAAATCGTATTGCTGAAGCTTCTGCCTCTGTCCATACAGCGGTCCCATTGCCAGTTAAGGACCAGTTCCATGTGCAGAATGTCTGCATGCTGAAACTCTCAGGAAACAAGTGGAGGAACTCAGAGAGGAGGTGGTGAGGCTGAGGAGCATTCAACACAGTGAGAAGTGCATTGATGAGATGCTTCTTGCAACATCCAAGCTCTCCAGCAGAGGAGAAGATGGGTGTCTACAGAATAATGAAGGTTGGATACAAGTCACCAGGGCCTGTAGAATCACCAATCCAACTTCTCCAACCCTTGAATTGAAGAACCATTATACAGCCCTGGAAATGGAGGAGGTGAAAGCATCCCTGGAAAGGGAAGAACCAGAGCTCAAGTACCCCAAAGTTGCAGAATCAGTGACCACAAGGAAGCGAAGGGTAGTGGTGGTTGGTGACTCTCTTCTGAGGGGTACTGAGGCATCCATCTGCTGACCAGACTTGATGTCCAGAGAGGTATGCTGTCTGCCAGGTGCCAAAATCTGGACTCATCAAGCCCACTGACTATATTCCCTCCAAGAAATGACCCAATCTAGAAATGCCCTTACACTGCAGTGTAGATAGTTTATGTATATAGTTAACCCAGTTATCCAAGTATGTATATAATTAAGTTTGTATATAGTTAACCCAGTTATCCAAGTTTGTACTCCTGTTCAATGTAAAACCTGACAGTTTGTCGTTATGGTCGTTTTGTTATGATGTAAACCGCGCTGATTCTAAATAGCGCGGTATATAAGAAACTGTAATAAATAAATAAATAAATAAAATCCAATGTGGCTAATCCATGTCAGAACAAATGATACTGCCAGGTATCCCTCTGATTGTATCAAAAGTGACTTCAGGGCTCTGGGACAGAGGGTGAAGCAGATAGGGTTGCAGGTGGTGTTCTCTTCAATCCTCCCTGTTGAGGGTAAAGGCCAAGGCAGAGAAGTTTGCATCCTGGAGATGAATGCATGGCTGTGTGGATGGTGTCATCGCGAGCGTTTTAGTTTCCTGAACCATGGGATTCTGTTCCAAGGGTTGCAGAGCAGAGATGACATCCATCTGTCCTAGAAAGGTTAACATGCCTTCAGTAGCAGACTGGCTAATCTACTGAAGAAGGCTTTAAACTAGATTCATTGGGGATGGGTGAAGAAAGCCCCCAAGTAAGTTAAACATTAAATACCTTCATGGAAATGGGTAAAAGGGGCAACATATGGAAAGCAGTGTGCATAAATGCCCATAGCATGGGAAATAAGATCCCAGATGTTGAAGCTTTAATGGGAGAGGCTGTCTTGGATTTAATAGCAGTTACAGAAACATAGTTCACAGAAAACCATGACTAGGATGTAACTATACCAGGCTATACTTTATTCAGAAAGGACAGGGTAGGAAGAAGGGGAGGAGGAGTGGCACTTTATGTAAAAAATAATATTGAAGCTTTGGAACTACAGAGCTCAAAATGGAGAGAGGAGGTACTGTGGGTTAAATTAGAAAGAGGAAAATAGAAATCTATTTCCATTGGCATGATATACAGACCTCCCTCACAAGAGGAAGAGGTGGACAGAGAGTTAATTGAAGACATATGCAGCATTGCTAGAAAAGGGGAAGTGCTACTGATAGGGAATTTCAATATGCCAGATATTGATTGACACATTCCTGCTGCACTATCATCTACAAGTAAGGTGATCCTGGATTCTCTACAGGGAGAACTAGTCAGGCAATTGGTAAAAGAACCCACATGTGAAGGGGCCATACTGGACTTGGTGCTTACCAATGGTGAAAGTGTTTCTGATGCTATAGTGGGAGATCATTTTGCATCCAGTCATCATCAGATGGTGTTGTTTTCAGTATTAGAACTAGGGCTGTTAGAAGCCATTCAAAAGTCAGGGTCTTAGACTTTAGGAAAACTAACTTTGCCAAGATGGACAAATACCTCAGGGAATCATTAGCGGAATGGGAACAGCTGGGGGATGTAGAAAAACAGTGGGCAAAACTGAAAGGGGATATTATAAGGGCAACCAACCTCTTTATTATAATGGTAAATAAAGGTAAAAGGAAAAGGAGACCACTATGGTTTTCGAAAGAAGTAGCTGAAAAGGTGAATAAAAAGAGGGAGGCCTTCATGAAATACAAGAGATCACAGAGAGAGGAAGACAGGCATCTATATTTGGAAAAACTTAGAGAAGCTAGCAAAGTAGTCAGGAAAGCAAAGATTCAAAAAGAGAAGGAATTAGCCAATGCAATAAAATGGGGAGGGGGGGAAGGACATTTTTCAGATATGTTAGTGAGAAGAAAAAGGGCAAAAGTAATATTGTCAGACTCAAGAGTGAAGGGGAGGAATATGTAGAAGCCGATGAGGATAAAACTGAATTACTTAACAAATACTTCTGTTCTGTGTTCACAGATGAAGAACCAGGAGCAGGACCTCAGAAAACACCCACAAACAGGAACAGAAGCAAGGGGCATCTTGAACAATTTTCAGAAGACTGTGTTCGTGAAAAACTAGCTAAACTTAAATTAAACAAAGCGATGGAAGCAGATGGGATACACCCTATAATACTAAGGGAACTTGGGGGTGTTCTAGCACATGGGTGTCCAAATCTGTCCTGGAGGGCCGCAATCCTGGCAGGTTTTTGGGATAGCCCTAATGAATATGCATGAGATATATATGTTTATGTTTATTGAATTTGATATACCGCTGAGGAAAATACATCGCAGCGGTTTACATAGTAGAATTAAATTAGGAAAAGAAAAGGAAGTTACAATGTAAGACAGGAAAGCAAAAGAGCAGAATCATACAACAGGACATGATGGGGAAGGGAGGAGGATAGAGAAGAGTGGATCACACAAAAGGATTGGGGAGGTCAAATGCACGGGCAAAGAGGTGAGTTTTGAGGTTCTTTTTGAAGGTGGGATGTTCGGGTTCAAGTCTGATAGAGGAGGGCAGGGAGTTCCATAGAGCAGGTGCCAGGAAGAAAAATGCAGATGCACGGGTGAACTGAAGTCGAGCAGAGGAGGGTGAGGGAAGATAGAGGCGGTTAAGATGGAGAGAACGGAGGGAACAGAATTTGTCACATTGCTCCTCGATTCTCACCACCACCAAAAAGTTGTCTAATTGACAACATTTTGGTGGTGGTGAGAAGCGAGGAGGACTGTGACAAAGTCTATCTACCCTTTTGATGTCTAGGACATCTGTACCTTGCTCACTCACAATCTTAAATGACAGAGGTGTAAGGCAGGAGTCTCCCAATCCAGTACTGGAGGGCCACAAACCAGTCAGGTTGGGAGGCTATCTCTAATGCATATATATCTCATGCATATTCATTAGGGCTATCCCAAAAACCTGCCAGGATTGCGGCCCTCCAGGACAGGTTTGGACACCCCTGTTCTAGCATCTCTACTGACTGACCTTTTTAATGCCTCAGAGTTGTGAGTGGTGCAAAAAGACTGGAGAGAGGGTCATGTGGTTCCTTTATACAAAAGCGGGAGTAAGAATGTGGTTGAAAACTACAGGCTGGTCAGTTTAACTTCAGTGGTGAATAAATTATTGGAAATGCTGTTGAAAGAGAAAATAGTGAGGTTTCTGGAGTCCAGTGGATTACAGGATCTGAGGCAGCATGGATTCACCAGAGGCAGGTCTTGTCAGACAGATCTGATTGATTTCTTTGACTGGGTGACCAGGGAGTTGGACCGAGGGAGAGCCCTAGATATGTTATATTTAGATTTCAGTAAAGCCTTTGACACCGTTCCTCACAGGTGACTTATACACAAACTGAACACACTAGGGATGGACCCTAAAGTTACTGCTTGGGTTAGAAATGGGTTGAGTGGGAGATGACAAAGGGTACAAGTAAATGGAACTCACTCTGAGGAGAAGGAGGTTACCAGTGGTGTGCTCAGGGATCTGTCCTTGGTCCGATTCTTTTTAACATCTTTGTTAGTGATATAGTGGAAGGGCTGTCGGGTAAGGTTTGCCTCTTTGCTGATGATACCAAAATCTGCAATAGAGTAGACACCCAGGAAGGTATAGATAACATGAGGAGGGATCTAGTTAAGCTTGAAGAATGGTCTAGAATTTGGCAACTGAGATTTAGGGGTATGTTTACTAAACTGCGCAATTGTGCGGGGCGCACTTGTGCGTGCGCTAAGGTACCTTAGCGCACGCTAATAGTGCGTTTTTGTGCCCCGCACATGTGCGCGTCACACTAACGGGCCCGCTCATGTGCGCAGCCCGCTACTGTGTGAGAGAGGCGTGGAAAGGCTTACGGAGGGCGGAGGAAGGCCCCCGAGGGGCGGAGAGACGGGGTCAGTGCGTGGAGAGTGGGAGGGGAGAGGCTCCCCGCACAGGAGCGGGGCTGAATTTCGGCAAAAAAAATACCGCGAGTGAAGAGCCCATTTAAAGGGAAGAGAAACCATTTCCGTCAGCAATGTACAGCAAAACCGGGGAAACCTACAAAACGTGAGCAGTGTGATACATGTGCACAGAACAAAATTTCAAATAAAACATGAAAATGACCACAACAAAAATGTTAAAAATTATAATTCAGCTTGGCAATAGACCCTTCCAAAAAAAATAATTCCTTTTTTTGGAGCTTTCCTGGGAGTGTTTTTTAATGTTGCCCATTGATGTCACTATTGCCCAGCTTGGGCATGGTATTTTTCCCCTTTTTACGATGTCATATATGAGGTTTATTTGCACTTTTGTCTCCATACAAGGTAAATGAGCCCACAGTAAAATTGTGCAGAGCAGGTTGTCAGACTCGTCCAGCCAGGTTTCCTATCTCCAGGGACTGCACCATCTCTGTGGCCACAGTGTGGTGCAGCAGACACAGCCAGTGCCTATAGGACCAGAGAGTCACAAATTCAAATCCCAGCTGGGGCTCCTGCCAACCCAGTCCCCATAGTTTTACCCACCACTAAACAGTGATAGTAAAGACACTCCTTTATTGCAGAGAACATAAGCATGGTTCAAGCAACCATATTTTACCTTACACCGCACACAAACCATAACCATGGGCATTACCTACAGCCGAGTACCCCAAATTCAGTCCTGGAGTACCACAACTCAATCAGGTCATATGTTTTTTCCCAGATAAGGACATGTCTGCATGTTGGTGGAAGGGTACAGGTGGTGGAGGAGGCAGTGGCTGCAAGTCACAGCAGACAGTGGCCTAGGCCTGTGCATGCTGGCACTGTCCACCACAACAGACAGGCTCTGTTGGATGTACAGTCATGGACTACCCAGGGAATGCAGCATATCTGTGGCAACAGGGTGGTGCAGTGCACACAGACAGTGTGTGCAAGAACAGAAGGTCACAGGTTCAAAGGCCAGCTGGGGCTACTGCCAATCCTGTCCACATATTTTTCCCACAACTAAACCGTGATAGTAAGGGCAAACCTTTATTGCTGAGAACATACGCATGGTTAATATGCCTATATTTTACCACACCAAACACAGACACCATAAACAGGCGCATTACCTAGTGCAGAGTCTCCCAAATGCAGTCCTGGAGGGCCCCACACCATTCAGGTTCCATGCTGCCTCTAATAAAGATGCCTGTGTTGCATATCTATGCACCACCCCCATGGTATGCAGATGTAGCTCATGCATATTTATGAGGGACAGCATGAAAACCCGAACAGTGTCAGGAACACCAGGACTGGAGTTTATTTATTTATTTTATTTATTTAAACAGATTTGTATTCCGCCTTTTCCTTCAATCAAAGCGGTCACAAAACAATACAATACAAGTATAAACATAGGAGACTATAACATGTACAACATATACCACTTTTCATACAATCAAAGCAGTAGTAAAACACAGGGAGTACATTACATTACATGCATAGGATAAATACATAGAACAAACACAGGATAGGTTACATTCCATTACATACGATCTAGAAGGGGTGGAAACTGTCCATGCCACCACACCTCGCCCAAAGGCCATACCCGCTGGGAACTACAACAAATATAGACGCCACGGACCAACGCCTAAGGGCCACGCCAAAGGGCCCTCTGGCGAGGCCCTCAGGCGCGGGCCCGCAAGGCGCGGGCGCGCTTCATAGTCGGCGGTTTAGAAGCCGGTGTCCAGGGCTGTGGAAGGCTGCTGATTGGTGGGGCATGGAGGTGAGGAGGAGCTCCCGCTCACTCCCTCCGTTGATGGCTGTTTCCCCTCGTTCTGCCAGCGCGCTTCATAGTCGGCGGTTTAGAAGCCGGTGTCCAGGGCTGTGGAAGGCTACTGATTGGTGGGGCATGAAGGTGAGGAGGAGCTCTATATCGTTCCATGGTGAGACCGCACCTTGAATATTGTGTGTAATCCTGGTCGCCATATCTGCATGCTCTGTTTCTCCTTTCCTCCCCTCTGGTCAGTGAACGGCGCGGGCAAGAAGAGCCACAAGAAGCAGCGCAAGGAGAAACGAGGGCCTGGTACGGCGGCACCGGCAGGACCTGGACTTGCCCCTGCCCTTCTCTCTCCGGCCTCCGGAAACTCTGCCGTAAAGCAGCAGCCAACAGGGCCAGACACACCCACACACACACCCACAGGCCCTATTGGCCAATGCCTCCTGGAGAGGCAGGACATTGGGCCCTGCCTGTATCTCCCAATACTAGCACTTGCATACCTTAACAATGCCACCCTACACCTGGGTATATGGTACACAGCTATCAAACGTTTCCTATGATAACTGGCAGATAGCAAGTCCTACGTTAAGCACATTTTGCTCATTGAGCTCCACCATAACAATCATTCTGATGTCTGCGGTGTGTGCTGCAGGTCTGGTCTCTAACAGTGTTTACCCCCCTGGGGAGTGACCCCCAACAGTATTGCATACCATATCCATGCCTGTACTGTGCCCAGGACTGGTGTGGTGGGTATGGCTGCTGAACTCCTCTATAGTAGCACAATGCTGGCATAGGCGTGGGGGTGGCTGTCTGTCTATCCAGTGTGTGGTGGCTGCAAACACCTTCAACAGCCCACTCTGCCAGCAATGTTGCCAGTATTGGGCTGCCAATGTGCATAATGAGGAGCAAGGTACCATGGGTATAGGCCGGACAGGGTGGCCTGGCCAGGGTGCATCTGCACAGGGCATAGAGCACTGACTGGGACATTTTAGTGCCCAGCCACCACCTGCACAGACAGGGTGACCTCAGTATGTCCTGCTGAGAGATCACTCTCACCCTGACTGTGCAGTGACCACAGCATGGCTAGGCACCCCCATGGTGCTATATAGTATTTTTTTTCATGTGATAGATATGGGTTTCCTTTTGGGGGCCCAGTCACTGATTTATCTGCCTGCTGTGTATGCTGACATCCCAGTTCTGGGTGCATGCATTTCCATTGGGAGCATGCACTATGGACTAATTAGTAGACTGTTTGCAGCTGGTATGTGTCTTGATGGAGTGGCTTGCAGGGTGCAGTGGCTGATGATTTGCTGCAGGAGAATATCAGATGGTGGTGGGGTGCAGCTTACCATATCCAGGCCTGATGTTTGTCTGCTATTGTGTCATGGATGTGTATAGAGCTGCATTGACTACCCTGTGGGGTGTCTGTTCCTCAGAAGGATTGGGGTTGATGGTCCACCTCTACTGCCACCTTTGCAGGAAGGTAGAATGTGAATCTATTGATGGGAGGCCCAGTTTTCTGCCTGGGGGGGGAGGGGGAGGGGGTGCATGGCCCACGGGGGTTACACCTGACTGAAACAGACAGAGATATCCAAGGTGTTTGTGCAGAGACTACCTAGCTCACACATTAACACTGTTTTGGAAATACAGCATGGCCTCTTTCAGCCATGGGAGGTGTTGTGGACCTGGTCCTTGGGGCTTCATTGACCCTCAGGGTGAGCACAGTACCCGCACAATGTGACGGTGTGTAGCTACTTTGTGCCAGTAAAACACATGGTCAGTACCCCCTACCAGGCCGAGGTGCTTTGGGGGTGCACATGGTCAGTTCCCCCTACCAGGCCGATGTGTTGTGGGGGTGCATACCCCATCCTGTGTTCATCTGTGGACAGCTGATTTGCATGTGCAGTGCATCATGGGTACTGGTGTGCTAACCCTATCCTGGTGACCACAACAGACTGTGTGTGTAGTGACGTGCAGGCTCTCTGCAGCCAGCCAGGGGCTTGTTAGTAGCTATAGAGCTGTAGCCCAATGGTTACTTCACTGCCTGTAAAACCAGAGGTCATGGGTTCAAACCTATAGTGGGGTTATTTGATAGGGCTGCCCAAAGCATTATCTCTTTGTAATGTACATTTTTGCTGCCAGAAAAACACCCTCAGCGTACTGTACCCATAAGGTGCCCCTGAGGGTGCTTTATAGGGCGCCCTATTGGGCACCTTATGGTTCCCGTCCATATAAGGTGCACTATACATTATCCTTTGATGCAACTTATAGGGTGCCCTATAGGGGACATTTTAGGGTGCCGTGGCGGACAGTGCACTTTATAATGTGCCCTTTGGAGTGCCTTATAGGGTGCTTTATACGGCACCTTCACTTACGGCACGTGAGGGCGTGTTTGCTGGCAGCAATTAATAAAATAAAAATAAAGTGCTGCAGGAAAAAATATGTACATTGCAAAGCTGATGCCACAGCCAGCCTTACGCATTAGGCACCCTGGGGAGCCAACTCATGACCCCTGTATCAGCAGTCAGTGCCTTGACCATTGTGCTGCACTGCTGCTCCTCCTTGCCTGTCAGTGCACCTACTTATGCTTTTCATTCCTTAAACTGCACAGTACTGCCATAAAAACAGTACTCTGACCTTGCGATACCTCATACGGCACCCTCTAAAGCGCCCTATAAGCAACATTCTAGGGTGCCTTGGCGGACAGTGCACTTTACAATGTGCCTTATAGGGCGCCTTATGTTAACACGCTTTGAGAGTGCATTTACTAGTAGTGATAATTAAAATAAACATAAAATGACTCCAAAAGCAATCTTCCCCATAATCTGTAATGCCTCAGCCAGCCTTGTTCATTGGGCACTGTGGGGGATTGAATCCTTGATCCCTGCACCATTGGTCAGTGTCTTAACCATTGTGCTGTGGTTCTGTTCCTATGCTTGCACATTAGCGCGCCGCCTTATGCCGCCCAATATTAAAAAGCCTCCTAAATCAATAGTACACCACCTTATGCTGCACATTATTAGACTAGCTCCTAAAGTAACACCTTGCCAGCTGTCTACATTGAGCACTGTAGGGGATTGAACCTCTGATCCCTGCACCATTGGTCAGAGTCTTAACCATTGTGCTGTGGCTCTGCTCACCTGCTTGCCCATCAGCGCGCCACTTATGCCTCACGCGCAGCTATCTCATGCGCTAATGTGCGGGGCGCACATGGGCACCGCGCACCTTAGCCCATATGCAAATTCCGGATTTTCTTTTTCAGCCTGGAACGCCCACTCCTTATATGGCACCCGCACACTACCGTGGCCCGCACATTAGCGGGGTTTTAGTAAACATACCCCTTAATGTTAAAAAATGCAAGGTCATGCATTTGGGCTGCAGCAAACCAAGGGAGCAATATAGTATAGGGGGTGAGGTAGTTTTGTCCACTAAAGAAGAGCAGGACCTAGGCATGATTGTATCTGATGATCTTAAAGTAGCTAAACAGGTAGAAAAGGCGATAACAAAATTTAGAAGGATGCTTGGGTGCATAGGGAGTGAAATGGGCAGCAAAAGAAAGGAGGTGATAGTCCCTCTGTATAAGTCTTTGGTACAACCTCATTTGGAGCATTGTGTGCAATTCTGGAGACCGCACCTTCAAAAGGATATAAATAGACTGAATTCGGTACAGAGGGTGGCTACTAAAATGGTTAGTGGTTTTCATTATAAAGCATATGAGGACAGACTTATGGATCTTAATATGTACACCTTAGAGCAGGGGTGGGCAATTCCGGCCCTTGTGCAACACAATCCAGCCTGATTTTCATGATGTCCCTAATAAATATTCATGGACCTATTTCCATACAATGGAAGGCAGTGGGTGCAAGTAGATCTCATGAATATTCATTTGGGACATCATGAAAACCAGGCTGGATTGTGGTGCACGAGGGCCGGAATTGCCCAACCCTGCCTTAGAGGAAAGACAGGATAGAGGTGATATGATTGAGATGTTTAAATACCTCAGTGGCATAAATGCACAGGAGGAGAGCCTCTTTCAACTGAAAGCAAGCTCTGCTACGAGGGGACATGGGATGAGGGTGAAAGGGGATAGATTCAGGAGTTATATTCGGAAATATTTCATTACGGAAAGAGTGGTGGATCCGTAGCATAGTCTCCCAGTGGAGGTGGTAGAGATGACAGTATCTGAATTCAAAGAAGCATGGGACAAACACAGAGGATCTCTAAAGGAAAAAAGGGGACTGTTGTAGCGTTTGATATGGAAGGACAGACTAGATAGGCCATGTGTTCTTTTTCTGTCGCCATGTTTCTATGTTTCTATGTTAAATGAAGCACTACAAATATGAAATAGCAGTCAATGATTTAGTGATGCTGCACATTAGTCCTGAGTGGGTCACCCTTTCATAGTGTGAGACAATGGCACATGAAAAGTCTCAAGAAAAACAAAAAGATGAGGGCCAAGACTTCAAACATGAGTTGTTTATATTAGAAGAGAAAGGGGCATGTTTACTAAACATTCCTAACGTGCGGGGCCGCGGTAGTGTGCCTGTGCCATATAAGAAGTGGGCGGTTCAGGCCGAAAAAGGAAAAAAAAGACCGTATGTGTGCGCATCGCGTTAATGTGCGGGGCCCACATTAGCGCATGGGAAGGCTAAGTGGGGCGCAGCTGGACACATATAGGAACAGAGCCGTAGCACAATGGTGAAGACAATAACCAATGGTGCAGGGGCCAAGGGTTCAATCCCCCAGTGTGTGCAGCCCAAAAAGGCTGGCTGAGGCAACACCTTGAATGTGGAAATGTGTGTCAGGAGGCAAAATAATTTTAAGGCGGCACACTGCTCATTTTGGGGCGGCATAAGGCGGCACACTGTTCATTTTGGGGCGGCATAAGGCGGCGCACTGTTCATTGTGGGCAGCAGGATGCGGCGCACTGTTAATTGTGGGCAGCAGGATGCGGCGCACTGATGCTAAAGCAAAGGAACACAGCCACAGCACAATGGTTAAGACACAGACCAATGGTGCAGGGACCAGGGGTTCAATCCCTCACAAAGCACATTGAAAAAGGCTAGCTGAGGCAGCATATTTTATGTTGTGGAGTGCTTTAGGAGGCTTTTTAATTCTATTTTGTGATAACTACTAGCAAACGCACTCTCACAGCATGTTAACATAAGGCGGACCATAAAGCACATGTTACAGTGCACCGTCCGCCAAGGCACCCTAGAATATCCCCTATAGGGCAGCATGTATGTTGCGACACAGGATAATGTATAGTGCACCCTATATGGATACCAACCATAAAGTGCCCTATAGGGCGCCCAATAAAGCACCCTCAGAGGCACCTTATGGGTACAGTACGCTGAGGGTGTTATTGCAGGCATCAACATATGTACAGTAAATGTAAAAAATGCTTTGGAAAACCCTATCACAGAACCCCACAGTGGGTATGAACCCATGACCTCTGGTTGCACAGGCAGTGGCGTAACCATTGGGCTACACCTTTATAGCTGTAAGCAAACTCCTGCCTGGCTGCAGATAGCCTGCACGTCACATCACAGACAGTCTGCTGGTGTAAACAGGATAGGGTTAGGCCACCCGTACCCATGATGCACTGCACATGCAAATCAGGTGTCCACAGATGCACACAAGATGGGAACTGCACCCCTAAAGCTACCCGGCCTGGTAGGGGGAGGTGTCCTTGTGCACCCACACAGCACCTCGGCCTGGTAGGGTGTCCTGAGTGGGTGGACAAACGGCAAAGAGTAGCTAAACACCATCACATTGTGCGGTTACTATGCCCACCCTGAGTGTGTGATGATGCACCCAGGACCAGGTGCACAACACCTTGCATGGCTGAATGCAGCCATGCCAGAGCTCCAAAGCAGCAATAACCTGTGAAATAGGTAGGTGCTGCATAAACATCTTGGAGATCACTGTCTGTCACAGTTAGTGGAACACACACCCACCCCCACCAATGGCAGCAGAGTCAACCATCAACCCCCAGTCCTGCTGGGGAAGTAGACATACCACCCCTCCCCCCCCAATCAGACAGACATTAGGCCTGAATATTCATAGATGCACCCCACCACTATCTGATATTCTCCTGCAGCAAGCCATCAGCCACTGCACCCTGCAAGGCACTCCATCAAGACACATACCATCTGTGCTCAGTCTGCTGGTTGGTCCTGATGGAAAGGCATGCACCCAAAACTGGGGTGGCAGCACACACAAGCAGATAAGTCAGTGAAAAGGCCCCAACAGGAAACCCACATATATCACATGAGAGAAACACAATACAGCACTATGGGTGTGCCTAGCCATGCTGCCATCACTGCACACTCAGGGTGAGAGTGATCCCCCAGCAGCACATACAGAGGTCCCCCTGTCTGTGTAGGTGGTGGCCGGGCACTACCATGTCCCTGCCAGTGCCCTATGCCCTGTGCAGCTGCATCCTGGTCAGCCCACCCTGTCTGAGATATACCCATGGTCCCTTGCTACTCATTATGCACATTAGCAGGCCAACAGTGCTGGCAGTGTTGCAGCCAGCACCCACTGTATAGACCAGGGGTGGGCAAACTTGGTCCTGGAGGGCCGCAGACCAGTCAGGTTTTCGGGATATCTCTAATGAATATGCATGAGATATATATGCATTAGAGATATCCTGCCAACCTGACTGGTTTGTGGCCCTCCAGGGCTGGATCTGGAGACCCCTGCCTTACACCTCTCTCATTTAAGATAGTGAGTGGACAAGGTGCAGATGTCCAAGACATCAAAAAGGTTAGATAGAATTTGTCACAGTCCTCCTAACTTCTCACCACCACCAAAAAATTGTCTATTAGACAACTTTTTGGTGGTGGTGAGAATCGAGGAGGAATGTGACACATTCTATATACCCTTTCGATGTCTAGGACATCTGTACCTTGCCCACTCACGATCTTAAATGACAGAGGTGTAAGGCAGGGGTCTCCAAATCCAGCCCTGGAGGGCCACAAACCAGTCAGGTTGGCAGGATATCTCTAATGCATATATATCTCATGCATGTTCATTAGGGATATCCCGAAAACCTGACTGGTCTGCGGCCCTCCAGGACCGGAGGTGCCCACCCCTGGTATAGACAGACACACACTTCCACACCTATGCCAGCATGGTGCTACTATTGAGGAGGTAATTAGCCTTGGCCATCAAACCTGTCCTAGGCACGGCAAGGCATGGATATGGTACGCAGTACTGCTGGGGGTCACTCCCCAGGGTGGTAAACACCGTCAGAGGCCAGTCCTGGAGCACGCCCCGCAAACACCTAACAGATTGTTCTGATGGGGTCAACTAGCAGTATGTGTGTAACGTATGGATATCTATCTGCCAGTACTCCTAGCAAACGTCTCAGAACTGTGTACCGTATACCTCAGGTGTAGGGTGACATTGCTAAGGTATGCAGGTGTTAGTATTGGGAGATGCACGCAGGGTCCACTGTTCTGCCTCTCCAGGAGACATTGGCCAATGGGGCCTGTGGGTGTGGGTGTGGGTGTGTCTGCCCCTGTTGGCTGCTGCTTTACGGCAGAGATTCCCAACCCCAGTCCAGGTCTGCATCACACTGTTCGTGTTTTCCTGCTGTCCCTCATGAATATGCATGAGCTACATCTACATGCCATGGGGGTGGTGCATAGATATACAGCACAGGCATTTGTATGAGTGGCAACATGGAACCTGACTGGTGTGTGGCACACCAGGAATGCATTTGGGAGAGTCTGCTCTAGGTACTGCCCCTGTTCATGGTGTCTGTGCTCAGTGGGGTAAAAGATAGACGTATCACCATTGCATATGTCCTCGACAGGAAAGGTGTGTCCTTACTATCACTGTGTAGGTGTGGGAAAAATATGTGGCTAGGATTGGCAGAAGCCCCAGCTGGGCTTTGAACCTGTGACCTTCTGTTCTTGCATGCACTGTCTGTATGCACTGCACCACCGTGTAGCTGCAGATTGGATGGTTTCCCTGGAATGTCCATGACTGTGGATCCGGCAGGGCCTGTCTGTTGCAGTGGACTGTGCCAGCCTGCACATGGCTAGGCCTCTGTCCTCTGTGGCTAGCAGCCACTGCCCCCTGCACCACATGTACTCGTCCGCCAACATGCTGGCATGAGCTTCTCTCAGAAACAGCAGATGACCAGATTGCAATGTGGCAGTACGGGACTGCATTTGGGGTATTTGGCTGTAGGTAATGCCCATTGTTGTTGTGTTTTTGCAGTGTTGTGTAAAATATGGGTGTTTCCCCATGCTTATGTTCCCTGCAATACAGGGGTGTCTGCGCTATCTTTGTTTAGTGGTGGGTAAAATATAGGGGCTTGGCTGGCATGTGCCCCAGCTGGGATTTGAACCTCTGACCTTCTGGTCCTTGAGGTACTGGCTCTGTCCACTGCACCACACTATGGCCACAGAGACAATGCAGCCCCTGGAGGTAGTATACCTGGCAGGATGGAGTCACAAACCCTGCTCTACGCATTTTTACTGTGGGCACATGCACTCTGTCTGGTGACAAACGTGCACATAAACCCCGGAAATGAACACAGACACTGGGGGACAATATATCACCATGCTGGGCAAAAGTGATATTAATGGGCAACCATAGCAAACACTCCCAGGAAAGCTCCAAAACGGACATTTGTTTTGGATGAGTCTCCGCTCCGTAGACCCTTCCAATATTCATTTCTTCTTTCTGGAGCTTTCCTGGGTGTGTTTTCTATATTTGCCCATTACTATAACTGTTCCCCAGCTGCATTACTATTTGTGATATTTTTGTTGTGGTCACTTTCTATTTTTATTTTCACTTTTGTGCTGTGCACATGTATCACACTGCTCACGTTTTGCAGGTTTCCCCGATTTTGCTGTACATTGCTGACGGAAATGGTTTCTCTTCCCTTTAAATGCCCTCTACCGCGAGTGTTTCACTCGCGGTAGTTTTGCTTTGGGATTCGGCCCCAATAATGTGCGGGGAGCCTCTCCCCTCCCCTTCCCCGCCCATTAAACCCGTCTCTCCGCCCCTCAGGAACCTTCCTCCGCCCTCCGTTAGCCATTCCACACGTCTATTGGACATTTGCGGGCCCGTACTTGTGCGGGGCCCGTTATTGTGCCGCGCACCTGTGCGGGGGTGACACGCACGATTGCGGGGCGTTTAAGCGCTCTTAAGTACCGCTTTTAGTGCGCTATTTTGCGGCGCGCAAATTAGCGGTTTTTAGTAAACATGCCCCAAAGTGTATAATGATTTATTTGTTTGCTTTCCTTATGCCATGCTTTTAAAAGGATAACATTTTCTGGTTGTAAAAGATTTTAGCAGCCTGGATTTAATTTAGTAATTAGTTCCAAGGGTTATTTTTCTTTTTTTTTGGGGGGGGGGGGGGTGGTGCTCATTTGCTGATTTTCTTCTTTAATAGGTCAGGGCCTTATTTTGCCAGACTTGCAAGTTGATATTTGAAACCTCTGTTTGTTTATCATTGCTGGTTGGTAATGTGTAAAGACTACACAGATTTGTCTTGTTTTGTTTGTTTCACTCTTCGGTCTTAAGATAAATTCAGTTGTTTTCTGTATTTGAATTATATGGTTTGGTTTCCAGATAAGAAGTGAACTTTGTTTCGAAACCTTTCCTGATCTCAGTTTCAGGGGAAAAAAGTGAGAAAAACAGATATACATTGTAGCACTATGACATATTAATACTATTTTGTTTATGTCACTGAATGTGCTCTTGGTCTTACTGGATTAAGTAGAGATCTATTACATAGACAGCAGTACATGCTGATTTTTGGGGGTTTTTGTAGATACTAAGAACCTAAGGGGCATGTTTACTAAAAACCGCTATTTTGCGCGGTGCAAAATAGCGCACTAAAAGCAGCACTTAAGTGCTCTTAAGCGCCCCGCAAACGTGCGTCGAACCCCCGCACACGTGCGCGTCACACTAACGAGCCCCGCACAAGTACGGGCCCGTAAATGTCCGATAGAGGCGTGGAAAGGCCTACGGAGGGCGGAGGAAGGCCCCGGAGGGGCGGAGAGACGGGGTTAATGGGCGGGGAATGGGAGGGGAGAGGCCCCTCTCACAGTTGCGGGGCCGAATTTCCATTGCAAAAATAGCGCGAGTGAACCACTCGCGGTAGAGGGGATTTAAAGGGAAGAGAAATCATTTCCGTCAGCAATGTACAGCAAAACCGGGGAAACCTGCAAAACGTGAGCAGTGTGATACATGTGCACAGCACAAAAGTGCAATTAAAAATAGAAAATGACCACCACAAAAATATTAAAAATAGTAATTCAGTTGGGGAACAATTATAGTGATGGGCAAAACTAGAAAACACACCCAGGAAAGCTCCAAAAAAAATGATTTATGGAAAGGTGTACGGAGCGGAGACTCGTCCAAAAAACATTTCCCTTTTTCTGGAGCTGTCCTGGGAGTGTTTTCCATGTTTGCCCATTAATATCACTGTAGCCCAGCTTGGTTATATTTTATCCCCCTTTTCCCGTGGTCATCTGTGGGCTTTACTTGCACGTTTGTCACCAAACAGGGTGAAGGAGCCCACAGTAGAAATGCACACAGCAGGCTTTGCGACTCCATCGTGCCATGTTACTATCTCCAGGGACTGCACTGTCCCTGTGGCCACAGTGTGGTACAGCAGACAGAGCCAGTACCTCTAGGATCAGAGGTTCAAATCCCAGCTGGGGCACCTTCCAGCCCTGGCCATATATTTTACCCACCACTGAACAACAATAGCACACACACCCCTGTCTTGCAGGGAACATAGGCATGGGGAGATCACCCATATTTTACCCAACACCACACACACACCACAACAATGGGCAATACCTACAGCCAAGTCACCCAAATGCAGTCCCGTACTGACACATTGCAATCAGGTCATCTGCTTTCTCTGAGAGAAGCTCATGCCAGCATGTTGGCGGACGAGTACATGTGGTGCAGGGGGCAGTGGCCGCTAGCCACGGAAGACAGAGGCCTAGCCATGTGCAGGCTGGCACAGTCCACAGCAACAGACAGGCCCTGCCGGATCCACAGTCATGGACTATCCAGGGAATTCAGCCAATCTGTGGCTACACGGTGGTGAAGTGCACACAGATAGTGCATGCAAGAACTAAAGGTCACAGGTTCAAAGACCAGCTGGGGCTACCGCCAATCCTGCCCACATATTTTCCCCACAAATAAACAGTGACAGTAAGGACACACCTTTCATGACGAGGACATATGCAATGTTAATACGTCTATCTTTTACCCCACTGAGCACAGACACCATGAACAGTGGCAGAACCTACAGCAGAATCCCCCAAATGCAGTCCTGGTGGGCCACACACCAGTCAGGTTCCATGCTGCCACTCATACAAATGCCTGTGCTGTATATCTATGCACCACCCCCACGGCATGTAGATGTAGCTCATGCATATTCATGAGGGACAGCAGGAAGACCCAAACAGTGTGATGCAAAACTGGACCGGATTTGGGAAGCGCTGCCGTAAAGCAGCAGCCAACAGGGGCAGACACACCCACACCCACACCCACAGGCCCCATTGGCCAATGTCTCCTGTAGAGGCAGAACATTGGACCCTGCGTGCATCTCCCAATACTAGCACCTGCATACCTTAGCAATGTCACCCTACACCTGAGGTTCACAGCTCTGAAACGTTTGCTAAGAGTACAGGCTGATAGATATCCCTACGTTACGCACATACTGCTAGTTGACCCCATCCGAACAATCTGTTTGGTGTCTGCGGTGCGTGCTCCAGGCCTGGCCTCTGACGGTGTTCACTACCCTGGTGGGCAAGGCTAATCACCCCCTCAATAGTAGCACAATGCTGGCATAGGTGTGGGAGTGTGTGTCTGTCTATACCAGGGGTGGGCACCTCCGGTCCTGGAGGGCCGCAGACCAGTCAGGTTTTCGGGATATCCCTAATGAACATGCATGAGATATATATGCATTAGAGATATCCTGCCAACCTGACTGGTTTGTGGCCCTCCAGGGCTGGATTTGGAGACCCCTGCCTTACACCTCTGTCATTTAAGATCGTGAGTGGGCAAGGTACAGATGTCCTAGACATCGAAAGGGTATATAGAATGTGTCACATTCCTCCTCGATTCTCACCACCACCAAAAAGTTGTCTAATAGACAATTTTTTGGTGGTGGTGAGAAGTTAGGAGAACTGTGACAAATTCTATCTAATTCTATCAACCAGTCAGGTTGGCAGGATATCTCTAATGCATATATATCTCATGCATATTCATTAGAGATATCCTGAAAACCTGACTGGTCTGCGGCCCTCCAGGACCAAGTTTGCCCACCCCTGGTCTATACAGTGTGTGTTGGCTGCAAACACCTTCCCCAACCCACACTGCCAGCACTACTGCCAGTATTGGCCTGCCAATGTGCATAATGAGCAGCAAGGTACCATGGGTATAGGTCAGACATGGTGGGCTGGCCAGGATGCATCTGCACAGGGCATAGGGCACTGGCTGTGACATTGTAGTGCCCGGCCACCACCTACACAGACAGGGTGACCTCCGTATGTGCTGCTGGGGGAGCACTCTCACCCTGAGTGTGCAGTGATGACAGCATGGCTAGGCACCCCCATAGTGCTGTATTGTGTTTCTCTCTTGTGATATATATGGATTTCCTGTTGGGGCCTCTTCACAGAACTCTCTGCTTGTGTGTGCTGCCACCCCATTTTTGGGTGCATGCATTTCCATCAGGGCTAACCAGCAGACTGTTCACAGCTGGTATGTGTCTTGATGGAGTGCCTTGCAGGATCCAGTGGCTGATAGCTTGCTGCAGGAGAATATCAGATAGTGCTGGGGTGCATCTTTGGATATCCAGGCCTAAAGTTTGTCTGATATTGTGTTATGGATGTGTGTGGAGCTGCTTAGACTGCCCTGTAGGGTGTCTGTTCCCCAGCAGGACTGGGGTTTGATGGTCTACTCTCCTGCCATTGGTGCGGGTGGGGGAAATCTGTTGGTGGGGGGGGGGTACCTTGACCACCTAGGGGTTTCCACTAACTGAGACATCCAAGATGTTTCTGCAGCACCTTCCTATCTCACAGGTTAGTACTGTTTTGGAGCTCTGTCATGGCCTCATTCAGCCATGGCTGGTGTTGTGGACCTGGTCCTGGGCGCCACATCACACCCTCAGGGTGAGCACAGTACCCGCACAATGTGACGGTGTGTAGCTACTCTTTGCTGGTAATCCACCCGCTCAGGACCCCCTACCAGGCCGAGGTGCTGTGTGGGTGCACACGGACAATTCCCCCTACCAGGCCGGGTAGCTGTTGGGGTGCATTCCCCATCTTGTGTGCATCTGTGGACAGCTGATTTGCATGTGCAGTGCATCATGGGTACGGGTGGCCTAACCCTATCTTGTTTACAACAGCAGACTGTCTGTGAGGTGACGTGCAGGCTCTCTGCAGCCAGCCAGGGGCTTGCTGACAGCTATAGGGCTGTAGCCCAATGGCTATGCCACTACCTTTACAGCCAGAGGTCATGGGTTCAAGCCCACTGTGGGGCTCTGTGATAGGGTTGTCCATAGCATTATCTTTGTTTACTGTACATATTTTTATGACAGCAAACACACCCTTGGCATACTGTACCCATAAGGTGCCTCTGAGGGTGCTCTTTAGGGCGCCCTATAGGCCACCTTATGGGTGCCATCCATATTGGGTGCACTATACATTGTCCTGTGTCGCAACATACATGGTGCCCTATAGGGGACATTCTAGGGTGCCTTGGCGGACAGTGCACTGTAACATGTGCCTTACGGGCATCCGTATGTTAACACACTGTGAGAGCGGGTTTACTAGTAGTGGGAAATAAAATAAACCTTGAAGGCCTCCTCACCATAATACATACTGCCCCAGCCAGCCTTGCTCACTGGGCACTGTGAGGGGTTGAACCCCTGACACCTGCACCATTGGTCAGTGTCTTCACCATTGTGCTGTGGCTCTGTTCCTGTGTTTGAGCAGCAGCGCGTAGCCTTGTAGCCATCAGCGCACCGTCTTGTGGCGCACAAAAGTAACAGCACGCCGCCTTCTACCACGTAACATTAACAGCATGCTGCCTTATGCCGCCCAACATGGGCATGCCTCCTTAAATAATGCCTCAGCCAGCTGTCTTCAATGGGTACTGTGGGGAATTGAACCTATGATGCCTGCACGAGTGGTCAGTGTCTTAACCATTGTGCTATGGCTCCATTCCTGTTATTTGCACATCAGCGCGCCACTTATCCCTCCCACTATTGGGTTGCCCCCTCACACATCAGCGCGCCGCCTTCTGCCCACCGGCTCGCCGCCTTCTGTTGCCCGATTTTATCAGCGCGCCGCCCTCTGCCGCCCAACCTTAACAGCGCGCCGCCATCTGCCGCCCACAATGAACAGTGCACCGCCTCATGCCGTATAAAAAAAGAGTGCGCCGCCTTCTGCCGCCCATAAGCAGTATGCCTCCTACACCACTTTTGCCCATAAAAGTTGATGCCTCAGCTGGTCTTTTTCATTGAGCGCAATAGGGGTTTGAACCACTGGCTCCTGCACCATAGGTCAGTGTCTTCACCATTGTACTACGGCTCTGTTGTTTGGTTATGCAGCAGCGCCCCACTTAGCCTTTCCACGCGATAATGTGGGCCCCGCACATTAGCGCGACGCACACACGTACGGTCCGGTTTTTTCCTTTTTTCTGCCTGGTCTGCCCACTCCTTATATGGCATCAGCACACTAACAGGAACCCGCACAGCAACGGTGTTTAGTAAACATGCCCCTAAGTTCCTTTAGTTTAAGTAATCACTTCAATATTGTGATTTTCCTCATATAGCAGATTCAAATTAGTTTCTTTCTAGCTCAGGTACTTCTTCTGAAGTTATAGAATGTGTCCCTTACCTGATATTACTAGTGCCCAATTTGTTGTACTTATTGTCCTTCCTAAACCCTTAGGGGGTCATTCCAGAACACCAATAAGGTGCTTGTACGTGCGGTGGGGACATTTATGTGCCAAAAACGTATCCAACCATATTCTGAAACACTGCTATCGTGCACGTATACAGCGCTAGCACAGAAATCTCAGAATGTGCCCAGAAGGGGCAGAACGGAGGAGTGGTCAGCCACAGAGATGTATGAAGCGTATTCAGGAAAGGTCCATGTACGTTTTAAGTGTTTCCTCGAAACATCCATGTTATTCCTGCTGAAACATGGTATAAGGCTAAGACTTAGAAAATATTCCGCTGTGCTCAACAATTCGTTCCATATAGAAGAATGGTTGTGACAAGTCTGTGCTGAACAAGTGTGGCTGCAGTCTGGGAAAATACAAGATGCAGTTACAAAGAACAGAAAGCAGAGGTGAGGGGCTGTTGTAAGGTAAGGAAACATTTATAAGCACCCTTACAGAAATGTTAAGAAGAGCAATGGTGTTTATTCAGGCTATGTTGAAATGTGCTGTGTATGCTAAAACAGCTGATCCAGGGGACCGTAACATATCCTGTGTTCTGAAAACTGAGCTGTTAAGGTAAAGAGGATCTGGTGTGCTGATCTACAATTCAGGCAGGCCATAAATGGTTGGCCAGTACCTGGAACATATGGATGACCGCAGTATCACCAGGTACCAGTGTGAAGTCAGGATGGGCTTGATTTTCAATTGGGCAGGCTGTGTGCTGCTATGGTGCATAGCCCTGCCCGCTGATCCTTAAAACGGCGATGGCATTGAATATCCAGTGATTGCCGCAGGGACAGGAAGCCACTGAGGCTAACTGTACCTACAAAAATAAACCACTAAACCCTTCTTATTATGAATCAACTCAAATATTTGTCGGACGTTACCGGAAAGGGACAAGTACTAAGAACTATGCCCTCCACTTGGTTCCCTCCTTTTTAATTTAGTGCAAACCGCAAAGTTATGTAGAAAAACGTGGAATAAAATACCACAACTTAACTCAGTTTAGATGTGAAAATCCTCAAAAATCCGGCATGACGTGCACGTTTCGGGTTTTCACCCTGTTTCAAGTGCCACCATCATGTCTTTTCGTAACCGTTCACTGAGGCTAACTGGGCAGCAGTGATATTGGCTGCTGCCCAGTTAGAGATCTTCTATCTTAAAGGCACCAATCGCTAACTGGGCAGTATGCAATATCACTGCTGCCCAGTTAGCATCATTCCCTATCTCCGCTCTGCCTGGGACTGTCCCTAACACACCGCGATGCTAACCGGGTAGCATTGGTTTGCATGGGGAATATCAGGTCCGATACATTTAGGGGGAATGGTACATTCTTGCAGAGCAACAGAATGAGTGCACTTATAGACCATAGGCATGAAAAGGATGTACATTTGTTGCTCAGCAATACCATGCATCCTTTGGGGAACTGCACTGTTAGTTTTGGGTTTGGTGCACTTGGTAAGAACCCATCCTTAGCAGTTTACAGAATGTCTGCAGAGATGACTAAGGCAGGAATCACTGCGGCTGGTTCCTAATGTCAAGTATCATTTGATGCAAGGTATGTCCTGATATACATGTTCATATTTATATTGTCTTAAACCACATTAGGGTACATTGGGACTGGTATGTTGTCTAGGTTGCAGCAGCAGCCATTTCTCATTGGTATTTATGTCTAGTTTGCATCAGCACACTACTGTCAGTGTGAGGAGCAGCTTAGGATATGCATGTTTTTCCCAAGGGGTGTGGTGTCCATGGGTACATCACAGAGATGGGCAGGATCCAAAACATGTAACCTTTCAGAATACAGTGGATGCGGGGACATCCAAAACATTAACACGTCCTATAATATTGACGGGGAATGTGTTTCTCCATTGTACTACATGGCCTGTGCCTGCATCCATGTGTAGGGTGTGTGCCAGATGCATGCACATGCCAGTTGAATGGCTCTTTGCCTGTGCCACACCAAATATGTCTACCTCCCCGATTCCAGACCCATTTTTAATTTAGATGTGTCCCTGAGCTGTACGTGCATGTTATTGAATTGGACTCTTAGTATATAGACTCTAGATATACCTGGAGATACTTATTTCTATTGAGATTGTTCTTATAAAATGTTTTGAAAGAATAATTTTCATGACATAAGGACTTTAGTTATATTAAATGTTTAATGCTAATTGGGACATATGTAGAGATTTATTTGGAATGAGCACATGTCCACATGTTGCTAGACCGATTAAGTTTAGTGGGAAAGGGACATTATTGACTCATACTGTGTTTTGCTTATTGTTGAGAATATAAATTTATATCTTCTACCTACAGCCTTAGATCCCAATTTAGGTAGGGACATGCCTGGGGCGTCCAGATGGCCTCAAGCAAGATGGGCCCATTTGGACCTGATTCTGGACCACAGGAACAAAACGTCCCCCCGGTAAACAGAATCAGGCCCGAGGATGGCCCGGCATGCCCCTGCCACCTGCGGAGACGTCCTACCCGCAGACTCCCACAACTCCCATGATTTTTGCCCCCATTTTTCCCACTGCCTGACCCACAGCTTGTCTGCCATGGTCTGGATCTGATGGTGGGCCCCCCCCCCCTCCACCCGGTCCTAGCCCAGGGGGGATCTACAGGCCCAATCACCATTTTTGTGCTGCTTATTCCACCTTTCAGGTGGAATAAGCAGCACGTCCCCATGGACCCAGCAGGACGTACAGGGCCGTGACCTGAATTGGCCTTGTATGACCTGCCAGGCTGGCCCACCCCCTCTCCACCCTGATCCCACCCCCTTCTGCCCTCCACTGGTTCTCTCTGTCCTGATGCTCAGGACATACAGGGAGAGCCAGAGGGGGAATCAGGCCCAGATGGCTTGCAAGGCAACCCACATCCTAGAATCGGGCCCTTAGTCTAAAAGGATACATTAGTATGGTATGAAGAAAGATCTATGTATGTAGTTGATGGTATGATGCAAGTGATGAGAAAGTGTTGCGAAAAGTGAGGTGGGATTTTAATAGTGAAAAGAAGGACTTTGACAGACAATAAACCGGTGAAGGTAATCTAATGAAGTGACGTGTCAGTCTAATGAATATGTAAAGGGAAAGATGAGATTCTTTGACTGATCTGCACCTGTAATGTGTACAGCTAGTGTTTTTTTCTCCTGCTATCTGTATGGGTTTGTACTGTACTGTAGTATGAAATAGATTCTCTGATTCAATGGGAAGATGGATGTACACTGCTGTGGAACTTGATAGAAGTAGACAGTGTAGGTGACAGTTTGGAGGAACAAATGAGGCAAGACTGTGTGTTTAGAGTAGCTTTGTTAGTGAGAGATAATTGCACAGTTCTCAAGGGCATAAGGAAATTCCTTTTTGCCAAATATCAGCATGCCTTTTTAGAGAAGTTACTTTTAAGGTTTTCAGGGAGGATGTCTTAACTGTTGCTAGGTATTAATTAGTGAAGTGCAAAGGGATTATACTTTGTTTCCAATCTACTTGGCAGCTAGAACTGAAGTAATTTAATATCAAAATAGAACACAGTTAAAGTATAGCATGAATGTTGTTAATTCTTTTTCCCATAGATATATAAAAAGAACAAATTCTGGGTCAGGGATTCCCAAACCTCTCTTGGGGCTTCCCCAGCCAGTTGGGTTTTTTGTGCTTTTTGCGGGACCACAAAAGGGAGAAGCGGCGTCGAAGGCCTCTATTGCTCGGTGGATTAAGGAAGCTATTGCATCAGCATACATTTTGAGAGGAGTGGAGGAGTGGCCTAGTGGTCGGGGCAAGGTACTTCAGGTTGGAAGGTTGGGGGTTCAAATCCCACTAGAGAACAGCAACCTTGGGCTGGAAGGACTGGGGTTTCTAGTCCTACAGGTGCTCCTTGTGGTCTTGGGCAAGCCACTTAACCCTCTATAGCCCATGTTCCCTGTAAAAAGTTATCTCCAAGTTATAATGCCCTGTTCAATGTAATTTCAGTTTGCTCAATGTAAACAGCACTGTTGCAGTATATAAGAGAATGTAAATAAATAAATCAGTTCTGGAGGGGCTTAGAGCCCACTCCACCAGATCACAGGCAACCTCTTGTGCTGAGGTTTGACTGGTGCCCCTGGTAGATATCTGTAAGGTGGCAACATGGTCATCTTTGAATTCCTTTGTCAAGCACTATCAGTTAGATGTTCAATCCACAGAGGATGCCTCTCTTGGTTCAGCAGTTGTTCAGGCTGGCCTGCCAGGTCCCTCCAGTGGTTAAGTTCTTTCACTGCTCTGGTACTAACCCAGAGGTCCGGGACTAGACGGGATGCATGATCAGGAAGAGGAAATTAGACTTACCTGCTAATTGTGGTTCCTGGAGTGTAGCCAGTCTAGTCCCGTATCCTTCCCAAGTGGTGCTTCTGCTGCCGATAGAGGTTCTGAGATCCACGTGCTTTAAAGGTAAGAGATGATCTTCTTTAGGGGGGGGGAGGGGAATGTATTGGTTTTGTTCCTAGGGTATAACATTTACATCGGGATCCTTGCCCTTCCAAACGGGGAAGGGGGGGAGTCTCTGTATGCTTATAGTCCAAGTCAGTTGATTTTTTTTTCTACCTTGCTTACACGTGGTTGGTTCAGTTGTTGTTTAATACTAATTTTAGCAATATATTCTTACTTGTTGCTCCGGTGAGTCTGCTTTGTCAATAAGGAACTGGTGACAGGAGGAGGCTCCCGGTTGGATATACCAGTGACATCATAAAAGGAGGAGTTTCTCAGTCTCCAAGCTGCTGTATGAGATGGGCAACCTCTTTACCGGGCACTCGCTGAGACCAACGCAGACATGCTCTAGCTACCCAAGCTCCGCAGAGGAGCGGGACTGTCAAGGACTTCTGAAAGTGCAGGAGTTGCAAAGATCCCATGCTTTGTTTTTTTAAATGCTGACAGCTCGCTACTGCCACCACCGCTGCTGCCGTAGATGCGGAGGCAGTGAGAGGCGGCAGCGATGTGGTGATGGAGGACGATGCTGCCACCGCAGACCTGGCATGGCATCTCTATCCCAACCATTGGAATCGGGGACAGGAGGTTGCTAGAGGCATAGGAGTTAGGGGCAGAGCCTTAAAATTGGGGGTAATCCCCAAAAATTGGAGACATCTAATAACCCTAATTAAATGTGACTTTAAAGTGAGACTACTGAAGCATTTTGGTTTTCTTTCAAAAAGCAGCATGAATGTGAAATTTGAACACCTCAAATAAGGAGCAAGGGAGGTGGAAGAGCCCTCCTTTCTACTCTGTAGGGGAGGAACAAGCAAGCCAGGACTGAGACAGTAAGCTGGAAAACCTGGACTGCATCAGTTCTCTGCTGTAAGAGTTTGAGAGGCTGCTAGGATAAGGACAATCTAAGAACATAAGAACATAAGATATGCCATACTGGGTCAGACCAAGGTCCATCAAGCCCAGTATTCTGTTTCCAACAGTGGCCAATCTAGGTCATACGTACCTAGCAGTTTCCCCAAGGGACACAGGTTCCACAATGCTTGTATTGGTTCAAGCATTGATATCCTGGGTCCCTTCTTAATAATGGTTTATGGACCTTTCCTCCAGGAACTTGTCCAAACCTTTTTTAAACCCAGCTACACTAACAGCCTTTACTACATCCTCCGGTAACAAATTCCAGAGTTTGATTACACGTTGAGTGAAAAAATATTTTCTTTTATTAGTCTTAAATAGTTTACCCTGTAGCTTCATTGCATGTCCCCTAGTCTTTCTATATTCTGATAAGGTAAACAATCGATCTACGTTTACCCGTTCCACTCCGTTCATTAATTTATAGACTTCTATCATATCTCCCCTCAGCCGTCTCTTTTCCAGGTTAAAGAGCCCCAACCTTTTTAGCCTTTCTTCATAGGAGTAGCCTTCCATCCCCTTTACCATTTTGGTGGCTCTTCTCTGAACCTTTTCTAAAATTGCTATATCCTTTTTAAGATATGGCGACCAGAATTGCACACAATATTCGAGGTGCGGTCTCACCATGGAACGATATAGAGGCATTATAATATCTTTTGTTTTATTTTCCATTCCTTTCCTTATCATACCTAGCATTCTATTTGCTCTCTTGGCCGCCGCTGCACACTGGGCCGAGGGTTTTAACATGGTATCCACAAGGACGCCTAAATCTTTTTCTTGGGTGGTGGTTCCTAATGTGGAACCTTGCATCGTGTAACCATAGTTTGGGTTGTTCTTCCCTAGGTGCATAACCTTGCACTTCTCCACATTAAATTTCATCTGCCATTTTGATGCCCAGTCTTCCAATTTATCAAGATCCTCTTGCAATTTTCCACAATCCTCCTGGGTTTTAACAACTTTAAATAGTTTTGTGTCATCAGCAAATTTGATAACCTCACTCGTTATTCCACTTTCCAGGTCATTTATGAATATGTCAAAAAGCAGCGGACCCAGCACAGATCCCTGGGGTACACCACTATTCACCTTTCTCCATTGGGAAAATTGGCCATTTAGCCCTACCCTCTGCTTTCTATCTTTTAACCAGTTCCTGATCCACAGTAGTACACTGCCTCCTATCCCATGACTCTTTAGTTTTGCCAAAAGTCTCTCATGAGGGACCTTGTCAAAGGCTTTCTGAAAGTCCAGATACACAATATCAACCGACTCACCTTTGTCCACCTGTTTATTCACTCCTTCAAAAAACATAACAGATTAGTAAGACAAGATCTTCCTTGTCTAAAGCCATGTTGGCTGTCTCCCATTAGGTCATGACTATCTATATGCTGAGTAATTTTATTCTTTATGATGGTTTCTACCATTTTTCCCGGTACTGATGTCAGGCTCACCGGTCTGTAGTTTCCCGGATCACCCCTCGAACCCTTTTTAAAAATTGGTGTTACATTGGCGATCCTCCAATCCTCAGGTATTAGAGATGATTTTAATGATAGTTCACAGATTACTGATAGCAGGTCTGCAATCTCAAATTTCAGTTCTTTCAACACCCTTGGATGTATACCATCCGGCCCAGGTGATTTGCTACTCTTCAGTTTATCTAATAGTTGTAAGACATCTTCCCGATGTATCGATATTTCCTTCAATTCTTCCACACCTTTAAATACCACTTCAGTCGTGGGTAACATCCCTACATCTTCCTCAGTAAAGACTGAAGCAAAGAATTCATTCAGTCTCTCCGCTATCGCCTTGTCGCCTCTTAGTGCTCCTTTAACCCCTTTATCATCTAATGGACCAACTGACTCTCTCACGGGTTTTTTGCTACGAATGTACTTGAAAAGGTCTTTATTTCGCGTTTTTGCTTCCGCAGCAAGCTTCTTCTCAAATTCTCTCTTTGCCTGCCTTATCAATGCCTTGCATTTGACTTGCCAGTGCTTGTGCTGTTTCCAGGTTTCATCATTTGGCTCTTTTTTCCATTTCTTGAAAGATGCTTTTTTGGCAACAACAGCCTCTCTGACCTCAGCTTTAAACCATGCTGGCAATTTTTTGGACTTCCTTCCACTTTTCTTAAAGCGTGGAATACAGCTGGTCTGGGCTTCCAAGATAGTATTTTTCAACAACACCCAAGCTTGATGTACGTCTTTAACCTTTGCAACTGCTCCTTTTAGTTTTTTCTTAACTGTTTTCCTCATTCTATCATAGTCTCCCTTTCGAAAGTTAAAGGGTAGTACTGTGGATTTCCTTACTATCCCTCCTCCACTAATTAAATCAAGGGCGATCATGCTATGATCACTATTGCCAAGTGGCCCCAACACCCTTATCTCTTGCACTACATCTGGTGTTCCACTAAGGACTAGGTCTAATATTGCTTCCCCTCTGGTCGGTTCATGAACCAGCTGCTCCAAGAAGCAGTCATTTATTTTATCTAGGAACTTTATCTCCCTAGCATGTCCTGTTGTGACACTGACCCAGTCGATGCCGGGGTAATTGAAATCACCCATTATTATTACTGCACTGTAACTTTTGCTAGCTTCCTTGATTTCTTTGAGCATTTCATCATCCATTTGTTCATTCTGGCCAGGCGGACGATAGTACACCCCCACTGCCATCGCCTTCCCCTTTTTACATGGAATTTCAATCCATAGAGATTCTACAGCAAATTTTGTTTCTTGCAAAACTTTAATCCTTTCTGACTCAATGCCCTCTCTAACATAGAGCGCAACCCCTCCACCAATTTGATCAGCTCTATCATTTCGATATAGTTTGTACCCAGGTATCACAGTGTCCCACTGGTTGTCCTCCTTCCACCATGTCTCTGATATTCCAATCATATCTAACTTCTCGTTTAGTGCTATATATTCTAACTCTCCCATCTTGTTTTGTAGACTTCTAGCATTTGCATACAAGCATTTTAGAGACTGTATTTTATTCATATTAATTTGGCTATTGGTAGACATGGGTAATTTGGGATCTTTAAGTTCTGTCTGCTCCATACTCGAGGGCATTTGGGCTACTTTACTCTTTTTTGGAACCTCTCTGCTTTTTGTAGTATCCTTCAAGGATACATTCTTCCGAACCATGCGCTCTTGGGCGACTGTCGGCTTTCCCCTATTATCTAGTTTAAAAGCTGCTCTATCTCCTTTTTAAAGGTTAATGCCAGCAGCCTGGTTCCATCCCGGTTAAGGTGAAGCCCATCCCTTCGGAAGAGCCCCTCCTTTCCCCAGAATGTTCCCCAGTTCCTAACAAATCCGAACCCCTCATCTCTGCACCATTGTCTCATCCACGCATTGAGACTCCGGAGCTCTGCCTGCCTATTGGGTCCTGCGCGTGGAACGGGAAGCATTTCGGAGAACGCTACCCTGGAAGTTCTGGATTTCAACTTCCTACCTAAAAGCCTAAATTTAGCTTCCAGAACCTCCCTACCACATTTTCCTATGTCATTGGTACCAACATGTACCAAGACAGCAGACTCCTCCCCAGCACTATCTAAGACCTTATCTAGGTGGCGTGTGAGGTCCGCTACCTTCGCACCAGGCAGGCATGTTACCAGGCGATCCTCACGTCCACCAGCCACCCAGCTATCTACATGCCTAATGATCGAATCACCAACTATAACTGCTGTCCTAACCCTTCCCGCATGGGCACTTGGCCCTGGAGAAACCTCCTCGGTGCGAGAGGGGTTTACATCACCTGGAGGACAGGTCCTAGTTACAGGATCACTTCCTGCCACACCAGGGTGATGCTCTCCTGTCACGTGACCTCTCTCCTCCATGGCAACAGGGATGCTGCCAGACTGGAGGTGGGACTTCAGGACTATATCCCTGTAGGTCTCGTCTATGTACCTCTCTGTCTGTCTTATGTTTTCCAAGTCTGCTACTCTAGCCTCTAGAGAACGGACTCGTTCCCTGAGAGCAGAGAGCTCCTTGCACCTAGTGCACACGTAAGACCTCTCACCAGCTGGGAGAAAATCATACATGTGACACTCAATGCAAAAGACTGGAAAGCCCACATCCCGCTGCTGGACTGCTGTCTGCATCTTAGTTTTAAGTTTGTGTTTAGATCTTTAAGTTCTATATGTACTAAAGGGTGCAATGGATATTTATACCACTAAAACTGTACCTAAGAAGTTTAATATACCTTGTTCACCTGAAGCTTAATTAATCTCAGGTCCTTGGTGTATGACTGATTTGGGTAATGAGCTTCACCTGAGAGCACCTCCTGTCTTTTAAGTTGTGCAAGTACCTATAAAGCTGTGATTTTCCCAGGGGAGGGTGGGTGTGGGGAGGGAGGGAGGGATATAACACTTATTAAAAAAGGGCTGCTACACAGTACCTTGTCCTGTGCTGCTGAGGAAAACTATATTCTGATTTGATTTAAATTATAGCTCTTTGCTGCTACTAGGCTCTAACCTATTATGAAATTTAAACTACAAGCTCTCTGCTGGATTCTAAATTTAACCAGAAAGCTCTCTTCTGTGTTTTAATTTGAAACTAAAAGTACTTTGCTGATGCTAGGCCCTGAGTGACTATGAAATTTAAACTACAGCTGTCTACTGGGTATGATTGTTTTTACTTTTTATTTGGCCTACATTTCCCACTGGTAAATTAATATACATATGGATGATGGCATTAAAGGACCTATAAAGATCTTGGAAAGTCTGCAAATGACCTGTGAGTGACAACAAGGTTGGCAGGACCAGCATTGGATTCCTTTTTTTGTGTGTATTTGAAGATAAAAGGGCTGCGGCAGTTGGTCAAGAATGGACTGTGAGTTTATTTTGTAGTGGTGCGGTTGTTGTCTTGAGATGAACTATTTCCCATACTACAGGCATTTATGCACACTGCTTTCCAGATGTTGCCCCTTTTACCCATTTCAACAGAAGTATTTAATGTTTAACTTACCTGAGGACTTTCACTTATCTGGAGACTTTCTTCACCCATTCCCAATGAACCTAGTTTAAAGCCCTCTTCAGTAGGTTAGCTAGTCTGCTGTGGAAAACACTTTGGGGTATGTTTACTAAAACCCTGCTAATGTGTGGGCCGCGGTAGTGTGCGGGTGCCATATAAGGAGTGGGCGTTCCATCCTGAAAAAGAAAAGCCGTGACTGACATATGCGCTAAGGTGCGAGGCACCCATGTGCACCCCGCACATTAGCGCATGAGGAAGCTGCGCGGGAGGCATAAGTGGCGCGCTGATGTGCACACAGACGAGCAGAGCCACAGCACAGTGGTTAAGACACTGACAAATGGTGCAGGGATCAGGGGTTCAATCCCCCACAGTGCTCAATGTAGACAGCTGACTGAGGCATTACTTTAGGAACTAGTCCAATATTGTGCCGCATAAGGCGGCAAGCTGATGGGCATTCGGCAGTGCGCTACTGATTTAGAAGGCCTTTTAATATTGGGCGGCATAAGGCGGCACGCTAATGTGCAAGCACAGGAGCAGAACCACAGCACAATGGTTAAAACACTGACCAGTGGTGCAGGGATCAAGGGTTCAATCCCCCACAGTGCCCAATGAACAAGGCTGGCTGAGGCATTACATATTATGGGGAAGATTGCTTTTGGAGTCATTTTATGTTTATTTTAATTATCACTACTAGCAAACGCACTCTCAAAGCGTGTTAACATAAGGCGCCCTGTAAGGCACATTGTAAAGTGCACTGTCAGCCAAGGCACCCTAGAATGTTGCTTATAGGGCGCTTTAGAGGGTGCCGTATGAGGTACCGCAAGGTCAAAGTACTGTTTGTTATGGCAGCACTGTTCAGTTTAAGGAATGGAAAGCATAAGTAGGTGCGCTGACAGGCAAGGAGGAGCAGCAGTGGAGCACAATGGTTAAGGCACTGACTGCTGATACAGGGGTCATGAGTTTGCTCCCCAGTTTGCCTAATACGTAAGGCTGGCTGTGGCATCAGCTTTGCATAGTACATATTTTGTCCTGCAGCACTTTATTTTTATTTTATTAATTGCTGCCAGCAAACACGCCCTCATGTGCCGTAACTCAGGAAATTCCAAATCATCCTGGGAGACCTAAATTTAACCTCCATGCCACCTACTCACGCAAAGACCTTCCTTGAAGCCATGGACCAACTAGGATATCAACAACGAATAAATGAGCCCACCCACGACAAGGGTCATACCCTAGACATGGTCTTCACACCCACGACCCAGCAGGGAAACGAAGAAAAACCTCTAATAAGGATAACTCCAGTACCATGGTCCGACCACCATCAAATTGATCTTCGCTTAAACCTTCCTTCCTTACCCAAAGACGCCAAGGTCCGGAGAACGGCACGCCCGCAAAGGGGCTTCAGCAAATTAAACTTGGAAGATCTCATAAGCAAAATTTCCACCCACATTGATTTGGAATGCATTGACCTCGATATACTGACAAACAGCTGGAACGAGGGAATACAGGCTGCTTCACACCCAACATGGAAGACCCCCCCCATCTCAACTAAACACAGATCAGAACCCTGGTACACAGAAACGCTGACCAGAATGAAGAGGGAACTCCGAAGACTGGAGAGAAAATGGAGACAAAACAAATCCATGGAACACAAGACTGATTACCTCAGGCACCTCTCAAAATACAAAGACGAGGTCAACTCTGCGAAAAGGACACACCACACCAACTTATTAAACAAAGCTATCAATAAGCCTCGGGAGCTATTCGAACTAGTAAAATCACTGACAAAAATACCTCTGGAGGACCACAGGGTGACATTAATCAAACCCCAAAGCCTGGCTGACCACTACGCAAGTAAACTCACTGCACCCCCGCACTGCTTGAACGTAAACTACCTGGAACATCGCCTAAACAAGATGACCAAAGTAGACCAGGAACTAACATGGAACAACTTTCTCAACATTGATGCTCAACAAATTACCAACATAATAACAAACATCCGTACCACCACATCGCCGCTAGATCCCTGCCCAACTGCATGGGTTAAGGCGGCAAAACAAGATATTGCGAACCAAGTATCACATATTGTGAACCAATCGCTCCAACAAGGAATTATGCCCACACAGCTCAAGAAATCAATAATAAGACCAGTCCTAAAGAACAACTCACTCAACAAGGACGACCCAGCGTCCTACCGCCCCATCTCCAGCATATCTTTCCTGGCAAAGATCATTGAGAAGTCAGTCCTATTACAACTACAAGACAATCTGGATGAACATGAAACCCTAGATGAACAGCAGTACGGTTTCCGTCAACGTCATGGGGTGGAAACACTGTTGATAGCGCTGCTTAACAACCTCCTCAAGGGCCTTGAAGACAAAAGAAAAATGTTTATACTCATTTTCATTGATATCTCTGCCGCCTTTGATACAGTCCATCATGGAACCCTCCTACAAAGGATTGAATCAATAGGAATATTGGGAACTCCCCTGAAATGGTTCTCATCTTATATAACCAACAGATTGCCACAAGTTCATTTCAATGGCAATGAAGCCGAAGCCTTCCAACAAACGCAAGGCATACCTCAGGGCTCCGCCCTCTCGGCACTACTTTTCAATGTCTATATGCGACCCCTCTGTAATATTCTACGACAGCACAATATCAACTACCACCTTTATGCAGATGATATTATGCTCTACACACAGTTGGATTCCGAGAACCCGAATTATACTCAGCTTGAGGCATGCCTAGCCGAGATGTTAAATTGGATACAGCAAAATAACATGGCGATCAATCATAAGAAAACTGAGGTCATGTACATCTCAAGAAAACCAAACTTTAACCTGCCTGCCTCAGTCACCCTATGTAACAATACATATCACACGAAGAATGAAATAAAATATCTGGGTGTAATACTGGACAGTAATCTAAAGATGGAAAAGCACCTCCGCAAAACCAACAAGGCCGTTTTCCACAAACTTAAAGTCCTACAACCCCTACGGAGCATCATTGATCCTCAAGATTTCAGGACTGTTGCGCAAGCTCTAATCATGCCACACCTCGACTACTGCAATGCCATCCTACAGGGTCTTCCAAAAAAAAACCTCAACATTCTCCAAATGGCCCAAAATGTTGCGGCTAGGGTCATCATCAAAAAGAACCTCACTGAGCACATTACCCCTGTACTAATCGAGCTTCACTGGCTCCCCATTGCAGCCCGGGTAAAATATAAAATACTAGTAACCACCTTCAAACTGATTCATAACATAGCACCATCCTTTCTTTCCACCCTTATCAGCACGCAACCACCCAACAGAAGCAGGCGAACAGTCCACTCAAATACACTCCATGTTCCCCCGGATATCAGATCTGTAAATACCACTACTAGCCAACGAGCATTCTCCTACTCGGCCCCGTCCATCTGGAACCAACTACCACCGGAGCTACGAGCTGTCAAAGACCTTATGGAATTCAGAAAGAAGCTCAAGACGCATCTTTTCCAGTGCCAATACAGTCTGTTATAATCCCAGGGATTGAAATGATACCACCCAATGAAACATGGTGGCAGTTTATGTAAATAAGTAAATATGTAAATATGTAATGTCTGAATCATCCCCATATGTCCTCCCCACGTGTGCTGTGCTTTCTCCTCCAAATCAATGTGTGTATATTTCTAAATTTTGACATGATTGTACAAATCCGTTTTTCGTTAATCAAACCGCTACTGATCGCTGGAAGTAGCGGTATACAAATGTATGCTAAATAAATAAATAAATTGAAGGTGCCGTATAAGGCACCCTATAAGGCACTCCATAGGGCACATTATAAATTGCACTGTCCGCCACAGCACCCTAAAATGTCCCCTATAGGGCACTCTATAAGTTGTGTCACAGGATAATGTATAGTGCACCTTATATGGACGGGAACCATAAGGTGCCCTATAGGGCGCCCTATAAAGCACCCTCAGAGGCACCGTATGGGTACAGTATGCTGAGGGTGTTTTTGCTGGCATCAAAATATGTACATTAAAAAAAGATAACACTTTGGACAACCCTATCAAATAACCCCACTGTGGGTTTGAACCCATGACCTCTGGCTTCAAAGGCAGTGAAGTAACCATTGGGCTACAGCTCTATAGCTACTAGCAAGCCCCTGGTTGGCTGCAGAGAGCCTGCATGTCACAACACAGACAGTCTGCTGTGGTCACCAGGATAGGGTTAGCCCACCCATACCCATGATGCACTGCACATGCAAATCAGCTGTCCGCAGGTAAACACAAGATGGGCAATGCACCCCCACAACACCTCGGCCTGGTAGGGGGAAGTGACCATGTGCACCCACACAGCACCTCAGCCTGGTAGGGGGTACTGACCGTGTGGTTTACTGGCACAGAGTAGCTACACACCGTCACATTGTGCGGGTACTGTGCTCACCCTGAGGGTGCAATGAGGCGCCCAGGACCAGGTTCACAACATCTTCCATGGCTGAAAAAGACCATGCCAGAGGTCCAAAGCAGTGTTAATGTGTGGGATAGGTAGTTTCTACACAAGCACCTTGGATATCTGTCTTTTTCAGTCAGGTGTAGCTCCCATGGATCCCCAGGTGGGCCATGCACCACCACCACCACCCCCCTCCCCCTCCTCCTCCTCCTCCTCCTCCAGGGCTGAGGGTGGCAAACAGCATCTCCTAGCAATAGATCCACATTCTACCTTCCTGAAAAGGTGGCAGTAGAGGGGACCATCTACCCCAATCCTGCTGAAGAACAGACACCCCACAGGGCAGTCAATGCAGCTCTATACACAATAGCAGACAGACATTAGGACTGGATATGGTAAGCTGCACCCCACCACCATCTGATATTCTCCTGCAGCAAGTCATCAGCCACTGCACCCTGCAAGCCACTCCATCAAGACACATACTAGCTGCAAGCAGTCTGCTAGTTAGTCCATAGTGCATGTTCCCAGTGGAGATGCATGCACCCAGAACTGGGATGTCAGCATACACAGCAAACAGATAAATCAGTGACTGGGCCCCAAAGGAGACCCATATCTATCATATGAAAGAAATACTATATAGCACTAAGGGGGGCCTAGCCATGCTGGAGGAGGGGGAGGGGCCTAGCCATGCTGTGGTCACTGCACAGTCAGGGTGAGAGTGATCTCTCAGCAGGACATACTGAGGTCACCCTGTCTGTGTAGGTGGTGGCCGGGCACTAAAATGTCCCAGTCAGTGCCCTATACCCTGTGCAGATGCACCCTGGCCAGGCCACCCTGTCCGGCCTATACCCATGGTACCTTGCTCCTCATTATGCACATTGGCAGCCCAATACTGGCAACATTGCTGGCAGTGTGGGCTGTGGAAGGTGTTTGCAGCCACCACACACTGGATAGACAGACAGCCACCCCCACACCTATGCCAGCATTGTGCTACTATAGAGGAGTTCAGCAGCCATACCCACCACACCAGTCCTGGGCACAGTACAGGCATGGATATGGTATGCAATACTGTTGGGGGTCACTCCCCAGGGTGGTAAACACTGTCAGAGAACAGACCTGCAGCACACACCGCAGACATCACAATGATTGTTATGGTGGAGATCAATGAGCAATATGTGCTTAACGTAGGAATTGATATCTGCCAGTTATCATAGGAAACGTTTGATAGCTGTGTACCATATACCCAGGTGTAGGGTGGCATTGCTAAGGTATGCAACTGCTAGTATTGGGAGATACAGGCAGGGCCCAATGTCCTGCCTCTCCAGGAGGCATTGGCCAATGGGGCCTGTGGGTGTGGGTGTGGGTGTGTCTGGCCCTGTTGGCTGCTGCTTTACGGCAGAGGTTCCCAACTCCAGTCCTGGTGTTCCAAACACTGTCCGGGTTTTCATGCTGTCCCTCATGAATATGCATGAGCTACATCAGCATACCATGGGGGTGGTGCATAGATATGCAGCACTGGCATCTTTATAAGAGGCAGCATGGAACCTGAATGGTGTGGGGCCCTCCAGGACTGCATTTGGGAGACTCTGCTCTAGGTAATGCGCCTGTTTATGGTGTCTGTTTTGGGTGTGGTAAATTAAAGGCGTATTAACCATGCATATGTTCTCAGCAATAAAGGTTTGTCCTTACTATCACTGTTTAGCTGTAGGAAAAATATGTGGATTGGATTGGATGTAGCCCCAGCTGGGCTGTGAACCTGTGATCTTCTGTTCTTGCACACACTGTCTGTGTGCACTGCACCACTGTGTTCCCTGGGGAGTCCATGACTGTACATCTGTCAGAGCCTGTCTGTTGTGGTGGACAGTGCCAGCCTGCACAGGCCTAGGCCACTGTCTGCTGTGGTTTGCATCCACTGCCCCCTCCACCACCTGTACCCTTCCGCAAACATGCAGACATGTCCTTATCTGGGTAAAAGCATATGACCTGATTGACTGGTGCCACTCCAGGACTGAATTTGGGGGACTCGGCTGTAGGTAATGCCCACTGTTATGGTTTGTGTGCGGTGTAGGGTAAAATATAGGTGTTGGAACCATGCTTATGTTCTCTGCAATAAAGTTGTGTCTGTACTATCACTGTTTAGTGGTAGGTAAAACTATGGAGACTGGGTTGGCAGGAGCCCCAGCTGGGATTTGAGCCTGTGACCCTCTGGTCTGACAGGCACTGGCTGTGTCTGCTGCACCACACTGTGGCCACAGAGACAATGCAGTCCCTGGAGATAGGAGACCTGGTCGGACGAGTCAGAAACCCTGCTCTGCACAGTTTTATTGTGGGCTCGTTTACCTTGTATGGGGACAAAAGTGCAAATAAACCTCAAAAATGACCTTGAAAAAAGGGGGAGAAAACCAAAACCAAGCTGGGCAACAGTGATAGCAATGGGCAACATAAAAACACTCCCAAGAAAGCTCCAATAAAATGAAGTGATATTTGACAGAGTCTACGGAGCGTAGACCCTTCCAAAAATCATTTATTTTTTGGGGAGCTTTCCTGGGAGTGTTTTTTATTGCTGCCCATTGATATCACTGTTGCCCAGCTGAATTATAATTTTTAAACATTTTCTTGTGGTCATTTTAAGGTTTTATTTGCTATTTTGTTCTGTGCACATGTATCACACTGCTCACGTTTTGTGGGTTTCCCAGGTTTTGCTGTACATTGCTGACGGAAATGGTTTCTCTTCCCTTTAAATCGGCTGTAACGCAAGGTTTTCACTCGTGGTATTTTTTGGACCGAAATTCATCCCCGCTCCTGTGCGGGGAGCCTCTCCCCTCCCACTCTCCGCCCATTGACCCTGTCCCCCCACCCCTCGGGAGACTTCCTCCGCCCTCGGATTGCCTTTCCACACCTCTATCGCACTTCAGCACGCCGCGCACATGAGCGGGCCCGTTAGTGCAGCGTGCACATGTGCGGGGCCCAAAAATGCACTATTAGCGTGCGCTAAGGTACCTTAGCGCACGCTCAAGTGTGCCCTGCACAATTGCGCGGTTTAGTAAACATACCCCTTTGACTTTTCTTAACAATGATGTTTAAATACCTCCATGACATAAATTCACAGGAGGAGAGTCTCTTTCAATTAAAAGCTCTGCAATTAGGGGACATAGGATGAGGGTGAAAGGGGATAGACTCAGGAGTAATATGCAGAAATAGTTCTTTACAGAAAGAATGGTAGATGTGTGGAATATTCTCCCAGTGGAGGTAGTAGAGACCAGGACAGCATCTGAATTCAAGAAAGCATGGGACAAACACAGAAGATCTCTAAAGAAAAAAAAGGAACTTTATTAGTTGATATGAAAGGACAGACTAGATAGGCCATATGGTCTTTTTCTGCTGATATGTTCCTATGTTCCTATGTTTCTATCTTACATATGCACAGTTTATGGGATAGCCCTGCCAGGCATTATCATGTGTATTACCAGCAGCCCTGTGAAGCATTGAAGTGTATCTGTGACCTGCAAGGGATACAACCATATGGGGCCTACATGTATGAGGCTGCCTAATCTGAACTTCTGGCCTTGGAAAACTCAACCTTGCTGGTATGAGAAGGGCATGTAATGCCAACCTGCTGCCAGGGGTTGACCACAAACCTTGTGAACCAGTGCAGCAAATCTGCTGGTGGGGGTGAGCCAACCTGTTCACATGGTATGTCCATCAATACCGCTGCAAAGCCTCTCACAACTGTCTCTTCTGTAACAGTCACTTCCAGCAACCAATCTGCTAGCTGAAGTCTGATGGGTGTCATAGATCTGATCAGCAACCCAAGGTCAATAGATACCTAACCAGATAGTGCAGGTGTAGTGCTGTACCGTGCTACTATCTCTGTAGTGTGGGATGGCAACAAAAAGTGACCACTCTAACCAGCAGCTATTAAGTCTCAAAAATGACAGTAGGTCACGTCTACACATAGTGGGTGAAATATGGGCTAGCACTATCAAAACACTGTCTGAGCATACCTTCTGTCTCTGCAATATGAACACTGTTGGTAAGCCATGCACCTCGCTGATAGCACATATCCCCGCCTCACCTATACACCCATAGATCTCCTCCCCCACCAGCTGCACCTCTGTGCTGAGAATCCACTGTTCCCTATGGTGGGGATGCTCATGATCCCCTCCATGAACCATGTGGCAAACATCATATCTTCACATGCATTGTTAAATAAGACCACATACCTGCAGCAAAAACCTTGATGATGCCACAAGCACTGGATATCCCCAGTGGCCAAGATCCCACCGCATTACTGATGGGTGATATAAATCTCACCATCCTACAGTACATACACTCGGTCAGTATTGCTGTGGACAGTGATGAAAGCTGCATCTCAATGGGTTAAGGCTAAAGGTTGTCATTTGTCAGTCGGCAACATATTCCTTTTGGGAGGACAGAAGTCTAAATACACAATGAATGCTACCATCATAGTCAATAGGAGGGCATGTGCTGGAGTGTAATGTCGTAGGTAACTGTACTGCATCTTTTACCAATTCTATATAACATACTGCTTTGTGTGCTTTCTGTGCTGTGATCATACATTGGACTAAGTAGTGCTGTGTGGGTAATGGTGAACGTCCAGGACCAACATGCAAGCAACACACAAAGGAAGCCACACAACTGGTGCGTTGTGCCAATCACAGCTATCTCTTGCACAAACATCATGTGCTGCTCATGTTTCTCCATTTGAAATAGCCATCACATATGGGTGCAGTGCAAAGAGTTGTAATGAACATGGTGCACTCTCATGGGAAATGTGGCCTGTCTAGTGGATAGGTTATGGTCTAGAAATGTAGGGCAAAAATATCACCACACTCAAGAAACAGGACCAAAAATCTAACAACACATGAAAGATTGGACCATAAAAAAATAAAGTTCAATTTAAGGCAAAAAATAAAAATATATTTAGAAAATCAGTGATTCAAACTTAACCTGACCTTGACCTTCACATCACTGAGCTCAAAGGGCGGTCTTACTAGCAATCTATGTATCCACCCGACATTCCCATTACTTCATCATCACTTATATGTGAAGCCAAAGGCTAGGCATAGAAAGCTTCCCATACACAAAACAATTAAAGAGAAATAAAGTATCAGTATAACTTATCACCTAACTTTATAAGAGAAAGCACTTAGGGCCCGATATTCAAAAGGCATTTACACGGTTTACAGCCCAGTAAACTGTATAAATTCCTTAAATCGAAATATTCAACAGTTAGTGCCATGGAATATTCCCTTCTAACCCCGCTACACACCCCTATGCTGTAGGGTTAGCATCAGGGCATGTTGGGGGTGTTCTGGGTTGGAGCGGAGGCAGAGACTTTCACTAACTGGGTAGCAGCGATATTGCACCACTACACGGTTAGTGATTGGTGAGTAAAACTAAGCGTAGCAAAAGCTTGCCTAGTTTTACCCATGGAAGCTAATCGAGTAGTGGTGCAGTATCGCCTCTATCTGGTTATCTTTAGCTGCTCCGTGGCATGTGCGGCGACCCCGGATATGTTAAGGGTTGGCGGGCAGGGCATAGCCCTGCCCAATTCAGTATCAGACCCTTAGCTTTTAAGCCCCTAATAATCCAATGTCATAGTCACAAAACCTGAAAGACCACAGGCTGCAGCAATCCTACAATTGCTGTTTATACTTGCTCCAGGTATGAAAAGGCATAAGGGTAGTGCTTGTTTTCACCTTAAAACATCCAGAGAAGATGGAAGAATTAAGTGACTATGATAGATCGCTAAGGCCCACACTGGGATTTGAACTCTGAACACCCTGCTCCAGCCATTATGGCATTGGACATTTTGGTTCAAAAGCATTATTCTGGGGACATCTATATCGACGTTTGATCTATGTGCAGATGGGATACTTCTACATTTCCAAAATCATGCCTGAACTTTCATGTGCCTGCTTTCTTTTTCAGACATTCTGGCTTTGATGATCCAGATTGCACTTAGACGTCCCATTGTGAAATTTGTCTCATAGGTTCTAATGGGTCTTTATAAAATTGCCTAAAAAAGTTGCATAAATCATAGGAGCAGGTGTACATATTCACATGCAAAGTGTGCTAGAAAGTGCTTGTTTTATAATATATGCACAAAACTTGCTACTCTCCTTAAACTTCATGAAAAGCACACCCTTGAACAAGCCTACTACAGAGTCATATACAAGTACAGGTGTTCTTGTTGTCATGTGTACTTGTAAATATGCAGCAATAATATCAAAGGTATTTTATGTCCATATATCAGCATATATGTGCAAAAAAACCCTTTATAAAGTTACCCTATATGAAGACAATTTTCAAAGACATCTACCTAAGTAGATTGTCGGAACTGAAAATTCTCACCTCCCTCTATCAAAATATTTCTCAGATTTTGTCAGTATACTGATATAAAGGGGCATTCCCAGAGAATGGAGGAGGAAAATAACATGTACACATTTGAGTTCCAAATGTTATCATTTGCTCACAGAAATATCTGGAACAAATGTATAAATCTGGAACTTTGTATGTATAAATCTTGTAGGCAGTTTTTAACCAAGATAATTTTCCCTTGCACTTTGGTGCATCATGGGCTATAGAAATTGCCTCCTGTCATCATAATATGATGTGCAGATAAAAATTATGCGCAATATAATGCTCTTGTCATGTTTCTATGTTGATATGGAAGGGAAGACTAGAGAGGCCATAGGTCTTTTTCTGCCATCATGTTTCTGTGTTTCTTGTTTGCGTGTTTGAAGACACTTGTCTATATTGTAACTGTGAAACTGCATGAAATGAAGGGATATATAGAGTGGATGATATGGATTACATTTGTAGAAGATGGAGAAGTATAAACACATTAGCCTAACAGATTAACCTGAATACGAGGTGCGATCAAAACGTATCAAGAATTGTACAATAACACAAGAAGTATTACAATGACAGTTACTGCACTCATCCCCCTTCTGATAAAACACACTTCCTCCACCATTCCTCCTAGAAACAGTTATGTTATGCTGTGAAGCTGCTGTGTCAAATTTTGCTTAATGGTCTCCAGGTCATCAAAAGTCCCTTCCTTTCAGTGGAAATTTCAGTTTTGGAAACAAGAAAAAGTCACAGGGTGTGAAGTCAAGTGAGTACACAGGCTGGCAGATTGCTCAATTTGGTGTTTGGCCAAGAACTGCTGGACAAGATGTGATACGTGAGCTGGGGCGTTATCATGATGAAGCAACCATTCACCTTCCTGTGCAACTCTAGCCTCTTACGATGAACCGCATCTCTCAAATCAGTCAGAACTTGGATGTAGTACTCCTTATTGATGGTTTGGCCTTTTGGAGCATACTCATGATGAACAATACCCTTGTAATCAATGAAAACTGTGAGCATGACCTTGGCATTGCTCCTCACCTGATGGGCTATCTTGGGTCTAGGAGAGTCTAGAGTCTTCCATTGTGACAACTGAGCCTTCGTTTCTGGGCCATAATCATAAACCCATGACTCATCATCAGTAATAATCTTTTTGATGAAATCTGAATCATTTTCAATGCATTCCATCAACTCCCTGGCTGCAGACAGTCAATCTTCTTTTTAGTCAGGTGACAGGAGTTTCAGCATGAATTTTGCAGACACACATCTCATCCCCAAATTGACAATAAGAACAGACTGTACCGACCCATGTCCTCAGCAAGCTCCCTGATAGTCTATCGGCAATTTGAGCATATTGTGGCACACACTGCTTCAACTTTGTCTTCATGGATTGTGGATGGCTTGTGGATGGCCTTCCAGAACATTCATCACTGTCAACACTTTGGCAGCCCTCTTGGAAGCATTTGTACCAATCATAAACTCAAGCATGACTCATGTATTCATCGCCATACACTTGCTGTAACTTGTCATAAGCCTCTGACATCCCAACAACATAACTCTTGACAATACACAAAACAGACCCACCTTCAAGCACACTCAAAACGATCTTATGATATGGTCTCTTGCATTACGATCCAACCTTGCAATATGAATTGTAAATAGTTACAATGACCTCGGTTGTTGTTTGTATATAGTTACCCTTGTTACAGCCCCAAGTTACTAATCCTGTTACAATGTAAGCAAAAGAGCTTTGTTCTGATGCAAAATTTGTTGTTTGTAAACCGCACTGATGCTGAATAGCGCGGTATATAAGAACTGTAAAAAAATAAAAATAAATAAGTCTCTTTGCATGAATCTCATAGTTTCTGGCAGAATTTAATGCAAATTCACTATTCAATTTTTTTCACTCATCATAAATCTGACAAACTGCTTTTACACAATACCAAACATCACGTGGTTTAAAAAAATACAGGTGTGCTGCAGTCACAGTACACTCTGCACATGCAAAGCACATCACTAGGTCACTGCATGCTTAATAGCATCATGGTGCGACGTATTGTTATATAGCTACACAAGTCTCGATACTTTTTAATCACGCCTCGTATGAATGTTCTGCTTCTGTGTTTGGTATATAGAAGTTCAAGATTATTTTGCCTTTTCTTCATTAATAAAGAGGAGGCAAATACAGAGTGTATTTTGGCAACAGAGAAGTGAAATATAAATATCAAAGTCACAAAGATTTGTGAATTCATGTAATTTGTTTTCCATGTACTCAGTTTGCTAGATATTAATGTTATCTCAGTGGACCAAGGACTATGTTCAGATGAGAGAAACAGAAAAATCTAAGTTCTTCTCTTTAAGTAGATGACCTTGTACCAAGAAGAAAATTGTATTTCAATAAGGTAATCTACAAAGGGAAACAAAAGGGCACATATATAAAGCATACTGCAAATAAGCACACATGCAAAAAAGGTAAGTGAAAATTAGATTTGAATATTCACGCGTCACAAGTCATTGACAGTTTGAAATAAGTAAAACAAAAAAAAATTATAAACTGCTTTATAAACGAGGTTGAGGCCAAGAATGTGAAAAACCCCATCACAGAATCAATACAAATCAAATTGTTCACGTAAAGTAGGAGTAAATTGTGACCAAAGCCTTTGTAATAGAGAATTATTCTGTCAGTCCAATAATAAAAAAAACCCCACACATTTCCCATTTTATTTAGCAGTTTATCATGTACCAAGAAAACACTCTGGGGTAATTGTATAAAGTTTTTCTGTGAATAAAGCTTATTTTACATGCAAAAAAAGCTTTTATAAAATTCTGCGACCAGATAGGTGTATAAAGTGTATGCATGAGAAAAACATGCCCACTTTTAGCATTACCTGCATGTAAGTGTTCCCAGTAGTGGAGTTTGAGTGGAGTTACAATGTACACACTTAGAGGTATGTTTACAAAGCAGCGGTAGTGGCGTCCGTACGATATCGGAGCCGCAGCCCCATTGAATTCAATAGGAGCCTCCAGAGATCAGACTCATTTCCTGAGAGCAAAGAGCTGTTTGTACCTAGTGCACATATAAGACCTCTCACCAAATGGGAGAAAATCATACATGTGACATTCAGTGCAAAACACTGGATAGCCCCAATCTCTCTGATAGTTTGCTGTCTGCATCTTAGTATCAAAGATTTGTTTAGCTATTAAGTTGTTTACTTATTTAAAGATGCTAGGGGAATTAGGGATCTTGAACCAATACTAATATACCTAATACATTTAGAGCACGATTCTATAACATCCTCATCTGGCTGGCAGAAACGTCTAAATTGAAAATGGGCACGTTATAAACCAGATTCCAAAACCACAGGTATAGATTCACCTACGGTTCCAGAATCAAAGAGATATACATTTGCGGCATGGCACGAACAACACTTCCTGGGAAACATACACCCTCGCAGCTATAATGGGACATAGGTAAACGCAACAAATGGCCTGTATGTCCCCATGCTCACCGTATTGTGAAAAGATATACGTTTCAGATGATCCCTATCTCCTTATGGCCACACCTCCGCTGACAAAACGTACATCTCCTAAGCTGATGCTCACACCAACAGTGTTGTGCTCATGCAAACAACACATTAATACTGATGAAACAGATATGTTCATGCAAACCAGACTATATATATACTAGTCTGTTGCATGTCCATAACATTACAAGGTTATCACATACACCAAAGCTATTGTAAAAGCAAGTGGAAAGTGAGATGTTTGTCCTGACAGATCCTGCAGCAAAGCATACATGGCATTTGAAGAACCTTAGTTATGCTTGCAGTGGTCATGACTGAAAACAGTATTTGCAATGCTATGTATGGACCATATAAAACTGAAATGGGTCTCTACAGCTACATGTCAACACATATCCCTGTCAATAAGAGGAAATCACCAGGATGAGAACATGCAATAGTGCAAACATCAGAAATACATGCCCAAAAGCACCATCATCTGTTCTTACAAATTTGCACAATGTTAGAAACCTCTGATGGTGCATTTGGATATGCATTAATGCTGTTTGCACTGAAGCATGCTCCCCCTCTGGGGGTCCCCCACCATTGACAGGAACATGCCCCGCTATGTTGATGCAGAGCAGCTTTTCAGAATTTACTGCTCAGTCACATGGCACCTGATGATGCTGTGGTCAGCCCTATGTCCAGGTACTGGCTAGGCATATATATCTCCGCCAAGTTGCAGATTAGCATACCAGTGCTTCCCTGCAGCCCTTATACCACACACATGCACACACATACACACACACTTGCTTGCGGTCACAAATAACACACCTCTGCCAAAACCATGCCCTGTTCCTATTAACAACTGCTGATAATACATAATAGCATGGCATCTCGGGACAACACATCTGATCTGCATTTCTCAGCCAGAGTCGATTCTGCTCCTACTAAGTCACATACCATCCCTACATCTACATTCCAAACATAGGAATTGTTAGGGAAGCCAAGAGTAGCCCCTTTAGCACAAACAGCAAATGTCAGCATAGCCAGAATGAAGACTATTTGCAGCGCTTTATATTTCCGTAGGGGTGGTTTTTATTGTTACTTAACCTTACAAATGTCCCTCACCTGTGCATTCTATTCTTTACAACTGCATCTTGTGCTCTTCCAGAGAGCAGACACACCAATTCAATACAGACATAACACAGCCATTCATCTCTATGGGACGCGTTGAGGATCAGAGCAGAAAATCTTCTAAGTGCTGGTCTTATTCTACATTGCCGCTGGTATAATATGGGCATCCACGGGATATACTCAGGACATACATAGGCCTTTCCTGAATATGCTTTATATGTCTCCATGGCTTGCCACGCCCCCGTTCTGCCCTCTCCTGCTCATGTTCTGAGATCCCCATTTTAGCGCCGTGTATGTGCAGGGCCGCTGGTTTCAGAATACAGTTCTAGACATTTTCACAAGAAAAATGTTTTTCCCACAGTCCAGGCGACCTATTTGCATTTTGGAATGACCCCCTTAAGGGATTTTGTTTAATATTCCCTTCAAGATGAACTGCAAGGCCTTAGTTTATCTTTTCCTAAGGCCTAATAACTTGCTGATGAAGATAGCCAGTTAAGCCTGAAAGTGAACTAGACCCCTTCTTTCCACTTAACAGGTTTAAGAGCCTATAAATCAAATACTATTCCTTGGGTGGTTGGGAGTCATGGTGGGTGGGAAAGAAACACTTACTGTGAGATGGCTTGCTACACAGTGCCCCAACCAACTTAGTTTAATTGAAATTGGCTTGCTGTGTCCTAACTGTCTTTTAACTGATAGCTGGCTTGCTACACTATGCCCTAGCTGACTTTATAAAACACATAATTTTAAAATAGACACAAATTTTATCAGCTTAAACACAAAGAATTTCCTTTTCCTCAAGAGTATGAGAATTTCCTAGCAGGTAAATACTTACAAGTGCAGATTCCTTTCCAGCAAGAGCAGTTCCTTTCAGTATTTCAAAATGTGATGTCCAAAAACGTGTTTTAGTAGGAGCGTTCTGGGAATGATGGTGTTGAGTTGATTGTATTTGCATCTAATTATCAAAATCTTGGGGGTTGGGAACAATATGTGGATAATTTTACAAGAATTGAATGTGGCTTGGACATCCGAAATAAGAAATGTGAACGTGCAAACAGCAGGGATGCACAAAGTGTGATTACAGAACCAGGCAGATCTGAACGTTCCTGTGGAAGGAATATCCACATGCAGGTGTCACAAAATGGGCATGGTTGAGGGCATTCTGGTGTATGGCCAAAGTGGAACAAGGATGCAGAATCAAAAACATATTAAGGGTCATTCTGAGGCACGAATAGCAGGGATGGACGTCCCGTTGGGACATTCATCCCCACAATTCATGCCTTCTCCCGATCATGTCTAACTTCCCTGCACGTTGTACAGGGAGGTTTGACGGGGGTGGGAAATGGATAGATCGGGGGCAGCATTAGGGCAGGTAGTGGGCGCTCATCAGTCCCGGATATACAGAGCCGATTCCAGTGTTGGCCCTGTACATCGGGGTCCGGCGGCTTGGATGGGGAACTTGTTCCACCTCTGAGGTGGAATAAGTTCCCCTAGTTGGCAGGGGACAGCGGGCCCGGGGTTCAGAAAGGTCAGGAGGGGCAAAAGACATTCCACGCAACCTGACTCTGGCCTTGTGAGGCCAGATTAGGGGCCGGGCTGCAAGGAATGCACCTTCTGGTCTGGCGGCCGGGGATTGTGGCTTTTGAATGGAGCCGTAGTGCCATGGCAACCGGATGCCATGGCACCACAGCTTCATTCAAAAGCCCTGACTGAGCTATTCAGGCAAGGCTTGTACATGCAGGCTGACCTGAATCAGGGTCCCAGCCTGCACATACAGGCCTGGACACAATTCTGGTCCTGTGGGCCTAGACATGCCCCGCAGGAACAGAATCCCGGCTAACTCTGTGTTTCCGGTTCTGACCAGGCACACAGATGGTCCGGATATCCAGGACTGAATCGGGCTCATTTTGTATAGTGTCCCGAAAGTGCTGGATGTGACAGCCAGATGTCCCAGTCTAAATTTGCTATAAAGCATGAACAGGTAGGGGACTTTGCTATCCATGCTGACTGTGAATACAATTGCGCTAAGAGGAACATGAAATAGAGACTGAAGGAGAGAGAGGAGATTAAGAGGAGTCTGCCTGTTGTCAATGTCTACTGTGCAGGAGTGAAGGAGCTGAGGAGGGTGCATGACTGTCTGCGTGGGTACAGTTCTCTGTGTGCATGTGTCTGTGAGTGAGTGTCTGTATCCATCTATGTCCATGTCTTACACAGCACAGGGCACTACTTGTTGGTGGTGGTAGCACATAGATTCCAGTGGTGGTTGAGAGGGGTTTCTGGTAGTGGTCCCCAAGAGTGGTGGTGGAGGGTAGTAGCAATGAAACAGGTGAACAGTTGTTTTCTGCAGTCATTTTCGGAGGATCTGGAAAGGGAGTGCAGGAGGACACACAGAGAGAACCCCCTTCGAGAGGGTATACCTGCCGAGGGCCCAGTACATGGGGCTTACCAATGAACAGTGCCTGATATGGTTCTGATTTGACAAAGTCACCATACACTAGCTGTGCAAGACCTCAGTGCCAACACACTAGAGCAAGACCTCAGTTCCAGCACATAGAGAGTCTATCCCATCCTCGTACAGGTCACTACAGCCCTCGTGCTTCTGATGACCAGCAGCTTCCAAATTGTGCTAGCTGCCATGGCAGCATCAGCCAGTTGCCATGTCACTGTGCCTCACACAGTTCCTTGCCTTCCTTTCAAGGATAGCACAATATATAAGCTTTCCCAGCACGGTTTAGCTGCACCAACAGACAGACCATGCTGAATTTCCATCGGGTAGCAGGCTTTCGCGCAGTGCTGGGAGTGATAGACTGCACACATGTGGCCTGTACCCTCCATGAGCGCTGGAAGCCATATACAAGAATATGAAGTCATACCATTCAATGAATGTGCAGGTAGTCTACAATACCAAAGGTGAAATAATGGATGTGTTTCCCCATTTTCCAGGGCAATACCATGATGCCTACATCCTGGCACAATCAGGAATTTGTGAGTACTTCAGCAGTGGGGAAATCATGGGTGGCTGGCTCATCAGTAAATGACACCCTCCTCCTCATACCAGCATATGTTGCCAACACTTAGAACAGCACAGCCAAAGTGAGGTGACAGCAGGGAGCACCAAATACTAGCAACAAAGCAGTCACTGCTGTTGCAAATGGCTTGGTGGAGGCCTGTGTGCTTTCAGGCCAAATTGAGAGGGCCAGAGTACAAATCTCACCTCCTGCCCTAGCAGGGAAGCAAAGATGACCCCTGCAACTGCAGGGCCTGAAGTACAATATCCCCACACTTGGAATAGAGGGCAATCCACAGACAGCATGACACAGAAGGGTGGCAGGGGATGGGGATATGGCCCATGGGGGCCACAGCCCTGCATCTCACTAGGCACTGGGGACAGCAGAGAGATAAGAAAGCCACCCACCAATGGAGGAAGGAGAATGGGGGAAGCGGGGAATGATATGGCCCTCCCAATGGAGGGGTAGGCCACAAACCCTGGCAGGAATGCCCTGGGTTTGAGGACACTGTGTAAGGAAATGTATTTATTTATTTAGTTATTTTCATAGAATACATTATCTGAGAGTCAAGGTGGTATACAGTACATGCAAAGGAATTTCAAAACGTTATATAGAATAAGGAAGGTCCCAATTCAGAATGATGAAATGAAGGTACAATGAATTAAAATGCAACTTAGATTATTGCAACCAGGATGGGTTAAGCTGAAACACTAGCTTAAAATAAAACTAGAAATAGCACAAAGGGGCATTAAACTGGTGCAATAAGAAAGGCTGAGGGGGACTAATGAGGCGGCCTAATTAGGAGATGTCCTGAATGTGATGAAGGTAGAGTCTAGGGATGGGATAGGGAGGGGTGTCTAGTAGGGAGAGGATCAGAGAGTGGGTTTTAGGTACTACCGTTGAAGTATTCATTGAAGATGTGTGTTTTAAGCACCTTCTTGAAGTTCGTTAGGTCGGGTATTGCTCATAAGCTCTCAGGCAGGGAATTCCAAATGGTTGGTGCATATAAGTAAAAGGCTCTATTAGTGCTGATCTAGTTGCTCCTTATTTTTAGCTTGGGGATGCCAAAGGTATTTTGTACATTTGTCCATCTGGCTCTATTGCTCAGTGTTCTCTATAATAGAGATTGATGATATATGGGAGAAGTCATGGGATGCTTTGAAGGTGGTCACTAGAACCTTGTATTTGGTGTGGGTTATTATTGGGAGCCAGTGCAATTGTTTGAGGGATATATGTTATGTGTTCCATTCTAGATGTAGCATAAATGCACAGTTCTACTGACAAGGAGAGGGAGCAAGGAGCAGACTAATCCAGAACCTCTTTAATTAGGGCACATCTTTATTGGCAAGTAACCATGTTACAGCACAGATATACCCTATCCCTCACCTATCCACCTGCTTCCTGCACAGCACACACCCACACCTCAGTGCCATACAACATCCATCACCACCATATGCCCCTCTGAACACCATTGCCATCCCCCCTGGTCCTGTTCAATGCAGCCCCACCAGCAACTAGGCTATGTGAGAAGAAGGTACCCTTTCCCCTCGGACACCCCCTCAGATTCCAATACAAAGTATAGACACCCCTGCTGTCATACCCTGTGGCTGCCACCGCGCATACCTGCACTAAACCCTTGCAGCACAACCTCCATGCACTCCCAGACATGCCTACATTGCCTGCCTCCCACTGCTCTTGCCCTTTCCCCTCACTCCATGGCTCATCTTGTCTTATCTTTGAGGGATGAGTAGGGACTGTGTAGAGATGGCAGACACCTCCTCAACACTGTCAGTAGACACAGAGGAGCTCTCTTCCTCTCTCTATCACCTCTCCATGCTGTCCCTTGGCTGCATGAAAGTCAGGGACAGGGAACATGGGGGAAGGAAGGGATTTTGCCCCATGGTGGTGCTCACAGTATACTGGTGACTGCAGGCTTATGAATCTCACATTGGTGAGCTCTTGTGCTCCTGCTATCTATACAGGTAGGTGCAGAAGCCAAGGCAGAAGGGGCAGATACAGGAGGCATATTGTGAGGGGTCTCCCAAGGTTGGGGTGACTGGGAGATGAGAAGACCCAAATGTAAAAGAAGGGTGTCTAGGGACTCGCTGATGTGATCCAGCCTCTGCAGGCTACGATTTGCTGTCTCATTTCTCTCTCAGAGAGCCTGCAGGATGTTGCACAGGATTGTGATTTACTCCCTCTTAATCTCAACATATTTATCATTTTGCTGAAGAAGGTGCTCCCCACAGTGGATCAACTTATGTCTGTGGCAGCTCTGCTGGCAGCCTTCCCCGGGCAGTTTCTGTGGTGCCTCCTCAACAGGTGGATCACATGCACGGCTGGGTGCTTGTTGTGGCACTTTATGCAGCTCAAGATCTTCTAATCATTTTTTGCTGCCTGTCTTCCAGATCGTGCTGCATCTCTGCCTCTGCTGGCCTGTCCACACTGGTAGCATGCTCTACCTGCCTCTGACTGTGCTCAATTTCTCTCCCTAAAGCACCAGAACATGGCTTAGAGCTGTCCCTCTCCATAGATGGTTCATCCTTGTCTATGAAAGGCTGTAGTCCTTCGGCAACAGCACCATCACTTGCAGGTGAATGATGAACATCCAACTAACAGCACATAAGTTTCAGACAGTGGTGCCATGGTGGTAGTGAACCCGAAGATCCCTGTGTATGACCCTTCTGAGACTTGGCAGGAGAAGGAATATCAGCACAACCATTGCTGTCTATGTGAGGCAAGCAATGATTAGCAGGGGCTTGGATGCACTGGTTTGGTGCTATACAGTGATGCCACATACCTGTGCAGTGGGTGCCCTGGACCCCCAGGGGGGACTCACAATGCATGTGTAATGTAGACCAGTGCCATGGTCGATCAAGTATTTGTGTCAGACATATTACATTGCAAGAGATCACAACCCGCCTGGTTTCTGTAATAATTGTGATGTATCATGATCTCTGACTCCTGTCAACACCTCCTCATCCATCATGCCCAGAACATTTTTTTCCAGTTGGCTAAGCACCGGTGGCCTCCCATCTTGTATGGTTGCTTTAGCCTTCACATTCCATTTATGTTTGCAATCCTCCACATCCCAGTTACATTGGTAGATAGCGTTCAACTTGGTGCTGATGACATGCCAGAGGCACTCTTTCTGGTGCCTGCTATAGATAGTATCTGCATTTCCAAATTGGATATGGTGTTTTTCAAGAACCTCACACAGCAGCTGCTTAACTTCCCCAGGACAGAAGATCTCCTTCCTGCTGTATGGTGCCTGCCTCAGGCTCTTTTGCAAAATCGGCCATATGCACGTACGGCAGCACTTTTAAGTATGCTTTGGATGCTTGCGACTACATGCCCCAGAGATATACGTCTTGAAATCCAAAATGGACTGTTTATGTGGATGTCCTCAGAATATGGACAACCCCATTGTTTCTTCAGGTACCAGCTACATGGACATCTGTGGACACAGCTTGGTTTACACAGCAGCCACAGAACTATGGTAGTCTGGACTATCAGCCACTGGGCACCTTTATAAACAATGGATCTTTGGTGAGGATACACAGTTTGCATGCTATTTGATCTTTGCTAATGGGCACCCTTGGCATACGCCTGTTTGGTGGCTGTCAGAACAGGTTGGCAATGGTCTGTGCAGTACAGTACATGCCTATGCATTGTCTCTGGTGTGATTCTAGCTGATGTGGATAGCACAAGCATGACTACACCATGCATACTGGGACACGCTATACTGCTGGGTGTGTTGGTGTCTGACCCGCATCACCTGATGTGACTACCAGTAATTGGGCATGTGTATAGAAACATAGAAACATGATGACAGAAAAAGACCACATGGCCTATCTAGTCTATCCTTCCATATCAACCACTACAACAGTCCCTTTTTTTCCTTTAGAGATTATCTATGTTTGTTCCATGCTTCTTTGAATTCAGATACTGTCCTCATCTCTACCACCTCCACTGGGAGACTATTCCACGGATCCACCACTCTTTCCATAAAGAAATATTTCCGCATATTACTCCTGAAATTATCCCCTTTCACCCTCATCCCATGTCCCCTCATAGCAGAGCTTGCTTTCAATCGAAAGAAGCTCTCCTCCTGTGTTTTTATGCCACGGAGGTATTTAAACGTCTCAATCATATTACCTATATCCTGCCTTTCCTCTAAGGCAGTGGTTCTCAACCCTGTCCTCGGGACCCCACTAGCGCCAGTCGGGTTTTCAGGCTATCCACAATGAATATGAATGAGATATATATGCATTAGAAATAGCCTGCCAAACTGACTGGCTTGTGGCCCTCCAATGCTGGATTTGGGGACCCCGGCCTTACACCTCTGTCATTTAAGATTGTGAGTGGGCAAGGTACAGATGTCCAAGACATCAAAAAGATTAGATGGAATATGTCACATACCTCCTCGCCTCTCACCACCACCAAAATATTGTCTATTAGACAACTTTTTGGTGGTGGTGAGAAACTAGGAGGGATGTGACACATTCTATCTACCCTTTTGATGTCGAGGACATCTGTACCTTGCCCACTCACAATCGTACTTGACAGAGGTGTACGGCAGGGGTCCCCAAATCCAGCACTGGAGGGCCACAAACCAGTCAGTTTGGCAGGCTATTTCTAATGCATATATATCTCATTCATATTCATTGTGGATAGCCTGAAAACCCGACGGGCTAGTGGGGTCCCGAGGACAGGGTTGAGAACCCCTGCTCTAAGGTGTACATATAAAGATCCTTAAGTCTGTTCTCATATACTTTATAATGAAGACCACTAACCATTTTAGTAGCCACCCTCTATACGGACTCCAACCTTCCTTTTGAAGGTGTGGTCTTCAGAATTGCACAAAATACTCCAAATGAGGTCACACCAAAGACTTATACAGAGGCACAATCACCTCATTTTTTCTGCTGGCCATTCCTCTCCCTATGCACCTAAGAATCCTTCTAGCTTTTGCTGTCGCCTTTTCTACCTGTTTAGCTACTTTAAGATCATCAGACACAATCATGCCTAGGTCCCGCTCTTCTTTAGCGGACAAAAGTACTTCACCCCCTATACTATATTGCTCCCTTGGATTGCTGCAGCCCAAATGCATGGCCTTGCCTTTTTTAACATTAAATCTCAGCTGCCAAATTCTAGACTATTCTTCAAGTCTTTGCCCTCCTGCACCTGCAGCTGTCCATACCTCCTGTCCTCTGTTGCACTTATTGGTAGAGAGACCTATTCACAAGCTTAGTTAGATCCTTCCTCATGTTATCTACACCTTCCTGGGTGTCTACTCTATTGCAGATTTTGGTATCATCCACAAAGAAACAAACCTTACTCGACAGTTCTTCCGCTATATCACTAACAAAGATGTTTAAAAGAATCAGACAGGTATTCTCTGCTGTGCCACACCCCCAAGCAGCTGTGGCACAACAGCACTAGGTCAGACCAAGGTCCATCAAGCTCAGTATCCTGTTTCCAACAGCTACCAATCCAGGTCACAAGTACCTAGCAGTTTCCCAAAAAGACACATAGGTTCCACAATGCTTGTACTGGGGCAAGCAGTGGATTACCTGGGTCCTCTTTAATACTAGTTTATAGACTTTTCCTCCAGGAACTTGTCCAAATGTTTTTTAAACCCAGCTGCATCCTCCGGTAATGAATTCCAGAGTTTGAACACACATTGAACGAAAAAATATTAACTCATATTAGTCTTAAATAGGTTACACCTGTAGCTTCATTGCATGTCCCCTAGTTTTTCTACTTTTAAATGGTGTAAAAAATTAATCTATGTTTACCTATTCCACTCTATTCATTAATTTATAGAACCCTGTCATATCTCCTCTTAGCTGTCTCTTTTCCAGGTTGAAAAGCCCTAACCTTTTAAGCCTCTCCTCATGGGGGTCATTCCGATTTGCGTTCAGCGGAGATATATGCCCGGGTTTGACGTATATCCCTGCTAAACGGCAGGGTGCAGATTCCACTCACAGAGCTCCCCTGAACATACTGCAGAGATGTGCAGGGAGTTCTGGACAGGGATGAGAGGGGGCAGGCCGGAGGAGGAGTGAGGGTGGAGAGTAGGCAGGACCCTTACCCCAGACATACAGGGCCGATTCTGAAGTCGGCCCTCTATGTCCAGGGTCAGCGACCTAGACAGGGGACTTATTCCACCTTAGAGGTGGAATAAGTCCCCCCTCATAGCAGAAAACAGTGATGCTGGGACCCTGGGACAAGGTGAGGAGAGGAGGGGGTTCCCCACAGCTTGATCCTTGCCCCTGAAGGCCCGATTGAGGGTCAGGCAGCGGGAAAAGACAATTCGGAGCTGTGTTGGTAATCGCTCCTCCATGGATTAGCAGTGCCATGGCAACGGGATGCCACAGTACCACGGCTCCATGCAGGAGCCTGGCTGGGCTGGCTGGGGAAGTGCCTGGACATCCGGAGACATGGAATTGGGGCACATCCGGGACATCTAGGCCCTATGCCCCAATTCTGCTCCTACAAGGCCATCTTCGGGTGCATATCCCTGGGCTGTCTAGATTTCTGGATGTCCAGATAGCCCGGATGTGTCCTGTCGGAATTGGCCTCCACAGAGGTATCCTTCCATCCCATTTACCAATTTGTTGACTCTTTCTAATTCCACTATATTCTTTTTAAGATAGACAACCTCATCCCCTCCCAACTCCCTCCTCCCTCTCACTCTCCCAGTCCTTCCAGCTGTCAGACCCTGCTCTTCCCCACCTTCTCCTCCCCCTCCCTCCCATTCTATTCATTGGTCTATTGGCCTCAGCAAGAATGGTAGACCTCCATAGTCTGGCATGCTCCCTGCATAGTACAGGAACAACATTGAGTCTAACCCCTTTCACCTTCATCCTATGTCCCCTTCTAGAAGAGCTTACTTTCAATTGAAAGAGACTCTTCTCCTGTGCATTTATGTTACGGAAGTTTTAAACATCTCAATCATATCACCTCTATCCTGCCTTTCCTCTAAAGTATACATATTAAGATCCTTAAGTCTGTCCTCATATGCTTTATAATGAAGACCACTAACCATTTTAGTAGCCACCCTCTGTAATGACTCCAACCTGTTTATATCCTTTTGAAGGTGCTGTCTCATGAATTGCACACAATACTCCAAATGAGGTCACACCAAAGATTTATACAGAGGCACTATCACCTCCTTTTTTCTGCTGGTCATTCCTCTCCCTAAGAACACAAGCATCCTTCTAACTTTCGCCATTAACTTTTCTACCTATTTAGCTACTTTAAGATCATCAGACACAATCACGCCTTTGTCCTGCTCTTGTTTTGTGGACAGAAGTATTTCACCCCCTATATTATATCGGTCCCTTGGATTGCTGCAGCCCAAATGCATGACCTTGCCTTTTTTAGCATTAAATCTCAGCTGAAAAAATTCTAGACCATTCTTCAAATCTTTGCCCTCCTGGACCTGCAGCTGTCCATACCCCCTGTCTTCTGTTGCACTTATTGGTAGAGAGGCCTATTCACAACAGGATGTCCAGCCTCCTGTATGGCCGGGCAGAATTGGGACATACACGGTTAGACCTGTTTCTGATCCCACAGTCTCTGCAAGATCAGAATCAGGTCTAGCACCTGGATGTGCAGGCCTGGACCAGATTCTTCTCGTCTGTACATCCCAGCGACTACCCAGCTAAGTCAGCCGGGCTCATGAATGGAGCCATAGTGCCATAGCATCCCAGCTCCATTCACAAGCTGTGATTGCCTGCCACCCAGGAGAGACTCCTGTTCCCCGCAGCCTGACCCACGATCTGGCCTTCAAAGGCCTGGGTCAGGCTGTGGAGAACCTCTGAATCCCCTCACCTGCCTCCACGTGTCCAGCCCCATGGTCCCCTGATATCCAGGGAGAAATTCCACCTTTGAAGTGGGATAAGTCCCTTGTCTAGCCTGAAGGCCCTGGACATACATGGCCAACCTCACAATCAGCCCTGTACATCCAGGTCAAGGACCGCCCTCATCACACCGTTGATCAGTCTCTGAAACACCCCCTCCCACCCCCATCTAGGCCTCCTCGTACAAATCCGCTGTTCGTATGGGAAGGTTAGTGACGGGGACGGCAGGGGGACGAATAGCGGGGATGGATGTCCTAATGGGATGTTCATCCCCACTATTCATGGGACAGAATGACCTCCATAGTGTCTGGCTGGCTCATTGGCCTTGCAGTGGATATAAGGCATCCTCATGAGCTAGCACAAGGTGGCAGAGGCTCTTAGGGGTATGTTTACTAAACCATCTTAACGTGCGCCCGGCGATAGTGTGCAGGATGCCATAAAAGGAGTGGGCGTTTCGGTCTTAACGTAGCAAAACGGGATTATCGCGCGATAACGCGCGCTGCACACATTATCGGGCGAAACGCCGCTAAGCACATTAACACGCGATAATCTTAAGTAGGCACGCAGACATGCACCTGTAGAAGCAGAGGTGTAGCACAATGGTTAATACACTGACTGATAGTATAGGGGTCATGAGTTTGATCCCCCAGTGTGCTTAATGCATAAGGCTGGCTGAGGCATCACCCTTTATGCTTAAGTAGTGCTTTTTGAAGCATTTTACTTTTATTTTAATTAGTGCTGCCAGCAAACACACTCTCACGGTGGTGTAACCTAAGGTGCCACATAAGGCACCCCATAACACACTGCATAGGGTACATTATAAAGTGCACTGTCCGCCAAGGCACCCTATAATGTCCCCTATAGGACACCTTATAAGGCACCTTATAAGGCGCTTGATAGGGCGCCTTATGAGGCATCTTAAGGCAGTGGTCCCCAACACAGTCCTATGGGGCCCACCGGCCAGTCAAGTTTTCGGGATATCCCTAATGACTATGCATGAGATATATATGCATTAGAGATATCCTGCCAACCTGACTGGTTTGTGGCCCTCCAGGGCTGGATTTGGAGACCCCTGCCTTATACCTCTGTCATTTAAGATTGTGAGTGGGCAAGGTACACATGTCCTAGACATCGAAAGGGTATATAGAATGTGTCACATTCCTCCTCGATTCTCACCACCACCAAATAGTTGTCTAATAGACAATTTTTTGGTGGTGGTGAGAAGTGAGGAGGACTGTGACAAATTCTATCTAACCTTTTTGATGTCTTGGACATCTGCACCTTGCCCACTCACAATCTTAAATGACAGAGGTGTAAGGCAGGGGTCTCCAAATCCAGCCCTGGAGGGCCACAAACCAATCAAAATAGTGTCGATACTGTGTGCCAGCATATATCACCTCAAAAAAAGCCCTGCATTTCTTAGGGGTATGTTTACTAAACCGCGCTACTGTGCGGGGCGCACTTGAGCGTGCGCTAAGGTACCTTAGCGCATGCTAATGATGCGTTTTTGTGCCCCGCACACGTGCGCGCCGCACTAACGGGCCCGCTCATGTGCGCGTCACGCAAATGAGCGATAGAGGCGTGGAAAGGCTCCCGTAGGGCGGAGGAAGGCTCCCCAGGGGCGGAGAGACAGGGTCAATGGGTGGAGAGTGGGAGGGGAGAGGCTCCCCGCACAGGAGTGGGGCTGAAATTCGATGAAAAAAATACCGCGAGTGAAAGCGGTAGAGCTGATTTAAAGGGAAGAGAAACCATTTCTGTCAGCAATGTACAGCAACCTACAAAACGTGAGCAGTGTGATACATGTGCACAGAACAAAATAGCAAATAAAAATTGAAAATGACCACAACAAAATTCTAATAAATTATAATCCAGCTGGGAAATAGTAATAGTCATGGAAAACATCAAAAATCACTCCCAAGAAAGCCCCAAAAAAGAAATATGAATTTTAGAAGGGTCTACGCTCCGTCCCCATACAAGGTGAATGATCCCACAGTGAAATTGTGCAGAGCAGGGTTTATGACTCCTTTGGCCAGGTTTCCTATCTCCAGGGACTGCACTGTCTCTGTGGCCACAGTGTGGTGCAGTGAACACAGACAGTGTGTTCAGGAGCCAAAAATCACCAGTTCAAGTCCCAGCTGGGGCTCCTGCAAACCCAATCCCCATATTTTACCCACCACTAAACCATGATAGTAAAGACCGACCTTTTTTGCAGATAACATAAGCATGGTCCAAACACCTCTATTTTACCCTACAGAGCACAGACACCAGAAACATGCGCATTACCTAGACCACAGTCCCCTCAATGCAGTCCTGGAGGGCCACATATCATTTAGCTGTGATGCTGTCAGCAATATAAGGCCATGTCAGCATGGTGGCGGAGGGGCACCATTGGTGGAGGGGGCAGTGGCTGCTGCCCACAGCAGATGGTGGCCTAGCCCCCTTCACGTGGGTGCAGTGCCCTCCAACAGACAGGCCCTGTCTGACAAACAGCCATGGACTCCCGAGGGAATGCGCTGTTTTTGTGCTAAGACAGTGGTGCAGCGGACACAGCCAGTTCCTTTAGGACCAGAAGGTCACAGGTTCAAATCCCAGCTGGGGCTCCTACCAACCCAGTCCTCTTACTTTACCCATGAAGAAAACATGGTAGTAAAGACTGAACCATTATTGCTGAGACCATAAGCATGGGTCAAAAACCTCTATTTTACCCTACACAGCACAAACACCATAGAATCCCCCAAATGCAGTCCTGGAGGGCCAAACATCATTCAGTTTCCATGCTGCCTCTAATAAAGATGCCTGTGCTGCATATCTATGCACCACCCCCATGGTATGCAGATGTATCCCATGCATATTCATGAGGGACAGCAGGAAAACCTGAACAGTGTTTGGCACACCAGGACTGGAGTTGGGAACCTCTGCCGTAAAGCAGCAGCCAACAGGGCCAGACACACCCACACCCACAGGCCCCGTTGGCTAATGCCTCCTGGAGAGGCAGGACATTGGGCCCTGCGTGTATCTCTCAATACTAGCACTTGCATACCTTAGCAATGCCACCCTACACCTGGGTATACGGTACACACCTATCAAACGTTTCCTATGATTACTGGCAGATAGCAAGTCCTACGTTAAGCACAGTTTGCTCATTGAGCTCCATCATAACAATCTTTCTGATGTCTGCGGTGTGTGCTTCAGGTCTGGTCTCTGACAGTATTTACCACCCTGGGGAGTGACCCCCAACAGTATTGCGCAGCATATCCATGCCTGTACTGTGCCCAGGACTGGTGTGGTGGGCAGGGCTGCTAAACTCCTCTATAGTAGCACAATGCTGGCATAGGTGTGGGAGTGTGTGTCTGTCTATACAGTGTGTGGTGGCTGCAAAACACCTTCCACAGCCCACACTGCCAGCACTGTTGCCAGTATTGGCCTGCCAATGTGCATAATGAGGAGCAAGGTACCATGGTTATAGCCCGGACAGGGTGACCTGGCCAGGATGCATCTGCACAGGGCATAGGGCACTGGCTGGGACATTGTAGTGCCCGGCCACCACCTACACAGACCTCAGTATGTCCTGCTGGGGGATCACTCTCACCATGAATGTGCAGTGATGACAGCATGGCTAGGCACCCCCATAGTGCTATTTCTCTCATGTGATATTTATGGGTTTCCTTTTGGGGTCCAGTCACTGATTTATCTGCTTGTTGTGTATGCTGACATCCCAGTTCTGGTTGCATGCATTTCCACTGGGAACATGCACTATGGACTAGCTAGAAGACTGTTTGCAGCTGGTATGTGTCTTGATGGAGCGGCTTGCAGGGTGCAGTGGCTGAAGGCTTGCTGCAGGAGAATATCAGATAGTGGTGGGGTGCAGCTTAGCATATCCAGGCCTAATGTCTGTCTGCTATTGTGTTTTGGATGTGTACAGAGCTGCATTGACTGCCCTGTGGGGTGTCTGTTCCCCAGCAGGACTGGGGTTGATGGTCCCCTCTACTGCCACCATTGCAGGGAGGTAGAATGTGGACCTGTTGATGGGAGACCCTGCTTGCCACCCTCAGCCCTGGAGGAGGAGAAGGGTGGTGGTGGTACATGGCCCACCTAGGGGGTCCATGGGTACTACACCTGACTGAGACATCCAAGTTGTTTCTGCAGGAAACTACCTATCTCACACATTAACACTACTTTGGATCTCTAGCATGGCCTCTTTCAGCTATTTATTTATTTATTATTTATTACAGGCTCTTATATACCGCTCTATTCAGAATCAGCGCGGTTCACAATATAACAACATACCATAACAACAAACTGTTAGGTTTTACAGAGAACAAGGTCAGAGAACTTGGATAAAACATGGGACGTCATTACTGCAACTATTTACAAGAATATTTACAAGCTATGGAAGGTGCTGTGGACCTGGTGCTGGGCGGCTCACTGCACCCTCAGGGTGAGCACAGTACCCGCACAATGTGATGGTGTGTAGCTACTCTGTGCCAGTAAAACACACGGTCAGTACTCCCTACCAGGCCGAGGTGCTGTGGGGGTGCACATGGTCACTTCCCCCTACCAGGCCGAGGTGCTGTGGGGGTGCATTCCCCATCTTGTGTTTATCTGTGGACAGCTGATTTGCATGTACAGTGCATCATGGGTACGGGTGGGCTAACCCTATCCTGGTGACCACAGCAGACTGTGTGGTGACGTGCACTCCCTCTACAGCCAACCAGGGATTTGCTAGTGGCTGTAGTACAATGGTTACTTCCCTGCCTGTGGAGCCAGAGGTCATGGGTTCAAACCCACAATGGGGTTATTTGATGGGGCTGCCCAGAGCATTATCTCTTTTTAATGTACATTATTGCTGCCAGCAAAAACACTCTCATCGTACTGTGCCCATAAGGTGCCTCAGGGGGCGCTTTATAGGGCGCCCTATAGGTTACATTATGGTTACCGTCCATATAAGGTGCACTATACGTTATCCTGTGGAGCAACTTATAGGGTGCCCTATAGGGGACATTTTAGGGTGCCGTGGTGGACAGTGCACTTTATAATGTGCCCTATGGAGTGCCTTATAGGGTGCCTTATGCGGCACCTTCAATTACGGCATGTGAGGACCTGTTTGCTGGCAGCAATTAATAAAATACAACTAAAGTGCTACAGGAAAAAATATGTACATTGCAAGGCTGATGCCACAGCCAGCCTTATGTATTAGGCACACTGGGGAGCAAGCTAATGACCCCTGTATCAGCAGTCAGTGCCTTACCCATTGTGCTACACTGCTGCTCCTCCTTGCATGTCAGCACACCTACTTATGCTGTGCATTCCTTAAACTGCACAGTACTGCCATCACAAACATTGCTGTGACCTTGCGGTAACTCATACCGCACCCTATAAAGCGCCCTATCAGCAACATTCTAGGGTGCATTGGCGGACAGTGCACTTTAAAATGTGCCTTATGGGGTGCCTTATGTTAACACGCTTTGAGAGTGTGTTTGCTAGTAGTAGTAATTAAAATAAAAAATAAAATGCCTCCTAAAGCAAACTTACCCATAATAGGTAATGCCTCAGCCAGCCTTTTTCATTGGGCACAGTGGGGGATTGATCCCTGCATCATTGGTCAATGTCTTAACCGTTGTACTGTGGTTCTGTCTCTGTGCCCAATATTAAAATGCCTCCTAAAGCAATGCCTCAGCCAGCCATCCATCTTCATTGGGCATTGTGGGGGATTGAACCCCTGATCCCTGCACCATTGGTCAGTGTCTTAACCATTGTGCTGTAGCTCTGCTCCTTTGCTTGCACATCAGCGTGCCACTTATGCCTCCCGCGCAGCTTTCTCATGCGCTAATGTGCGGGGCGCACATGGGCGCCGCACACATTAGCGCATGAATAATCCCGGTTTTGCTTTTTTCAGCCAGACACGCCCACTCCTTATATGGCACCCGCACACTAGCGGGCCGCGCATATTACCGGGGTTTTAGTAAACATACCCCTTAGTTTTTTAGCACTCGCATAGACAATTTAAAGAATGTTTTTTATTTGTATTTACAGCTTGCAAACAGTTGACTGGGTAATTTGGAATCATTTATTTTTGTCTGTTCTTTATTTAAATATTTATGGGCTACTTCAGCTTTTATCATAGTCCATATAATGGGATTTTCTAACTTCTGTATTTGGCCAGTATCTCTTCAATATAGCTTACTCTGAACCATACACTCAGAGGTGACTGTTGGCTTTCCTCCAGATCCATCCTGGTTAAGGTGAAGTCCATTATTTTGAAATAGACTCCCCTTTCCCCAGAATGTTGCCCAATTCCCAATAAATCTAAATCCTTCCTTTGTCCTTGCACCATTGTTTCATCCATGCAGTGACACTCCAGAGCTCTACCAGCCTCTTGGGTCCTCTCAAAGGAGTGGGGAGCATTTCTGAATATGCTACCATTGAGGTCCTAGATTTCAGCTTTCTATCTTTCCCACTTCCACTTCACCCACCTATCCCACCCTTCCATCACCTCCTGAAGGTACTTACCCATTGTATGAAAGTCAGCATTTTTGAAATCTAATATTTCAGCTTTGTATGACTCCTCTCCAGCCTGGTTATTATCAAAAAGGCATGAGCTACAGTAGATCCAAAATAAATATATCAAACTGTATCTTCTGATGTTCACTGGTGCCCAAATAGGTACCTACTCAGATGTTCCTAAGTACCAAGTCCAGTGTCACCCCTTTCTTTGTCAGTTTCCTCACCATTTGTTTGAAGAGAACCCCTTGAAGGAAACCCATAATCTCTCTGCTTCTAACCAGGTCCATTGATGGGATACTCCAACCCACCTCCAGCAGTTTAAAATCTCCTTGGAACACCAGCTCCCACTTCTTTCTAACCCTTCCTATGTATTTGACCAGATTTAGTCTAGTTTCTCCATGTGAGTTGAAGGTTTCTACACCACCCTGATGTTAATGGAAGAACCATCACCCCTTTTCAAAACAGCCCGCAATGCCAACCCTTCTCCAAACTCCCTGTATATTACTTGATTTGAAATTGTGTTTTGCATAAAGAGCTATACAACACCCTTTAATGTCCTTGTAAACAGATTAAAACCCAGTATGGAAGGAAGTCCAAAAAACTGCCAGCATGGTTTAAAGGTGAGATCAGAGAGGCTGTTGTTGCCAAAAAAGTATCATTCAGGAAATGGAAAAAAGAGCCAAACAACGAAACCTGGAAACAGCACAAGCACTGGCAAGTTAAATGCAAGGCATTGATAAGGCAGGCAAAGGGAGAATTTGAGAAGAAGCTTACTGCGAAAGCAAAAACGCGTAATAAAGACTTTTTCAAGTGCATTCATAGCAAAAAACCTGTGAGAGAGTCAGTTGGTCCATTAGATGATAGAGGGGTTAAATGGGCACTAAGAGGCGACAAGGCAATAGCGGAGAGACTGAACAAATTCTTTGCTTCGGTCTTTACTGAGGAAGATGTAGGGATGTTACCTATGACTGAAGTGGTATTTAAAGGTGTGGAAGAATTGAAGGAAATATCGATACATCGGGAAGATGTATTACAACTATTAGATAAACTGAAGAGTAGCAAATCACCTGGGCAGGATGATATACATCCAAGGGTGTTGAAAGAACTGAAATATGAGATTGCAGACCTGCTATTAGTAATCTGTGAACTATCATTAAAATCATGTGTAATACCTGAAGAATGGAAGATGGCCAACGTAACGCCAATTTTTAAAAAGGGTTCCAGGGGTGATCCGGGAAACTACAGACCGGTGACCCTGACGTAAGTACCGGGAAAAATGGTAGAAGCCATCATAAAGAACAAAATTGCTGAACATGTAGATAGTCATGGCTTAACAGGTAAGTCAGTTGATATAGTGTATTTGGACTTTCAGAAAGCATTTGACAAGGTCCCTCATCAGAGACTTTTGGCAAAACTAGAGAGTCATGGGATAGGAGGCAGCGTACTATTGCTGAGTCCGCTGCTTTTTGACATATTCATAATGACCTGGAAAAGGGAATAACGAGTGAGGTTATCAAATTTGCAGATGACATAAAACTATTTAAAGTTGTTAAAACCCAAGAGGATTGTGGAAAATTGCAAGAGGATCTAGATAAATTGGAAGATTGGGCATCAAAATGGCAGATGAAATTTAATGTGGACAAGTGCAAAATTATGCACCTATGGAAGAACAACCCAAACTATGGTTACACGATGCAAGGTTCCACATTAGGAACCACCATCCAGGAAAAAGATTTAGGCGTCATTGTGGATAACATGTTAAAACCCTCGGCCCAGTGTGCAGTGGTGGCCAAGAGAGCAAATAGAATGCTAGGTATCATAAGGAAAGGAATGGAAAATAAAACAAAGGATATTATAATGCCTCTATATCGTTCCATGGTGAGACCGCACCTTCAATATTGTGTGCAATTCTGGTCACGTATCTTAAAAAGGCTATAATGTTATCAGAAAAGGTTCAGAGAAGAGCCACCAAAATGGTAAAGGGGATGGAAGGATACCCCTATGAAGAAAGGCTAAAAAGGTTAGTGCTCTTTAACCTGGAAAAGAGACGGCTGAGGGGAGATATGATATAAGTCTATAAATTTATGAATGGGGTGGAACGGGTAAACGTAGATCGATTGTTTACGTTATCAGAATACAGAAAGACCAGGGGACATGTAAAGAAGCTACAGGGTAAAGTATTTAAGACTAATAAAAGAAAATATTTTTTCACCCAATGTGCAATCAAACTCTGGAATTTGTTACCGGAGGATGTAGTAAAGGCTGTTAGTGTAGCTGGGTTTAAAAAAGGTTTGGACAAGTTTCTGGAAGAAAGGTCCATAAACCATTATTAAGAAGGGACCCAGGATATCAATGTTTGACCCAATACAAGCATTGTGGAACCTGTGTCTTTTGGGGAAAACTGCTAGGTACGTATGACCTAGATTGGCCACTGTTGGAAACAGGATACTGGGCTTGATGGACCTTGATCTGACCCAGTATGGCATATCTTATGTTCTTATCGATAGAAATAGGATTTGACCAAAGTAATTGATTATATCAAAGATGAATGGGTCAATATATTAGAAGCACTTATCCAGAGAACAGCACCTCCTACCCAGATAAGTGCTGCTGAATGATATTTATTTATATTCTCTTATATACCATGCTATTCTGCATCAGTGCGGTTTATATTGAACAATTTTATTATTATTTTTTATTTATTTTTATTTATTTAGAAAATATTTATATTCCGCAGCTTCCAGCGATCAGCAGCGGTTTGATTATAGATTGAAAGTTGCCAAATTGAGGCAAAAAGTTTGCAGTATCATTACATTGATTAGAAAGACAAGCACGGCACACAGTAATAAGGTCCTAGTAGAGGAGACAGTAATTTACATATGTACATTTCACCTAACAGAATTCTTGTCACAAATTGAAATTACATTGAACAGGGCATTATGACTTGGAAATAACTATTTTACAGGGAACATGGGCTATGGAGGGTTAAGTGGCTTGTCCAAGACCACAAGGAGCACATGTGGGACTAGAAACCCCAGTCCTTCCAGCCCAAGGTTGCTGTCCTCTAGTGGGATTTGAACCCCCAACCTTCCAGCCTGCAGTACCTTGCCCCAACCACTAGGCCACTCCTCCACTCCTGGTATACAGTGCCACTATCTGTACAGTGCTTCTGATATATTCAGAAGCACTGTACAGATAGTGGCACTGAATAGTCTTATAGACCATCTCAGCACTGTTGGAATAGTGCTGAGGTAGTCCATGGGCCAAGCAAAGAATTATCTGCATGACAGCAATATCCAGCAATGAACAAATATTAGTTCACAAAAAAGAATGTCCTAAGTCATGCAGCCAGCTGATCGTTGCAGCTGAATGCCGACCCAGGAGTTTTTATCTCTAATGATAATCTGAATAGTATGTGTGAAAATGTTGGCGTTCCCGTTTTTTCTCTTTTACATTTTGAACATTTTCTCTAGTTCAATAAAGGGGATAAAAAATACACATGCAGAGTGCTTATTTGAAATATTTCTAGCTCAGTCTTGGAAATAATAAATGCAAAATTTCTTTATCAAAATAAATGGGAAGCAGAGACATAGACAATTTTTCAGAGATACAATGGATTACACTCTGGAACAACAGAAGCAAAAGGGTGCCTAATGCAACATTTTATATCAACTCTGTTTAATAACTTCTCATGAATATGTATGAGTTCTCCTCAAATGTACTGGTACATTACATTATGGCAAATTTTTGAGATGGAACAACTTTCTGCATTAGTTAAAAATGATTTATCCTCTGTTTAATTTCTATGACACTCTTTCTGTATTATGTTTAAGATCAGGCAACTAACACTGCATCTTCTTACTGAAAAATAGTTTCATTAAAGGCTCATATTTATGAATTTGCTGACAATGTATCTTCACCAAACTGGTTAATATATTGTTGATTTGTTATCTAATAAAGACAAAGGGATTACTGTATATTAAACATTTTTCCCTTAGATATGTGGAGGATAACTTTATATAAGTCAAGTAAGTCCTGCTGTGCACCAGACCTATAGCAAATTTGTACTTCACTGTGATGCTGTGAATAGCTTTCAAACAAGAATTCCAATAATACCGGTTTATATTAGGAAGGTCAATTCCTCCAAGGTGCAAAGGAGTTATCAGCAACTGGTAACTGATCTGAGGAGGGCCAGAGCAAGGATATGAGTCCCTCTAGGTGAACCTCACTCCTAGCGCCAGCATGTGCTCCATCTCCTCTCCCATTGCCACCACTGATGTGCAGCAGTGGCAATACATTTAAAATGGCACCACAGTACTTACCTTCATCTCCTGTGCTGTGGTGCCATTCATGCTCTCCCCCCCCCCCCCACTCCAAATCCACTTGCTATCTGCATTGTGGTGGAAGTGGCAGCAACCACCGTTCCCGCCCCCCCCCCCCTGCAAAAGAAAGTAGAATTGGATGAGGACAGAAGCATAAATGGCACCACAGTTCGTAGAGGTAAAGGTAACTTTGGTGCTGTGGAGCCATTTTAAAATATTACTGTGGCTGCACATCCTGAGTATCCTCAGACCTTACTTCGCCTAATGGTAGCACTTACCCTGAATTCGGGACCTTTTCCTTGCCCACACAAATTTGACAGTTTCCTTAAGTCTCTGAAAAAAAGCCCACAGGACATGAAAAGGCAAGCTAGAAAACCAAAATATTAATTTTGGTAAAATCAACATCTTAAGCGGTATGTTTACAAAACCATCTTAATGTTACCGGCGCTAGTTGCAGCGTTAATGTGAAGAATGCCATATAAGGTAGTGGGTGTTCCGGCGGCAAGGTAGCAAGAATCTGTATTGCGCGATAGGGGGCACCTTGGCTCATTAACAGGGCTGGCCCTTTCATTGAGCGAGAATGTTTTTTGCACAGGGCCCCGCGTTTCAGGGGGCCCCACGCAAAGAACATTCTGCATAGGTCAATTTAAAAAAAAAAAAAGCTGGCTGCTACGGCAGTGGCAGGATCGAGTGTCCGCGGGGCACCCCTGCCCAGCAGAGTCCTCCTTCCCTGCATCCGTTCCCTCTCGCGCTGGCTTTCAGAGCAGCGAAGGGAGAGTTTCTCTTTCGTGGATCTGTTAAGCCTACCGGGGCCCGGGGCTGATGGGAAACAGGAAATGCCTGTTTCCCATCAGCCCCAGCGGGCTTAACAGCGGGCTCAATCCTGCCGCTGCCAATCAATCCGGCGGCAGCAGCAGCAGACAGCTTTTTTTTTGTTTAATTTTGCTGATGGGGGAGGGGGGTTAAGACTGGCTATGGGCTGACGGGGGGGGGGGGTTAGGACTGGTAATGGGCTATAGGGGGGCTAAAACTGAAAATGAAGTGATGGGAGGTTAGGACTCGTAATGGGCTATGGGGGCTAACACTGAAAATGGGGTGATGGGGGGGTTTAGGACTGGAAGTGGACTGATGGGGGGTTAGGATTGGCAATGGGCTATGGGGGGGACTAGGACTGGAAATGGGCTGATGGGGGTTAGGACTTGAGGTGGGATGATGGGGTTAGGACTGGTAATTGACTGTGGGCTGATGGGGGGTTAGGACTGGTAATGGGCTATGGGGGGCTAAGACTGGAAATGGGCTGAGGGGGTTAGGACTGGAAGTGGGCTGATAGTGGGTTAGGACTGGTAATGAGCTATGGGGGGGGCTAAGACTGAATGGGGCGATAGGGTGGCTTAGGACTGGTAATGGGTTGGGGGGTTTCTAGGACTGGAAAAGGGCTGAGTGGAAGGGGAGGCTTGAATTGCAAATAGCTGATGGAGACGGGGGCTTGGAATGGAAATGGGCTGAGTAGAGGGGAGCTAGGATTTGACATGGGCTGATGGTGGGGCCAGAAAAGGAATAGAAATGGGCTGATGGGGGGCTGGGATTGGAAATGAGCTGATGGAGGGACTCGGATAGGACTGGAAACGGATGGGGGAGCTAGGACTGGAAATGGGTTGACGGGGGGCCTAGAAGGGAGCGGATGCTGGGTGGTGCTGGAACTAGAAGGGAGCTGATGTTGGGGGAGGATTAGAATGGGATGGGGCTGGGAGAGTGAAATGGAGAGGGGAAAAATATTTTGTGTGGGAAGGAAGAAAAATCTACAATTGGCCAGGTATTGGGAGAGTAAGTGGGGATTGAGGATGGAGGGGTAAAATTTGAGTGGATGAAATAGGAATGAGGAAAGAGCAAAAGGAGAAAGATTAATATGTTAAAGCAGATGTAGAGAGAGAATTGTAAAAAAACTAGAAGAGAGAAGAAAGGACAAATGGACAGTAGACGATGGAGAGTTATCAGAAGACATGAAGAAACAAGAAGTGGCTGGAGCAATTGCAACTGAAAAAAATACACAAAAGGTAGAAAGATCTCTCTTTATTTTGAAATTATTAACTGGAATACGTCAGCTCTGGGAAATGTGCATCATTAACGTCTGCCTTTGTTTAGTACAAGAGGAAATTAATTTATAGTTTTATTTCTACAGTGTTGTTGTACATTCCAAGTTTGGCTTTTGGGGTTCCCAGTTTAATTATTCTCTTCCTGTTTCTAAATTGTGATTCCTTGTTTGGTGATGGTCTATGTTCTGCATGTGTAACTGAACTGAGGTATTCTGTTTATGTAATTCCTATTTGACAGTGTCACTTGTTCTCTTTCCCCAGTAGGTCATATAATTGTTATTCTCTGAAATGTATTGGGTTTTTTTTTATTTTACATTTATGCAATTTTCCAAAAACAATCCAGCAATACTTGTACAGAAAAGCGGCTACTATAAAGCCCAAACGTTTACAAAGAATCAAATCAATAGGCAATTAAGTAAAACTTCCACAGTAGTATAGTTAGCTCACAATTATAAAGGGGCGAATAACATTCCAATAAAGAGCTAGGGTAAGGTGCAAAACCCTGATCCCAAACAATGAAAAAAGTGAGAAGAAACAAATACAGCAGCGAAGGCTGAGCCATAAACCCATTCTAAAGACGAGAACCTTACTCAAGAGGGGAAGAAGATATCAGTACATGGAAGGAAACAAATGAAGACAGCTCCTCCGGTTGAAAAAATATATACTTAACCTGTCTAAAGTAAATAATACATTTGCATGGATACCGTAATATAAAAGAAGCACCCAGCTGAATCACACCAGGTCAAAGAAGCAAAAAGGCTCTCCGCCTCTTTTGCGTCTCCCTGGATACATCTGGAAAAACGGTAACCTTTTTACCCATAAATAAGGCAGAACGCCTCTTAAAATATAGTTTCAGGATCCAATCCCTATCCAAAGGAATAGCAAATGAAACTAACATAGTAGATAATTTTAAATTATCTTCCTTTGGTGTTTGTAACAAGGCAGAAACATCTAGAACAGCGATGGCGAACCTATGGCACGCGTGCCAGCTGTGGCACGCGAAGGCCTTGCAGCTGGCACGCGGGAAGGTCGCACATTAAAAAAAAAAAAAAGCTGCCCGCTGCCGCCGCGGCGGCATGGAGTGTCCCGCGGGGCTCCCTCTGCCCGGCGGGACTCTCCCGGCGCTGCTCAGCCCCTCTCTGCCGGCTTGCAGAGACGCGAAGGGAGAGTCTCCCTCGCGTCTCTGTTAAGCCCGCAGGAGCTGATGGGAAATTTCCCATCTGCCCCTGCGGGCTTAAGAGAGACGCGAGGGAGACTCTCTCTCCCTTCGCGTCTCTGCAAGCCGGCAGAGAGGGGCTGAGCAGCGCCGGGAGAGTCCCGCCGGGCAGCGGGAGCCCCGCGGGTCACGCCATGCCGCCGCGGCGGCAGCGGGCTTCCTTTTTTTTTTTTTCTGGCCCTGAGCCGAGGGAGGGGGGTTAAGACTGGCACTGGGCGAGGGAGGGAGCGTGGGGGGTTAAGACTGGCAATGTGCGAGGGAGGGAGAGAGGGGGGGGCTAGGGAGGGAGGGAGGGAGGGAGGGGGGTTAAGACTGGCAATGGGCTAGGGAGGGAGGGAGGTTAAGACTGGCAATGGGCTAGGGAGGGAGGGGGGTTGAGACTGGCAATGGGCTAGGGAGGGAGGGAGGGAGGGGGTTGAGACTGGCAATGGGCTAGGGAGGGAGGGGGGTTGAGACTGGCAATGGGCTAGGGAGGGAGGGAGGGGGTTGAGACTTGCAAAGGGCTAGGGAGGGAGGGAGGGAGGGAGGTTAAGACTGGCAATGGGCTAGGGAGGGGGGGAGGGGGGTTGAGACTGGCAATGGGCTAGGGAGGGAGGGGGGTTGAGACTGGCAATGGGCTAGGGAGGGGGGGTTAAGACTGGCAGTGGGCTGGGGAGGGGGGTTAAGACGCAGTGGGCTATGGGGGGGAGTTAAGACTAGCAATGGGCTGTGGGCTGATGAGGGCTGGCAATGGGCTATGAGCTGATGAGGGCTGTCTGGAAATGGGGTGATGGGGGGGTTAGGACTGGTAATGGGCTATGGGGGGGGTTAAGACTGGTAGTGGGCTGATGGGGGGGTTAGGACTGGTAATGGGCTATGGGGGGGTTAAGACTGGTAGTGGGCTGATGGGGGTGTAGGACTGATAATGGGTTATGGGGGGGGCTAGGACAGGAAATGGGCTGATGGGGAGGGGTTAGGACTTGAGGTGGGCTGATGTGGTTAGGACTGGTAATGGGCTGTGGGCTGATGGGGGGGTTTAGGACTGGCAATGGGCTATGGGGGGCTGACTGGAAATGGGCTGATGGGGGGTTAGGACTGGTAAAGGGTTATAGGGGGGGCTTAAACTGAAAATGGGGTGATGGGGGTTAGGACTGGAAGTTGATTGACGGGGGTCTAGGACTGGTAATGGGTTGGGGTGTTGCTAGGACTGGAAATGGGCTGAGTGGAAGGGGAGGCTTGAACTGCAAATAGCTGATGGGGAGGGGGCTTGGAATGGAAATGGGCTGTGAGGGAAGGGAGCTAGGACTGAAAATGGGCTGATGGAAAAGCTAGGATAGGACTGGAAATGGGCTGTTGGGGGGAGCTAAGATTGGAAATGGGCTGTGGTGGGGGCTTGAATTGAAATGGACTCATGGAGGGGCTAGAACTGGAAGTAGGCTCATGGGGGGCTTGGACTGGAATTGGGCTGAGTGGAGGGGAGCTATGATTTGACATGGGCTGATGGTGGGGCTAGGAAATGAGTAGAAATGGGCTGATGGGGGGGCTAGGATTGAAAATGAGCTGATGAAGGGACTTGGACTGGAAATGGGCTGATGCAGGGACTAGAAGGGAATGGATGCTGGGTGAGACTGGAACTAGAAGGGAGCTGATGTTGGGGGAGGATTAGAATGGGATGGGGCTGGGAGAGTAAAATGGAGAGGGGAAAAATATTTTGTGTAGGAGGGATGAAAAATCTACAATTGGCCAGGTATTGGGAGAGTAATTTGGGATTGAGGATGGAGGGGTAAAATTTGTGTGGATGAAATAGGAATGAGGAAAGAGCAAAAGGAGAAAGATTAGTATGTTAAAGCAGATGTAGAGAGAGAGAGAGAATGGAAAAAAAAACTAGAAGAGAGAAGAAAGGACAAATGGACAGCAGACGATGGAGAGTTAGCAGAAAACATGAAGAAACCAGAAGAAGGTGGCTGGACCAATTGCAACTGAAAAAAAAATGCACAAAAGGTAGAAAGATATCTCTTTATTTTGAATTTATTAACTGGAATATGTCAGCTCTGGGAAATGTGCATCATTAACATCTGCGCTTTGTTTGGTACAAGAGGAAATTCCTATTTGACGTTGCCACTTGTTCTCTTTCCCCAGTATTCTCTGAAATGTATTGGTTTAATATTTGCAGTGTTGCCTTTTGATAGGTAGGGTATGGTGCTTTGTGAGTCCTGGTAATGCTGTCAGGATACGGCGGGTTTGCTATGGGTTCTAAATGGGCAGCGTTTGTAGTAGTTCCTAATGTGCCTGGCGGTTGGCACTGGATTATAGTAATGTAGAAATCTTTTAGTCTTTCTTTATCCATACACTCATTAAGAGACATGTTTACTAAAAGTTAGTGTATGGTAACATTATGCAAATATTTATGCAAATAAGACCACTTATGCAAATGACGTGCTGGCACTTTGAGGAAATTCTTTGGTTTTGTGCGGCAGTTTGGGCACTCGGGCTCAAAAAGGTTAGCCATCACTGATCTAGAACTTCCATTTCTAAAGAACCCACTACTCTTTGGTCTACCTTTTTCCCCACAGGCAAAAAATATGCTTTAACAATTGGGGGGGGGGTCAAATCTGGGGGCACAAGAAGGGTCTCATACATATACTTCTTAAACAATTCTACCGGGGAGATTTCAGGTACAACGGGAAAATTCAATAGGCGCAAATTTGACGCCCGCACAACATTTTCAATATTCTCCACTTTCACCCTAAGTGCCATATTATCCTTCACAATTGAGTCAGTAAGTGCAGAAACCTGCCCAACTTTCTGGTCTCCAGTAGCCAACTTTTCTCGTATATCAGTCAGTTCTCCTTGAAATCCAGCTGATGTATTCTCAAGATATTCCAAACGCGAAGCCGTCAGTTCCACCTGTGGAGACACCGCGGTTGATAGCTGAAAAATAGCTTCCCAGATAGAGTCCAGGGAGATTACTTTCGGGCGCTTCAAAGCAAAGCCCTAAATTACAGAAGACAGCAAAGAAGGTTCCTGTAAAGTTTCTCCTTCCCCTCGGTGAGTAGGTGATGCAGACTCCTGACCCGAATCCATAACCATGGGGAGAACCCCGGGTTCCAACAGCCGACCTCCAGGCTTCTCCACCAGCGAGACCCGCTCCTGAGACATCACTCTCTCACCTCTCGGGGAAGCCTCGTCTCTTCTCGTGGGAGAGAGCTCCGGACCCCTGACCCGGGGCGGGAGACGCCGCTCGTCGGGGGAGAGAGATACTTCAAGGGTAGGCAGCTTCAAGCTCACCTCATCCTGGGCTGCAGCACCCGCTCGAATCTCCCCAATTTGCTGCTCAGACAGTTTGACGAAACGGTCCATCGGACCCAAGGTAATAGCAAGCTTGGGCTTGGTTTAATATTTGCAGTGTTGCCTTTTGATAGGTAGAGTATGGTGCTTTGTGAGTCCTGGTAGTGCTGTTACGATACGACAGGTTTGCTATGGGTTCTAAATGGGCAGTGTTTGTAGTAGTTCCTAATGTGCCTGGCGGTTGGCACTGCATTATACGAGGTAATGTAGAAATCTTTTAGTCTTTCTTTATCCATACACTCATTAAGAGGCAGGTTTACTAAAAGTAAGGGGTATGTTTACTAAACCATCTTAACATAGCAGCGGCAACGTTATCGCGCGATAATGCAACATTATCACGCGATAACATCACGTATCGCAAGATAACGTCACGTATCGCGAGATAACACACTAACTCTATGAAATATGGGTCTGAAGGGTGAAGTAAGGCCTCCCAGAAGGGGAGATAGGGGTAAAATGGCAGAGAATGGGCAGGGAGAGGCTCCAGGCACACTAACGCTGTGAAATCCGGGACTGAACACTAACGCCAGTGAAACCCTCGAGTTAGAGGCACATTTGTAGGAGAAACGATTTCAGTCAGCAATGTACAGCAAAGGCAGGGAAACCCAGAAAAGTGATAGTAGTGATACCTATGCAAGAACCAAAAAGGCAAATAAACATATAAAATGACCAGAACCACATTTGAAATCCCAATAACCAAGATGGCCAATAGCGATATTAATGATAAACATACAGCAACACTACTGACAAAGTGTAAAAAGGAAGATATCATGCTTGGAAGGGTCTATGCTCTGTCTCCCTACAAAGTGAATGATCCCACAGTGAAATAGCGGTGATCAGGGTTTTTGTCGTGTATATTGGGCAGGTTTGATATGGCGTGCACATGTGCAGCAACAGCAGAGTGGGCACATAGGAAATGGCAGCTGTACTGATGCTGTAAATGGGATACAGGGGGCTGAAGGTGGCACATGCTGTGGTCTAGCTGGGGCACAGTGCGGACTAGGCAGATGCCTAGGTGGTACATAGGAATACTGAAACTGTAAAGCAGCAAGACAGCAACTGACGAGGATCCAACATGGGCACGAGTGAGTTTCCCACAGTGTCACAGGGGATATTACCCAGCAGGTACCCCCAAGGGCACATAACATTTGCAGGCGGTGCCGGGGGGAAGCGCGCATGTCCATGTAGGCATCCCTACCTGAGAACCCACAGCATAGGTAGCTGCCTACCGGCACACTGGATGACCTGGGACTGCACACCACCAGCACCACTGGCATAAGGGCATGTCAGCATGGTGGCAGAGGGGTGCTGGTGGCGGAGTGGGCAGTGGCATCTGCCCACAGCAGACCACGGTCAAGCCCCATTTAAGTGGGTGCCGTGCACTGCAACAGACAAGGTCTGTCTGACGAACAGTCATGGTATTCCCAGGGAATGATCTGCCCCTGTGACAACAGTTTGGTGCAGTACACACAGCCAGTGTGTTCAGGGGCAGAAGGTCTCAAGTTTAAGTCCCAGCTGTGGCTCCTGCCAACCTTTTCGCCATATTTTACCCAGTACTAAACTGTGGTAATAATGACGGAACCTTTATTGCAGATAAAATAAATGTGCCTAAAATACCTATATTTTACCCTACAGAGCACAGATACCATAAACAGGCGCAATCCCTAGAGCAGAGTTTCCCAATTTCAGTCCTGGAGGGACAAACACCATTCAGGTTTCATGCTGTCCCTAATAAATATGCCTGTGCTGCATTTGTATGCATCACCCCCATTGTATGCAAATGTATCTCATGCATATTCATTAGGGACAGCATGAAAACCTGAACAATGTTTGGCCCACCAGGACCAGAGTTGGGAACCTCTGCCCTAGAGCAGCAGCCAACAGGGGCACAAACACCCACACCCACAGGCTCCACTATCCAACGGCTCATGGAGAGTCAGGCGCGCAGCAGAATCTCCCAATACTGGCACCTACATACCTTAGCAATGCCGTCCTAAACTTGGGAACACGTTCCACATATATCAAAAGGTTGCTATGATTAATGTCAGCTAACAAATCCTAAGTTAAACACGATTTGTTGATAGAGATTCATCATATCAACCTTTCTGATATCTGTGGAGTGTGTTTCAGTTATTGCTTCTGACAGTGTTTACCACCCCGGGGAGTGACCCCAACAGTATTGCGTACCATAGCAATGCAGCACTGTGCCCAGGACTGGTGTGGTGGCCAGGGCTGCCGCAAACCTCCATATTTGCACAATGCTGGCATAGGTGTGGAAGTGTGTGTATGTCTATCCAGTGTGTTGTGGCTGCGTACACCTTACTGATCCCACACTGCTTGCACTGTTTCCAGTGTTAGCCTGCCAATGTGCATAATGAGGAGCAAGGTACTGTGGGTATGGCCCAGACAGGGTGGCCTGGGCAGGATGCATCTGCACAGGGTATAGGGCAATGGCTGGGGCATTGTAGTGCCCAACCACCACCTGCACGGACAGGGTGGCCACAGCATGTCATGCTGGGAGGTCACTCTCACCCTGACTGTGCAGTGACCACGGCATGACTAGGTTCCTCCATAGTGCTATGCAATATTTTTCTCAAATGATCTTTATAGGGTTTTTTTTTTCTGGGGCTCAATCACTGACATACCTGCTTGGTGTGTCTGCTCACATCCCATTTTTGAGCACACACAGTTTCTCTAGGAACATGCACTATGTATTAGCTACTGTAGTAGACTGTCTGCAGTTAGCATGTGTATGGCTGGAACACCTTGCAGGGTGCAGTGGGTGAAGACTGACTGTGCTCTTTGCTGGTGAATATCATATAGTGGTGGGGGGCATCTGAGCTTTTCCAGTGTTCTGCCTGTCTGCCATTGCCTTATGTGATGCGTACAGATCTGCATTGACTGCCCTGTAGGGGTGCCTGTTCCTCAGCAGGACTGGGATTGATGGCCCTCTCTACTGCCACCATTGCAGAGATGTACAATGTGGATCTGTTGGTGGGAGATCCTGTCCCCCCACCCTGAGCCACAGAGAGCAGGTTCGGTGGTGCTATATTATCCGCTTTTGGGTCCAAACACCCCCCCCCTCCTCCTCACCACCACCACCTCCTATAACATGCGACCATGGCACCCACACTGGATATGCAGTATTCTGGGTGCATCATAGTCCACAAGGGCTAGACATGACTGGGAAATACAGATGGACACAGGTGTATCTTCAAGGACTACCTAATCGCACACTGGTACTGATGGGGGACATGCAGCATAGCCTATCTCAGCAAAGCCAGGTGCTGCGGACCTAGTGCTGGGTGCCCCACCTCACCCTGAGGGTGAGCACAGGACCCGCACAATGTCACGGCCTGTAACTACTCTGTGCCAGTAACACACACGGTCAGTTCTCCCTACCAGGCCTAGGTGCTGTGGGGGTGCATACCCCATTATGTGATCAGCTGTAGACTGCTGATCTGCATGTGCAGTGCATCATGGGTATGGGTGGGTTTACCCTATCCTGGTAACCACAGCAGACAGTTTGTGTGGTGACCTGAAGTCTTTCTGTAGCCAGCCAGCAGTGTGGTACCAGCTATAGAGATGTAGCCTACTGGTTACTTCAATGACTGTGAAGGCAGAGATCATGGGTTTGATCCCAGTGGTGTTATTTAATAAGGCTCTCTGAGGCCTTTCCTTTTAATTTAAATCAGTGCTGCCAGCAAAATGCACTCTCACAGTGCTGTAACCTTAAGGTGACTCATAAGGCGGCCTATCGGGTGCCCTGTAGGGCACATTAGAAGGTGCCTTGGCGGACAGGGCACTTTATAATGTGCCCTATGGAGTGCCTTATAGGGCATCTTATGCAGCACCTTATGTTATGGCACTGTGAGGGTGTTTTTACTGGCAGCACTGATTTAACTTAAAAAAGGAAATGCCTCAGACAGCACTGATTTAAGTGAAATATGGGAACTGCCTCAGACAGCACTGATTTAAATTATAAAAGAGAAATGCCTCAGACAGCCTTCTTACATAACATCACTGCAGGATCAAATCTATGACCTCTGCCTCCACCATCATTGCAGTAACCAGTGGACTACATCTTTATAGTTTCTAACACTGCGCTGCCATAAACTTAGGGTTAACGCGCGTTAATGTGCCATGGCGCCCACTATCACGTGATACAGATTCTTGCTACCTTGACACCGGAACACCCACTCCTTATATGGCATTCTTCACATTATCGCTGCAACTAGCGCCGGTAACATTAAGACGGTTTAGTAAGCATACCCCTTAGTGTATGGTAACAATATGCAAATTTTTATGCAAATGAGGCCCCTTATGCAAATGAGGCCTCGCACCGAGTCTCTGCACATGGCCTCGCACCCCCCTTGGGCTGCCCCTGCTCATTAACGTGCGGTAACCTTAAGTCCATGCCAGTGCTGTGTTAGAAGGTATAGAAATGTAGCCCACTGGTTACAACAATGACTGTGGAGGCAGAGGTATTGAGTTCAATCCCATGGTGGTGTTATTTATTAAGGATGTCTGAGGGGGGGGGCGGAGCTAGCCACTGAACAGAATGGACGCCTGAATTTTTGCTCCCGTTGCTGCCCAAGAATCCTGAACATATCCCGGTATTCCATTGAAGTTTGTACCCCCTACCTACATCAATAACACCGCAATACAGCTGGATGGCATCCCTGAAGCCTGCCCGGCTGGAATTTCCACAGGGATCCGGCTCAGCAGCGAAACGATCCAAACCCGAAGTGGGTTCCCCGCAGAAAATGGCCGCGGGAGAGAAGGAGGGAGTGACTGCCGGTGGCCTACGTGAAGTGCTACAGGAATTGAAATGCGTTAAAGAAATGATTGCAGCCAATTCTAGTTCACTGAACATGATTCAAGAAGACTTGCTGGAGGTAAAAGAGAAACTCCTCACCATCACCACTCGACTTAATGCAGTTGAATTACAAACCCAGAAGCATGGCGTTGCATTAGAACAGCTGGGCCCTTTGGCCAAACGAGTCCGGCACATAGAAAATCTGATTGAAGATCAAAATAACCATTCCCGTAGAAATAATATCCGCCTTGTTGGAGTCCCTGAAGGCGCTGAAGGTACCGATCCGATTGGATTTCTGGAAAAAAACATACCGGAGATGCTGCAGCTTGTCTTTGCAAGGCCTTTTGAACTAGAACGGGCCCATCGAATCCCAGCACACGAAGCTGAAAACACACGATACCCGCGCCCACTCATAATGAAGGTACTGAGATACCCACAGGTCCTACAGATCTTTCAAGCTGCACGGAAGGCCGGATCACTGCAAATCCAGGGACACAAAGTAGCACTTTATCCGGATTTGAGCAAGCAAACGGTAGATCGGAGAAAAGCGTTGCTGGCCTGTAGACCCATGCTACAAAGTGCACAGGCAAGATACGGGCTATACTACCCAGGAACCATGCGGGTCACGCTGCATAATGAAACGAGGAATTTTGTTGATGCTGAAAAACTGAAAACTTTCCTACAAGAAAAATGCGGTATGGAAACCTGAGGTCAATATTCTGATCTCTCACGCAGTGTAGAGAACTCAGCATATACTCAGGGGGTGCGGCCGTGCGTTCTCACAAATTTTAGAACGCCTTAAGCCTTGTTAAACACCTCATTGATTGTATTTCTGTTGTTCTAAATAGTTTTAATTAAACAGATATTTCTGCTTGAAATGTAGGGGTGGCAACGGGAGGTCGGGGTTGGTTACTGTTTCAGTGGATTGTGTTCACCTTAGCGATACAATGTTTGCCAGTTATGCAGTTGTTTGTGTCAGTCCAGTCCAGTACAAAACCCTCCACATACACGCAAATGCAAGTACGCGGCAGGCCTATCCATAGGATAGCTTTCACCTATAAGACAGCTTATCCCAACGTTGATGTCTAGTGATCTTTTAATCCTTTCGTTAAATGTAAAAGGTATTACTGGCCCTGTCAAGCGAAAGAAGATTTTAGCGTACTGCCAGCAAAAAAAAGCAGATATTGCCCTCTTACAAGAGACACATTTAACAGATACTGAATCGCAGAAAGTAACCTCTAAATACTTCCTGGTGGCGGCCTCGGCCTCTGCCACTCAACGCAAAGGGGGGGTAATAATATTAGTGCGCAAATTCCTGCAATCCGCCATTACCGACACACGGATTGATCCGCTAGGTCGATGGGCCAGAGTGACGATGAAAATAAATCAACAGCTTTACACATTCTTCAATATTTACGCGCCCAACCTCGATGACCCTAACTTTTTCAAACTGATAGCTAAAGAAGTTACAGCCGCGGCTCACACCAATATCATATTAGGGGGCGATTTCAATGTCATCTTGGATCCACTGTTAGATCGCACGCCCTATCGGGCTGTAGACAAAGTCAAATCGCAGGCGATTCTTAAAGGCATCATAACAGAGCTACACTTGGTAGACCCCTGGCGCCTACTTCATCCCCAAGAAAGAGACTACACATTTTATTCCATCCCACATAATACCCAAACAAGGATCGATTTCTTCCTACTGTCCACAGAGCTGATGCCCCAAGTGTTGTCCGCAGAGATATATGCTACAACGGTATCGGACCACGCCGCTGTCTCCCTAGTGTTGAATACCAACGTTACACAGCATGTTCCACCAAGATGGACATTTGATAAATCCCTACTAGCAGATGACTCCTTTGTACAGCTACTGTCAGGGGAAATTGAGACCTATTTTAAATATAATACACCCACTGATACCTCCATCTGGAGCTGGTGGGAAGGTTTTAAAGCGACCATACGAGCTCATATTACCACCTACACCATTAGACGGCGTAAAGCCAGGAAAAAAGAAAAAGATGAATTGGAACTCCAAATAAAAGCTGGGGAAAGGTTACTAGCCAAAAGAGCTGACTCAATGATATTGATTAGACTCCAAAAATTGCGATACCAATATAATGCTCTCCTCAACAAAGAAGCACTGAGTAGCATCCAGCTACAACGTAGTATATACTACTATGACAGCAACCGCTCAGGATCCCTCTTAGCTCGGCAGCTCAGACCAAAAACCAGCAAGACCGCTATAGCGGCGTTGCAGGACAATTCCGGGGGCCTTCTCCTGAGATCTGACAAAATACTAGACCGCTGCAAAGAATTCTATGAGGAACTATATCGCTCAGATACCCAATGTAGTGACAGAGCCTTTGAAGATTTTGTCTCCAAGATAGTAGGACCCACATTAACCAGTCATCAAAGTCGAACGCTGGAACAAGAGATCTCAGTAACTGAAATACAAGATGCGATCAAACAGATGGCTCGTGGCAAAGCCGCCGGTCCAGATGGTATCCCGTTGGAATTCTATAATAAATATTGCATTCAATTGGCTCCCATGCTACAGATCTACTACAGTGGCCTGCAAGATGAATCTCCAGAGATTGGAGCCCTGGCAGAGGCTGTGGTGGTAATTCACCCGAAACCGGGCAGGGATACACAAAAGATAGAGAATTACAGACCCATCTCTCTCCTAAACTCTGATTATAAAATCTATGCTAAAGTGCTTGCTAACCGATTAGGATGGATCTTAAAAGATTTGATACATGAGGATCAATGTGGATTTATACAAAACAGATCCACTACAGATAATGGAAGATTATTGGCACATGTACTGGCATCTGCCAAGACCAAGGCCGAGCCCCTGATAGGGCTAGCATTGGATGCCGAAAAAGCCTTCGATCGACTGGAATGGTCCTTTCTATTTCGATCCCTACGGTGGTTTGGGATAGGAGAAAAGTTCCTAAAACGCGTTGAATTGTTATATACCAAACCCACAGCTCGAATAGCGGTCAACTCACACCTCTCAGCCCCTTTTCAGTTGCAAAGAGGGACCAGACAGGGTTGCCCCCTGTCACCGATGCTTTTTAATTTAGCCCTGGAACCCTTATTAATAGCGCTCCGACAGAAGGAAAACATAAAAGGAATTGAGTTAGCTGATGGTCCCTGTAAATTGTCAGCATATGCCGATGACCTGCTCATTTTTCTACAACCATCAGACCTTCCTGAAACACTGCAACTCATAGATGCATACTCAGCGATATCCGGATATAAAGTAAATTTGAATAAAACAACAATTATTCCTCTGAATGAACAGGTCAGCGAAGAAATGATGCGTGGATACCCCTTTCAATATGAGAAGTCATCCTTTAGATACCTGGGCGTGACCTATGGCACCACCTTGGAAGAGACTGTCGCAATCAACATTAAGATGTGTCAAGAAATTGTACATGATAACATCTGCAAGTGGACCCCCCTTCATTTGAGCTGGTGGGGCAGGCTAGAAACGATAAAAATGATGTTGGTACCAAAACTCAGCTATATATTAAGTATGATACCCTTACGTTTCCCGACAGCCTTCTATAAGAAAATGAATAGTCAACTGATAGCCTTTCTATGGAACAACCGAGTACCCCGAATAGCTGCCTGGAAACTGAAGTTACCTAATACACAAGGAGGTGTCCATTTCCCAGATCTCGGCTGGCTACACACTGCCTCTCTTTTAAAGCAGGGTGCTCAATGGGTCGACTCTGACGACACGGATAAAGGACCTAGATGGCTGAGTGTGGAGCGGGCCCTACATTCCCCCCTGCCCACATGGCTACTGGTAGGCACAGTAGTAGACCAGACTGCACCACATAATGCTATTATCCGAGAAACACAGCATGCCTGTCGCTTATTGGCATCATGTATCGATGGAGGGGATGACTTTGCCGCAGATATGCCCATATGGCTGAACCCGCGCCTTATCATCGGAGGGAAGCCTGTCTTATGGAAAAAATGGGTGGAACATGATCTTATCACCATTGGACAACTGATCAATGGAAGTGCATTTAAAACCTTTGACAGATTAAGAACGGAATTCCGATTGCCTAATACATGCTATTTCCAATGGTGTCAGCTCCGATCCTGCATGAGCAAAGCGGGTGTGTCACCTGTCTTGATACGTACAGGATGGCCACTGCGACAGAAACTTCAAGAATTACAAACAGATGCTAAAGCTGTTTCAAGATGTGTTGCGATTCTCCGATCCAAAAGTGACAAGACATGTTCTAAGATACAGTCGGTGTGGGCTACTGAAACCGGTCAAGATCTACCTCCGGAAAATTGGGACACTTTTTGGGGAACTCAAATACGTGCCACGAGAGCAGCGTCTCTCACACAATCTATGTACTTTATAGCACATCGAGCGCATATTACACCGGCTAAGAAAATGAAATGGACACTACAGGAGGGAAATCGATGTTGGTCCTGTAACATGGAAATTGGGACACTGGCACATATGTTGTTCCATTGTAAATCCCTGGAAATATATTGGAACAGAGTTTGGGAACGCATATCACAGATCCTCAACTTACAAACTCCTATCACTTATCGGATAGTGATATATAAATCCATAGCTCTGGAACCTACTCTGATGAAATGGGATGGTAAACTGCTGGACTTAATGCTCGGGATAGCGCTTAAAATAGTTCTAATACACTGGAAGAATCTCGACAAAGCTTGTTTCGAGCATTGGTGGAGTCTCTTAATCCTACATAAGACCTACGAAGAGATCTATATAGCCAAGAACCCATGGTCTGGTAAACTAAGTAAGAAATGGTCAGCTTTACAAAATTATGTTTGATGAAAATGATTGCTGGAGGCTGCCTTGTGGAATGGTCTCTGCTGTAACCACATTGAACGGAGAGAGGGAGGGTGGCATGCTGGCATGGACTGATACTAGTTCTTGTTAACGTTATTGTACTGTCTTGTTCAAGTTATTATATTCTTTTGCTATTTTGATCAATAACATCTGCTTGTATCCTGCTATATCACGATCGTTTGTATTGTTATTTTATATGTTAAAACTGAATAAAAACTACTATTAAAAAAAAAAAAAGGATGTCTGAGGGATTTCCTTTTAATTTGAATCAGTGCTGCCAGCAATAACACCCTCACAGTGCTTTAACCTAAGGCGCCCTATAGGGTGCCCTATAAGGCGCCCCATAGGGCACATTATAAAGAGCCCTGTCCACCAAGGCACCTTATAATGTGCCCTATAGGGTGATTTATAGGGCGCCTTATAGGGCACCCTATAGGGGGCCTTATGAGGTACCTTAAGGTTACGGCATTGTGAGGGTGGTTTTGTTGGCATCACTGATGTAAATTAAAAGGAAACCCCTCAGAGAGCTCTAATAAAGAACAACACTGTGGGATTGAACCCATGACCTTTAGCCTACACAGTCATTGTAGTAACCAGTGGGCTATAGCTTCTAAAAAAAAGCTAGCTGGCTACAGAAAGACTGCAGGTCACCGCACAAACTGTCTGCTGTGGTTAACAGGATAGGGTATACTCCCCCATACCCATGATGCACTGCACATGCAGACCAGCAGTCTACATCTGATCACAAGATGGGGTATGCCCCTCCACAGCACCTCAGCCTGCTAGGGGGAACCGACCGTGTGTGTTACTGGCACAGAGTAGCTACAGACCATGACATTGTGCTGTTCCTGTGCTCACCCTGAGGGTGAGGTGGGGCGCCCAGCACAAGGTCCACAGCACCTGGCTTGGCTGAGGTAGGCTGTGCTGCAGGTCCCCATTAGTGCCAGAGTATGACAGGTAGTTCTTGCAGGCACGCTTATAATGCACCTTTGTTCATCTGTTTTTTCCAATCACGTCTAGTCCTTGTGGACTATGATGCACCCAGGATAGTGCATAACCTGTGTGGTTGCCATGGCCACACGTTATAGAAAAAGGGTGTTGTGTGGACGCAAAAGTGGATTATATAGCACCACCAACCCACTTCTCTCTGGGTCATGGTGGGGGACAGGCTCTCCCACCCACAGATCCACACTATACATTGGAGGCAGTAGAGGGGAACCACCACCACAGTCATGCTGGGGAATAGGCACCCTCCAGGGCAATTAAAGCAGATCTGTATATATTTCATAGGGCACTGGTAGACAGGTAGTAGGCCTGGAAAAGCTAGGCTGCTCCCCACCACAACCAAACATTCACCAGCAGAGAGCACAGTCAGTCTCCACCCTGCAAGGTGTTCCAGCCATACACATGCTAACTGCAGACAGTCTGCTAGCTAGTACATAGCGCATGCTCCTGGAGAAACTGTGTGCCCCCAAAAGTGAGAAATAAGCTCACACACAAGCAAGTATGTTAGTGATTAGAGCCCACAAAAGGGGGACTCATAGATAACACTTGAGAAAAACACTGAGCAGCACTATAGGGGAACCTAGCCATGCCATGGTCACTGCTCAGGGTGAGAGTGACCTCACAGCATGACATGCTGTGGCCACTCTGTCCGTGCAGGTGGTGGTCAGGCACTACAATGTTCCAACCATTGCCCTATGCCCTGTGCAGATGCATCCTGCCCAAACCGCCGTGTCTGAGCCATACCCACAAGACCTTGCTCCTCATTATGCACATTGGCAGGCTAACACTGGAAACAGTGCAAACATTGGGGGCTCAGTAAGGTGTAGGCAACCACAAAACACTGGATAGACATACACACACTCCCACACCTATTTCAGCATTGTGCAAATATAGAGGTGGTTGGCAGCCCTGGCCGCCATAACAGTCCTGGGCACAGTGCAGGCATTGCTATGGTACTCAGTACTGTTAGAGTCACTCCCCGGGGTGGTAAACACTGTCAGAAACAAAAACTGAAACACACTCCACAGATATCAGAAAGGTTGCTATGATGAATCTCTGTCAACAAATTGTGTTTAACTTAGGATTTGTTATCTGACATTAATCATAGCAACCTTTTGATATATGTGGAACGTGTTTCCAAGTTTAAGACGGCATTGCTAAGGTATGCAGGTGCTAGTATTGGTAGATGCTGCTCCACGCAGGGCCCAATAGCCTGACTCTCCATGAGCCGTTGGATAGTGGAGCCTGTGGGTGTGGGTGTTTGTGCCCTTGTTGGCCGCTGCTCTAGGGCAGAGGTTCCCAACTCCGGTCCTGGTGGGTCAAACACGGTTCAGGTTTTCATGCTGTCCCTAATGAATATGTATAATAATTTGCAGACAATGGGGCGGTGTATAGAAATCCATCACAGGCATATTTATTAGGGACAGCATGAAACCTGAATGGTGTTTTTCCCTCCAGGACTGCAGTTGGGAAACTCTGCTCTAGGGATTGCACATGTTTATGGTGTATGTGCTCTTTAGGGTAAAATTTAGGCATTTATGGAGTGTTTATTTTATCTGCAATACAGGTTCTGTCTTTATTACCACGGTTTTGTACTGGGTAAAATACAGGGACATGGTCTGCAGGAGCCACAGCTGGGACTTGAACTTGTGACCTTCTGCCTCTGAATATACTGGCTGTGTGTACTGCACCAAACTGTTGTCACAGAGGCAGATCATTCCCTGAGGATACCATGACTGTTCGTCAGACAGACCTTGTCTGTTGCAGTGCATGGCACCCACCTAAACAGGGCTTGGCCTTGGTCTGCTGTGGGCAGATGCCACTGCCCCCTCCACCACCAGCACCCCTCCACCACCATGCTGACATGTCCTTGTGCTGGTGGTGCTGGTGGTGCGCGGTCCTAGGCCATCCAGTGTGCCGGTAGGCGGCTGCCTATGGTGCGTGATATGGGGTAGGGGTGCCTGCATAGACATCCATGCTTCCCCCCGGCACCGCCTGCCAATGTTATGTGCCCTTTGGGATACTTGCTGGGTACTGTCCCCTGGGACACTGTAGGGCACACACTCGTGGACATTTTTGCCCTTGGTTAGTTGCTGTCTTGCTGGTTTTCCGTTTCTACATTCCTATGTGTCACCTAGGCATCTGCCTAGTCCACCCTGTGCCCCAGATGCCCCACTTCATGTCCCACCTGCAGCCCCCTGTACACCATTTGCAGCCTCACCGTAGTGCTCTTTCGTACATGGGCACTATGCTTTTGCTGCACATGTATCACTACTATCACTTTTCTTGGTCTCCCTGCCTTTGCTGTACATTGCTGACTGAAATGGTTTCTCTCTCCTGCAAATGTGCCTCTAACACAAGGTTTTCACTAGCGTTAATTTTCAGACCCTGCTTTCACAGCGTTAGTGTGCCTGGCACCTCTCCCCGCCCACTCTATGCCCTTTTGACCCCTTCTCTCCCCCCTCTGGAATGACTTACTCCACCCTCTGTGCGCCTTAATGCCGCCGGTGACGTTATCGCGTGATAAGTGACGTTATCGCGCGGTGTCACTTATCACGCGATAACATTGCCACTGCGATGTTAGTGCCCTTTAGTAAACATACCCCTAAGTGTGTTAATTTGCCTAAGTCAAGTCACTACTATATCATTTTAGTATGTAGATTGCTCTTAAATTGCTTAAATACTTTTTCATAATTTAGAGTAAATAATACAAAAGATCCCTGGGAATGAATATGATTAAATATTTAAATTGTGTGACTATCTGAACAACAAACAGAACAACAAACAGAAGTGGTTAACATATCTGCACTACATGGCATAATAGTGGACTTATAAAAATTCACAAAATATCCACAATTTTAGCAAAATCCTCCAATGGCAAGAGGAATTGTAGAAGGAAAGTAAATAAATTGAAAAGAAAAATAAATGCATTATCAGCATCAAAGTAAATGTGATGAATCTCTTCTTCTACCTTAATACCATGATTATTAGGATCTTCCCATATTGCAATTGCATTGCAAAAAGCAATCGTGATAGACGGCATTCCTGTCTTGTGCCTCTATGCAGCTGAAATAAGTTAGAAGCAAAGCTATTAACTACAATTCAGTCTGAAGGAGACAAGTAGATAGCCCGGATTCAATATAAAAATTTTTCCACAGCACGAACATTCAATAGGCCACTTTACCATATAAAAAGCATTTTCAGCATCCAAAGAGAGGATGCTGTGATCATCCTTGGCCTTCTGAACTTGAAAACCAATCTGATTTGGATCTATAATTTGAAGGACTAAACTGGCAAGGTCAGCAGCCTAGTGAAAATTTTATAATCAATATTAAGTAAAGATATTGGTCTGTAATTGGCATATAATGTAATATCCCCACTTTCTTTGAGGATCATGGAGATGGAGGATTCTTAAAGAGGCAGGTGACCTCTCTTTAGTTGCTCATTCAAATGTTTATACAGTTCCGCAGGAAGGTCATCTGGATCCGCTGCCTTAGGGGTATGTTTACTAAACCGTCTTAGGGGCATGTTTACTAAACTGCGGTAACATAGCAGCGGCTACGTTAAGGCGCAGTATGCAACGTTAAGGTGCCTTAACAGCACATAATGCGCCTTAATGTTCCCGGCCACGTTAAGGCCAGAAAAGGGTGGAGAGAGGGTGGAGAGAAAGGGTCAATGGGCGGGGAGTGGGCGGGGAGAGGCCCCTTTCACACTAACGTGGAGAAATTAAGGGCTGAATCCTAACGCAACGCAGGAGAGTGGCCAAGTATGAGTGGGCACGACGGTGAGGCTGCAAAATGGGGCACAGGGGGCTGAAGGCGGGACATGCAGTGGGGCAGCTGGGGCACAGGGTGGACCAGGCATATGCCTAGGTGGCACATAGGAACTCAGAAACAGAAAAACAGCAAGCCCGCAACTGACCAAGGGCAGACATGGCAACGAGTGTGTGACCCAAAGTGCCCCAGTGGACATCACCCAGCAGGTACCCCAAAGGGCACATAACATTGAAAGGCGGTGCCGAGGGGGAGCGCGGATGTCAATGTTGGCACCCCTACCCCAGACCCCACACCATAGGCAGACGCCTACGGGCACACCGGATGGCCTGGGACTGCGCACCATCAGCACCAGGAGCATAAGGGCATGTCAGCATGGTGGCGGAGGAATACTGGTGGTGGAGGGGGCAGTGGCATCTGCCCACAGCACACCAAGGCCAAGCCCTGTTCAGGTGGGTAGCGTGCAGTGCAACAGACAAGGTCTTTCTAATGAACAGTAATGCTATCCCCAAGGAACAGTCACAGGTTCAAGTCCAAGCTGTGGCTCCTGCAGACCATGTCCCCTCATTTTACCCTTACTAAGCAGTGGTAATAAAGACGGAATCTTCATTGCAGATAAAAGTAACACACCATAAACGCCTATATTGTACCCTACAGAGCACATACACCATAAACATGTGCAATCCCTAGAACAGAGTTTCCCAACCCCAGTCCTGGAGGGCCAAACACCATTCAGTTTGTCAGGATGTCCCTAATAAATATGCATGAGATGCATTTACATGCACCGCCCCCATTGTATACAGATCCAGAAGATCCACATCAGCAAACACTCTAATTATCCCAAGTTCATCAACAAAATACACACTAACAACGTCAAATAGGGCTTTCAGTTTTTATGCTCCCAAGTGCTGGAACACATTACCACCAGGAATCCGAGCCATTACCGATCTCACACAATTCAGGAAAGCACTCAAACACTACTTTATTTATTTATTTATTTATTTAAAGTCTCTTCTATACCGCGCTATTCAGCATCAGTGCGGTTTACAATAAACAACGAACATACACATTTCCAATAGTACTTTGTGTTTACATATGAACAGGAAATTCAACTTGGCTAACAGGGTAACTATATACAATACAATATATACAATTTACAGGCTGGTCATGTGTTCGTATGGTTTCAGACAGAGGAGATTTGTGAGGTTTCGGTAATTGGTGCTGAGCTTTCATTGGTTTCCGGGTAATGTAGGAGGAAGAGGTAGTGTTTCACAGCCTTCCTGAATTGGAATATGTCTGGGATTGTTCGGATGTTGTGAGGGAGGCTGTTCCAGATCATTGGTGCATAAAGTTTGAATGCCCTGCTGGATGTTGACTTGGTGCATTGAGTCATTGATCTTGGGACTATCAAGGTGTTTTGTGCTACTGACCTTCTGTCCCTATTGTGGGGCGTCCTCTGGACTATCTCTGTTAGTGATGTTGACGAGAGACCATTGGTGGCTTTGAAGGTGAGGAGCAAGGTCTTGAATGTAATCCTACCTTGAATCAGGAGCCAGTGGAGTTGTTTCATAATGGGTGTGACATGGTCTTTCCTGGATGCTCCGTGTAGTACTCTTGCTGCGGTGTTCATTGCCATTTGCAGTGGGTTCAGAGTGGTTTGGGGGAGTCCTTGCAGTATTGCATTCGCATAATCGAAATGCGGAATTATTAGTGCCTGAAAGATGGTCCTGAAATCATCACGCTCCAGCAGAGATCGTAGGTATCTAAGGGATCTAATTTTATGGTATACTGCCCTTACAGTGTTACTTATATGCGCCTGCATATTTAGGTTCTGGTCTAGTGTGACGCCAAGGTATCTGATCGCGGATTTGATCTGGAGGTCAGCTTCCTTCACCTTTAGTACTGTAGGCGCAGTGAAGTTACGATTTCTTGTAATGAACATGACCTCCGTCTTCTTGTGTTGAATCCGGAGGTTTTGGGATTGTAGCCAGTTGGATATTTCATTTATGCAGCATGTTATTGGTGAGAGGTCTGGGTTTTCTGTTGCAAAAGGCATGTATAATAGCACGTCATCTGCGTATATCATGCAGTTCACGTTGAAGGACCGGATCAGGTTGCAGAGAGGTTGCATGTATATATTGAACAGCAAGGCAGAGAGGGAGGATCCTTGTGGGACACCTTGGCTTTGGTGGAATGGTTCTGATGATGTGTCTTTGGATCGAACCTGCTGCCATCTGTCAGAGAGGTAGGACCTGCACCACTCGAGCGCTTTACCGGAGATTCCTTTTTCTTTGAGGCGTTCTAGGAGGCGTTTATGGTTCACGGAATCAAACGCCGCCGCGATGTCAAGGAAGACAAGGACAAAGCCTTGGCGGGTATTGTCGATGCCTGATATTATGCTGCTGAAGAGTGTGGTAAGAAGGGTCTCCACCCCGTGTGCTTCTCTGAATCCGTGTTGGCATGGATCCAGTGGTGCATTGGAGTCAATGTGGTCTTGTATTTGTCTCTGAACTTCCTTTTCCATTATTTTTGCTAGCATCGGTATGCTTGCTATAGGTCTGTAGGATTCCGGTTTCTGTTGGTCGAGTTTGTTGTTTTTTAGTAGAGGTCTTATTGATGTGTGTTTGAGGGTGCGTGGGAAATCACCTGTTGTGAACGATTGTTGCATGAGTCTGGATATGATGGGACTGAGGTCAGTTCGTAGTTCTTTGATCCAGAATGCTGGGCATGGATCAGATTGTGCTGTAGTCGTGTTGATAGCTGCTATGGTGTTTTCGATGCATTGTTTGGATGGGGTCATGAAGGTAGTGAGTGATGTTTGCTTGTAAGGCTGAAGGATAGTACTGGACGCAGAGTTGTTGTTTATCTGACATAGTTTGGTTTGTAGATAGTCTGCATATATTTGAGGATGGATTCCATTTGCTTGTTCTGATGCAGGTTCTGTTGTAAGTCGCTTAACGAGGGCAAACAGGTCACGAGGTTTGTTGAGGGATCTCTTTAAGGTGTCAGCGTGGTAACGTTTCATGGTTTCAGTTACTGCGGTACGGTGCGCTGTGAGCTGTAGGTTGTATGCACTTTGGTCTACTTCTGAGCGTGAGCGGCGCCATCGTCTCTCAAGTTTTCTTAGTGTCGCGAGTGAGACTTTCAACTCAGTAGAGTACCATGTTGCTGTGTGTCGTTTCCCTTGAGGTCTGTTTATTGCTGGGCGAACAGCTATTGAGCTGAGTATCTCATTCCAGTTGGAGACTAGTTCGTCTGGGTTATGTGCTGTTGAGGTTATTAGTGGGATTGTTGATTCCAGGATTAGTTCTTTGTTGAATGGTTGGAATCTTCTTGGTGGATTGTTGGACTGACCAATTGTTGAGTTATCTTCCTTTTGGTCTTGGCTTGGTTGAGGAATTTGGAATAGGATTAATGAGTGATCAGACCATGGGACAGCGGTGATAGATAGTTCAGGGATGGTTGTTCCTCTGATGGTTGGGTCTGTGGTGAATATTAGATCGAGCATGCCTCCTTTTGTGTGGGTAGGTTCCTTGATTAATTGGCTATATCCTAGATCCTTCAGGGCTTCGAGAAACGCCTTTGAGTGAGAGTCTTGCAGGGAGGGGAGGTTGAAATCTCCTAGTACCCAGCTTGTTGCATGCGGGCTCTGGGAGTTTGCGGCCGTGTCGATTATCGTTGTTAGTGCATCTGGATCGGATGATGGAGCTCTGTAAAGTAGATTGATGGAGGAACACTTATTCGCTATCGAGATTGAGTCTAGGAGCGGCGAGCTGGTTGCATCTTTTATGTTGAAATGAAGGTCAGATCTGGTGATGGCGAGGACGCCGCCTCCCCTTTTGCCTGATCTGTGACATGTATGGATAGAGAAGTTAGCGGGCAGGAGCTGGTTGAGTATCACGTTGTCATCACAGGAAAGCCATGTCTCGGTGATCAGTAGCAGGTCAAGGTTGTGTAGTGTTATCGTATCTGAGATGATTGGCCATTTTTTACGTACAGATCGGGCATTTACAAGGGCACATTTCAAGAGACGAGGGAGTCCCTGTTTTTTCTTTTTACTATGCTGTATTGATACATGCAGGAGGTGGTGGTGTGTTTGAGTGGTTTCTAGTGATTCATAGAATGGGGCATCTGGCCACCTCTTTCTATAACTGTGGATAGTTGGTATGTGATTGTTGTTAGTATATAGGCCAGTGACATTGCCTAATCCTGTAGCAAGGAGGTAGAGGGCAATTGAGATGATGCAGGATAGGGCCATTTTGTGATCTATGTTGAGGTGTGGATCTGGGCTGGGATGTTGGTTGGCGGTGGTGGGTCAGCTAAGCTGCCTGGTTGTGATAGTTTTGCTCTAGCTGCAGATTACACGGGTATTAGAGAACTGTAGACTAACAGATAACTGTTAATATTGGCTAACTGCAGATTACACAGGTATATTGAGTCAAAGCTAACTGGGACTGGCTGGTTCATAGATTATACAACATATCTCAGAGGTAATTGTAAATAGAAGGTGATCATAGATTATACAACATATCTCAGAGGTAACTGTAAATAGAAGGTTAAGCTGATAAAATCTGATCATACAACAGTAACACTAGTAGCAGGTTACGCAATTATCACTTATTTGAGCAAACTAGATCTAGTGGGTTAGACAGTTATGCTACATACATCATAGAACAAGTGTAGATAATACGTTAATCTGGTATTATCAGGATATATGTATGAACAATATTTCTTAGAGTATATAGTAAAGTTCGCATATGAACTACTTTGCTTGGGTTATCATGTATATCTGATTCTATGATGGCTACCGTGTAGGGTAGGTGCTATGCTGAGAGTAGAGAGACTTTACTTGCGTTTTCGCGGTTTGATGTTCTGGGCTTGTTCTCTGCTGTTTGGATGTTGGTCTGGCAGTTGGATGTTGGGTCAGTCTGAGTCCCAGGCTATCTGTTTAGTACTTTTCCTGACGAGGGAGACTTGTTTTCTTCGGGTGAGAGAGTTCTGATTTCGGGTGAGGGTTCCGATTTCGCTGGTGTAGTTACTGAAGTGGCACTGCCAGTTAGATTTTCAGCATTGATTGGAGTTGGTTGATGTAGTACAAGGCGCAGCCCTACGGCCTTGTTCCTTCGGTCCACGCCTAAGGGCCACGCCAAAGGGCCATGCCAAAGGGCCCTCTGGCGAGGCCCTCAGGCGCAGGCCCGCCAGGCGCGGGCACGCCTGCCGGCGCTTCTTAAAATCGTTGGCTGCTCTGCCCCGATTGGGTAGAGCAGCAGGCTGGAGGAGCCGCGTTGCTCCGGCGTGCTCCTCCCCGATCGGGAGAGCAGTGGCTGGGCCGGAGGGGTGCAGGCGGTGGAGAGGCCTGTGCACCTGCCGGCGCTTCTTTAAATCGTTGGCTGCTCTGCCCCGATTGGGTAGAGCAGCAGGCTGGAGGAGCCGCGTTGCTCCGGCGTGCTCCTCCCCGATCGGGAGAGCAGTGGCTGGGCCGGAGGGGTGCAGGCGGTGGAGAGGCCTGTGCGCCTGCCGGCGCTTCTTTAAATCGTTGGCTGCTCTGCCCCGATTGGGTAGAGCAGCAGGCTGGAGGAGCCGCGTTGCTCCGGCGTGCTCCTCCCCGATCGGGAGAGCAGTGGCTGGGCCGGAGGGGTGCAGGCGGTGGAGAGGCCTGTGCGCCTGCCGGCGCTTCTTTAAATCGTTGGCTGCTCTGCCCCGATTGGGTAGAGCAGCAGGCTGGAGGAGCCGCGTTGCTCCGGCGTGCTCTTCCCCAATCGGGAGAGCAGTGGCTGGGCCGGAGGGGTGCAGGCGGTGGAGAGGCCTGTGCGCCTGCCGGCGCTTCTTTAAATCGTTGGCTGCTCTGCCCCGATTGGGTAGAGCAGCAGGCTGGAGGAGCCGCGTTGCTCCGGCGTGCTCCTCCCCGATCGGGAGAGCAGTGGCTGGGCCGGAGGGGTGCAGGCGGTGGAGAGGCCTGTGCGCCTGCCGGCGCTTCTTTAAATCGTTGGCTGCTCTGCCCCGATTGGGTAGAGCAGCAGGCTGGAGGAGCCGCGTTGCTCCGGCGTGCTCCTCCCCGATCGGGAGAGCAGTGGCTGGGCCGGAGGGGTGCAGGCGGTGGAGAGGCCTGTGCGCCTGCTGGCGCTTCTTTAAATCGTTGGCTGCTCTGCCCCGATTGGGTAGAGCAGCAGGCTGGAGGAGCCGCGTTGCTCCGGCGTGCTCCTCCCCGATCGGGAGAGCAGTGGCTGGGCCGGAGGGGTGCAGGCGGTGGAGAGGCCTGTGCGCCTGCCGGCGCTTCTTTAAATCGTTGGCTGCTCTGCCCCGATTGGGTAGAGCAGCAGGCTGGAGGAGCCGCGTTGCTCCGGCGTGCTCCTCCCCGATCGGGAGAGCAGTGGCTGGGCCGGAGGGGTGCAGGCGGTGGAGAGGCCTGTGTGCCTGCCGGCGCTTCTTTAAATCGTTGGCTGCTCTGCCCCGATTGGGTAGAGCAGCAGGCTGGAGGAGCCGCGTTGCTCCGGCGTGCTCCTCCCCGATCGGGAGAGCAGTGGCTGGGCCGGAGGGGTGCAGGCGGTGGAGAGGCCTGTGTGCCTGCCGGCGCTTCTTTAAATCATTGGCTGCTCTGCCCCGATTGGGTAGAGCAGCAGGCTGGAGGAGCCGCGTTGCTCCGGCGTGCTCCACCCCGATTGGGAGAGCAGTGGCTGGGCCGGAGGGGTACAACATTACCAGATCAACCATACTCCACCATAGCCACACCTTTTCCTCTATAAACCTTTGTATCATAGTCCCTATTCTTAATATCTATCCGTAGGCCATTCATAATCCATTATTCAAAGCTTACTGTTACATATGTAAATAGTTGATGTGCATGTTTCCCTAAGTTATCCAAGTTGTATTTCCCTGTTCTCTGTAAAACCTAACATTTGTTCATTATGGTTCGTTGTTCCATGTAAACCGCGCTGATACTAAATAGTGCGGTATATAAGAAACTAAAATAAAATAAATAAATAAATAAAGTGCTAGTGTATGATAGATAGGCCGTGCAGATACATCTAGGATACGCTTGTGTCCATCTGTATTTCCCAGTCATGTTTAGCCATTATGTCATATAATGCACTCAGAATAGTGCATATCCTGTGTGGGTGCCATGGTCACATGATTTAAGTGAAGAGGGGGTGTTTGGACCCATAGGCAGATTATACAGCACCACCCAACCCGTCCTCTGGGGAACAGGGTGGGAGACAGGATCTCCCACCAACAGATCCACATTCCACATCCCTGCAATAGTGGCAGTAGAGGGGACCACCAACCCCAGTCCTGCTGGGGAACAGGCACCCTACAGGGCAGTCAATGCAGATCTGTACACATCCATAAGGCAATAGCAGACAGACAGTAGGCCTGGAAATGCTCAGCTGCCCCCCACTACTATCTGACATTCTCCAGCAGCAAGCACAGTGAGTCTCCAGCTGCTGCACCCTGCAAGGTGTTCCAACCATACACATACTAACTGCAGAAAGTCTGCTAGCTAGTTCATGGTCCTGGAAAGAATGTGAATACGCCCACCAAGCAGATAAGTCAGTGATTGGGCCCCAGAAAAGAGAACCCATATATATTACATAAAATAAGCACTGTGGGGGAACCTAGCCATGCCGTGGTCACTGCTTAGTCAGGGTGAGAGTGCCCTCCCAGCATGACATGCTGTGGCCACCCTGTCCGTGCAGGTGGTGGCCGGGCACTACAATGTCCCAGCCATTGCCCTGTGCCCTGTGCATATGCATCCTGCCCAGGCCGCCCTGTCCGGGCCATACCCATGGTACCTTGCTCCTCATTATGCACATTGGCAGGCTAACACTGGAAACAGTGCATGCAGTGTGGGCTGATTAAGGTGTAGGCAGCCACAACACACTGGATAGACAGACACAAACTCCCACATCTATGCCAGCATTGTGCAAATATAGAGGCTTTTGGCAGCCCTGGCCACCACACCAGTCCTGGGGACAGTGCAGGCATGGCTATGGTATGCAATACAGTTGGGGTCACTCCCAGGGGTGGTAAACACTTTCAGAAACCAAAACTGAAACACACTCCACAGATATCAGAAAGGTTGCTATGATGCAGCTCTAACAGCAAATTGTGCTTAACTTAGGAATTGCTATCTGCCATTAATCATAGCAATCTTTTGATATATGTGTAACATATTCCCAGGTTTAGGGTAGCATTGCTAAGGTATGCAAGTGCTAGTATTGGGAGATGCTGCTGCACGCAGGGCCCAACAGCCTGACCCTCCATGAGCCTGTGGGTGTGGGTGTTTATGCCCCTGTTGGCCGCTGCTCTAGAGCAGAGGTTCCCACCTCCGGTCCTGATGGGCCAAACACGGTTCAGGTTTTCATGCTGTCCCTAATGAATATGCAGAGATACATTTGTATACAATGGGGGCGGTGCATGTAAATGCATCTCATGCATATTTATTAGGAACATCCTGACAACCTGAATGGTGTTTGGCCCTCAGGACTGGAGTTGGTGTCTGTGCTCTGTAAGGTAAAATATAGGCATTTCAGGCATGTTTATGTTATCTGCAATAAAGATTCCATCTTTATTACCACGGTTTAGTACTGGGTAAAATATGGGGACTGGGTTGGCAGGAGCCACAGCTGGGACTTGAATTTGTGACCTTCTGCTCCTGAACACATTGGCTGTGTGTACTGCACCACACTGTTGCCACAGGGACAATTCATTCCCTGGGGATACCATGACTGTTCATCAGACAGACCCCGTCTGTTGCAGTGCACGTCACCCACCTAAACAGGGCTAGGCCATGGTCTGCTGTGGGCAGATGCCACTGCCCCCTCTGCCACCAGCACCCCTCCGCCACCATACTGCCATGCCATTATGCCGGTGGTACTGGTGGTGCACAGTCCCAGGCCATCCAGTATGCTGCTAGGCAGCTGCCTACGGTGTGGGTTATTGGGTAGGGGTGCCTACATGGACATGCACGCTTCCCCCCAGCACCGCCTGCCAATGTTCTGTGCCCTTGGAGGTACCTGCTGGGTACTATCCCCTGTGACACTGTGAGAAACACACTCGTGCCCATGTTGGGCCCTCATCAGTTGCTGTCTGGCTGCTCTACAGTTTCATCATTTCTATGTGCCACTTAGGTATCTGCCTAGTCCGCACTGTGCCCCAGCTGCACCACAGCATGTGCCGCCTGCAGCCCTCTGTATCCCATTTTCCAGCATCTGTACAGTTGCCCTTTCCTACATGCCCACCCTGCTGTTGCGGCACATGTGCACGCCATAAGAACCCTGCCCAATATAAAGGGCAAAACCTGATCAGCGCTATTTCAATGTGGGATCATTCTTCTTGTAGGGGGACAGAGCATAGATCCTTCCAAACATGATATCTTTTTTTTTTTTAGCTTTCTCAGTAGTGTTTCTTTATGTTTCTCATTAATATCACTATTGGCTAGCTTGTTATGGGAATTTTAAATTTGATTCCGGTCATTTTCTATGTTTATTTGCCTTTTTGTTCCATGCACATGTATCACAACTATCACTTTTTCTAGGTTTCCCTGGGTTTGCTGTACATTGCTGACTTAAATGGTTTCTCTTTCCTGCAAATGTGCCTTAATGCGAGGGTTTCACTGGCGTTAGTGTTCAGACCCGGATTCCACAGCATTAGTGTGCCTGGAGCCTCTTCCCTCCCACTCTCCACCCATTGACCCCTTCTCTCCGCCCTCTGGGAAGCCTTACTCCGCCCTTTAGAGCCACATTTCACGGCATTAGAGTGATATTGTGCGATAATAACGCCGCTGTGACGTTAGCGCCATTTAGTAAACATACCCCTTAGTATTTTTCAAGGAAGAGATGGCTTTCCTCACTTCATCAACTGTTAGAGATGAATCAATATATCTCTTTCAAATCTGTATTTAATAACAGGATAGGCAGCCTAGCAAGCCAGTGCTTGATATTGTGAGTAAACCTGTTCCTTAGATTATTATAATGTTTAGCAAAATCTAGCAAAACAGATTGCCATTGTCTTGGAATTCAGGATAAAGGTACCCTCATTTTCTTTAATCCTATTTATCTACTAGCATTGTATTTTCTTGAGCTGTCATAGTAGAAAACTATCAGTTTTATTTGCATGCTCATAAAAAGACCATTTGGTCAGCATCATCCATTAAGCCACCTTAAATGTATTGCGACACCCACCGGCTGGGCCAAGAGGCTGACAGCTGGTAGGCGGCCTTGATGTCCTTTAGAATAAAGTTCTTTTACTCCTCAGGTAATAAGTTGTAGTTGAGACGGTGGTAAGGCTTTGCAAGATTTTTATTCTTATAAGGGGATTTCCAAAAAGCACGCTGGGGTTCAAACACAACTAAGGCAGAAGGATAACATCTCCAAACAGAAAGATGAACTCAGAAATAACCAGGAGAAATAAACAAAACAAACTTTTCACTTCTCTGCTGTTCTGCTGCTATATGCCTTCACACTGTGCACTGTTCCCTGTGGTCAAACAACAAAACTGCAGCAGAACTTTATCACAGCTGACTTCACTTTGTATTACGTTTCCTCACTGCTCCGTTGCTCACAAACAGTGCATAAACAAACAGAATGCTTTCTTCAGCTTCAATGGTAAGCACTGCCCTGATTATAGGGTTTTCACACTCTTTCCTTTCTTATTTACAACTGTAGCATTCTTTTGAGCCAGAGAACAGTCCATGGGGGTTGGGAAACAATCACCATTAGGCACAGACGTCTCTATCTGCATTTCTTCACATTCATTAGCACAGAGTCTCTCTCATATTGGGGAGTTTCTTTAAGCTTCCTTTCCTTTAGGAACTGTTGAAACTGGTCCCACAGCAAGTCAGCCCTCGTAGGTATTTTTACCTTAGGGGTAGGAATCTTCTCATTAGAGAATAGCCTCTTCAAAGCCCCTAACTTAGAGGTTTCAAAAGCTTCACTGTTATCTAAGCTGGAGTTTGCAACATTGGCTAGGCTTTCAATCCACTGTTTAACGGTGGAAGGTGAAGGCTTCAGTTCCTGCTCTTTAAAATTAGCCCTTAGCTTTCTTTCCACATTATCAGGAATAAAATTATCAGCTTTACCTTGGGGCTGTTTCTCTATGTCAGCACTGGTTTATTTTCCACCTCTCCACATTTCACAGCTGTAACGGTTGCTGGCCTGGCGTGCACTTCTCCTCCAGTTATTTGTGCTTTTGTCTTTAAATGCTGGCTCAGACACTTCTTCCCGGTCTGAATCTGTAGCCAGGTTCTGGCCTGAGACTGCCACTGCCTCCTGGTGAGCTGCTGCTGCTTGAGTTCGTGCCTTCTCTCTGGCACCTTCTCTCCCACAGACTTCTCTTACCCTGTCTGGTCTCAGCCACTCTCTTCCAGGACTCTCTCCGGCCGGTCTCAGACTGATTCTCTGACTGCTTCTCAGGTTCTGAACTCTCTGGTTCTGAGCTCTCTGAACTTGATCTATTCTTTTTGCTCTGCATGTGGTTTTTAACCACTGCTTCCTGCTAGGTCTTCCCTGTGCTCCGCCCTCCTCTGACCAATCAGGAGGGTGGTTTGTCTCCACCCCTGAGCTAGGGTGTGGTCTGTCTCTTGCAGGGAGCTGAACTTCTCTCTGACGTAGGCTGAAATTCCCCTGCACATGTGCACTGTCATTTACTTCCATGGGGCTTTCAGTATTTTCATCCATATCCATGCTTTCTACTATGCTTTCACCATCACAGATCCCCCCCTTAAGATATCACGGGCTGGCTCAATCACATTGGCACAGCTCGTGATACCCTCTGAGGGACCCGCAGTGGAATGTGCCTGCGCTATGCTTGCGGCTCCCGGATCAACTGTAGCTAGCTGGGCCAGAGCTACCCTATCGTGCCAAGGCTTTAAGACATTCACGTGATACACTTGCCTGCGGCCTTTCCTAGTTTCAACTAAATAGGACACTGGTCCTACAGGTTTTACTATCTTATACAGGCCCTTCCACTGGCTTTCAAACTTTGAAGCGGGCGTGGCCACCATTACTATGACCCTTTCGCCCACCTGCAACTGACGTTGCCTTGTGCCCCGATCATAATATGCTTTCTGCTTATTTTGACTAGTTTTTAAATTACCTTCCGCAACCCGGGAGGCACGGCGTAACCTGCCCTTTAGGTCTCTAAGAAACTCCGGCACCCCTATTTCCTGTATATCGGGCTCCACCCACTGCTCCCTTAAAATATCCAAAATGCCCCGAGGGGACTGGCCATACATTAATTCATATTGTGCCGTGCCGAGGGAAGCCTGTTTCCTCTCTCTGCAAGCATACAGGGCAAAGGGGAGCATTGTATCCCAATTAGCCATGTCCCCTTTTAAGCCACGCCATGACATTCTTTTTAGGGTCTGATTCTGTCTTTCGACCAACCCATTCGTTTGGGGATGGTAGGCCGAAGTTTTAATATGCCGAATTCCAAAGGCGTCCCATACTTGGGCTAGATACCGCGATAGGAAATTGCTTCCTCTATCTGTGAGCACTTCTCGTGGGAACCCAACCTCACAAAACAATTTTATGATCTCTCCGGCCACCGCTTTGGCAGATATAGTGCGCAGTGGTATAGCCCATGGGAACCTAGTTGCATGGTCCACGATTACCTATAGGTATTGGAACCTGCGCGGTGTTTTTGTTAGTGGCCCCACAATATCCATCCCCATTCTATGGATAGGCTCTGAAATCACCGGGGTGGTTACCATAGGTACCCCCCTTGGATGAGCCACCGAAACCCTTTGACAGGCTGGACACGCTTCACAGAACCTCGCCGTTTCCTTAAATACCCCTGGCCAATAGAACCGGGTTAAAATTTGATCCAGGGTTCCCTGGATACCCTTATGACCACCAACAGGATGGTCATGTGCCAGCCGTAGGACTAACGCTTTAAACATTGTAGGCACCACTTATTGCTTACGCTCTACCCCGGTATGGGGATCCCGGCTTTCCCGGTAGAGTATCCCCATGTCTACCAGGAATCTAGTAAGACATTCCTCGGGCGCTGAGCATGCTTAAATGCCTGGGTTAAAGCGGCATCTGCCCTTTGCTCCTTGGGGAAAGTAGGAAACTTGGCCATTAATTCCGCTGGCACCCATGGCAAACCTGGCCCCCCTTGAGCGTCAGACTTATGCTGGGATTGGGACAGCTTTTCTTTACCCTTTTCCCCTTTCCCTCTTTTACTTCTTCTTGCTGGAGCCCTTATTAAATCATCATGCGAGGGAAGCTCTTCCCTAGCTTCTTCTAAGGACTCCTCCTCACTTTCCAGGGCCTTTAACTGGGCCCTTGTGGATACCAAGGCCTCCTTGGCCACAAAGTCCCGCTCCAGACTCATACAGAGCTGTGGCCAGTCTTTCCCTAGCACCAAATTATGCGGTAGCCTAGGCACCACAGCTATATGAATTTGTCTACTCACACCTAAGCCTTTCACTTCTAAACTGTAGGCTGGGTATTGGGAGATGCCTCCATGGATACAGCGGATTTTGACTTGGCCTATGGGCTGAATTGCTGTGTTCCCACATCTGGCTTCAATTTTCCGCCAGAGCGCTTTGGATAGCATACATTGTTCTGCTCCTGAATCCAAAAATGCAGTGGTTGCAATCCCTTGCACTTCCACATCTAAGAAAAATCTTTCTTTATCCTTAGGATGGTTCTCCGCTACCAAAACAGTTTTAACCACACAATTACGTTGTATATGTCCCTCTCCACCACATTTGTAACATTTTCTACGAGAAACATAACCTTTTGACATTGGTTTAAACACTTCCACCATATCCTCAGTTCTCCCCTTCCGCCTTTCTGATACTCCCCCTATTGCAACCTGGGAGGTACTGTCACCATTATGGGCACTTAATTTTGCATCCATAAATCTCTCTGACAGCGCTACTGCCTCCTGTGGGGTTTTACAGTCCTGGAGTATAAGGAAGGTTCTTAACTGGTGGGGTACAGCATCCAGATACTGTTCCAGTATAAGACTATCAATGATTGACTCAACGGTCTTTCCCTCCGGAGTCAGCCATTTGTTTATCAGGGTGCGAACTCTGTGGCATAAGGCCTTTGGAGTTTCGCCTGCCTGTAATTTTACAGCTCTCAATTGGTGGCGGTATACCATAGGAGTTAGCCCCAATCTTTCTCTAACTGCCTTTGTAAGCTCAATGTAATTACCCGCCAGCGTGGGTGGAATAGCCCGGTAGGCGGCTAGAGCCTCCCCCGTAAGGGATGCTGCCAGGGAAATGGCCCACTGTTCGCGTGGCCAGCCAGTAAGGTGAGCCACCCTCTCAAATCCCTCTATGTAGTCATCAATATCGCCCCTAGGTGTAAGCTGACCGATATTGAATGTCCCACCAGCCTGCAAGTCCATCCTCAGAGAAGCAGCTGGTGTACTGGAACCGGATGGTGCAGCCTCTGGTCCGGTCTGGTTCTTTCGCTCGGACAGACGGGCCTCCAACATCTCCAACAACGGCTGCTGTTGTGCCCGTAGCTGTGCAGCATTTGGCTCCTGTGCCTTCAGGGACAGATCAGCCTGGCGTTCAAATTGGAGCGACATCCATTTTAGTACGTCCTGCAGCTCGAGCGTCATCTTTAGGCACCTGTAAAATACAAACACAAACCACAAGAGCGGTACCAAACACACAGGTAATTTCCCTCTTTGAGGTTTTTTTTTTTTTCAACACCGCTAGCGCTTGCACCCCTGCCCTGGTATCCTCAACCGTCCCACGGCTAGGTACCTATTACCTGGCGTGAGTGAAGCTTCACGCTTAACACCTCCGACGTTCAGTCGTCGTCTCCTCTGCACCGCGGACCTACTTTTCTGGACCCTTCTCAGCTGGGCTCCTCAGAACAGTTTCTCCGGCAGTGGAAATCCTGATGGGGTATCTTCTGCGCATGCGTGAAAATCCTAAATACTACGCCAACTTGCAACACCCACCGGCTGGGCCAAGAGGCTGACAGCTGGTAGGCGGCCTTGATGTCCTTTAGAATAAAGTTATTTTACTCCTCAGGTAATAAGTTGTAGTTGAGACGGTGGTAAGGCTTTGCAAGAGTTTTATTCTTATAAGGGGATTTCCAAAAAGTACGCTGGGGTTCAAACACAACTAAGGCAGAAGGATAACATCTCCAAACAGAAAGATGAACTCAGGAATAACCAGGAGAAATAAACAAAACAAACTTTTCACTTCTCTGCTGTTCTGCTGCTATATGCCTTCACACTGTGCACTGCTCCCTGTGGTCAAACAACAAAACTGCAGCAGAACTTTATCACAGCTGACTTCACTTTGTATTACGTTTCCTCACTGCTCCGTTGCTCACAAACAGTGCATAAACAAACAGAATGCTTTCTTCAGCTTCAATGGTAAGCACTGCCCTGATTATAGGGTTTTCACACTCTTTCCTTTCTTATTTACAACTGTAGCATTCTTTTGAGCCAGAGAACAATCCATGGGAGTTGGGAAACAATCACCATTAGGCACAGACGTCTCTATCTGCATTTCTTCACATTCATTAGCACAGAGTCTCTCTCATATTGGAGAGTTTCTTTAAGCTTCCTTTCCTTTAGGAACTGTTGAAACTGGTCCCACAGCAAGTCAGCCCTCATAGGTATTTTTACCTTAGGGGTAGGAATCTTCTCATTAGAGAATAGCCTCTTCAAAGCCCCTAACTTAGAGGTTTCAAAAGCTTCACTGTTATCTAAGCTGGAGTTTGCAACATTGGCTAGGCTTTCAATCCACTGTTTAATGGTGGAAGGTGAAGGCTTCAGTTCCTGCTCTTTAAAATTAGCCCTTAGCTTTCTTTCCACATTATCAGGAATAAAATTATCAGCTTTACCTTGGGGCTGTTTCTCTATGTCAGCACTGGTTTATTTTCCACCTCTCCACCTTTCACAGCTGTAACGGTTGCTGGCCTGGCGTGCACTTCTCCTCCAGTTATTTGTGCTTTTGTCTTTAAATGCTGGCTCAGACACTTCTTCTTCCCGGTCTGAATCTGTAGCCAGGTTCTGGCCTGAGACTGCTACTGCCTCCCGGTGAGCTGCTGCTGCTTGAGTTCGTGCCTTCTCTCCGGCACCTTCTCTCCCACAGACTTCTCTTACCCTGTCTGGTCTCAGCCACTCTCTTCCATGACTCTCTCCGGCCAGTCTCAGACTGATTCTCTGACTGCTTCTCAGGTTCTGAACTCTCTGGTTCTGAGATCTCTGAACTTGATCTATTCTCTTTGCTCTGCACGTGGTTTTTAACCACTGCTTCCTGCTGGGTCTTCCCTGTGCTCCGCCCTCCTCTGACCAATCAGGAGGGTGGTTTGTCTCCACCCCTGAGCTAGGGCGTGGTCTGTCTCCTGCAGGGAGCTGAACTTCTCTCTGACATAGGCTGAAATTCCCCTGCACATGTGCACTGTCATTGACTTCCATGGGGCTTTCAGGATTTTCATCCATATCCATGCTTTCTACTATGCTTTCACCATCACAGTATATATCCTCTTAAATTCCCGTTTGAATCATATTAAAGCCTTTTTATATTCAGTATTTTGAGGATTAGCCTTATGGAGTGCCCCCATTTGGTTAATCTCTGTTTATAAATCTAAAATTTGTCTTTCCCTCAGCTGTTTTAGGCAAACAGAAAGCAACAAGATATGGCCACATAGCACCACCTTCCCTGTTTCCCAAACTGAAAAGTTATCCTTTCCATGCTATAAATTAAACCACAGGTGTTCTTTCCATGCCTTAATTAACTGCCCCTTAAAGGAGGGATGAGGGAGTAGCTGTCTATTCATTGCCCATCACCTAGGCAGCCACACGACACTCAAGCGCACCTCTAAACTAATTGTGACATAATCTGAGAAAACAAAGGGGCATGTTTACTAAAGTCCGCAAATCTGCGCGCCGCAAAATAGCGCACGGCAACGCGGCATTTAAACGCGCAGAAACGCGTTTAAACGCCCCGCACACATGCGTGTCACCCCCGCACAGGTACGCGGCACACTAACGGGCCCCGTACAAGTGCGGGCCCGCAAATGTCCGATAGAGGCGTGGAACGGCTAAAAGAGGGTGGAGGAAGGCTCCGGAGGGGCGGAGGGATGGGGTCAATGGGTGGAGAGTGGGAGGGGAGAGGCTCCCCGCACAGTATCGGGCCCGAATTTCCATGTAAAAATTAGTGCGAGTGAAACCCTCGCGGTAGAGGGCATGTAAAGGGAAGAGAAACGATTTCCGTCAGCAATGTACAGGAACACCGGGGAAACTAAAAAACGTGAGCAGTGTGATATATGTGCACAGAACAAAATTGCAAATAGAACCTGAAAATGACCACAACAAAACTATTATAAATAGTAATCCAGCTGGGGAACAGTTATAGTGATGGGCAAATATACAAAACACACCCAGCAAAGCTCCAGAAAAAAGAGATGAATATTGGAAGGGTCTACGGAGCGGAGACTCTTCCGAAAAACATTTCCGTTTTTGGAGCTTTCCTCGGAGTGTTTGCTATGGTTGCCCATTAATACCACTGTCGCCCAGCGTGGTGATATTTTCTCCCCCATTTTCCCATGGTCATTTCTGGTGTTTATGTGCACGTTTGTCACCAGACAGGGTGCATATGCCCACAGTAAAAATGAGTAGAGCAGGGTTTGTGACTCCATCCTGCCAGGCTTACTGCCTCCAGGGGCTGCACTGTCTCTGTGGCCAAAGTGTGGTACAGCGGACAGAGTCTAGAGGGAAGAGGTTCAAAACCCAGCTGGGGCACCTGCCAGCCCAGTCCCTATATTTTACCCACTCTAAATAAAGATAGCGCAGACACCCCTGTAGTGCAGGGAACATAAGCATGGGGAAAACACCCATATTTTACCCAACACCGCACACACACCACAACAATGGGCATTACCTACAGCCAAGTCCCCCAAATGCAGTCCCGTACTGCCACATTGCAATCAGGTCAACTGCTTTTTCTGAGAGAAGTTCATGCCAGCATGTTGGCGGACAAGTACATGTGGTGCAGGGGGCAGTGGCTGCTAACCACAGAAGACAGAGGCCTAGCCATGTGCAGGCTGGCACAGTCCACTGCAACAGACAGGCCCTGCCGGATCCACAGTCATGGACAGTCCAGGGAATCCAACCCATCTGTGGCTACACAGTGGTGCAGTGCACACAGACAGTGCATGCAAGAACAGAAGGTCACAGGTTCAAAGCCCAGCTGGGGCTACTGCCAATCCTGCCCACATATTTTTCCCACAACTAAACAGTGATAGTAAGGACACACCTTTCATGGCGGGGACATATGCAGTGGTAAGACATCTATCTTTTACCCCACTGAGCACAGACACCATGAACAGGGGCAGTACCTAGAGCAGAATCACCCAAATGCAGTCCTGGTGGGCCACACACCAGTCAGGTTCCATGCTGACACTCATACAAATGCCTGTGCTGTATATCTATGCACCACCCCCATGGCATGTAGATGTATCCCATGCATATTCATGAGGGATAGCAGGAAAACCCGAACAGTGTGATGCAAACCTGGACTGGAGTTGGGAATCTGTGCCGTAAAGCAGCAGCCATCAAGGGCAGACACACCCACACCCACAGGCCCCATTGGCCAATGTCTCCTGGAAAGGCAGAACATTGGACCGTGCATGCAGCACCCAAAACGAGCACTTGCATAACTTACCAATGTCACCCTACACCTGAGGTATACGGTACACAGCTCTGAGACGTTTGCTAGGAGCACAGGCAGGCAGATATCCATACGTTACGTACATACTGCTAGTTGACCCCATCCAAACAATCTGTTAGGTGTTTGCGGGGCATGCTCCAGGCCTGGCCTCTGACAGTGCTTACCACCCTGGGGAGTGACCACCAGCTGTAATGCGTACCATATCCATGCCTTGCCGTGCTCAGGACCGGTTTGGTGGGCAAGGCTACTTACCCCCTCCATCGTAGCACCATGATGGCAGAGGTGTGGAAGTGTGTGTCTGTCTATACAGTGGGTGTTGGCTGCAAGCCCCTTCAACAGCCCACACTGCCAGCACTGTTGCCAGTATTGGCCAGCCAATGTGCATAATGAGGTGCAAGGTACCATGGGTATAGCCAGGGCAGGGTGGCATGCCCAGGATGCATCTGCACTGGGCATAGGGCCCTGGCAGGGACATTGGCTGGGATATTGTAGTGTCCGGCCACCACCTACACAGACAGAGTGGCCAAAGCATGTCCTTCTGGGGGATCACGCTCACCCTGACTGTGCAGTGACCACAGCATGGCTAGGCCCTCCCCATCCCATAGTGCTGTATAGTAGTTCTCTCATGTGATAGATATGGGTTTCTCTTTGGGGCCTAGTCACTGATCTATCTGCTTGCTGTGTATGCAGACAGCCCAGTTCTGGGTGCATGCATCTCCATTGGGAACATGCACTATGGACTAACCAGCAGACTGTTTGTAGCTGGTAAATGTCTTGCAGGGTGCAGTGACTGTGGGCTTGCTGCAGGGGAATATCTGGTGGTGGAGTGCAGCTTACCATACCCTGGGCTTATGTCTGTCTGCTATTGTGTTATGGCTGTGTATGGAGCTGCCTGCCTGGGGGGGGTGGTGTTCCTCAGCAGGACTGGGGTTGATGTTGCCCTCTACTGCCACCTTTGCAGAGAGGTAGAGTGTGGATCCCTTGATGGGGACCATGTTTGCCATGGGGGGGGTGGCCTGATAGCGGCAGACAGGGATATCCATGGTGTTTGTGCAGAAACTAGCTATCTTACACATTAACACTGCTTTGGAACACCCGCTTGGCCTCCGTCAGCCATGGCAGGTGTTGTTGACCTGGTCCTGGCCACCTCATTGCACACTCAGGGTGAGCACAGTACCCGCACGATGTAACGGTGTGTGGCTACTCTGTGCCAGTAAAACACCCGGTCAGTGCCCCCTACTAGGCCAAGGTGCTGTGTGGGTGCACCCGGTCACTTCCCCCAACAGGGCCGAGGTGCTGTGGGGGTGCATTCCCCATCTTGTGTCCATCTGCGGACAGCTAATTTGCATGTGCAGTGCATCATGGGTACGGGTGGCCTAACCCTATCCTGTTGACACCAGCAGACTGTCTGTGAGGTGACGTGTAGGCTATCTGCAGCCAGCCAGGTGCCTGCTTACAGCTATGGAGCTGTAGCGCAATGGTTACATCACTGCCTATGCAGCCAGAGGTCATGGGTTCAAACCCACAGTGGGGCCCTTTGGTAGGGTTGTCCACAGCTTTATTTTTATTTACTGTACATATGTCTATGCCGGCAAGACCACCCTCAGCTTACTATACCCATTAGGTGCCTCTGAGGGTGCTTCATAGGGCGCCCTGTAGGCCACCTTATGGTTGCCATCCCTATAGGGTGCACTATACATTATCCTGTGTCGCAACATACATGCTGCCCTATAGGGGACATTCAAGGGTGCCTTGGCGAACAGTGCACTGTAACATGTGCCTTATGGGCCGCCGTATGTTAACATGCTGGGAGAGTGCGTTTGCTAGTAGTGATAACAAAATAAAATTATACAGCCTCCTACAGCATGATACATACTGCCTCAGCAGGCATTTTTCACTGGGCATTGTGAGGAGTTGAACCCCTGATCCCTGCACCATTGGTCAGTGTTTTAACCATTGTGCTGTGGCTCTGTTCCTGTGCTTGTGCATCAGCGCACCGCCTTGTGCCTATCAGCGCGCCACCTTCTGCCGCCCAAGGGGACCAGTGCGCCGCCTTCTGCTGCCCAAAAATAACTGTGCACCGCCTTATGCCGCCCAAAAAGCATTGTGCGCCGCCTTATGCCGCCCAAAAATAACTGTGCGCCGCCTTATGCCGTTCCAAATTAATTTGCCTCCTAAAACAATTTTAATCATTACAGTTACTGCCTCAGCTGACCTTTGTCGTTGCGCACACTGGGGGATTGATCCCATGGCCCCTGCACCATTGGTCAGTGTCTTCACTGTTGTACCACGGCTCTGTTGTTTTGTATACTCAGCAGCGCGCCACTTTGCCTTTCCACGCGCTAATGTCGACCCCCGCACATTAGCGCGACGCGCACACGTCCGGTTGCTTACTACCGTTTTTTTTCTATTTTCTGCCTGAACCGCCCACTCCTTATATGGCACAGGCACACTAGCGCAGCCCTGCACGTTAGGAATGTTTAGTAAACATGCCCCAAAGTTTCCTATGCTATAGAAACACACTAATTCCTGCACTTCCTGCAAAATAAACTAATAATGCATGTAGGAGTATGATTGATGAGCCTATGAAATAAATATATAATCTCATTCCTTACCATGTTATAAATGCCAAATATCTAACAGTCTTAGGTCTTCCAGAAAGCCTTCCAGTTTCTTATATTTTATGGATCTTCCTCTGCTCCCTGCGGAGCTGTCCTGAATGAACAAAGTACAGTTACAATCTCCTCCCAGAAAAAATAATCTCTGAGCTTCTACTTCCAATAATTTGAAAAAAATAAGATAAAAATTGAGAGATTTCCTCATTAGGAACATACACTAACACTATTGTCATTCATAGAATGTCCAGTAACCCAATGATTAACACAAACCTCCCCATCATATCTACAATAGTTTTTTCAATACTAAATGGGCAGGTTTTTGATATCAAGAATGCAATGGGGTATGTTTACTAAACCGTCTTAAGGGTATGTTTACTAAACCGTCTTAATGTTACCGGCATTAGTTGCAGTCTTACTGTGACGAATGCCATATAAGGTAGTGGACATTCCGGTCTTAAGGTAGCATTTCGGGTTATCATGCGATAAGGTACGTTTTCGTGTGATAGAGGGAGCTATGGCACGTTAACGCGCGTTAGCCTTAATTAGGCATGCTGACCTACGAACACAGCAACAGAGGTGTAGCATGATGGTTAATACATTGACTGATAAAACAAGGGTCATGAGTTTGATCCCCCAGTGGGCTTAATGAGCAAGGCTTTCTGAGGCATTGTTCTTTACTTTAAATCAGTACTGTCTGAGGCATTTTCTTTTTTAATTTAAATTATTGCTGCCAGCAAACACACCCTCACAGTGCCGTAACCTAAGGTGCCGCATAAGGCGCCCTATAAGACACTCCAGGGGGCACATTATAAAGTGCACTGTCCGCCAAGGCACCTTATAATGTTCCCTATAGGGCGCCTTATAGGGTGCTTTATAGGGCACCTTATAGAGCGCTTTATAGGGCGCCTTATGAGGCACCTTAAGGTTGCAGCACTGTGAGTGTTTTTTTGCTGGCAGCACTAATTTAAATTTAAAAAAAGAAAATGCCACAGACAGCTCTATCAAATAACCCCCCTGTGGGATCAAAACCATGACCTCTGGCTCCACAGACAGTGAAATAACCAGTGGGCTACAGCTACTAACAAACCCCTGGCTGGCTACAGAAGGACTGCAAGTCACCACACAAACTGTCTGCTGTGGTTACCAGGATAGGGTTAACCCACCCGTATCCATGATGCACTGCACATGCAAATCAGCAGTCTACAGATGATCACAAGATGGGGTATGCACCCCCACAGCACCTCGGCCTGGTAGGGGGAACTGACCGTGTGCACCCCCACAGCACCTCAGCCTGGTAGGGGGTACTGACCATGTGTGTTACTGGCACAGAGTAGCTACAGACTGTCACATTGTGCGGGTACTGTGCTCACCCTGAGGGTGAGATGGGGCGCCCAGCACCAGGTCCACAGCACATTTCATAACTGAAATAGGCCATGCTGCAGGTCCCCATCAGTGCCAGTGTATGAGAGATAGGTAGTTCTGGCAGATGCACCTAGAATGCATCTGTGCCCATCTGTATTTCTCAGTCACATCTAGCCCTTGTGGGCTATCATGCACCCAGAATAGTGCATATCTTGTGTTGGGAGGGGGGTGCTTGTACCCATAGGCAGATTATGTACCACTACCCAACCCACCCTTTGTGTCTCAGGGTGGGGAAATAGGATCTCCCATCAACAAATCCACATTCTACCTCCCTGCGATGGTGGCAGTAGAAGGGACCATCAACCCCAGTCCTGCTGAGGAACAGGCACCCTACAGAGCAGTCAATGCCAATCTGTACACATCCTTAAGGCAAGGCAAACAGACAGTAGGCCTGGAAATGCTCAGCTGCCCCCCACCACCATCAGACATTCTCCAGCAGCAAGTACAGCGAGTCTCCAGCCACTGCACCCTGCAAGGGGTTCCAGCCATACACATACTAACTGCAGACAGTCTGCTAGCTAGCACATAGTGCATGTTCATGGAGGAGATGCATGTACCCAAAACTGGGATGTTAGCATACAAACCAAGCAGATAGGTCAGTGATTGGGCCCCAAAAAAGAGAACCCATAAATATCACTTGAGAGAAATACTATATAGCACTATGGGGTGTCACGCTCTCACCACTCGCCTCCAGCTTAGAGGGGTGTGGTTGTATAAGGAACTTTCCCCTTTCAGCCTTAACTGACTAGTTCCCCCAATGCTTTCTGGGAAATGTAGTTTAATTGCGATATATATGGGCTTCAGCTGTAGTCGGGCTCCTTGGGTAAGGCAATGACAGAAATTTATTGAGCACAAAAAAGGTTCATAAATACCACATTCAGGCACACTTCTCCAGGCTTCTTCAAAATACAACAGGTTATAAGCAAAACAAAACCCAAAACCAAAGTGACAGCTTAAGGTATTCTTCATCTCAGAAAAACATAGCCTTTTAACAGCAAGGCTACCAGCTTCCTTTAGCCTTGCTGGTTAAAGCACAAAAGACAAAACAGGCTTTCTTCTGTGGCAGTTTGCCTTCTTTTCCAGTCTCAAACCTTTCCAGGCTGTTTTCCAATTTACAAGCAAAAACAAAACCAGGAACAAACTTTCAATGTGCAAGCAAAGTTCTGTTCAGGTTTCTCAGGAAAATTCAAGAGCAAAAAGAAAACTTTTTCCTCATAGTTAATTTGGCTTCTTGCCTTCTCACTTCACAGGTAGCAGTTGGTTAACAAGTACAATTCACAACTCCAGCTTGTTCTTACATCCTAGTAAAACTTCCCCTCTTTACCATGTGGGAATTTACAATCCATCTACCTGCTTCTTATGGTTACCTTTCTCTGGAGGGCTTTCTCTCAGGGCTGGCTTTCCTTCAACCCTTCCGTGGCTAAGGCTTGGCACAAAGAGCAATCCATGAGGGTGTCTTTCTCATTCAGCTCAGCATCAGGCTCTCCTAGCTGCATAGACTCACTCTCCTTCTGGCTCACTAGGCTCACTAGGCTCAGCTGACAGCCTCTCATTAGAGCTGAGAGTGTCTCCTGCACCTCTGCACTGCCCAGCATTAGTAAGGCTTCTCCTGCTCTGCTCAGCATTAATCAGGCTTCTTAGGCTCGTACCTGTGCCTCGGCTTATATCAGCTTCTCTCTCTCTTTCTCCTCTTCTTGCCTTTGCCTCAGCCCTTGCTTCTGGCATTTCTTCCACCCTCTCTCCTTCTCTTCTTTCTCCTTCTCTTCTACTATAATCTAGCATAGGCTTATATCTCCAGGGTTCTAGCCCCACCTCCTCTCTTCCCAGGTGACGGAGATCATTCTGCCTTCTGGCACCTGAGTAATCAGGGAGCTTACTCACGTAAGGGTCTTGGACCTTAGGTCTGTATTCACTCTCCCTTATTTCACTAGGGGAAACATGAAACCTGTTCCAGCTGGGGGTTTTCTGGTTCCTAGGTGAGGTTGTGGCTTTGTTCCCCTGACCTTGCAAAAGGGGCCCTTTTACTAGGGTGAACTCTTTGCCTTTTTCCTTTTCCCCTAAATCAGGATAGGCTTCATTACCACAGGGGGAACCTAGCCATGCCGTGGACACTGCTCAGTCAGGGTGAGAGTGACCACCCAGCAGGACATGCTGTGGCCACCCAGTCCGTGCAGGTGGTGGCCGGGCACTACAATGTCACAGCCATTGCCCTATGCCCTGTGCAGATGCATCCTGCCCAGGCCACCCTGTCTGGGCCACCACACACTGTATAACAGACACACACTCCCACACCTATGCCAGCATTGTGCAAATATAGAGGATTTTGGCAGCCCTGGCCACCGCACCAGTCCTGGGCACAGTACAGGCATGACTATGGTATGCAATACTGTTGGGGTCACTCCCCGGGGTGGTAAGCACTGTCAGAAACCAGAACTGAAACACACTCCACAGACATCAGAAAGGTTGCTATGATGCAGCTCAATCAGCAAATTGTGCTTAACCTAGGAATTGCTATCTGCCATTAATCATAGCAACCTTTTGATATATGTGTAACGTATTCCCAGGTTTAGGGTGGCATTGCTAAGGTATGCAAGTGCTAGTATTGGGAGATGCTGCTGCACGCAGGGCCCAACATCCTGCCTCTCCATGAGGCTGTGGATAATGGAGCCTGTGGGTGTGGGTGTTTCTGCCCCTGTTGGCCACTGCTCTGAGGCAGAGGTTCCCAACTGCGGTCCTGGTGGGCCAAACACTGTTCGGGTTTCATTCTGTCCCTAATGAATATGCATGAGATACATTTGCATACCATGGGGGCGGCGCATACAGATGCAGCACAGGCATCTTTATTAGAGACAGCATGAAACCTGAATGGTTTTTTGGCCCTCCAGGACTGCATTTTGGGAAACTCTGCTCTAGGTATTGCACATGTTTATGGTGTCTGTGCTCTGTAGGGTAATATATAGGCGTTTCAGGCATGTTTATGTTATCTGACTTTATTACCACGGTTTAGTAGTGGGTAAAATATGGGGACTGGGTTAGCAGGAGCCACAGCTGGGACTTGAACCTGTGACCTTTTGCTCCTGAACACACTGGCTGTGTGTACTGCACCACACTGTTGCCACAGGGACAGTTCATTCCCTGGGGATACCATGATCGTTCATCAGACAGAGCCTGTCTGTTGCAGTGCACGGCACCCACCTAAACAGGGCTAGGCCATGGTCTGCTGTGGGTAGGTGCCACTGCCCCCTCCACCACCAGTACCCCTCCGCCACCATGCTGACATGCCCTTATGCTGGTGGTGCAGGCCATCCAGTGTGCTGGTAGGTGGCTGCCTATGGTGCGGGATCTGGGGTAGGGGTGTCTGCATAGACGTCCACGCTTCGCCCCCACCGCCGCCTGCCAATGTTCTGTGCCCTTGGGGGTACCTGCTGGGTACTATCCCTTGTGACACTGTGAGAAGCACACTTGTGCCCATGTTGGGTCCTCATCTGTTGCTGTCTGGCTGCTGTACAGTTTCAGCATTCCTATGTGCCACTTAGGCATCTCCCTAGACCGCACTGTGCCCCAGCTGCACCACAGCATGTGCCGCCTGCAGCCCTCTGTATCCCATTTTCCGGCAACTGTACAGTTGCCCTTTCCAACATGCCCACCTTGCTGTTGCCACACATGTGCACACCATAAAAAACCTGTCCAATAAAAAGAGAAAACCCTGATCAGCGCTATTTCAATATGGGATCATTCACCTTGTAGGGGGACAGAGCATAGACCCTTCCAATAATGATATCTTTTTTTTTGGAGCTTTCTCAGTAGTGTTTTTTTATGTTTCCCATTAATATCACTATTGGCCAGCTTGGTTATGGTGATTTTAAATTTTGTTCAGGTCATTTTCCATGTTTATTTGCCCTTTTGTTCCGTGCACATGTATCACAACTATCACTTTTTTGGGGTTTCCCTGGCTTTGCTTTACATTGCTGACTAAAATGGTTTCTCTTTCCTGCAAATGTGCCTTAACGCGAGGGTTTCACTGGCGTTAGTGATCAGACTCAGATTCCACAGCGTTAGTGTGCCTGTAGCCTCTCCCCTCCCACTCTCCACCCATTGACTCCTTCTCTCCGCCCTCTGGGGAGCCTTCCTCCGCTCTTCAGCGCTGGATTTCATGGCGTTAGGGAGAAGCGCCTTGATCGCCTGGTAACACGCCTTGATCGCCCGGTAATGTACCTTATCGCACACTAATTCCACCACTGCGACGTTAGCACCCTTTAGTAAACATACCTCAATGTCTCCTAGTTTTTATTTTTATATTAACCTCTCCACCCAACCACTTTGCAATTTTTCATATTCAGAATCAATCAAATGGGTCTCTTGTAGACAATCTTTTTTGCCCATAGTGCCTAGGATCCATTTCCTTTTAACTGGATTATTTAAATCATGCACATTCCAGGATAAAAATGTAGCCAACATATGTATAACATTTCCATAACAACTGCGGTCCCAGTATCTCTAGTATTGCAGTTCACACCTGCATACCTAATAACCCCCCCCCCCCCCTTCAAACAGTAAATGACCATAAGAATCCAATGACAAGGTCCAACCTTGTCCTTTCTTAGAGCTACCATCTTCCAAGAAACAGGATAGGGGCACTGCTGGTATACTCCCTGCTTCCCACCCTGCCATTCCACCATGTTTGAATTGTGGTATAAGAAGTGAAATAAACTATGGGGTATGTTTACTAAACCGCGGTAATGTTACCCGCATTAGGTTCCGCGGTAATGGTATAGATGCCCATATAAAGGCATGGGTGTTGCATTGTTATGGCAAGCCATATCAGCTAATGCATGTTACAAGGCACCTTAAACTAACGCACGTTACACAGCGCCTTATAAGGCACCTTACTTATAAGGCACCTTATAAGGCGCCATCCACACCAGTCCTGGGCACAGTGCAGGCATTGCTATGGTACTCAATACTGTTAGGGTCACCCCCCGTGGTGGTAAACACTGTCAGAAACAAAAACTGAAACACACTCCACAGATATCAGAAAGATTGCTATGATGAATCTCTGTCAACAAATTGTGTTTAACTTAGGATTTGTTATCTGACATTAATCATAGCAACCTTTTGATATATGTGGAACGTGTTTCCAAGTTTAAGACGGCATTGCTAAGGTATGCAGGTGCTAGTATTGGTAGACGGCGCAGCGCCCAATAGCCTGACTCTCCATGAGCCGTTGGATAGTGGAGCCTGTGGGTGTGGGTGTTTTTGCCCCTATTGGCTGCTGCTCTAGGGCAGATGTTCCCAACTCCGGTCCTGGTGGGTCAAACACGGTTCAGGTTTTCATGCTGTCCCTAATAAATATGCATAATACATTTGCATACAATGAGGGCATGCATACAAATGCAGCACAGGCACATTTATTAGGGACAGTATGAAACCTGAATGGTGTTTGACCCTCCAGGACTGCAATTGGGAAACTCTGCTCTAGGGATTGCACATATTTATGGTGTATGTGCTCTGTAGGGTAAAATATAGGCGTTTATGGTGTGTTTAGTTTATCTGCAATAAAGGTTCCATCTTTATTACCATGGTTTAGTACTGGGTAAAATACAGGGACATGGTCTGCAGGAGCCACAGCTGGGACTTGAACCTGTGATCTTCTGGCCCTGAATTTACTGGCTATGTGTACTGTACCAAACTGTTGACACAGAGACAGATCATTCCCTGGGGATACCATGACTGTTTGTCAGACAGACCTTGTCTGTTGCAGTGCATGGCACCCACCTAAACAGGGCTTGGCCTTGGTCTGCTGTGGGCAGATGCCACTGCCCCCTGCACCACCAGCACCCCTCCGCCACCATGCTGACATGCCCTTCTGCCGGTGGTTGTGGTGGTGCGCAGTCCCAGGCCATCCAGTGTGCCAGTAGGTGGCTGCTTATGGTGCGTGATATGGGGTAGGGTTGCCTGCATAGATATCCACCCTTCCCCCCGGCACTGCCTGCCAATGTTATGTGCCCTTTGGGGTACTTGCTGGGTACTGTCCCCTGGGACACTGTGGGACACACACTCGTGGACATGTTTGCCCTTGGTCAGTTGCTGTCTTGCTGGTTTTCCGTTTCTACATTCCTATGTGTCACCTAGGCATCTGCCTAGTCCACCCTGTGCCCCAGCTGGCCCACTGCATGTGCCGCCTTCATTCCCCTGTACCCCATTTACACCATCACCATAGTGCCCTTTCCGTACTGTTACTGCACATGTGAAAGCCACATAAGCAAGCTGCCCAATATACACCACAGCAAACCCTCATCAACACTATCAATGTTGGAACATTCACTTTGTGGGGGGGAATCAGTTTTTACGCTTCCAAAAGTGACATCTTTTTTATTCTTTTTGGCTAGTGTTGATTACCATTTATCAATGTTTTTTCTATTGGCCAGCTCGGTGTTTTATATTTCTATTTTGGTTCTGGTCATTATCTCTCTGGTTTTTGCATGTTTTGTTACTGCACATGTATCACTACTATCACTTATCTGAGTCTCCCTGCCTTTGCTGTACATTGCTGACTGAACTGGTTTCTCTCTCCTGCAAATGTGTTCAGTGGCGTTAATTTTCAGACCCTGATTTCACAGTGTTAGTGTGCCTGGGGCCTCTCCCCACCCACTCTTTGCCCATTGACCCCTTATCTCCGCCCTCTGGGGAACCTTACTCCACCCTCTGTGCACCTTAACACCGCCGGAGACGTTATCGCATGATACGTGACGTTATTGCATGGTAATGCGCCATTAATGCGCGATAATGTCACTTATCGCACGATAAAATCGTCGCTGTGATGTTAGCGCTGTTTAGTAAACATACCCCTTTGAGACGCCTTCAAGGCCACGCTTCGTGGGGAAATAATAAACTTTTCAGCACAGCATTGCAAATCCCTAAAAGAAAAATCATATCAACTTGAGCAAGAAATAAAATGTTTAGAAGATCTCCATGTTAGGACAGGTGATAAAGTTTTGCTCCAAGAACTCAATAATCTTTGGTATGAATACAATAAAGTGATGACGTGTCAGGCAGAAAAATAAATTGTTGTACAAAGAACTGGCTATTATGCTGGTGCCAATAAGTTTGGCAAAATGCATGTTAATTTACTAAATTCAACAATCTAAAAATGTCATCCCTTCTTTAGTAACAGAAGATTCTTCTGCCCTTACAAATTCAAAGGACCTTGCTAAAGTTTTTGCTCGATTTTACGGAAAACTCTACTCTTCTGAAAACAAGGGAGGTGTTCACGATACAGATCCCTTTTTTCTTCTCTGATGCATCTTCAACTTTCTGAGCAGCCACGTAAATGTTTGGGAAAATCAGTGCAGGTAGGCGAGATTATGACCTCAATCAAGCAGATACCCAATAATAAAGTTCCTGGTCAGATGGATTCACTGCTGAATTTTAAAAGAGGTTTACATCAATTCTTGCCCCAGAGCTCTGGCAGCTTTATCAGACTCTTCTCCAGCAACCTGATGTCTTAACTAACTTTTTGGAAGCCACAATAGTTCTATTTACAAAACATGGCTGTAATACCTCCTTTATGAGCAATTACAGACCAATCTCATTATTAAATATGGATTATAAAATTCTAGCGAAAATCTTGTCTATTCGGTTAGGATATGGAATTAGCCAAACTAATTGGAGAAGAGCAAACTGGATTCATCAAGATTAGGTATATTGGTGAAAATGCCTGCATTTTTCATAATTTACTTATGATTGCACAGAAAGATTGTGTCCCAATGGTATTTTTTCAGACAATATTTCTCTTCATTGAGGTACAAGACACGGTTGCCCTTTGTCACCCCTTTTTTTTAACCTCGCATTAGTGCCTCTCTTGCTGAGCATTAAAAATGAAATTGGTATCCGAGGGGTAAGTTGTAATGGAAAAAGTAGGAAATATGCAGCATATGCGGATGATATTTTACCTTTTTTGGCAAATCCAGCGATGCTGATTAGGTATTTTCTAAATCTGATGGGAAGATTTGCCTCCTTTTGGGCTTTAAAATAAACTGGGAGAAGAGTATTCTTCTCCCTGTTAATGATCTTGTCAAGAAAGAGGATTTGGAACTTTCCTTTTTCTATGGTCCCCTTCAGGGATCCAATACTTGGGAATACACTTTTGTACCTTTCAGAAAGTACTACAGTGATGGTCTCCATTGCAGCTATCGTGGTGGTGCAGGCTAGATACCATCAAGATGATGATTTTCCCCAAGGTCACCTACAAACTGGGCATGCTTCCAGGCCTTTGTAATCACAGATTTTATTCTCTTTTGGATAAGTCTTTGTCAGCCTTTTTGTGGAAGGGTAAAAAGCTATGCATTGCTTTGGCTAAATTAGGACTTTCCAGAAGAGGAGGGGTAGGTTTCCCATATTTTTTCTCTTACCACATCGCTTCCTTATTAAGAGCTGGTGCACTCTGGATTCAAAGTGATCTTTCCCCACCTTGGCTAGAAATGGAGAAAGATTTAGTACGTCCTTTTATGTTTATGTTTATGTTTATTAGACTTGATATACCGCTGAGGAAAGTACATCACAGCGGTTTACATAGTAAAAATAGGCTCAGAAAGGAAAAGAAGTTACAATATGAGACAGGAAAGCAAACGAGCAGAGTCATACAACAGGACAGGACGGGGAGAGGAAGGGAGGACAGAGAAGAGTGGGTCACATAAAGGGATCGGACAGGTCGAAGGCACGGGCAAAGAGGTGAGTCTTGAGATTATTCTTAAAAGTGGAGTGTTCAGATTCAAGTCGGATAGAGGAAGGCAGGGAATTCCACAGGGTGGGGGCCAGGAAGAAAAATGCAGATGAGCGGGTGGACTGGAGTCGAGCAGTGGAGGGTGAGGGAAGATAGAGGCGGTTGAGGTGGAAAGAACGGAGGGAGCGAGCGGGGGCATGTAAGCGTACAAGATTGGACAAATACTGAGGTGTGCGGGTGTGAATGACTCGGTGAAGAAGTACCAGGATTTTATAGTGGATACGGAATTTGATAGGTAACCAGTGCAGATGGATAAGGAGAGGTGTGACGTGATCGCGAATGGAGGAGTGAGAGAGTAAACAGGCTGCGGTATTTTGTATAAGTTGGAGGCGACAGAGGTGGACATTAGGGAGACCGGCTAAGACTGAGTTACAAAAGTCAAGGCGGGATATAACGAGTGAGAGGAGGAGAGTGGTGAGGGCTGACATAGAGAGGAAAGGTCGGATGGCCCGGATTTGACGGAGATGAAAGAAGGAGAGTCGTGAGATATGTGCAACATGATCACGGAAAGTTAAAGCAGGGTCAAAAAGAACACCAAGGTAGCGAAGGGAAGAGACTATGGGAACCGGTGAGCCAGAGAAAGAGGGGGAAAGTATGGGCGGGGAGGCATCCCGGGTGAACCACATGGCAAGGGTTTTGGTGAGGTTAAAGTGCAAACAGTGAGTAGTGAGCCAGTTGGCGACAGCGGTAAGACAGGTTGAGTTGTATACAATGTGTTCTCCTCTTTCACGGCCCCTCCGAGGCACCCTATTGTATCCTGACAGGATTCAGCTTTGGAACCTTTTTCAAAATTTTGTGATCAATTTTTGCGTCAGCAGCTGTTGGGGTTAAGTCCTATATTAGGGACACCTCTCATTTTCTATCAGTTTTGACCCAAGACCATATATATAGTGGGATTACATTTTTGGTGACAGTTAATGTGGTGTCTCTGTACACCAACATTGACCAGGAAGAAGCCTTGGCAGTTATTACAGATTTTCCTCTCCCCTTACCCGATCGTATCCACAAATCTTTCCTTTTGGAACTGCTCCGCATGGTATTAACTAAGAATTATTTTTGTTATGATGCCCAATATTACCTGCAGACATTTGGTATTGCCATGGGGGCTACTGTGGCACTTTCTGTGGCTACTGTTTACATGGCACATTTTGAGTCCCTTCACATTTATACATCGAGTTGGTTTGCACATGTTTTGTTGTGGGTTCATTTTTTGGATGACATATATTTTCTTTGGAATGACACTGAGCAAAACCTCACATCCTTTTTAGAATGAATGAATACCATCAAACCATATATTCAGTTTGCTGCACAATATCATCACATAAAGATCAAATTTTTGGATGTCTTTGTTTACAAAGATACCGGTAGACTACATACTACAGGCCTGTGGCACATAACAATTTGTTACATTTCCATAGTTATCACCCTGGTACTTTGCAGCGGGGTCTACCTCTGGGACAGTTTCTATGGATTCATAGAATTTGCTCTGATTTGACTGAGTTTATCTGTCATGAGACAGACTTGAAACAATGTTTGAAGGCTAGGGGTTACCCGTATAATATGATTAATAGGGATTATAAAAAAGCTCGATTTGCACATCGCAAGTGGTTGCTCAATCATCCATTAGTATCTTCTACGGACCACTCAAACAATCTGAACATAGTGGGCTCTTCACAGATTTTGACACTTTTGCAGAAACATTGGCATATTCTCTCAGTTCACAGTTGCTTTCAAAGAGACCTGATGATTGCTTACATCGGAGGCCGTAATATAAGAGACTGGGTAGTCCATTCGGCCTTACCCAGTGACCAGTGTATGCTGGATCATGATGAGCCGGGTCACTTCCCATGCACTAAGTACATTTTTTGCAATACAACAATGGCTGGTATCAGTTGGACTGTCACTACAACTGGCAGGGTTTATATCACTAAATGGCATACCACCTGTCTTACCTCCTTTGTGGTATATATGATCATATGCCCTTGTGGTTTGAAATACGTGGGAAGAACTATCCGCCCTATGAAACAGCATCTTAGCAAGCATACATCTCTTATCAAGACCAAAACACTATCGGCCCCGTTGGTTCCACATTGTCTTCAATTGCAACATGTTTTTCTGACATTAAGTGGAGGATGATTGATTTTGTTCCCCTCGATCCTTGGGGTGGTGATAGGGCATCTTCAAACCCTTGAACAGCAGTGGATCTTCAGGTTGAATACAGTGGCGTCCTCTGGGTTGAACTTGGAAATCAACTGGTGGAGCACAATCAGCTGATTGACCCACTACCCGGGACTTTTTGTTTGATCTGGTTTTCCAGTGATGTCAGACGCCATCTTTGTTAAAAGAGATTTGCAAGAGATATCAGCCTGGCATTCTTTAGGAATTACTAGCCATTGTATTTGGCAGTTGGAATGTAGACAAAGTTCTTTGGGGATCCAGCATATGGATTTTACTTGTCTTTGTTTTCGTCTCAAGGCCTGATGCAGGGCCAGAATGTTGACGGCCCAAAACACAGTGCTGTGTCATCTTTTTCATCTTGAAACAAGTCTCTTATCATCTTGAGACAAGTTGCATATTCCACTGCTGGGACATTTTCCTGAACCTGAATGAGCTTTGGTCTTGGCTTTTTCCTGGTGACCCCCAACTACCAGCTAAGTATCCAAACCCTCTGGGGTTATTTTAATGTGTTCTAAGTTGGTGCACACATTTCTTAGCTTTATGGTTTATTGGGGTATGTTTAATTAGAATAAAGAGAGCTGTTTGCTTTTCAGAGGACCTTTTGGTCTTGCATGACAAACATTCCTACAATACATATTCATTTAACAAAAACTGCATTTAACAAATTATTAATTCATTGGCTCTTCTATACAGCTGTAACACTTTTTTGGGTTCTCCATGTGCCTGGCAGGATGTAAAGGGCTATGACCTGAATTGGCCCTGTACTTTCTGCTGGGCTGGCCTGCCCCCGCTCTGCCCTGGTCCCACCCCCTCCTGACCCCCCCCCCCCCTCTTACAGGGAGAGCCAGAGGGGGGATCAGGCCTCGATGGCTTGCAGGGTTGAACGTCCCACCGGGGCATGCAGCCCCGCAACCCGTGTTTCAGAATCTGGCCCATAGTTAGCACCTTTAAGGCTCCTAAATCATTGTATTCTCACTGTACTATCCCCTGTTCTGCCTTATTGAAAGCCTCAATTTGGTACAATCCACTTATTCATGTCAAAATTAAAAGATATTTTGGAAGGGGTGGCTAAATAAAAGACTTTATTGTGTAAATCAACTTTTGAAAATGATATTTTGTTATCGGAACAAACCCTCACTTATCACTATAGGCTATCACCCTCACAAGGGGCTAAATTTAATCTTTTAGTGACACAGTTGACACAGTCCTCTTGCTGGCCACAAAGAAGCAATCAAATATAAGATATGTTGGAAATCTGTCAAAAGCCACAGGTCGAAGGTAGAGCTATCTCATATTTTTACAAATTGTTAATATATCATAAAGTCCCCACATTATTGGGCCTGCACAGGGCTTGGGAATTAGAAGTAGAACTGCATCAGAATATGTTAAATTGGAACATCTTTTGGGATCACATTGTGAGGCCTCAGTGTCCAGCAGCCTTGCCCAATTCTGGCACATCATGCAGTTTGGACACCTCATTGGATGTTTAGAGCAGGTCTGTTGGAGTCCTGCCTCCTTTGACATTGTTCAGCGGAGGTAGGTACCTTGATACACATGCTATTTGAATGTCCAAATGTCAAGCCTTTTTGGGTTGGGTTGGGTTGGAGCTATATATGTGAGGTGTTTCACACAGATACGCCTTTAATTGCACAGTGTTCTTTCGCTCACTTTAACTTTATCTTTATCTTTATTTGCAAATTTTTTATACTGCCCTTTATGATATCAGAGTGATTTACAATATCAAAAATTCAGAAAGGAGGTCCAACGGCTAGAAAAAGAAAGGAACTACATTGATTGACAGGACAGAGGACAGTCATTCGTAACAGCCAGAGAAGGGTAAAGCAGCAAAGAGGGTTATGAGGTGATAGATGACAGGTCAAAGGCAGAGAGAAACAAGTGAGTTTTGAGGAGAGATTTAAATTGAGGGAAGGAGGGTTCTAGGTGGAGAGCAGTTGGGAGAGAGTTCCAGAGGGAGGGTCCCAAGAAAAAGAAAGCAGAATGGCGGGTGGATTTGAGGTGTGCATTGTTCAGGGAGGGTAAGTGAAGATGGTTAATGTGAGCTGAGTGGAGACTGTGGACAGGGCTATAGAGGTGGAGGAGATCAGATAGTTACTGGGGGGGGGGGGGTTGTGAATTAATGGCCTTATGAACAGAGATAAGTATCTTGTAGCGAATTCGATATTGGACAGGAAGCCAGTGGAGACCAATGAGAAGTGGTGTGATATGACTAAAATGGGTTGCATGTGAGATGAACCGAGCAGTGGTATTTTGAATGAGTTGCAAATGGCGAAGCTGTGACAGGGGAAGATCAACAAGAACAGAATTACAATAATCAAGATGTGACATAACTAGGGAAAGAAGAAGAGTGGTAAGTGACGAGGGGTCCAGAAAGGGCCATAGAGCTCTAATCTGCCTGAGGGAGAAGAAAGAACAATGCACCAGCAGTGAGATGTTGTCATGAAAAGAAAGGACCAAGTCCAAAGTGACCCCCAAGGTAGAGGAGGGACGTGAGCAATGAAACCGAGAACCCAGAAATGGAAGGGGCTAGGGCAGGGATAGGACCACCAAAAGTGAACCAAATGGCTGAGGTCTTTGTAGTGTTAAGATGCAGAAAATTGGATGTGAGCCAATTAGCAACCAAAGAGAGACAGGAGTTCAGTGGAGTGAGATCAGGGGCCGAGGTGAAGTGTGATGCAGAATAATAATATCATCAGCATAATAGTATGCTAACAAGCCAGACTGTTGAATTTGTAAAGTGAGGAGAGCCAAAAAGACATTGAAGAGAAGGGGGGCAAGCACAGATCCCTGGGGGACACCACAGGTGAGAGGTACTGGAGCTGAAGATGTGGGGCCTGAGAAAACAGAGAAAGACCAAGAAGAAAGAAAGGAATGAAATCATTGTAAGACCGTTCCAGATATGCTAGCCGTGTGGAGTTGAGAAAGAAGAGTAAAGTGGTCGACCAAATCAAAAGCAGAAGACAGATCGAGAGAGACAGCAATTGATATATCATCCCAGTCGTGAGAACACAAGAACATAAGATATGCCATACTGGGTCAGACCAAGGTCCATCAAGCCCAGTATCCTGTTTCCAACAGTGGCCAAGCTAGGTCGCAAGTACCTAGCAGTTTCCCCAAAAGACACAGGTTCCACAATACTTGTACTGGGGCAAGCAGTGGATATCCTGGGTCCCCTTTAAAAATATTTTATGGACCTTTATTCCAGGAACTTGTCCACACCTTTTTTAAACCCGGCTGCACTAACAGCTTTTACTATATCCTCCTCTAACAAATTCCAGAGTTTGATTACACGTTGAGTGAAAAAATATTTTCTCTTATTAGTCTTAAATAGGTTACCCTGTAGCTTTATTGTATGTCCTCTAGTGTTTCTACATTTTGATGGCGTAAACAATCGATCTATGTTTACCCGTTCTATTCCATTTATTAATTTATAGACTTCTATCATATCTCCCCTCAGCCGTCTCTTTTCAAGGTTGAAAAGCCCTAACCTTTTTAGCCTCTCTTCATAGGGGTATGCTTCCATCCCCTTTACCATTTTGGTGGTCTTCTCTGTACCTTTCCTAATAACGCTATATCCTTTTTAAGATACGGCGACCAGAATTGCACACTATATTCAAGGTGCGGTCCCAGCATGGAACAATAGAGAGGCATTATAATATCCTTTGTTTTATTCTCCATTCCTTTCCTTATGATACCTAGCATTCTATTTGCTCTCTTGGCTGCCGCTGCACATTGGGTGGAGGGTTTTAACATGTTATCCACAATGATGCCTAAATCTTTTTCCTGGGTAGTGAATTATCCTAATTGTCCTGGGTGTCTGTTCTGTATATCCCAAGCCTGGGTGTGCATGGTCCCTCTGCACACATGCAATGTGGACTGTGCACAGTTAGTATGTGCATGGTGGGGACACACAGCAGGTGCAGTCTGACTATTTTTGCTGTGGGTGAATGTTAGACCTAGCTGATTGGGCAGTGAGGTCTTCCAGGCCTACTCCCAGTATTACTGAGAGGGCCTTAGTAACAGGTGTGGCCTACTGGTTGAGGTATGTTACCCCAGGCTGAGGGTTCAAATCCCACTGGACCACAGCAACCTAAGGCACCCCTAGTGGCTGTGGACAAGCCACATAGCCCGCCATTGCCTCAAGTACAAGACGTAGATTTACGAGCCCTTCGGGAACAAGGAATATTTATACTGTACCTTACACCACTCTGACCCAGTGAAAAGTGGTATGAAAGTATTGCTACATAACTTATATACACCCCCCTCCCTCCTAGTAGTAAGTAGCCATGGCATCAGCATTGTAACACTGGGTATAACAATGCACTGTTCTGCATGGGTCCCAGTCCAACAGGGTTTGATGAGACTAGCACATACAGCAGGACACAAGTTGACTAGTATATCACACAGCAAGAACTATATGCCACCAACAGGTTGTGAGAGGGATCTGCAGCATGGGCAGGTACTGTGGATCCGGTGCTGGGCGCACATACTCACCCTCAGGGTGACCCCAGAAATTGCTCAGTAGCATGGTTTGTAGCTGCTCTGTGCTTCACACATTGTCAAGTTCTCTTACTGAGCTGAGGTGATGGATAAGTGCATTCTCCATTAAGTGATCAGCTGTAGACTGCTGCTCGGCATGTGCACTGCATCATGGGTACTGGTGGGCTAACCTATACGGCACACACAGCAGACATATTAGGCGGTGACCTGCAGTCTCTTTGTATTCAGACATTGCTGTACAGCAAGATGTGGTGGTGTGACCTACTGGTTAGTTCAAGGTCTCTGTAGGCAGGGGCCAGGGGTTTGATTCCTGCCTGCTCCTTTTTGCTTGTGTGCTACTCAGATCATTTTCTTGTGAAGGCGCCTTATCTCCTGTTAAGGCGCCTTAGCACATCTATCTCCTGTTAAGGCACCTTATCACATCCTAAGGCTACTTGTCTCTCCTTAGGACATCTTGTCACCTTACCACACTTGGTCCTGTTAACTTACGTTAAATGGCCCAAGACACCCTAATGCTGGCACGCCCCTTACCTGCCCACTGCTTTATATGGCTTCAGGCACCTTAATGCTGCCCTTACTGCTGGTGACTTTACTGCAGTTTAGTAAACATACCCCTAAAAGTAGACAAAGCCATGGGTCCAGATGGGATACATCCAAGAATTAAAAGGGAACTTGGGGATGTTCTAGCGGCTACACTGTCTGACCTTTTCAATGCCTCTTTGGAGTCAGGAGTGGTCCCAGAGGACTGAAAAAAAGCACATGTGGTCCCTTTACACAAAAACAAACATAAGGATGACATTGAGAATTATAGGCCGATTAGTCTAACCTCTGTGGTTAGTACATTTTTGGCAAGGCTACTAAAGGAGAGAATAGTGAGGTTTCTGGAGTCCAGTGGATTGCAGGATCTAAGGCAACATGGATTCACCAGAGGCAGGTCTTGTCAGAGAAATTTGACTGGATGACCAGGGAGCTGGATCGAGGGAGAGCTCTAGATATGGAGTATTTAGATTTCAGTAAAGCCTTTGCCACCATTCCACACAGGCAACTTATAAACAAACTGAGCACCCTAGGGATGGACCCTAAAGTTACTGATTGGGATTGGTTGAGTGTAAGGCAGCAAAGGGGACAGGTAAATGGAACTCACTCTGAGGAGAAGATTACCAGTGGTGTGCCAGAGGAATCTGTCCTTGGTCTGATTCTGTTTAACATCTTTGTTAGTGATATTGTGGAAGAACTGTTGGGTAAGGTTTGCTTGTTTGCGGATGATACCAAAATCTGCAATAGAGTAGACGCACAAGAAGGAGTGAATAACATGAGGAGGGATCTAGCTAAGCTTCAAGAATGGTCTAGAATTGGCAACTGAAATTTAATGCTAAAAATGCAGGGTCATGCATTTAGGCTGCAAAAATTCAAAGGAGCTGTACAGTGTAGGGGATGAGGTACTTATGTCCACAAAAGAGGAGTGGGACCTTGGTGTAATTTTATCTGATGATCTTAAAGTAGCTAAATAGAAAAGGCAACTGCAAAAGCTAGAAGGATGTTTGGGTGTATAGGGAGAGAAATGGCCAGCAGAAAAATGGTGATAATTGTATGTGTACTCTCACCTCCCCTCACCGGTAACTCACCAGGGCTCTTGGGTAACGGATATCCACACACAAAGCAATGAGAAGGAAAACAAGCATGGTAAATCGGTAAATAATACACAACACACTTGGAGTATTAAAAATAAACAACCAAAGCTTTTGGAGAGCAAACCAAGGTAGCACCTTGTTTACTCTGCCATCACAGCTTTCAGCCATTTTATTTATAGGTAAATATTCCATTACATAGCATAATTTCCACCTTATTGTTCTACGTCAAGCATCACGTATATTCATAGCATGCATCTCTATATCTCTATGTCATAGGTCAGCTCTTATTAGCATAGGTCATCATGAGGAGACATACATGTATTCCCAGACATAAATTTTGAGACAATAATTCTAACAGTTGCAATTTTGATATCTCTGAATCGAGACTGAGAGGCTGAGAAACAAACTTCTCCCTTCACTATCTTTTTAATAGCAAGACTAATGGGGTATGTTTACTAAACCTTCTTAATGTGCGCCCGGCGTTAGTGTGCAGGATGCCATATAAGGAGTGGGCGTTTCAGTCTAAAGTAGCAAAACGGGATTAGCGCATGATAACGTGCGCTGCTGCGCACATTATCGGGCAAAGCGCCGCTAAGCGCGTTACCGTGCGGTAATCTTAAGTAGGCGCACAGACATCCAAATATAGAAACAGAAGTGTAGCACAATGGTTAATACACTGACTGATGATACAGGGGTCATGAGTTTGATCCCACAGTGTGCCTAATGCATAAGGCTGGCTGAGACATCAGCTTTGACATGCAAGTATTGTTTCCTGAGGCATTTTATTTGTATTTTAATTATTGCTGCCAGCAAACACACCCTCACATGCCGTAACCTAAGGTGCCGCATAAGGCACCCTATAAGGCACTCCATAGGGCACATTATAAAGTGCACTGTCCGCCACGGCACCCTATAATGTCCCCTATAGCGCACCCTATAAGGCACTCCATAGGACACCTTATAAGGCACTTTATACGGACTGTAACCATAAGGTGCCTCAGTAGGCGCTTTATAGGGTGCCCTATAAGGCGCCTTATAGGGCGCCTTCTGAGGCACCTTATGGTTACAGTACCCTGAGGGTGTTTTTCTGGCAGCACTAATGTACATTAAAAATAGACAATGCTTTGGAAAGCCCTATCAAACAACCCCACTGTGGGTTTGAACCCATGACCTCTGGCTCCACAAGCAGTGAAGTAACCAGTGGGCTACAGCTCCATAGCTGCTAGCAAGCCCCTGGCTGGCTGCAGAAGGACTGCACATCACCACACAAATAGTCTGCTGTGGTCACCAGGATAGGGTTAACCCACCCATACCTATGATGCACTGCACATGCAAATCAGCAGTCTACAGACGATCACAAGATGGGGTATGCACCCCCACAGTACCTCGACCTGGTAGGGGGAACTGACCATGTGTGGTACTGGCACAGAGTAGCTACACACCGTCACATTGTGCAGGTACTGTACTCACCCTGAGGGTCCACAGCAGGGTCCACAGCAGGTCCACAGCAGAAAAAGGCCATGCTGCAGGACCCCAGTAGTGCTAATGTATGAGATAGGTAGTGTCTGCAGACACATCGTGGATACATCTGTATTTCTCAATCAAGGTTTAGCCCTTATGGACCCATAGGAGGATTATATACCACCACCACCACCCCTCTGGGGCTGAGAGTGGTAAATAGGGTCTCCCACCAACAGATCCACATTCTACCTCCCTACAATGGTGGCAGTACAGGGGACCATCAACCCCAGTCCTGCTTGATCAATAGACACCCTACAGGGCAGTCAGTGCAGCTCTGTACAAAACCATAAAGCAATAGCAGACAGACATTGTTGTTGTTGTTAAGTGCCGTCGAGTCGGAGTCGACTCATGGCGACCCTCTGAATAGCTATCCTAAATTGTGTTCGGTCTTCAGTCAGGTGGCTCATTGTTGACAGACTGGAACCCGTAGCTGCTGTTATTGTATCGATCCATCTCATTGCTGGCCTTCCTCTTTTGCATTGACCTTCTATCTTGCCAAGCATAATGTCTTTCTCTATTGATCTCTCTCTTCGCATGATGTGTCCAAAGTATGAAAGTCGAAGTCTCGTCATCTGAGCTTCTAAAGAAAGCTTAGGTTTGATCTCCTCTAGTACCGACTGGTTTGTTCTTCGGGCTGTCCATGGTATACACAGTATTCGCCGCCAGCACCATAATTCAAAGGCATCAATTTTATTCCTGTCTATCTTTTTCACTGTCCAGCTTTCACATCCATATGATGTTATTGAAAATACCATGGCTTGAACAAGTCGAATCTTTGTATGGAGAGAGACATCTCTGCTCTTGAGAATCTTATCTAGGTCTTTCATAGCCATTCTGCCAAGAGCAATGCATCGTCTGATTTCTTGACTGCTTGTTGCTTCTTTATTGATAGTTGATCCAAGTAGGTTAAAGTTGTTCACAATTTCAATTTCTTCTCCTTCAACGATGAACCTGTTGATTATGCCAGTTGTCATGATCTTTGTCTTCTTTACATTAAGGTGCAGGCCCATTTTGAGACTATGTTCTTTGATTGTGAGAAGCAAATGTTTCAGATCATCTTCACTTTCAGCCAGTAATGTGGTATCATCAGCATAGCTAAGGTTGTTGATGAGTCTTCCACCAATCTTCACACCTCTGTTGTCTTCATACAATCCTGCTTCTCTGATGATTTGTTCTGCATATAAATTAAACAGGTAGGGGGAAAGTATGCAGCCTTGTCTTACACCTTTGCTTATTTTAAACCATTCTGTTTCTCCTTGTTCCGTTCTAACTGTTGCTTCTTGATCAATGTACAGATTGCGCAAGAGAATGATCAGGTGTTCTGGTATACCCATGCTTCTTAATGTGGCCCAGAGTTTCTCATGGTTTACACAGTCAAAAGCCTTGCTATGGTCGATAAAGCACAAATAGATATCCTTTTGGTATTCTTTAGTCTTTTCAAGGATCCATCTCACATCCACAATGATGTCTCTCGTTCCTCGCCCTTTCCTGAACCCTGCTTGCACTTCAGGTAGTTCTTGTTCCAGGTATGGTTGTAGTCTCTTTTGAATAATCTTCAGTAGAATCTTGCTGGCATGTGGGATCAGAGCGATTGTGCGATAATTTTCACAGTCAGTTGGATCACCTTTCAGACAGACATTAGGCCTGGATATGCTAAGCTGCACCCCACCACTATCTGACATCTCCTGCAGTAAGCCTTCAGCCGCTGCACCCTGCAAGGTGTTCCAGCAAGACACATACCAGCTGCAGACAGTCTGCTAGCTAGTCCATAGTGCATGTTCCTGGTGGAAATGCATACACACCAAGCAGATAAGTCAGTGATTGGGCCCCAAAAGAGAACCCATAAATAATACATGAAAGAAACACTGCATAGCACTATGGGGGAACCTAGCCATGCCGTGGTCACTGCACAGTCAGGGTGAGAGTGATCTCCCAGCAGAACATGCTGTGGCCATCCTGTCTGTGCAGGTGGTGGCCGGGCACTACAATGTCCCAGCCAGTGCCCTATGCCCTGTGCAGATGCATCCTGGCCAGGCCACGCTGTCCGGGCTATACCCATGGTACCTTGCTCCTCATTATGCACATTGGCAGGCCAAATACTGGCAACAGTGCTGGCAGTGTGGGCTGTGGAGGGTGTTTGCAGCCACCACACACTGGATAGACAGACACACACTCCCGCACCTATGCCAGCATTGTGCTACTATAGAGGTGTTTGGCAGCCCTGGCCACCACACCAGTCCTGGGCACAGTGCAGGCATGGATATGGTACGCAATACTGTTGGGGGTCACTCCCCAGGGTGGTAAACACTGTCAGACACCAGACTTGAAGCACACTCCACAGACATCAGAAAGGTTGCTATGAAGGAGCTCAATCAGCAAACCGTGCTTAACGTAGGAATTGCTATCTGCCAGTAATCATAGCTACCTTTTGATAGCTGTGTACCATATTCCCAGGTTTAGGATGGCATTGCTAAGGTATGCAAGTGCTAGTATTGGGAGATGCACGCAGGGCCCAATGTCCTGCCTCTCCAGGAGGCATTGGCTAATGGAGCCTGTGGGTGTGGGTGTGTCTGCCCCTGTTGGCTGCTGCTTTACGGCAGAGGTTCCCAACTCCAGTCCTGGTGTGCCAAACATTGTTCGGGTTTTCATGCTGTCCCTCATAAATATGCATGAGATACATCTGCATACCATGGGGGCGGTGCATAGATAGGAAGCACAGGCATCTTTATTAGAGGCAGCATGGAACCTGAATGGTGTTTGGGCCTCCAGGACTGCATTTGGGAGACTCTGCTCTAAGTAATGCTCCTGTTTATGGTGTCTGTGCTCTGTAGGGTAAAATGTAGGTGTTTTGGGCATGTTTACATCATCTGCAATAAAGGTTCTGTGTGTATTAGCTCGTTTTAATAGTGGGTAAAAAATGGGGACTGGGTTGGCAGGAACCACAGCTGGGACTTGAACCTGTGACCTTCTGCTCCTGAACACACTGGCTGTGTGCACTGCACCACCATGCTGCCACAGAGACAGTACATTCCCTGGGGATGCCATGAATGTTCATCAGACGGGGCCTGTCTGTTGCAGTGCATGGCACCCACCTACACAGGGCTAGGCCATGGTCTGCTCTGGGCAGCTGCCACTGCCCCGTCCACCACCAGTGCCCCTCTGATGACATGCCCTTCTGCTGGTGGTGCTGGTGGAGCGCAGTCTCAGGCCATCCAGTGTGTGGGTAGGCGGCTGCCTATGGTGCGTGTTATGGGGTAGGGGTGCCTGCATAGGTGTTCACGCTTCCCCCCAGCACCACCTGCCACTGTTCTGTGCCCTTGGGGTCCCTACTGGGTACTATCCCCTGTAACACTGTGGGAAGCACACTCGTGCCCATGTTGGGCCCTCATCAGTTGCTGTCTGGCTGCTCTACTGTTTCAGCATTCCTATGGGCCACCTAGGCATCACCCTAGTCCGCACCGTGGTCCAGCTGCAGTACAGCATGTGCCGTCTGCAGCCCTCTGTGTCCCCTCTGTGTCCAGTTGCCCATTCCGACTTGCCCGCCCTGCTGTTGTGGAACATGTGCACCCCATAGGAAACCTGTCCAATGGAGAGGGAAACCCTGATGAGCGCAATTGCACTGTGGGATCATTTACCTTGTATGGGGACGGAGCGTAGACCCTTCCAAAATTCATATCTTTTTTTTGGAGCTTTCTCGGGAGTGCTTTTTGATGTTTCCCATTAATATCACTATTGCCCGGCTTGGTTATGTTTTTTTTATATTTTGTTGGGGTCATTTTCAATGTTTCTTTGCACTTTTGTTCCTTGCACATGTATCACACTTATCACTTTTTTGTAGGTTTCCCTGGTTTTGCTGTACATTGCTGACAGAAATGGTTTCTCTGCCCTTTAAATCAGCTCTAATGCCAGGGTTTCACTGGCGTTAGTTTTGAGCCTCGGATTTCACATCGTTAGTGTGCGGGGAGCCTCTCCCCTCCCACTCTCCACCCATTGACCCCTTCTCTCCACCCCTGGGGAGCCTTCCTCCGCCCTCCAGGAGCCTTTCCCCGCCTTCAGCGCTCATTTGCACCGCTGTGCACGTTAACGCGTGCTAAGGTACCTGAGCGCCTGATAAAGCACCATTAACACGCGTTAAGGCACCTTAATGCGCGGTAACGTCACAAAGCGCACATTAAGAAGGTTTAGTAAACATACCCCTAGTGTCTTTGTTTTGTTTGGAAAGTTCAGCCTAGTTTCAGTAGAGTCTTTCAAGGTTGTTACTGAGTAATAAGCTCTGGAATGTCTGTGGTGTTAACTCTTTCTTAGGGCTTTTAGTAATATGATGTTATTAAGCCCTGTACAGACAAGCTTCCTCTCAGTCCCTCCTCTGATTCTGCAAAGAATCATTTCAAAGATAAGGAAACTCAGACATTGATATTAAAGAAGGATTGTAAATAGACTCTGGGTCAATCTGTAACATCATTTTAGGGGTCAATGAGTCCACTGACGTCTTATAGCAAGCAGATATTACACAGAGAATCAATGCTCCTAAAACAAGAAACCCCAAAAAGCCAAACAATGATGCTAACATGCCTTGCAGGGACCTAGACAATGAATTCCAGAAAGAAGAAACAGAATAAAAAAAATCAGAAAAAGAACTTACATAACTACTACTTGAAAAAAAGTACGATTTCTAACCTTATCTAGTAGGCCTTTCACTACTTTTCCTTCATCATCAAGCAGAGTACAACAATGATCAAAGATTAATCCACATACGCCATGGAATGTCTGTGGTGTTAACTCTTTCTTAGGGCTTTTAGTAATATGATGTTATTAAGTACCCTGACCGTGTACACAGCCCTGTACAGACAAGCTTCCTTTAAATAATGCTTCTGTATAAGTCTCCGGTGTGACCTCATTTGGAGTATTTTGTGCAATTATGGAGACCGCACCTTCAAAAAGATATAAGCAGGTTTGAGTCGGTGCAGAGGGTGGCTACTAAAATGGTTAGAGGTCTTAGTTATGAAGTATTTCAGGACAGACTTAAAGATCTAAATATGTATACTTTGGAGGAAAGGCAGGATAGGGTCGATATGAAAGGCAGGATAGGGACGATATGATAGAGACCTTTAAATACCTCTGTGACATAAATGCACAGGAGAGTCTCTTTCTATTGAAGGCAAGCTCTGCTACTAGGGGAATAGGATGAGAGTGAAAGGGGATAGATCCAGGAGTAATATGGGGAAATATTTCTTTTTGGAAAGAGTGGTAGATGCGTGGAATAGTCTCCCAGTGGAAGTAATGGACACAAGAATAGTATGCAAATTCAAAAAAGCATGGGACAGACATAGAGGATCTCTAAAGATAAAAAGGGGACTATTGTAGTTGATATTGAAGGGCAGACTAGATAGGCCATGTGATCTTTTTCTGACGTCATGTTTCTATGTCCCTATTATCTTCACAACAGGTAAGGTGCTTGCCTGGTCGACACAACAGTCTAACATCTCTCAGAGTCAGCATTTCCTGCAGCCTCACCATCATCTGACCTTCACAATGGATGCCTCCATGGTGTGCTGGGGCACCCACTTACTCCACCTCCAAACTCAAGGCCTCTGGACACTGGAGGAACACTACCACTGCATCAACCTCCTGGACCTCCATTATCTACACCACCTAACTGGGGGCCTACACAGCTGGCTACCTCTAGTGCCGGACCTTATCACTCAAGATGGGGGCCAAATCCTGCACCCCAGATTGACAATGTTTGCCCTCATAGTCTGGAAGTTCAGATGCTGACCCTCTCCTCCCTACACCTCACCACCAAAATGCAATACATCCTCATTGCAGTCAGGCAGCAGTCCACGAGGAAGCCTTATGGCCACAAATGGAAGCGTTTTAACTCCTGGTGAATCTCAATGGGATTGGATCCCTTTTCCTTCCATGTCCCACAGGTCCTCCAGTACTTTACCATCCTTGTTGATGCAGGCCTCGGGATGACGTCTGTCTGTGTCCACCTGTCTGCTATTGCAGCCTACCATGACCATCATAGCAATGCATCTGTCTCTACACATCCATTTATATCCTGCTTCAAGAAGGGCCTTGCCAACCTGAGGCCCTTTATCCAGCAACCTGTTTCACTCTGGGACCTCAATGTCGTACAACAGCTCACATAGGCCCCTTTTGAACCTATGATCTCTGCTCTGCTGAAATATGCCATCTGGAAAACCCTCTTCCTCATCGCCATCACTTCAGCCAAAAGCATCAGCGAGTTGCTGGCACTAGTCACCTACCCCCCATACTATTAGTTCTACCAAGACCGCGCCATCCTCAGAGCACACCCCAAGTTTGTCCCGAAGGTGGCTATGGCCTTCTACTTGAACCAGACCATTGAACTGCCTACCTTCTACCCTGAGCCTCACTCTTCCCCTGAAAAGCAGCACCTCCACACCCTGGACTATGTGCATACCCTCCGCAACTACCTCCTGAGAATGGAGCAACTGCGACAAGGGGCTCAGCTCTCTGTATCCTTTGACCCCAACAGACTAAGATGGCTGGTCAGTAAGAGGACCTTAATACAGTGAATATCTGCCTACATAGTGTTCTGGTACACCCAGGCTGGCACACAGCCTGTGAGCAATGCTTAGGCCCACTAGCTTCAAGCCATAGCCACCACTCTCGCGAACCTCAACTCAGTACCAGCAAAAGACATCTGTAAACCTGCGACCTGATCCTCCATACACATGTTTAAAAGACATTGCTGCCTGGACCAGTACATGCTTGCAGACAGCTCCTTTGGTTGACCCATTCTGACCATGGCCACTCCGCCCTAAGGGACACCACCGTACCTTGGACTGGACTTCAGCCCTACTGTAGATATTACTATGGGGTGTGGCTGCATCCCTGTTGACAAGGCAACTACTGTACCCTCTCATCCCATAACAATGTGTCTGACCCTTATGTTCTAACTTGTTGTAGACATTCTAACCTGTTATTGACTTGAAAGACTTGTCATACTCATGCCACTCTTTTGCAGTGTTGCATTGAATTAGCTCAATACTATATCAATAAAACAAAGCTACAAATAACACCTCTACATATTACTCAACCACAAATTCAAACACAAACAAAGCAAGCTACATTTGATAACTGGACCAACTTCAACTTAATATCAAAATCTACTCTCAAAACTACAATAACTAACATTAATACAACAACTTCATACCTTGATCCATGCCCAGTTGATTGGATAAAGAAGACTTTCTCAATACTCTCTTCTTTCATTCTACCCTTAGTGAACCTATCCTTACAAAAAGGCTACTTACCACCATCTCTCAAACACGTTCAAATACGACCTATACTTAAAAATAACACATTAGATAAATTATCCCCAAAATCATACAGACCCATATCAAGTATTCCTTTTATGGCCAAACTTATTGAAAAAATTGTACAAATTCAACTACAAGACTTTATTGACACATTAAACCTCCTTGATGAACATCAATATGGCTTTAGACCCTTCCATGGAGTAGAAACCTTGCTAACGATCCTTTATGACACAATATTAAGAGGTATTGATAATCCTAAACAAGCCTTTATTCTTGTTTTCCTTGACATATCAGCTGCATTTGACAGTGTTAATCACTTAACAATGTTAAACAGACTTCAACAAATTGGAATTACATCTACTGTTTATAATTGGTTCAAATCATATCTATCAAACAGAACTCAAACAGTAAGAATCCACACCCAAATTTCTAACACCTTCAAACAAACTCAGGGTCTCCCGCAGGGTTCTGCATTATCTGCGCTATTATTTAATATTTACTTACAACCAGTTTGTAACATCTTTAAACGTCACAATGTTTATTATCATATCTACGCTGATGATATAATGTTCTACCTCCCATTTGAAATCCCACACCCACCTCTTCAAAAAATAACAGAATGTTTCAATGAACTAACTGAATGGCTCAAAGAACAAAATCTACTTATCAACTTTACTAAAACTGATATATTATTCATCACTAAAAATCAAACATACATACCCCCAAACATGATCACACTAGATACTCATGAAATAAATACAAAAAAAGAAATAAAATATTTAGGTGTGATACTTGACAATAATCTAAATATGGATTCACATATAAAATATCTAACTAAAAAAATACATTACAAACTCAAAACACTAAAACAATTAAGACCATTGATTCATCTACAAGACTTTATTAATATAATTCATGCTATCATCACCCCACATTTTGATTTTGCAAACACAATACTTAATGGCATTTCAAAACAAAATATTAAAAAGATACAAATAATTCAGAACATAGCTGCCAGGATGATTATGAATATAAGCCCACTTGAACATGTTACACCAATTTTGGCTGAACTTCATTGGCTACCTATTTACTCCCGAATCAAATATAAAATTCTTGTCACTACATTTAAACTTATAAATAATCTTGCACCATCGGCACTCAATACACTGATTAATATAGACATCGATAAACGATCCCAAAGAAGCAGAAACTTAAATACCTTAACAATACCAAAAGATTTCACAAAAGCCAGAAAACAAACAAATAAGAGAGCTTTCTCACACTCTGCTCCAATTCTTTGGAACAATCTACCTGACAACATTCGCCTGCTATCTGATATAAAGGAATTTAGAAAAAAATTAAAAACTCACTTATTCATATTACACTACAATACACCCTCAGAACAGAATACTCAAATAGATACAGGCTAACATTTATACATTATTATTACATACTCTATTTTCAAAATAAATATCACTAATACACTATTAACCATACCACACTCTCATTCACATGATGATTATAGATTTAAACTAACAATGTATATATGTTCTAATATGTTATACCTTTAATGTTACAACATTCCTTGTAAATTATAATTATCTGTTCTATGTAAACTGACTTGGTATATTACATACCAATTAACCTACTGTTCCATGTAAACCGCACTTGATACTAGGGAAAGAGCGGTATATAAATAACTGTTAAATAAATAAATAAATAAATACCACTGTTGCATAGTTGTTGCATTGTTGCAACACTACAACCACTATTGCTGCATAGTGATTGTAGTGTTCCCTTCATGCTATTGTGACATTGTTGCAATTTCAATTCTAATGTCTTGCCAGTTCCTGGCAACCTGCTCTTTTTTTTTTTATTTAATATCTTTAATACATTTCACAGCATTTACACAATATCATAGCAACGATCCATTCCTAACATAATACAAAAAACTTTATAAAACATAAACTCTGAAACATTCATAACTGGCTGAAACCAATCCAATCCAACTACTCTCTTTTACGCTTCACACATAATGCACTGCTTTAGCAATAAGTCTACAGCCATCGCCAAGTGTTGAGCAAACGCCTATCTATAGACCTATTTGCATTGTTCTAGCTTTACCCCCGATGCCAAACTGCCCAAGTTTAGTTCCATGTATTTACTCAGGGCCTCCCATTTCTTGATCAGTTTGACTGCAGTAGGATCTTTTATCACATACAATTCCTCATATGTCTTATGCTGACACAGTAAATTCCACCAACATTCACTATGTACTTTTTCTAAATTTTTCCAATGAGTCAAAATTACCTTAATAGCCAAACTGATCATTAAATCCAATAGCTGGCTCTCTCGTTTCCCCAACAGGAGACCTTCTATCATAGATTTATATACTACTATTTGATAAGAGATGGGAACTTGTATATTTAAAATTTTCGATATCCGCTGCCAAACACACTCCCAATATTTCTGTAAGTGTCTACAATAGTAAATCATGTGCGATAACGTTCCAATCTCTGAGCTGCAGGACCAACACCGATTTCCCACTTGCGACGCTCATTTCACAATTCTCGAAGGGGTCATATGTGCTCGATGCGCAAAAAAGTACATCGACTGTGTCAAGGATGCCGCTCTCATTATCCGTGTCAACCTGCTCTTTTGATGATTGGATTCATGTGTTAATAAACGCCATCTTTGTACCTTTCCTCAGTTGGTGGTCCCCTTTTTCCTACCACAGTGAACACGCAGCCCCCAGCCACATCTACAGAGTTACCTGGTGTGACTGATGCATCCTGCTTATCCATGGAGAAAGCAGGGTTACTTATTTGTAATGGGAGTTCTCCATGGACAGTAGGATAATTCAGCCACACATTCCCACCTTCCTTCCCTTGGACAAAGGTGACACGTATCCTCGATAGCCTTTGGTCCATGTTGAGTTCCACAACCTCACCTCAGCCACTACTAGGAATAGACTGAGGTGGGTAGGGGTAGAATCTAAGGAGGGGAACCCTGGCACATGCTCAGAAAGGCTTGCCTTTCTTTGCTCTAGGAGAGCACTTCTGTCTGTGGCGCCATCAGAAGGATGACACCTGGTGTGGCTGTCCACAGAGAACCCTTGTTATAGGTAAGTAACCCCACTTTCTCTTTGTTATTTACTGTAGATTCCTCTTAGGCTCAGAGAGTACAATCCTCTCTAGTTGTTGCAAAAATAAAAAAAGCTTTCACAGCTCTCAGCCCCTTACAACCCTTCCTCCCTCTCCTAACACACAATCATGGAACAAAAGCAGCCCCAGTGTGGCACACAGCAGGGTGAGGATAAAACCTGGGATTTCTTTCCTAGTCCAGAGCTTTGCCTAAGTTGCCCACCCCACCTCCTCTCCCCCCGCCAGTAGCAGCCTCTGTAGTGCACTGGGGGGGGGGGGGGGGGGACATAAGACAGCCAAGTAGCAGGAAATTTCTTGGGGCTTTTCCAGCCCAAACATTTTCTCCCAGGCACCTCTTTCATATTAAAAAAAAGGAAAAAGAAAGTCCATCCCCCTCAACCATGCACACTGCAGGTATTCCTGAGACAGGGGATCTCCCAATAGTTCCCTTAGCATCTAGCAGAGTGTCAGAGGTGCAAATGTGTATAGATAGGGTTTTGGATCCACTTTTGGATTCTGATTCACTTAGGGGTATGTTTACTAAACCGCACTAAAGAAGCAAGTGTGCCATTACCGCACGCTAACAGGGCCCATGTGCCGTTAGCATGTGCTAATAGTGCATGCTAATGGTACCAGCATCGTAAAGCACCCAGTGGGTGGACAGTAGGCAGAGAGTGGGGGGTCAATGGGCAGGGAGTGGGCGGGAACAAGGCTTGCTCCCTTAACGACAACACCTTAATGGCAGGAACCCTAACACATATCAAAACCTCGTGAAAGGGTGTATTTTGAGGAGAGAGAGCCTATTTTAATGTCTGCAATGTGATACACTGACAGGGAAACCCAAGTGAGTGATAGTAGTGCTCCATTAACAGCAACACCAAAACAAACTAACATAAACCCTATACAAAAATGTCCATACAAAAATAGAGTGTGATGTGTAACAGCAATTGAGCTAGCACCATAAATAATGTCGGAAGAATCGCCATGAGGTTTAAATCACCTCTTGAAGCTTAACTTCCATTTTGCTCAAACTATTTAAATTGAGCTCACTATGGAGCAAAATAGGTAAAAACACCATAAAAAGTGCCCCCTATGTAAAACCAAAATATGTGAATGAAGCCAACGTAGTTAAATATGGCTCCCAACTTATCATGAAAACATACTCATGAAAAGAACTGGAAGAAAATTCAAAGCAGAGGATGAAAAACGCGGGTAAGACTTATCTTAAATTGTTGAAAGAATGTCCTCCATATCCGCTATATATTTTTTCAATTCTTTGACAGAATCTCTCCCAAATATCAGGAAGCATTTGCAGTTATATTTGGCAATGCGCTAGCGTTTTGGAGCAGTTGTCAGATCGAGTTCTTTTTCTTGCAGTTGCGTTGAGCGTTGAAACAGGGCTAAATAATTTTGTTGCCCGAAACGCAGTGCTGTGTCTTGCTTATAACTGCAAATGCTTCCTGATATTTGGGAGAGATTCTGTCAAAGAATTGAAAAAATATATAGCGGATATGGAGGACATTCTTTCAACAATTTAAGATAAGTCTTACCCGCGTTTTTCATCCTCTGCTTTGAATTTTCTTCCAGTTCTTTTCATGAGTATGTTTTCATGATAAGTTAGGAGCCATATTTAACTACGTTGGCTTCATTCACATATTTTGGTTTTACATAGGGGGCACTTTTTATGGTGTTTTTACCTATTTTGCTCCATAGTGAGCTCAATTTAAATAGTTTGAGCAAAATGGAAGTTAAGCTTCAAGAGGTGATTTAAACCTCATGGCGATTCTTCCGACATTATTTATGGTGCTAGCTCAATTGCTGTTACACATCACACTCTATTTTTGTATGGCCATTAACAGCAACAGCATAGTGTCCAAGTATGAAAGGGCACTATGTTGATAGTGCAAATGGGGCAAAGGAGGGTGCACTTGGGTCATGCAGTGGGGGCCACTTGTGCACAGTGTGGACCAGGCAGTTGCCTAGGTGACACATAAGAACATAGGTCTTAAAAATATGCCAGACTGTGTCAGACCAAGGTCCATCATGCCCTGTATCCTGTTTCCAACAGTGGCCAATCCAGGTCACAAGTACCTAGCAGTTTCCCCAAAAGACACATGGGATCCACAGTGCATGTATTGGGCAAGCAGGGGATATTCTAGGCCCCTCATTAGTAATGGTTTATGGACCGCTCCCCAGGAACCTGTCCAAACATTCCTGAAACCCAACTATACTAACAGCCTTTATGACATCCTCAGGAAATGAATTCCAGAGTTTGAATATGTGTTGGCTGAGAAACCATTCACTCCCAGTAGTCCTCAATGGCTTACACTGTAGTCGCATTGCATATCCCCTAGTCCTACCACATTTTGATGGCATAAACAATTATCTACATTTACCCAATCCACTCCAGGCAATATCTTATACACCTCTAACATAACACCCCTCAGCCGTTTCTACCCCAGGTTGAGGAGACATAACATTGGCAGGCAGTGATGGGGTCCCTGAAGAGGCAAATGGTTGTGGGGGAGATGTGTGGCCATCCATGTATGCCTTTGCCCCCCCCCCCCCGGACCCTGCACCCTAGGCACCTGCCAAACCGCATGTTGGCTGGCCTGGGACTGCACAACATAAACACTGACAGCACATGGGTATGTCAGCATGGTGTGGGGGGTGTTGGTGAAGTGGGCAGTGGCACCAACCTGCAGCAGACCAAAGCCATGCCCTGATCCAGTGCGCTGTGTACAGTGCAATGTGTGCCAAGGTCTGTCTGATGGGAAGCATGTCATCTTCAGGGACTGCTGCAACTAAGTTGCAGAACTGTGGTGCACTACACACAGTTGGTGTGTATGTGAGTAGAGAGTCACAGGTTTTGGGTCCCTGCTGTGGATTAGGCAGTGTATGTCCTTGAGGCTAAATTTTTAACCCACAATGCAAGTACAACAACATGTGCAACCCCCAATGAATTGACTAAAAAAGGTACAAACACCCACACAGACTGGCTCCACTATCCTTAGCTGGCTAGAGAGTCAGGCTGATAGCACCAGCACACTGAGCCATCGTTAACATCAGAGCGCACTACTAGCTCCTGTACAATGATCACACCTTAATAATGCCTGAGCTGAGATTGGGACCAGACTGGCAGGCAGGAATGCCAACATCCCCATTTTTGTACAGTGCATCGATATGAGTGTGTTTGTATGTCTATCCATTGTTTTGTGGCTTTCTACACCTCACTGAGCCTCGCAGTGCCAAGCTGTTTCAGCGTTAGCCTGCAAATGTGCATGATGAGGAGCAAAGTATTATGGGTATGGCCTAAAACAGGGCAGATTGGCCAGGATGTGTCTACATCGGGAGTAGGGCAATGGCTGGGACATCGTAGTGCCAGACTACCACATGCATGGACTGGATGACCACAGCACATCATGCTGGGAGGGCACTCTCACTCTGACTGAGCAGTGACCATGGCACGGCAATGTATCCACATAGTGCTACATAGGGTCTAGTTCTAATGCTATAAGTGTATTTCCTGTTCTGGGGGCCTGATCACTGAACCAACTGGTGGGTGTCCATAGTTGCTCTGTGTATTACAATATATACTGACCAGTGGCCCATCTGCAGTTGGTATGTGCATGGTCAGACAAGGTAGTGGTGGGCAGCAGATTCAGTCTGGCTATGTCTGCTGTGGGTGCATGTTTAACCTAGGTGGTTGGGACAGGACCCTAAAAAACAACCCCATGCGAGTTGGTAAACATTGTAACACTGGGTATTGACATGCACTGCTCTAGGTGGGTCCTTGTCAGGCAGGGGCATAGCACAGGGCCAGATGTGACTAGCATACTATACTGCAGACAATGCCCATCACACACTGACAGTGATGGAGGATCTGTAGAATGAGTAGCAGAGACCATTTCAAGCACTGCAGGTCCTGGGGACCTGGTGCTGGGCGCACATCCTCACCCTCAAGGTGACCGCAGAAACTGCTCAGTAGCACGGTTTGTAGCTGCTCTATGCTTGTATCACACACTGTCAGTATATCTTACTGAGCTGAGGTGATGGATATGTGCATTCTCCATTTGGGGATCAGCTGTAGACAGCTGTTTGGCATGTGCACTGCATCATGGGTACTGGTGGAGGCTACCCTATGACAGCACACATAGCACATATTGCAGGCAGTGACCTGCAGTCTCTTTGCATTCAGCCATTGCTATATATCGAGGTGTAGTCTACTGGTTAGTGTAATGTTGCCATACGTGGGAGATAGTGGTTTGATTCCTACCTGTTCTTTTTGCTTGTATGCTACTCAGATCATTTTCATGCCTGTAACAGTCAAGGCTCTGCACATTGGTGCTTCCAGCCCATAACACTCTCTCCACAGCCATCATCCATCCTTTGGCCCATCTATCTGCCTTTGTCGGCTGTGTACGGACATGTTTACTTATGAAGGCTACCACTCCATAACCTACACTGGTACTCTTTTCTGCATTTCAGCTCTTCGTGTTCACCTCTCCTGTGCCTGATCAGCACATCACCACTCCTATATCCTTCTGTTGCTGCAAACATCCTGCCAATTCTGCCTCCGCTGGGGGACAGGCCTTCCCCATCCTATGCCTCACACTGACATTGCAGCACTTTATGTTAGCACCACCCTGTGCATCGGTACATCTGCCTCCCATATGCTCGTCCTCTTTACTGATATGGCAGGTCCATCAACTCCCACCTGTCCTTCCTTCCATCACATTTACATTGACATTCCTTGGTTCTCTGTCCAGTGTTTGGCTTACAGCTGTGGTCCTGCTTTAAGATGCATGCTTTCCACCTTAGGGAACCTTGTCTTTCCTTAGGATGCCTTATCTCCTGTTAATTTATTTAAATATTTAACCACTTTTCTATACTGTCTTATCCTTCAAGGAAAGTGGTTTATATTATCTAATTACTACAAACAGGTACTGGATATATTGCCTTGTCCCCAAAAGGGCTCACAATCTATGTGTACCTGAGGCAAGAGAAAGCTAAGTGGCTTGCCTGAGGCCACAAGAAGTGCCTATAGGGCTAGAAACCCTAAGTCCCTCTGGGCTGAGTTTGCTGTCCCCAGGTGGAACTTGAACCCCTGATGTGCCAGCCTGAGGTACCATGTCCTAACCACTAGGACATTCCTCTCCTCTATTGCTGCTTTGGATACCTTGTCTCTCTTAGGCTCTCTTGTCACTTTACTGCACTTGGTCCTGTTAGTTCACGTTAAATGGCCCAAGGCACCCTAATGCCAGCACACCCCCTACCTGCCCACTGCCTTATATGGCTTCAGGCACCTTAATGCTGATCATACCACTGGTGATTTTACCACAGTTTAGTAAACATACTCCTTAGTCTCCTATGTGTTTCCTTACCACTCCCTTGGATATATTTTATTTATTTATATTCTCTTATATACCGCACTATTCTGCATCAGTGCGGTTTACATTGAACAAACTGAAATTACATTGAACAGGGCATTATAACTTGGAGATAACTATTTTACAGGGAACATGGGCTATGGAGGGTTAAGTGGCTTGCCCAAGACCACAAGGAGCACCTGTGGGACTAGAAACCCCAGTCCTTCCGGCCCAAGGTTGCTGTCCTCTAGTGGGATTTGAACCCCTGACCTTCTGGCCTGAAGTACCTTGCCCCAACCACTAGGCCACTCCTCCACTCATATCCTTGTCCTTAGCTGTTGTGTTGTTTGTCTTGACTAGATTGTAAACTCTGATAAGCAGGGACCATCTTTTACATGTGACTGTACAGCGCTGTGTATGCCTTGTAGCATTATACAAAATGTAAGTAGTAGCAGGTTTGGTACCATGGTGTAGGTGAAACTAGCAAGATTATGAACCACTGGACTAGTATCTTACATGCTGTGAAGAGGCTGCAAAGATTAGAAAACAGTTTATTTTAATTTTGGCCTGGAGGGTAACCTGCATGGAGCAGCAGTTACAACCACTCTATTTATTTAGCTGCATTTATATCCTGCTTTTCACTGGGTCAAAGCGGTTGGGGGATACATTTAACACGAGGGGATATGAGACATATACACTAATACTTACAGGGAACATGGGCAATGGAGGGTTAAGTGGCTTGCCCAAGACCACAAGGAGCACCTGTGGGACTAGAAACCCCAGTCCTTCCAGCCCAAGGTTGCTGTCCTCTAGTGGGATTTGAACCACCAACCTTCTGGCCTGTGGTACCTTGCCCCAACCACTAGGCCACTCCTCCACTCTAGCCATTTTACTGGAGGAGGGCAAGGCAGTGGGGGAAAAGGGGAGGGCTTAGTGGGAGAAGGAAGACAGTTCTTTGCATGAGGGAAGGAAAGGAAGAGACAGAGACAGAGTATTGGGGGGAAAGAGATGTCAGAGAGAAAGAGAGAAAAGGACAAGAAGAGAAAGTATCTGGGCCAGCTTGTGGCAGAGAAAACGTGTATGCTAGGGCTACCACAAATATCTTATGGCTCTCAGAATCTATTGTTTAGGTTTGAATGGCCTGCTCTTTGCTATCTCCCCTCCCCCTTGAGAAGCTGCTGCTCTAGGTGACCGGCTAGTTTTCCTGAGGGTTGCACAGGCCCTGGTGAGAGCGTCTGAATGCTGGGTGGCCTGTGAGGATTGAAGGGCTATGACTAAGATAATGACAGAGTTGAAGACTCGTGCTGATAAGACAGTGGGCATATTATCAGTCAGATATACAAGATAGCACCAAGCACATGGAAACTTACATAGCTGAGTTTTGTGTTTGTGGGGGCTCTGAAGTTGATGGAGTCACCTGTAGAAACATAGAAGCATAGAAAAATAATGACAGAAAAAAACCACATGGCCTATCTAGTCTATCCTTCAATATCAACCACTACAACAGTCTCCTTTTTTCCTTTAGAGATCCTCTGTGTTTGTCCCATGCATTTTTGAATTCAGATACTGTCCTCATCTCCACCACCTCCACTGGGAGACTATTCCAAGGATCCACCACTCTTTCCGTAAAAAAATATTTCCGTATATCACTCCTGAATTTATCCAGTTTCACCCTCATCCCATGTCCGTTCATAGCAGAACTTGCTTTCAATCGAAAGAGGCTCTCCCCCTGTGCATTTATGCCACGGAGGTATTTAAATGTCTCAATCATATCATCTCTATTCTGCCTTTCCTCTAAGGTGTACATATTAAGATCCTTAAATCTGTCCTCATATGCTTTATAATGAAGACCACTAACATTTTAGTATATCCTTTTTAAGGTGCCCGGTCTCCAGAACTGCACACAATACTCCAAATGAGGTTGCACCAAAGACTTATAAAGAGGCACTATCAACTTCTTTTTTCTGTTAGCCATTCCTCTCCGTATGCACCCAAGCATCCTTCTAGCTTTTGCTGTTGCCTGTTCTACCTGTTTAGCTACTTTAAGATCATCAGACACAACCACACTGAGGTCCCGCTCTTCTTTAGTGGACAAAAGTACTTCACCCCCTATACTATATTGCTCCCTTGGATTCCTGCGGCCCAAATGCATGACATTGCATTTTTTAACATTAAATCCCAGCTGCCAAATTCTAGACCATTCTTCAAGCTTAGCTAGATCCTTCCTCGTATTATCTTTTCCTTCCTGGGTGTCTACTGTATTGCAGATTTTGGTATCATCTACAAAGAGGCAAACCTTACCCGACAGCCCTTTCGCTAAATCACTAACAAAGATGTTAAAAAGAATCGGACCAAGGACAGATTAAAGTTTTGCAGGAAACAAAATCTGCTGTAGAATCTATATGGATTGAAATTCCATGTAAAAGGGGGAAGGCGATGGCAGTGGGGGTGTATTATCGACCGCCTGGCCAGAATGACCAAATGGATGATGAAATGTTCAAAGAAATCAAGGAAGCTAACAAAAGTTACAGCGCAGTAATAATAATGGGTGATTTCAACTACCCCGGTATTGACTGGATCAGTGTCACGTCAGGACATGCTAGGGAGATAAAGTTCCTAGATTAAATAAATGACTGCTTCTTGGAGGAGCTGGTTCATGAACCGACCAGAGGGGAAGCCATATTAGACTTTGTCCTTAGTGGAACACCATATCTAGTGCAAGAGATAAGGTTGTTGGGGTCACTTGGTAATAGTGATCATAGCATGATTGCCTTTGATTTAATTAGAGGAGGAGGGATAGTAAGGAAATCCAGAGTACTACCTTTTAACTTTCGAAAGGGAGACTATGATAAAAGGAGGAAAACAGTTAAGGAAAAACTAAAAGGAGCAGTTGCAAAGGTTAAAGACGTACATCAGGCTTGGCTGTTGTTGAAAAATACTATCTTGGAAGCCCAGACCAGCTGTATTCCACGCTTTAAGAAAAGTGGAAGGAAGTCCAAAAAACTGCCAGCATGGTTTAAAGGTGAGGTCAGAGAGGCTGTTGTTGCCAAAAATGGCTCTTTTTTCCATTTCCTGAAAGATGCTAACGACGAAACCTGGAAACAGCACAAGCACTGGCAAGTCAAATGCAAGGCATTGGTAAGGCAGGCAAAGGAAGAATTTGAGAAGAAGCTTGCTGCAGAAGCAAAAACGCGAAGTAAAGACCTTTTCAAGTACATTCGTAGCAAAAAACCTGTGAGAGAGTCAGTTGGTCCATTAGATGATAAAGGGGTTAAAGGAGCACTAAGAGGCGACAAGGCGATAGCGGAGAGACTGAATGAATTCTTTGCTTCGGTCTTTACTGAGGAAGATGTAGGGATGTTACCCATGACTGAAGTGGTATTTAAGGTGCGGAAGAATTGAAGGAAATATCGATACATCGGGAAGATGTATTACAACTATTAGATAAACTGAAGAGTCGCAAATCACCTGGGCCGGATGGTATACATCCAAGGGTGTTGAAAGAACTGAAATATGAGATTGCAGACCTGCTATTAGTAATCTGTGAACTATCATTAAAATCATCTCTAATACCTGAAGATTGGAGGATCGCCAATGTAACACCAATTTTTAAAAAGGGTTCCAGGGATGATCCGGGAAACTACAGACCTGTGAGCCTGACGTAAGTACCGGGAAAAATGGTAGAAACCATCATAAAGATAACATTACTCAGCATGTAGATAGTCATGACCTAATGGGAGACAGCCAACATGGCTTTAGACAAGGAAGATCTTGTCTTACTAATCTGTTATGTTTTTTTGAAGGAGTGAATAATCAGGTGGACAAAGGTGAGTCGGTTGATATTGTGTATCTGGACTTTCAGAAAGCCTTTGAGAAGGTCCCTCATGAGAGACGTTTGGCAAAACTAAAGAGTCATGGGATAGGAGGCAGTGTACTATTGTGGATCAGGAACTGGTTAAAAGAAAAAAAGCAGAGGGTAGGGCTAAATGGCCAATTTTCCCAATGGAGAAAGGTGAATAGTGGTGTACCCCAGGGATCTGTGCTGGTTCCGCTGCTTTTTGACATATTCATAAATGACCTGGAAAGTGGAATAAAGAGTGAGGTTATCAAATTTGCAGATGACACAAAACTATTTAAAGGATCTTGATAAATTGGAAGACTGGGCATCAAAATGGCAGATGAAATTTAATGTGGACAAGTGCAAGGTTATGCACCTAGGGAAGAACCACCCATACTATGGTTACACGATGCAAGGTTCCACATTGGGAACTACCACCCAGGAAAAAGATTTAGGCGTCATTGTGGATACCATGTTAAAACCCTAGGCCCAGTGTGCAGCAGCGGCCAAGAGAGCAAATAGAATGCTAGGTATGATAAGGAAAGGAATGGAAAATAAAACAAAAGGTATTATAATGCCTCTATATCGTTCCATGGTGAGACCGCACCTTGAATATTGTGTGCAATTCTGGTCGCCGTATCTTAAAAAGGATATAGCGATTTTAGAAAAGGTTCAGAGACGAGCCACCAAAATGGTAAAGGGGATGGAAGGATATTCCTATGAAGAAAGGCTAAAAAGGTTAGGGCTCTTTAACCTGGAAAAGAGATGGCTGAGGGGAGATATGATAGAAGTCTATAAATTAATGAATGGAGTGGAACGGGTAAACGTAGATCGATTATTTACCTTTTCAGAATATAGAAAGACTAGGGGACATGCAATGAAACTACAGGGTAAACTATTTAAGACTAATGAAAGAAAATATTTTTTCACTCAACGTGTAATCAAACTCTGGAATTTGTTACCGGAGGATGTAGTAAAGGCTGCTAGTGTAGCTGGGTTTAAAAAAGGTTTGGACAAGTTCCTGGAGGAAAGGTCCATAAACCATTATTAAGAAGGGACCCAGGATATCAATGCTTGAACCAATACAAGCATTGTGGAACCTGTGTCCCTTGGGGAAACTGCTAGGTACATATGACCTAGATTGGCCACTGTTGGAAACAGAATACTGGGCTTGATGGACCTTGGTCTGACCCAGTATGGCATATCTTATGTTCTTATGTTCTTAGATCCCTGGGGCACACCACTGGTAATTTCCTTCTCCTCCATTTACCTGTACCCTTTGTCGCCTCCCACTCAACCAGTTTCTAACCCAAGCAGTAACTTTAGGGTCCATCCCTAGGGTGTTCAGTTGGTTTATAAGTCACATGTGAGGAACAATGTCAAAGGCTTTACTAAAATCTAAATACACCACATCTAGGGCTCTCCCTTGGTCCAACACCCTAGTCACCCAATCAAAGAAATCAATCAGATTTGTCTAACAAGACCTGCCTCTGGCGAATCCATGCTGTCTCGGATCCTGTAATCTGCTGGACTCCAGAAACCTCACTATTTTCTCTTTCAGCAGTGTTTCCAATATTTTACTCACCACCGAAGTTAAACTAACAGGTCCATAGTTTTCAACCACATCCTTACTTCCACTTTTGTGTAAAGGGACCACATGAGCCTCTCTCCAGTCCTTTGGCACCACTTCTGACTCCAACGAGGCATTGAAAAGGTCAGTCAGTGGAACTGCTAGAACGTCCCCAAGTTCCCTCAGTATTCTAGGGTATATCCCATCTGATCCCATCACTTTGTCTACTTTAAGTTTAGCTAGCTTCTCATGAACACAGTTTTCTGAAAATTCTTCATGATGCCCCTCGCTTCTGTTCCTGTTTGTGGGTGTTTTCTAAGGTCCTATTCCTGATTCTTCATCTGTGAACACAGAACAGAAATATTTGTTAAGTAATTCTGCTTTATCCTCATCAGCTTCTACATATTCTTCCCCTTCACCCTTGAGTTTGACAATACCACTTTTGCCCTTCCTCTTCTCACTAACATATCTGAAAAAATGTTTTATCCCCCCATTTTATTGCATTGGCTATTTCCTCCTCTTTTTGTAGGCTGTTGGTGGGGATAGTGGAATATAGATTGTTTACAAGATTTGCAGTTTTGTGTTCTTAATGCTGCCTGTCTGAAATTTAAAATATTTTGTCAGTTCAGATTCAAGGAAATCTAAAAGTTTAAATTTTGCTTTGTAGCTGGATAGCTTCATTGCTGCTGATTTTTGAGGCTTTTCCAGCTCCCCAAGATCCAGTCCAGCCCAACCTGGACATATGATCTTGAATTCACAGCTACCAGGATTTTGTTTCTCATTTTATAATCTTCCCTCTTCATCATTAACACTGATTAAATTATAATACTGACTAAATAAATCCAGTATGCTAATATTTATGCAAGAGAGGCACCATGGTTATGCAAATGAGGCCCCGCAATTGTTTCTGCAAAAGGACCTATATACCCTCAGTCCACCCCTGCCCAGGATTCAGGAATTCTGATTTACCAATATTTGGAATGTGTCCTAAAAGACCAGGCCCTGAAGTCTGTGCATCCGTGAGATGGGAGGATTTCATGGGAGAGGGAGGGAGGAAGGTTGGGAGGAGTTCTGTTGGTTCTCTAGATGTTTGAATGGACTAGGTGAGTGTAGGTATGATTGTTCTCTTTCTTGCTTTTTGGTTTTGGGGGAATAGGAAGGTGGGGGTGGAAGGGATGAATTCAAAACATGTAAAAACGTCTGTACTCGTTCATTTAGCTGGTGTGCATGAGTGTCCCCGCACATTAGCACCTTATACGTAACTATGTTTGTTTCAATAAACAGAGTTTAACTAATAAAATCACCTCAGTTTGAGAGTGATTCTATAATATTGTGCACCAGCTAAGCACGTTGCTGCATGCATATTGGGGGTCTTTTCTACAAAGTAAAGCAAGCACAGGGTATATGGATGCGCCTTAAACTAGGCTCCATGGTTATGCCTGCTCTAGAGCAAGCATAACTGCTCAAACTTAGATTGGCATAGTGACACGCATATGTTATAGTATAGTAAGGCCTTGCCTATGCTCCACTCAAGCTCATCATCAAACACTCCTTATTCTTTTCCTGCTTCTCTCTTCCATCAACTCATTATCATCATTCCTTTTGCATCTTACCTTACCAAATAAGTCATGTTTCTTAAATCTCTCACTATCTCCATTCCAAGAACATGGATAAAGAGAACCTCTTCTATAGTCAGTCTCATCACATTTGAACCCTAACTGGCACTTACGCATACTCTTACAGAATAGTGACCATCTTAAGCTCTTGCCTATAAGTGCCCATTCACATGCATAAGTCCTTCAAAATAGGGACTTAAGTGCATTTTGCACATGTTCTTTGCTGTGCACCCCATCATCCTCAATGTACTCATAAGTGGTATAATTTGATACTTTTTGGCATGTTTACTAAATTCTGCCAAGTAAATTTTAAAAGGACATGAAAAAAATGAAATTTGAGTTCCAAGGTCTAAGAATGGAGAGAGAGATATTTCAGAAACATGTCACATTTGGTAAAGGAATGATGATGATGAGTTGATAGAAGCAGTAAAGGTGTAAGGAGTGACTGATGATCTGTCCTCTTCTCTGACTCTTCTAGGGTATACCACCTCACTCTAAGGGGTATGTTTACTAAAACGCGGTAATGTTACCTGTGTTAGATTCTACGGTATTGGTACAGATGCCCATATAAAGGCGTGGGTGGTGCATCGTTACAGCAAGCCGTATCAGCTAACGAGTGTTACAAGACGCCTTAGACTAACGCGCATTACAAGGCACTTTATAAGGCACATTACAAGGCGCCTTGTAAGGTATCTTATAAGGCACCCTGTAAGGTGCCTTGTAAGTAAGGTGCCTTACAAGGTGCCTTGTTGGGCGCCTTGTAAGGTGCCTTATAAGTAAGGTGCCTTGTTAGGTGCCTTATAAGGCACTGCCTTGTTAGGTGCCTTATAAGGTGCCACATAAGGTGCCTTGCAAGGTGCCCCAAAAGGCACTTTGTAAGGCATCCTATAGGGTTCCTTAGGCTAAGCGCCGTATTAGGCACCCCTGGACAAGGCACCTTAGAAGGCACTCTGGGTTACGGAACCATAGGTTAAGGTGGCCTAACAAGGTTATGGTGCCCTAGGTCAGTTTGCCCTAAGGGCTGCAAGGTGCTTCAGGATGACATGCATGACCTGTGAGGCATAGAGACAGCTGTAGCCCTAACACTAGAAAGAGCACTGAGGAAAGGCAATGAACAGGTGAGTGAAGGAGGGAGAGCTGGGAGCTGCTGGACCTGCCATATCTGTGGGCATCCCATGTGGCTGCCAGTACTGTTGACAAACATGGTGGGGGCAACTGTACCACAGCAAAGGGTGTTGGCAATGTAAAGTACTGGAAAGACAGTAGGTGGCAGACGATGGGAATACGTGTCCCCCAGTGGAGGCAGAGATGGCAGGATAGTTACAATGATGGGTGGACAGAGGAGCGGTGGTGCCATGCAGATCTGGCACAAGCAAGGCAAGCACGAAGAGGCACAATGCAGGAAAGGGTAGCAGTGCAGGACATGGGGTGGCAGCCTGTACAGGTAGACAGGACTCTACACAGCTAGCAGACGCAGATAGACGGACCGAAGGAATGTTGGCAACTGTGGCGAGGGTATTATGGGCTGGCAGCACAGCTCTGCAAAAGTATGACTGTTACAGGCATGCAAACTATTTGAGTAGGACAGGCATGAAAGGAGGGAACAATGAGGAATTGAACCCATGAACACTGCTGAGAATGGCTTTGTACTAACCAATAGGTTATACCACCATGGTGTATCTTGCAGCAATGGCTGGGTACAGAAGGACTGCAGGTCATCACACAAACTGTCTTCTCTGAGTGCCAGGATAGGGTAACCTCACCAGTACCCATGATGCAATGCACATGCTGAATAGCTGTCTACAGCTGATCACCAAATTGGGTCTCCACCTCTCCGGTACCTCAGCTTGGAAAGACAAACTGAAAGTGCATGATACTGGCACAGAGTAGCTACAGAGAACCAACCAGGCAGGTACACAAAGACTGGCGACAATTTGATTCAGGTGAAGAATCTTTTTATTGGGCCCCAAAAGATTCTTCACCTGAATCAAATTGTCGCCAGTCTTTGTGTACCTGCCTGGTTGGTTCTCTGTCTAGTGTGCAGGTACCTGTTGCTCTTTTTTGGTACAGAGTAGTTACAGACCATGCCATTGTGCAGGTTCTATGTTCACCCTGAGGGATAGGATGGGTGCCCAGCACTAGGTCCGCAAGTACATGTGGTGCTAGAGATAGGTCCTGCTGTACATCCCCATCACTACCAGTGTGTGACAGGTGTTCATCTGTATTCTGCAGTCATATGTAGCCCTCTGAGACCAGACACCACCCAAATTAGTGTGTACCCAGTGTTAGGGTCTGGCTAATATGGGCACCTGTTATCAGGGCAGAGGAGTTTCTAGACTTGCATAACATTTGTGTAGCAGTGCCTCTACACGCCAAAGTGGTACACACTATATATCCCAAAGAGCCCGCAATCCTTCTTTTTGTAGGTGTGGAACAGGTGCTTGAGCCCTGGTGAAGCAACCTCCATCCTGCTGCTATATGACAGCCCTGCAGGGTTGGTGGGCCAGAGCATTACCTGTGACAGGGGTACTAAAACTAGCACTAATGCTGGGATTAGGTCTGGAAAACCTCAACTGTCTCACACCACAGTCTGCCCTTCACCAGCAGACAGCACCTGCTGCACCCTACAAGGTGTTCTAACCATGCACAGACTAACTGCAGACAGTCTACTAGCCAGTCCATAGTGCATGTTCACAGAGAAACTATGTGCACCAAGCAGGTATCGCAATGATTGGGTCCCAGCACTAGGAACACACAAGTAGCACTGGAAGCAGATAGTACAGAATGCTATGTGGGAACCTAGATATGCCATGGTCACTGCTCGGTCAGAGTGAGGGTGTCCCGTTTTCCCCCCCCCCCCCCAGCATGACATGCTGTGGCCACCCTGTCCATGCAGGTAGTGGTCAGGCACTACATTGTCCCAGTCATTGCCCCACACCCTGTGAAGATGCATCCTGGCCAATCCGCTCTGTCCGGGCCATAACCACAATACCTTGCTCCTCATTATGCACATATTCAGGCTAATTCTGGTAACAGTGGGACATTGTGGGCCCATTGAGGTGTGGGCAGCCACAAAACAATGGATAGACATACACACTCCTATTGCAGCATTGTGCAAAGATAGGGTTGGTTGGCAACCCTGCCTGCCACAGTGCCGACAATGATAAACTGTACAGGAGGTAGCAGTAGCACTCTGGTGATAACTGCAGCTCCATGCTGGGGCCAACAGCCTGACTCTCCATGCAGCTTTGGATTGTGGAGCCTGTGTGAGTGGGTGTTTGTACCCCTGTTCGCCGCTGCTTTGGGCTTTGCACATGTTGCTGTTGTATCTGCATTGTAGGGTAAAATACAGGGACATGCTCTGCAAGATCCACATCTGGGATTTGAACCTGTTACCTTCTGCTTCGTGGACATGCTGGCTGTGTGCATTGCACCTCACTGTTACCACAGATGCATAGCAGTCTCTTGAGCTACCTGCACTTTTCCTCGGCCAGAACTTTTATGTTGCACTGCACACCACGTACTGGTACAGGGCATGGCCTAGGTCTACTGTAGGCAGGTGCCACTGCCCCCTCCAGCACAGGCACATGCCATGCTGACATGAAATGCTGCCATGCTGACATGACCATATGTTGTTGGTGCTGGTAGTGCACAGTCCCAGGCCATCCACTGTGTGGGTAGGCGGTTGCCTAGGGAGAGGGGTCTGGGGTTGGGAGGCAAACATGACCATCCTCACATTCCCCCCATCACCGCCTACCAATATTATGTCCCTTCCGCTTGGGGGAGGGTTGGCTGGGGGGATGTCAGGTCAGTGCCCTGGCAACTGTTAGCTAGGGTGGACCAGGTAGATGTAGGTGGATTGTGTTCTTACCATTGTCAGCTGCTGTCTTGCTGATGTCCGATTTCTAAGTTCCTGTGTGCCACCTAGGCAACTGCCTAGTCCACCCTGTGCCTCAGCTGCCCCCACTACATGTCCTGCCCACAGCCCCCTATGCCCCATTTGCACCATCGCCATAGTGGCCTTTCATACTTGGGCACTATGCTGTTGCTGCAAATGGAGCACTACTATCACTCTTCTTGGGCTCCCTGCCTATGTTGTACATTGCTGATGCTGAAATTGTTTCACCCTCCTGCCAAGGTGCATCTAACGACAGGTTTTCAGTCCCAGTAATGTTCTGCCCTTCATTTCCCCACGTTAGTGTAAAAGGAGCCTCTCCCAGCCCATTCCCCGCCCATTGACCCCTTCTCCCCGCCCTTTCTCCACCCTCTGCGGGACTTACCACGGGCAGTGACGTTAACGCGCGTTAACGTAGCAGCTGCTACGCTACCACAGTTTAGTAAACATACCCCTAAGTATCAAAAGATTTGTTAGATAAGATATGTGTAATATAAAGAAAAATATATATTTATCTAGTGGTCCCACAGAGCTCGGAGGCTTTGGGCTGTGATGGTAGCCAGCTGCACGGAAAATTGGCTCAGGAGCTCGGCAGCCAGCACAGTGTATGCTTAAGAGAAGAAAATGTAGCAGGGCCCATATTTTAAACCACACTCAGGCAATGAATTGAGAAGGGCTGGTTAAGCCATCATGGCCTGTATTGAGAATAGGCCATGGGAGAGGAACTGGGGCTTTTAGTGGCACTTGATAGAAAGCAGAGGGTAGGGCTAAATGGCCAATTTTCCCAATGGAGAAAGGTGAATAGTGGTGTACCCCAGGGATCTGTGCTGGGTCCGCTGCTTTTTGATATATTCATAAATGACCTGGAAAGTGGAATAACGAGTGAGGTTATCAAATTTGCAGATGACACAAAACTATTTTAAGTTGTTAAAACCCAAGAGGATTGTGAAAAATTGCAAGAGGATCTTGATAAATTGGAAGACTGGGCATCAAAATGGCAGATGAAATTTAATGTGGACAAGTGCAAGGTTATGCACCTAGGGAAGAACAACCCAAACTATGGTTACACGATGCAAGGTTCCACATTAGGAACCACCACCCAGGAAAAAGATTTAGGCGTCATTGTGGATACCATGTTAAAACCCTCGGCCCAGTGTGCAGCGGCGGCCAAGAGATCAAATAGAATGCTAGGTATGATAAGGAAAGGAATGGAAAATAAAACAAAAGATATTATAATGCCTCTATATCGTTCCATGGTGAGACCGCACCTTGAATATTGTGTGCAATTCTGGTCGCCGTATCTTAAAAAGGATATAGCGATTTTAGAAAAGGTTCAGAGAAGAGCCACCAAAATGGTAAATGGGATGGAAGGATACTCCTATGAAGAAAGGCTAAAAAGGTTAGGGCTCTTTAACCTGGAAAAGAGACGGCTGAGGGGAGATATGATAGAAGTCTATAAATTAATGAACGGAGTGGAACGGGTAAACGTAAATCGATTGTTTACCTTATCAGAATATAGAAAGACTAGGGGACATGCAATGAAGCTACAGGGTAACTATTTAAGACTAATAAAAGAAAATATTTTTCACTCAACGTGTAATCAAACTCTGGAATTTGTTACCGGAGGATGTAGTAAAGGCTGTTAGTGTAGCTGGGTTTAAAAAAGGTTTGGACAAGTTCCTGGAGGAAAGGTCCATAAACCATTATTAAGAAGTGACCGAAGATATCAATGCTTGACCCAGTACAAGCATTGTGGAACTTGTGTCTCTTGGGGAAACTTCTAGGTACATATGACCTAGATTGGCCACTGTTGGAAACAGAATACTGGGCTTGATGGACCTTGGTCTGACCCAGCATGGCATATCTTATGTTCTTATGTTCTTATAAATATTTTTTTTAAAAAGGATAGTTGTGTTTGCAGCTTTAAGCAGTGGGAGCCAGGAGCTGGGTTATAAGTGGCATTAAGGCAGTCATTGACATGATCAGGACCTGGGCGGAGAGAGCCATGATTGCAGTGCTTACACTGCTGTAATGGGCAAGACCAATGGTGATAAATTTAAAGGAACAACAGCAGATATTTAAAAAAAAAAACTGTGTTGGCATACAGATGGGTCTGAGGAGCTCAAAAGTCATGAGCACAGTTTGAGAAAGACATGGGTAGCCCTCAGTGGATATTGGGGTTATAGAGACTATGGGGTATGTTTACTAAAACCCCGCTAATGTGCGGGCCGCGGTAGTGTGCAGATGCCATATAAGGAGTGGGCGTTTCAGGCTGAAAAAAGCAAAACCAGGATTAAACATGCGCTAATGTGCGCGGCGCCCAAGTGCGCCCCGCACATTAGCGCATGAGAAAGCTGTGCGGGAAGCATAAGTGGCACGCTGATGTACAAGCACAGGAACAGAGCCACAACACAATGGTTAAAACACTGACCAATAGTGCAGGAATCAGGGGTTCAATCCCCCACTGTGCCCAATGAAGAAGGCTGACTGAGGCATTACTTTAGGAGGCAGTTTAATATTGGGCGGCATAAGGCAGCACGCTATTGCTTTAGGAGGCATTATATTTTTTATTTTAATTACTACTACTAGCAAACGCACTCTCAAAGCGTGTTAGCATAAGGTGCCCCATAAGGCACATTTTAAAGTGCACTGTCTGCCAAGGCACCCTAGAATGTTGCTTATAGGGCGCTTTATAGGGAGCCGTATGAGGTACCGCAAGGTCACAGCAATGTTTTTGATGGCAGCACTGTGCAGTTTAAGGAATGAAAAGCATAAGTAGGTGCACTGATATGCAAGGAGGAACAAAGGTGGAGCACAATGGTTAAGACACTGACCAATGATGCAGGAGTCATGGGTTCAATCCCCCACTGTGCCTAATGAAGAAGGCTGGCTGGGGCATTACCCATTATATGTAATATTGCTGTAGGGGGCATTTTATTTTTATTTTCATTAGTGCTGCCAGCAAACACACCCTCATAGTATGGTAACATAAGGTGCTGCATAAGGCGCCTCATAGGGTACCCCAGAGGGCACATTATAAAGTGCACTGTCCGCCACGGCACCCTAAAATGTCCCCTATAGGGCACCCTATAGGTTGCTCCACAGGATAACGTATAGTGCACCTTATTTGGACCGTAACCATAAGGTAACCTATAGGGCGCCCTATAAAGCGCCCTCTGAGGCACCTTATGGGTACAGTACGATGAGGGTGTTTTTGCTGGCAGCAATAATGTATATTAAAAAGAGATAACGCTTTGGCCAACCCTATCAAATAACCCCACTGTGGGTTTGAACCCACAACCTCTGGCTCCACAGACAGTGAAATAACCATTGTGCTACAGCTCTACAGCTGCTTGCAAGCCCCTGGCTGGCTGCAGAGGGAGTGTACGTCACCACAGACAGTCGGCTGTGGTCACCAGGATAGGGTTAGCCCACCCGTACCCATGATGCACTGCACATGCAAATCAGCTGTCCACAGATAAACACAAGATGGGGTATGCACCCCCACAGCACCTCGGCCTGGTAGGGGGTACTGACCGTGTGTTTTACTGGCACAGAGTAGCTACACACCGTCACATTGTGCGGGTACTGTGCTCACCCTGAGGGTGCGGTGAGGCGCCCAACACCAGGTCCACAGCACCTTCCATGGCTGAAAGAGGCCATGCTGGAGGTCCAAAGCAGTGTTAATGTGTGAGATAGGTAGTTTCTGCAGAATCACCTTGGATATATCTGTCTGTCTCAATCAGGTGTAGCCCCTATGGACCTCTAGGAGGATTATGTACCACCACCCTCCTCCTCCAGGGCTGAGGGTGGCAAACAGGGTCTCCCATCAACAGATGCACATTCTACCTCCCTGCAATGGTAGCAGTAGAGGGGACCATCAACCCCAGTCCTGCTGGGGAACAGACACCCTACAGGGCAGTCAATGCAGCTCTGTACACATCCATAACACAATATCAGATAGACATTAGAGCTGGATATGCTAAGCTGCACCCCACCACTATCTGATATTCTCCTGCAGCAAGCCTTTAGCCACTGCACAGCACTCCACCAAGACACATACCAGCTGCAAACAGTCTGCTAACTAGTCCATAGTGCATGTTCCTGGTGGAAATGCATGCACCCAGACCAGGAATGTCAGCATACACCACAAGCAGATAAATCAGTGACTGGGCTCCAAAAGGAAACCCGTAAATATCACATGACAGAAATACTATATAGCACTATGGGGGTGCCTAGCCATGATGTCGTCACTGCACAGTCAGGGTGAGAGTGATCCCCCAGCAGGACATACTGAGGTCAACCTGTCTGTGTAGGTGGTGGCCGGGCACTAAAATGTCCCAGCCAGTGCCCTATGCCCTGTGCAGATGCATCCTGGCCAGACCACCCTGTCTGGGCTATACCCATGGTACCTTGCTCCTCATTATGCACATTGGCAGGCCAATACTGGCAACAGTGCTGGCAGGGTGGGCTGTGGAAGGTGTTTGCAGCCACCACACACTGTATGGACAGATACACACTCCCACACCTATGCCAGCATTGTGCTACTATAGAGGAGTTTAGCAGCCCTTCCCACCACACCAGTCCTGGGCACAGTACAGGTATGGATATGGTACACAATACTGTTGGGGGTCACTACCCAGGGTGGTAAACACTGTCAGAGACCAGACCTGAAGCACACACCGCAGACATCAGAAAGATTGTTATGATGGAGCTCAATGAGCAAACTGTGCTTAACGTAGGACTTGCTATCTGCCAGTAATCATAGGAAACGTTTGATAGGTGTGTACCGTATACCCAGGTGTAGGGTGGCATTGCTAAGGTATGCAAGTGCTAGTATTGGGAGATGCACGCAGGGCCCAATGTCCTGCCTCTCCAGGAGGCAGTAGCCAATGGGGCCTGTGGGTGTGGGTGTGTCTGCCCCTGTTGGCTGCTGCTTTACGGCAGAGGTTCCCAACTCCAGTCCTGGTGTGCCAAACACTGTTCGGGGTTTCATGCTGTCCCTCATGAATATGCATGAGATACATCTGCATACCATGGGGGTGGTGCATAGATATGCAGCATAGGCATCTTTATTAGAGGCAGCACGGAACCTGAATGGTGTGAGGCCCTCCAGGACTGCATTTGGGAGACTCTACTCTAGGTAATGTGCCTGTCTATGGTGTCTGTGCTCGGTGGGGTAAAATATAGGTGTATTAACCATGCGTATGTTCTCTGCAATAAAGGTTTGTCCTTACTATCACGGTTTAGTTGTTGAAAAAATATGTGGACTGGATTGGCAAGAGCCCCAGCTGGGGCTTGAACCTGTGACCTTCTGTCTCCAAACACACTGCTTGTGTGCACTGCACCACCAGGTTGCCACAGAGACAGTGCATTCCCTGATGATACCATGATTGTTTGTCCGGCAGGGCCTGTCTGTTGCAGTGCTTTGCACCCACCTACACAGGGCTAGGCCATGGCCTGCTCTGGGCAGCTGCCACTGCCCCCCTCCACCTCCAGTACCCCTGTGCCACCCTGCTGACATGCCCTTCTGCTGGTGGTGCTGGTGGTACGCAGTCTGAGGCCATCCTTTGTGCGGGTAGGCGGCTGCCTATGGTGGGGGTTCTGGGGTAGGGGTGCCTGCAAATTTGTCCGCACGTCCCCCAATCACCGCCTGCCAATGTTCTGTGCTATCCCCTGTGACACTGTGATAGACACTCTCTTGCCCATGTTGGGCCCTCATCAGTTGCTGTCTGGCTGCTGTTTAGTTTCAGCATTCCTAGGTGCTATCTAGGCATCTGCCTATTCCGCACTGTGCCCCAGCTGCACCACAGCATGTGCCGCCTGCAGCCCTCTGTATCCCCTTTCCCTGCATCTTTCCAATTGCCCATTCCGACCTGCCCGCCCTGCTGTTGTGGAAATGTGCATGCCATAGGTAACCTGTCCAATGGAGAGGGAAACTCTGATCAGTGCTATTTCACTGTGGGATCATTCACCTTGTATGGGGACGGAGCGTAAACCCTTCTAAAATTCATATTTATTTTTTGGGGCTTTTTTGGGTGTGTTTTTTGATGTTCCCCATTACTATCACTATTGCCCAGCTTGATTATAATTTTATTATATTTTGTTTGGGTCATTTTTAATGTTTATTTGCCCTTTTGTTCCGTGCACATGTATCACACTGCTCACGTTTTGTAGGTTTCCCCTGGTTTTGCTGTACATTGCTGACAGAAATGGTTTCTCTTCCCTTTAAATCTTCTCTACCGCGAGGTTTTCACTCACGGTATTTTTTTGCTTGAATTTCAGCCCCGCTCCTGTGCGGGGAGCCTCTCCCCTCCCACTCTCCACCCATTGACCCTGTCTCTCCGCCCCTGGGGAGCCTTCCTCCGCCCTCCGGGAGCCTTTCCACTCCTCTATCGCTCGTTTGCGTGCCGCGCACATGAGCGGGCCCGTTAGTGCGGTGCGCACGTGTGCAGGGCACAAAATCGCATTATTAGCGTGCGCTAAGGTACCTTAGCACACTATTGTGCACCGCGCACTTGTGCACCGTTTAGTAAACATACCCCTATGTATGAGTGAGTCCGTGAAAATATATTGGGGCAATACTGGTTGAAGTCAAAAGAGAAGCTAGGACACATAGGAGGGGTTTTAAATATGTAAAACAGTAGCAGTACTACAGCAATACTTTAACTGAAAGGACTCTGAGATTTGTGGAGACTCTGGAATAGTGTTGGGGAGATATTTTTTGATAGTTTCTTGATGTTTGGGTAAATTTTATACTTTAAATAGAGCAAAATGTATTGAATAAGAAACAGAAACATGAAGGCAGAAAAAGACCAAATGGCCTATCAAGTTTGCCCTGCCATACCAACTACTATAGTCCCATTCTTCTTCTGTTTGCCCCATGCTTTTGTGAATTCAGATATTCTCCTCATTTCTACAACCTCCACTGGGAGACTATTCCATGCATCTACTACTGTTTCCATAAGGAAATATTTCTGCATATTACTTCTAAGTCTATCCCCTTTCACCTTCATCCTACGCCCCCTCGTTGTAGAGATTTCTTTAATTGAAAGAGGCTCTCCTCTCATGCATTTATGCCATGGAGGTATTTAAACACCTCTATCATATCTCCTTTCTCCTGCCTTTTCTCAAAAGTATGCATATAGAGATCTTTAAGTCTGTCCCCATATGCTTTATTATGAAGCCATATCTCATTAGAAAAATATTCAAAAGTATCAGGATTTCAAAGCAAGCAGTTTAGAATGCTATGGTACCCAAGCTAGAAGGGAAGCTAAACTATCATACCCCATTCGGGGAGCCATGGTAATGCCTTGACTACACCAAAGGGTATGTTTACTAAAGCGTGGTAATGTTACCGATTCCATATAAGGAAGTGGGCAGTGTGGCGTTAAGGCAAGCCTGGTCCTTAACGCACGTTACAGGGTGCTCTGGTTATTTAATGTGCGGTATAGGGCACCCTGGACTTACCGCGCATTAACGTCACAGCCGACGGGAAGCAGCAACGTGTCCAAAGGGGTTGCAGTCAAAGGCATGCAGACAGTAGAAGACGTGCTGAGGAATCTGCAGACATGATGCCATATGAGAAACGGAGCCGTAGGTGTAAGGTCGTAGACCACAGGCAGCTGATATCGCAGTCTGTAATGGGGACGTGAGTCACAGATAAACACATGACACACACACCATGAAATGGTGTGCAGTGAAAACAGCATGCAGAAGAGTAAACAAATTAAATGGAAAGGGCATCAGGGGTAGGTCTGAAGGGCCAGCTGTGTGGATGGTGTGTGTACAAGGGCAAAATGGGCAAGAGATCCAAAAAGGAGTATGAAGGAATCGAACAGGTACACTGAAGAGCCCAAACACAGCTCACTGACATCAATACCAAATCACTGAGCCAACTGTCCACCAAAACAGACCAAAGAAAGAGACCATATGTTAACAGCTAGCATGTGACGGATAGGCTGCATGGAGGGGACACTGCAGTGTAAAGTGAAGAGAAGGAAGGGTGTGTGGAGAAGTGATGAAGTCAGAGCAATTGTATGGTAAGGTTAGCAGAACACAAGAAAAGGAAAGGAACATGTGAGAATCAAACCCGCAACTATGGTGGCTCAACACACCGTCTGTAACCACTATCCCAAACAATCACAATAAGCACAATGCCAGGTGGCCATAGTGCCTGCTATATTATATGCATTATGTTATGATGCAACATTGCAGAGTACGTGCATTGCAAAGAACATGTGAACGCGCATATGCCGCAATGCACGTTGCAGAGCTGCTGATGCGCAGTGTGCACAGTAACACGCATGATGTAACAGACGTTCTTACGTGCCTTATGAGATACATTTAGGTGCTTTAGGTTATGTGGGCAGGTTATGACGCGTAACAATGCACGTCCCAAACAAACATCACATGCGTTATTGTGAGCACTGCACGTCTGCAGCACTGCAACACGTGTAGTGCCACAGTACTGCACACACTACAGTAGACAGGATGAGGTACCTTACTACCTGTCCATTGCCCTTCCTCTCTGCTAACTCCAGTTTTAGGGTTACAGCTGTTCTTCTGCCTTCCAGCTCATGCCTATCAACCTGATGCATCTTACAATCCTTGGGGTACCTTAGGTTGTGAATGTCATCAGGGGGTGAGACCAGATCAGGACCGGTTGCTAGGCCATTAGCAGACCAATAGTAGCACTAGGAGCCTCCACAGCCCCCAACCATGGTCTGACATTCACCAGCAGCAGGCACAGTCAGACTGCTGCACCCTGCCAGGTGTTCCAGCTATGCACAAACTAACTGCAGACAGTCCGCTAGCCAGTCTATATTGCATGTTCACAGAGGAACTATGCACACCCAGACCTGGGTTGTACGGCACAGATACCGGCAGGTGCCCCAGCGAGTGGCCCTCCAGAAAAACAGACACACATATATCACATGAAACAAATACTAAGTAGCACTATGTGGGAACATAGCCGTGCCATGGTCACTGTTCGGTCAGTGTGAGAGTGTCCTAACAGCAAGACGTGCTGTGGCTACCTTGTCCATGCAGGTGATGGTTGGGCACTACAATGTCCCAGCCATTGCCCTACCACCACTGCAGTCGCATCCTGCCTGGTCTAGACCATACCCACAATACTTGCTCCTCAGTATGCAGATTTGTAGGCTGGCGCTGGCAACAGTGTACGTTTTGTGGGCCCAGTGAAGAGTAGGACGCCACACCACAATGGATGGACATGCACTCACCCACTCCTATTATGGCACTGTGCAAAGATAGGGGTGGTTGGCAAACCTGACCGCTACACTGGTCCCAATCACAGTGCAGGCATTAATAAGGGGTGCAGGAGCTAGTTGTGGGCTCTGCTGATAACTGCTGCTCCGAGCCGGTGCAAACAGCCAGACTCTCCATGACGTTCTGGTTAGTGGGGCCTGTGTGTGTGGATGTTTGTACCCATGTTGAATGATGCTTTTGGGATTGCACATGTTGATGTTGTATCTGCAATGTGGGTAAAATGTAGTGACATGAATAGCAAGATCCACAGCTGGGATGTGAACCTGTGACTCTCTGCTCTAGGACACACTGGCTATGTGTACTGCACCACACTGTTACTACAGAGGAGGTGCAGTCCCTGGGGCTACATTTGCTCTTTCTTAGACAGACCTTGTTTCTTGCACGGCACACGGCACACTGGGACAGGTCATGAACTTGGTCAGCTGCAGGCAGGTGCCACCGCCACCGGCACCCCCCCTGCCATGCTGACATGCCCATATACTGTCAGTGCTGGTTGTGTGCAGTCCCAGGCCATCCACTTTGCAGGTAGGCGGGTGCCCAGGGTGCAGGGTCTGGGGTGGGGAGGCATACATGGACATCCACACATCCCCCCCATCACCGCCTACCAATGTTATGTCCCTACAACATGGGGGAGAGATGGCTGGGGGGATGTCAGGTTGGTGCTCTAGCAACTATTGGCTAGGGTGGACCAGATAGATGTAGGTAGATTGTGTTATGACAGCAGACTGTGGACAGGCTAGGGCATGCAACTCAGGTACCGTGTACCTAGTTTGGACTACTGGGTTTATATATGTTTCAGACAACATGCGGTCACACCCTGCAATGCCTTAATAGGGGCTGCTGTAAAGGGTGTTCATTTAGCTGGGTTTACAAACTGTTTGGGACGCATCCTGGGGAAGGTCTGTGGACCCTTGTTAGAGTGGTCCCCAGATGTGCACTGATTGCCCTATTACAGGCATAGTGATACCTGTGTGACCTTTCGAGTACATGCTGGGTAATGTCCCCTGGATGGGGACATTGTGGAACACAGACTACTGGGCATGTTTGGCCTTGGTCAGATGCTGTCTTGCTGATTTCTAGTTTCTGTGTTCCTATGTGCCACCTAGGCGACGGCCTAGTCCACCCTGTGCCCCAGCTGCCCCCACTGCATGTCCCGCCTGCAGCCTCTTATGCCCCATTTGCACCATCAACATAGTGGCCTTTTATTCTTGGGCACTATGCTGTTGCTGCAAATGGAGCACTACTATCACTTTTCTTGGGCTCGCTGCCTGTGCTGTACATTGTTGACACTTAAATGGTTTCTCTCACCTGCAAATCTATTGACAGGTTTTCACTCACGGTAATGTTCGGCCCTTCATGTCCCCGCGTTAGTGTAGCAGGAGGCTCTCCACGCCCACTCCATGCCCATTGACCCTCTTCTCTCCGCCCTCTCTCCACCCTCTGAGGGAGTTACCACGGCCGGAGATGTTAACGCGCGTTAACATTGCATCTGCTAATGTTAACGCACGTTAACGTTACATCTGGTAACGTTAACATGTGATAACATAGCCACTGCTACGTTACCGCACTTTAGTAAACATACCTGCAAGTGACCAGCAGATGGGAGGGGGCAGATGGGATGGGGATGTGTGGATGTCCATGTATGCCTCCCCACCCCAGACCCTGCACCCTAGGCACCCCCTGCCACCCAGATGGGAGGGGGCAGCTATTTCTCCTAGCAAATAACTGTTTACAACAGAGATCACCAGGGATGGTCAAAGAGATCAGGCCTCTTTTCAGATGCTGCATGTTCATATATAGAATTCTGAGTATTTTTATTTATTTTTTTATATAGGTAATTTGTTATACCACCAGCGGCTAAACAAAAACTTGCATCGTGGCAGTTTACAGTCAGGTTGTAATGGAAACAAATAAAATAAAAATGAATCACTATACAAATAATACAAACACTATAATAAGCCTCCATTGAGCAAATAGTACTAACTAGTGTCTCTAAAGCAGTGGTTCTCAACCTTTTTTGTACCGTGACCCCTTTTCCAATTGGTCAACTTGTGATGACCCCCAATGATAAAATCAAATGCGTCTCTCTTCCTCTACTGTTAACGCATTGTCACTGTAATCATTTGTTGAATTATTAATATATTATAGGCCTTTGCATTATGTTTTTATTTATAAAATGTATTTATTTAAACCACAATTAATTAATCCCAACAAGTAACAATATTTGATTTCAAAATTATTATGATTTTGTAGTCAAATCACTAATATGAAATAAAATTATTTTGTCTACCTTTGTTGTCTGACCAATTTATTCTTTGATCATGCTGGTCCCGATCTGAGGCTTCTGCTTTCCTGTCTTCTCTTATTTATTTATTTATTTATTTAGCGTAAATTTGTATCCCGCTGCTTCCAGTGATCAGCAGCGGTTGTTACACATGGTAAGGTTGGCTGTACCGGCCAGAATTATGGATGCATACAATGTGATTAGGGAGGGGAGGTAGAGCACAGCAAAAACATGGGGTTACAGGGTTACAGTTGATTTATGTTAAGGGTTCACACAGTGTACTTATATACATATTTACAAGTGACTGATTGTTAGGACTTTACACAGGATCCTTATATACATATTTACACACAGTTGAGTGAAATTCACGAGGTTAAGTTGTAGTGTGATTGGAAGAGGTGTGTCTTAAGATTTTTTCTGAAATCTTTCAGATCACAGATTTCACGCAGTTCACTTGGCAACCGGTTCCAGAGCGCAGGAGCTATAAATGAGAAAGCTCTGTTACTGATACATGCATTAACCTTTGTGAAGGACTTCGGGAGGCAGAGGGTATTGAGGTTCGCTGTTCTTCTACTTCTGTTGTTGGGTAGATTGGATATCAAGCTGTTGAGATGAGAGGGCGCTACATTATGGATGAGCTTGAAAGTAGTGACTAAAATTTTGCATTGAATGCGGGCCGTGATGGGGAGCCAATGAAGCTCAATTAGGGTGGGTGTAATGTGGTCAGAGAGTCTTTTTTGCATAATGATTCTGGCAGCAACGTTTTGTGCCATTTGCAGAATATTTGTAGTTTTACTTGGCAGGCCTTGCAGTATGGCATTGCAGTAGTCTAGGTGTGGAATGATGAGGGCTTGAGCGACAGATCTAAAGTCAGAATGATCGAGGATGCTACGTAAGGGCTGAAGCACTTTTAATTTGTGGAAAATAGCCCGATTGGTATTTTGAAGGTGCCTGTCCATATTTAGGTTGCTGTCAAGCATCACTCCTAGGTATTTTATCTCTGTCTTGATGTTGTAATTATTATTGTTCATGGTGACAGTTGCAGGGGGCTCGAATCCCGGTTTCCTGGAGATACACATTACTTCTGTTTTCTTGTGGTTAATGAACATATTATTGTGTTGGAGCCAGAGTTGAAGCTCGTGTAGGCATTTTTCAAGTTTGCTGAGGTTCGGGTTATTTACGTCTAGTTGCATATAGAGCATTAGGTCATCTGCGTAGATATGGTAGTTGATGTCATGGCCCTGGAAGATCTTGCATACTGGCTGTAGGTATTTATTTATTTATTTATTTATTTATTTGTATTTCTTCTATACCGCACTCTTTTTCATCAGCGCGGTTTACATTAAACAGGAATACTCATTTCAATCAACAGACTGTGGTGAGTTTACATATAACAGGAAATATACAACTGGGATTATAACTTAGGGAAACTATGTACATATTTGTAGCATGTATAGGACCTATATACAAGGGATAGAGTTGCTTTTCATATAACTTTTTGCATTGAATGCGGGCCGTATAAGTTGAATAGGAGGGAGGAGAGGGCGGAGCCTTGTGGAATGCCTTGGGTTTAAGGGAAGGGGGTTGCTTTGACATTGTTTAAATTGACCTGCTGCATTCTGTTTGTTATATTTATTTATTTATTTATTTATTTATTTAACAGTCTTTTCTATACCGCCCCTTCCAGAGATCAGGGGCGGTTTACATTGAACATTAAACAGAACAATTGTATACTTCTGTATACATTTACAAGGAACATTATGCTTTAACTATATACAGGTGTACTGTATATAGGAGGAGAACCATTTTAGTGGGGTTCCTGAAATGCCTATGGACTCGAGTCATTCTAGCAGTGTTGGGTGATGCACCGGGTCGAAAGCTGCGGAGATATCGATGAATATAAGCATGTACATCTTGCTCTTGTTTTCCATACCCTTGAGTAGGTTGTCCATTAGGGCTAACAGGAGGGTTTCTACGCCGTGATGTTGTCGAAATCCGTATTGATGCACATCAAGGGCATTTGCGTCATCAATGTGGTCCTGTAGCTGCTGTTGCACTGCCTTTTCGATGATCTTGGCGAGGAAGGATATGCTTGAAATTGGGCGGTAAGAGGTAGGGTCATCTTTGTTGAGTGCTTTGTTTTTCAAAATGGGGCGTATGAGAGACTTCTTGAGAAGTGATGGCATGAGACCTTGCAGTAGTGAGAGGTTCACTATGTGGGAGTTGTGCTGTGCTATTTCCTCTTTGGTTGCCTTGATCCAGGAGGCTGGACGGGGTCAAGAGGGGAGGTAGTAGTTTTTAGGTTGGTGATGATGCCTTTTATCTGTTGGTCATCCACCCTCCGGAAGGTTGACCATTTTCCACCCTGCTCAGTTCTTCCCCGGGTGTTGATTTTTGGTAGGGAGTTGTCTGTGTCCAGCTTTGGAGCGAGGAGGGCATGTGCTGTGGGATTAACCTTGCTGGCATAGTGATCTGCTAGCCGCTGGGCGTTATGGAGCCGCTAGGATTGCTGTCCTGCGGAGCTTTGGTGAGTGATTTGACGAGTGTGAAAAGCTCCCTGGGCCTGTTGAGGGCTTTATTGAGTGTGGTTGTGTGGTGCGTTTTCTTCACCTGGTTGACTTCATTTTTATAAGTTGATAGGAGGTCGAGGTAAGTCTTTTTGCATTCCTCGGTTTTGAGCTTTCTCCATTTACGTTCTTGCTTTCTCAGGTCCTTCTTCAGTTCCCGTAGGGTTGTGGTGTACCATGGTTCAGACTTGGTTTTGGTTGGGTTCTTTGGGTGAGTCCATCTTAGCTCTCTTTCTGTGGTCTATGGTCCATCTGCCATTTCTTATCTCTTCTTTTGTTTTCTTCACTTCTTTCCATCAGCCTATTTCCAGTCCCAGTAACCCTCCCCAGTATCAGCCCCTTTCTAGTCCTCACTCCCAGTACCTTCCAATGTCAACTTGCATTCCCATGACTACCACTGGTGTCCATTCCCTTCCAGTCACCCTCCTTCCCCACTGACCAGTCCCTTTTAGTACAAATACCATGGCAGCCCCTCTCAGATCCACTCCCTTCAGTTCCATTCTCCCATCCCCTCATATCAGTCCATTTGTAGCCTTAGCCCCCAGTTTTCTTCCCGGGCCAGCAGCTCTATCCTCCCCTCCCCACAATCAACCCATTCCCAGTCAAAGCCCCCCAATCAGCTCACTTCCAGTGCTAGTCCCCCCTCAACCCCATTACCAGTGCTAGCCTCCCCTAATCAGTCTAATACCAGTCCTACCCCCCCCATCAGCCCATTACCAGTCCTAGCCTCCTCTAATCAGCCCATTTCCAGTCCTAACCTCCTCGATCAGCTCATTTCCAATGCTAGCCCCCCCCATCAGTCCATTACCAGTCCTACCCCCCTATCAGCCCCTTACCAGTCCCAACCACTGTTCCCTCTAAGCTGTGCGTGTGTGCGCACGCACACACCTCGCTGAGCAAGCGCACATACTTTACAATTACGGTTCTGATTCTGATAGAAAACAACACAGACGTCTTAAAATTTAAAAGTTGTGATCGTAATTACTAGAACTTTTCTGCTTCATTTAGTAATCGTCTATTTTCATTTAATTTGATTAAAATCAATGTGGTGTACATACTGTATTCTGACATGTAGTCAAATTTTAACGTATATAGCTCCGAGTGTCGTTATGTGGCGCACAAAAATTTAACCTTCCTTCAAAAGCTGCACAGCTGATATTTTATGCGCACACAGCCTACAGAAAATTAGAGGGAACATTGGTCCCAACCCCCCTTGATCAGTCCATTCCCAGTCCTAGCCTTCCCTAATCAACCCATTACCAGTCCTAGCCCCCCATCTGCCCATTATAATCCTAACCCACACTGTCTCTCCCCTCTGTGCAGCATTTATCCCCATCTGTCCAGTATGTCCCCCTGTCTCTCCCCTCTGTCCATGTCAGCCCCCTCCGTCCATGCCAGCCCCCCTCCCTCCATCCATCCATCCATCCATGTCAGCCCCCCTTCCTCCCTCCATGTCAGCCCCCTCCATCCATGTCAGCTCCCTCCATGTCAGCCCCCCTCTGTCCATGTCAGTCCCCTCCCTTCATGTCAGCTCCCTCCATGTCAGCCCCCCTCTGTCCATGTCAGTCCCCTCCCTTCCTCCATCCATCCATCCATGTCATCCCCCTTTCTCCATGTCAGCCCCCTCTGTCCATGTCAGCCCTCCCTTCCTCCATATCAGCCCCCTCCCTCCCTCCATCCATCCCTCCTTCAATATCAGCCCCCCTGTCCATGTCAGCCCTCCCTCCCTCCATCCATCCATCTATCACTGTCAACCCCCCTCCCTCCCTCCATCTCAGCCCTCCCTCCCTCCATGTCAGCCCCCCTCTCTCCATGTCAGCCCCCTCTGTCCATGTCAGCCCTCCCTCCCTCCATCTCAGCCCCCCTGTCCATGTCATCCCCCCTCCCTCCCTCCCTCCATCCAGCCATCCCTCCATGTCAGCCCCCTCGCTCACCCATGTCAGCCCCGTTGCAGGTTCCCTGCCGCCTCCTCCCCTCTCCCTGTCGGCCTGCTACTGCCCTGTTCTTCTGCAGCCACGGCTCCCTGACTCTTAGGAAACTTCCTTTGGAGGCGGGACAATGCTGCACGGAGCCCGTCGAGAGACTGGACGGCTCTGCAATGGTTTCACAGGCTCAGCTGTGGTTCCCTAAGAGACAGGGTGCCACGGCTGCATTAGAAGGGAAGCAGTGAGTTTGCCGCTGCCGAGAAGTGGGCTCGGCAGCGGCAGCAACTTGTGCGCTTTTTTTTTTTTAATGGTGGAGTGAGGCGACCCCCGCTAAATTCTATGGCAACCTCCATGGGGGTCACGACCCACAGGTTGAGAACCGCTGCTCGAAAGGGTCAATGATATATTAGGGTGGGGAATGAGTAGAACAACATTATCCTCCACATGCAAAATATAATAAAACATGGACTGCATGGGGAGGGGGGAAGATATTGATGGTCAACCAAGTAAATTGAAGGGGAAAACAAAGGTTTGTCTTATAGGTAATCTTGATGCACCTGAGAGAACAACCAAGAGGTTTCATTAAAGGTATCCAGAGGTCGAGAGTTCCAGAGCACTGAGGCATTGTATGCAAAAGTGGTACAGTATATGAAGTGAAATAAATGATAAATGATAATGCCTAATCCACTCATATCTCAACTTTCAGTACATAAGGATGACTAGAGGGTGTGCCTGGGATGATCTTAATTGCCTGTGGGGTGTGTACAGAATAAGGAGGGGAAAGAAATACAATGGAAATCCTTTATAATATGATCGATGTGAAAGCATCGAGGTTTTGAATGTTATGCACTGAGGAATCAAAAGCCAGTGTTCCTTGATTAGTAACGAAGTAGCATGTTCTCTGCAGTTTGCCCTATATAGTATATCAGTTTCACCTCTGTTCTGGATTAATTATAGATGTTTTATGAAGTAGAGAAGACTCCCAAGAAAAATGGCATTACAATAATCAAAGCGATTTAATATTACTCTATGAATTAGGGTTCTAAGTGATTTCCCATCTAAATATGTTCTAATGGATCTGACCATTCATAAGACATAAAAAATCATTTTTGTCCTAAGGAAAAGATATGTGGTTTAAAGACCAGTTGCTCATGTAGTATGGTAATCTTATCTTTAATTGGAATGAGCAAGCCAGACAAGCAAAAAGAGAAATTACAAACTGACTCATCCTTACTGAACAAAATTGTTCATGATTTGCATGCATTAAGTATGAGTTTATGCTCCTGAAACAGTTGGCTACTTCTTTGGAAAGATGAATCCGATGAATCAAGACTGATAGCAATGTCGTTGCCATACATATGAACTCCCAGGCCAAAACTTCTAAACTATGTTTCTAAGGGGGCTACAAATATATTAAAAAGATTGGGAGAAAGAATTGTTCCTTGTGGGACACACAATTTAAAGGAGAAATTTGGGAAATACTGTATCTTCTTTTATGATGACTCCATAGGATAACCCTGAGAAGTAAGAGAAGAACTAGTCTAGAGCAGTGCCTTCTAGGCCAATTTCTTTTCGCCTAGATAGGAATGAGTAATTGACTGAGGGGTATGTTTACTAAACGGCGCTAACATCGCAGCTGCGACATTATCGCGTGATACATGACGTTATCGGGCAATAATGGCGCATTATCGCGTTATAACGTCACGTATTGCACGATAACGTCTGCTGCGGCGGTAAGGTGCGCCGAGGGTGGAGTAAGGCTCCCCAGAGGGTGGAGGAAGGCTCCCCAGGGGCAGAGAGAAGGGGTCAATGGATGGAGAGGGGGCGTGGAGTGGCTCCTTGCACACTAACGCCGTGAAATGAAGCTCAGAAAATTAGCGCCAGTGAAAACTTCTCGCTAGGCACATTTGCAGGTCAGAGAAACCATTTCAGTCAGCAATGTACAGCAAAGGTAGGGAAACCCAAAAACGTGATAGTAGTGATAAATGTGCAGGAACCAAAAAGGCAAATAAACAGATAAGATGACCAGAACCACATTTGAAATCCCAATAACCAAGCTGGCCAATAGTGATGTTAATGATAAACATAAAGCAACACTACTGACAATGCACAAAAAAGAAGATATCATGTTTGGAAGGATCTATTCTCTGTTCCCCTACAAAGTGAATGATCCCACATTGAAATAGCGATGATCAGGGTTTTGTCTCGTTTATATTGGGCAGGTTTGTTATGGCGTGCACATGTGCCGCAACAGCAGAGTGGGCACGTAGGAAAGGGCAACTGTACTGATGCTGGAAATGGGATACAGACAGGCCGTATGTTACTGGTGCCACGCTCACCTTCTCATACTGTGTGTGTGTGTGTGTGTTTGTGTTTGTGGGTGACTCTGCTATGATACATTGTGCATGCAGTTTGCATTATCATATGGTGGGCGGGGTCTTCACACCTGTGGAGCAGTGGTGAGTGTGCTATCTCTACCTTACTGGTGTTAACCTTGTGCACAGTGTGCGCATGTGTTGTGTGTTGTGGGTTGACCTATCTCATGTGCATTGACAGACCACTGCACGACAGCATTTATGTATCCCATATATCACCATAATTTGGACATGCGGAAAAAGCAGCTGGATATGGGGACATGGTTATTCGACACATGTTGATGACATCTTCTGCCTTTATCGAGACGTGTTGTGAACTTTGCCTGCCTGTGATGAGCCAAAGCAGACATTTGCTGCAGACACACAGCAGGTAGCACCTTGGCTCGTTTGGGTGTAACATCAGACTTTATATGTTTATTTTGTGCTGTTTGTTTCATGGATCTTTCCTGTTGGGTCTCTGTGCACCAGAGCTAATGGACATGGGGTGCAGCTGTGATATGCCTGTGTTACTTGGGCATGGAAATGACCATATCCATGGGACACGCTCGTCTGCGGTTGCATTTCCAAATGTCCACAACATCTTTATCTTTATCTTTATTTGCAAATTTTGATGAACCGCCCAGGCCGAAGCATCAGGGCGGTGTACAATACAACAACAGTGCACAGTGTTCTGTGTTGTGATTATGTTATGTTTGCCTGTGTGCCTTTTAATTACGTCGGTACTGATGTTTGACTGGCTGCAATGTGCCCTGCTGTTGCGTCCAGCATACCATGACAGTGTTTGTCCTTCTTCAGACACAGGGCAGCGGACATACACTGCACATCTACTTATGTGCATCTGCAGGCGACATCACCCACCTGTTGCAGGACACAACCACACCATTAAAATATCCCTGGGAGATGGTGCCATAGGATGTTTGACCTCTGCGAGTGGGGCACATGCCTATGATGAACATTACTGTTGGACTGCTACTTTACATATAACAGGGCTGTCCAACACATCATTGCTACTGTGATCTGGCTGGGTGTCCTGTTGATTGCGCAAGATACACATGACCATTTGAGTACTGTGGCACATTGAGATATCACACTTGACTATGCATGCCCAGTGATTCACGGACAGTCTTAACGGGACATGTGGGGTTGCAGACACCCTTTGCACTGTGGACACTGTGTACTGGTCCCTATGTGTGCATCACGGACTGGAATAGTCGCTGTATGCTCTATATCCATCTGACGTTTTGTTAGTGTGTGTTGGCCAGGTGTGTAACATGCACCACAAGATATCCTCATCTGTTGAGGTCCCGGGGGCATACAGCCATGCGTGTGGCAAAGGGGCAACATTGTATACGTACTCTTGTATATGTCGGCCTACCCTGCACTTGGACATGACACAGTTGTTACCACCACACCAGTTTAATGGCCGCCAACATTTTGGATTGATGTTTGCCCTCACCAAGGGAGTTACAATGCATGTGGGGCATCACTGTGTCATGGTTCACCCTACATGGTGCATGTGCATGTGACTGCATATGTTGGTACACAAGGGCATGTGGCAGTGTGGCTTCTGTGTGGGGTACTGGCCCATGTTTGACCTTTCTTTAACACTCCATATACAGGTCATTGTGTTTGGCTACTGTACAAATGTGCTGCTGTGCATTGATTTACAAGCATAGCATTTCATGTCTGCACAGTCCTCTTTGTCCCTTGATGTTCCGCCACTCACCTTCGCCCATGACATTTGCAGCATGGCAGTGTGATTGTCCATTTTCATCCTTCATTTGTGCATCCCATGTACCGTGATCTATGTGTACGGTTCATGTATCCACACCACCCATTGCAGGGGACCTGCTGCATGGTGATATCTTTGCATGTCTGTGAGGTTCCTTTTTTGGTCTTCTCTGGGATCATGTGCCTCTTGTACCTGTTACCTTATCCTAATTTTGTATTTAACCTTTGTTTTGGGTTCCATTGTTGATGCTTTCATTGCTATATCATGCATTCTGGGGCAGCTGTGAAATATATATCTATATCTGTGTGTACACTGGCTTACATGTTGCTACTTATACCTTTTCAGGCTTTTGTCACCTGTATTGGCAGAGGGATATGTTTTTGGGGACAATTCCTGACTGATGTGTGTTGATTCCTCATCATGCACTGCCTAGTGTCTACATGTGACTAGGGCATCTGGAACGTGCAGCAACAAGTGGGGGGTGGGGGGATACTGCATAGTGAACACCATGCAGCTATGGCACATTATCTCTCCTGCCCATCATCTGTAGATGTGCCAGTGACTTTGGGGTGACATGTGGGTAGCTTGCATGCTCAATGTGTTTTCAGTTTGTTCATTGTAAACCAACCACCTTGATATGATGACAAGCGGTATATACGTTATGTCTACTGGTGACCACAATAGAATTATGTGTTTGACCCACATTTCTCTCTGTTGCTGCTTGACCACACTGACACATGTCTTTTGTAATGTACATGGGCAACCTGTGTTCACATCCTTGTACGGTGACAGCTGGCTATGTGGCAGCTGTCTGACACATCACAGGGTGCTATGTGTTTCCATACTGACATTCCCTTTGAGGGGACATATTTGGGATGTGCTTGCTGTGGTTGTCTGGGGTAGTGGTTGCGGACATGTGTTGGTGCACCATAGATTGCAGGTTTGAGTCCTACATGTTCCTTCTCTTTGCCCTTTTTTGGTGCTAACCTGACCAGGAGCTGCCTGACGACTGGTCACCTCTCCGTACACCCTTACATCTCTTCACCTTACACCACAGTATGCCCTCGATGCAGCCTATCTGTCACATATTAGCTGTTACATATGGCTTTTTATTTGTACTGTCCATGTTGGCTGGGGGGATTGGCATTTCTGTTGTTGATCTGATGTGGTCAATGTCTGTCTGTAGGTTCATGTCTCACATGCTCGTTTTCCGTTCTGTTCCCCATTTTGCCCTGCTCCACAGAGCATCCCCTGCCGCCCATTGGGTTTAGCTTCTTTGCTCTTTTGTATGCTATGTCCACTGCATAACATTTCATTGTGTGTGTGTGCATGTGTTTGTATGTGGCTGTTGTCTCAATTACTGACTGTGATATGAGCTGTACACACCAGTTCTGCCTGTGCATTGCATCTTTGTGATTGTTGGGGTTGCCCTATCCTGGCAGCCAGCTGTGTTTTGGTGTGCTCCCCTCCAGTGTTCTTGTATGCAGCCTTTGCTGTGACACTCATGTTGGTTGTTGTAGTCTACTGGTTTGTGCATTACCATTTGTGCTACTGGTCATGGGTTTGATTCTTCTCTGTTCTAATTATATTATGCCTCTCGTCCACACGTACTTTGCATTCCTGTTACAGTCCTATCTGTGACGATCTGTGCTGCTGGCACATTATACCCTCATCGCTGTTGCCAAACATCCTTCTGTCAGTTTATTTGTGTCTGCAAGCTCTGGGCATCCTGCACTGGCACACTTTTCTGCATTGCAGCTCTTCATGCTTACCTCTCCTGTGTATGCTCTGCATGGTACTGCTCTCCTCTGTCCTCCTGTCAATGCACTTATCCTGCCACCTCTACCTCCTCTGGTGTACACATATCCCCATCCTCTGCCACACACTGTCATCATTGCACTGTATATTACCATCACCCTGTACATCAGTACAGCTGCCCCCAATATGTTTGTCCACTTTACCTGCTGCCACATGGGCTACATGCAGATTTGGCTGGTCCATGAGCTCTGTCATCTACTTCCTTCCATCACTTGTTCATTGCCTTTCCTTGGTGCTCTGTGCATTGTTATGTTTACATCTGTGTTTGAGCCATACATTTCATGCTTGTGACCTTGGGGCACCTTTGTGCGCCTGGGCACCATCTCCTGTGTCACCTTATCATCCCAGGGCATCTTTTGCGGCACCTTAGGTTTGGACAGCTTATGGGGTGCCTTATATGCTGCCTTGGAGGGTGCCAACCTTTCCTGCCGCCCTCTAGAGTACATTATGACCTGCCTTGGATGATGTGATGCTTTATGATGCTGCACAGGGGTGAGGCTTTTTTGGCTGGCAGTACAGATTGTTGGGATGTATCTGACTGTTACAAGCAGAAAAGGGGATTGCCTCAGACAGCCTTTTAACTGAGCCCACTGAAGGATCGAACTCATGACCACTGTATCAGCAGTCAATGTATTAACTAGTGTGCTACACCTCTGTTGCTGTGATTGCAGGTCAGCGCGCCTAATTAAGGCTAATGTGCGTTAACGTGCCATGGCTCCCTCTATCACACGATAACGGACGTTATCATGCGATAACCCGAAATGCTACTTTAAGACAGGAACGCCCACTACCTTATATGGCATTCGTCACAGTAAGACTGCAACTAACGCCGGTAACATTAAGACGGTTTAGTAAACATACCCCTAAGTCAAAGTTAGTCAATAGTCAAGTTGTAATAGGAGGACTTTCAAGGAGGATAAGAATGTTGTTCTACATTGCTACTAATAATGTTTTTGTACTGTGATTTGATCTAAAACCAGATTTCTTTGGTTGGAAGATATTTCTTGCTTCTAAAAAAGAAGAAGGTGAAAGTGTACTCTGCACCCTCCCTCACCTGCAACAGGCAGGGCTCTTGGGTTACAGAAATCCGCACACAAAACAAGGAGAAGGTTAATTGATCACCATTCTTTGAATAATATACAAATCTGTAAATAATACAGAACACACTTGTATTATAAAAATAACCAAAGCTTTGGGAGAGCAAGCTAGGCCTCTGCCTATGTTTACTCTGATATCATAGCTTTAGGCCACTTTATTTATAGGTAAAGATTCCATTACACAGCATAATTTCACTTTAATATTCTACGTCTCACATCACGTAAATTCATAGTATACATATTATATTCTATGTCTAGTGTCACGTATATTCATAACATACTTTTCTATAGGCATGCACGTCATAGACAATCATGAAAAGACATACATATATTCTCAGACATGACTATGTAGGCCTTAATTCTAATTAATTCTAACAATGACAGTTTGATATCTCTGACCACAGACTGAGCGACTAAGAAGCTGGGTAAACAACTTGCCTTTTACTTATCTTTCTAATAACAAGACTAATGTTTATGTTATTTAAAACCTTTCAGCCAGTTTCTTCTACAGAGTTTTCAAGGATGATATTAAGGAGCTACAAATGATATTAACTCTTTCTTAGGGCTTATAGTAATATAATGTTATACACAGGGCCTGACTGTGTATCCAACCTGGTACAATCAAGCTTTCTTTCAGTCCTTCCTCTGATTCTGTTAAGAATCATTTCACAGATATGGAAACTCAGCCATCAGTATTAAAAATGAATCGTAGCTAGCTTTTGGGTCAACCTGTAACATCATTTTAGGTGTCAGTGTCTCCACTGATTTCTTACAGCAAGCAGATATTACACAAAGAATTATTGTTCCTAAAAACATAATCCCTAATAAGCCAAATAATGAAGCTAATATACCTTGCAGGGGCCTAGATAATAAACTCCAGAAAGAAGAAACAGAATCAAAAAAATCAGAAAAAGAACTTACATAACTACTACTTGATACAAATGTACGATTCCTAACCTTATCTAGTAGGCGTTTCACTATTTTTCCTTCATCATCAAGCAAACAATAATTAATAATAATAATAATAAATAAATAAATAAATAATCCATACATGCCATTTTCCTTCACTAGGAGATAGTCTAAAGCCATGCGATTCTGAGCTGCATAAGTGGACACCTTGTCTACTGCACCTTCTAACACGCTAATAGCCTCTGTGAGATCCAGGGCTGTAAGTTCAACAACTGCCTGTAATCGCATAATCTGGGTACCATATTCTCTAGTGGGTGCTATGGCTCCAAAGGTTGAGAGCCAAACAGTACCTGTAAATGCATCTATCTGAGATTTAGTTAAAGGACTTGTAGAGTCTACCAACTGTTGTGCTGCTATTATGGCTTCATCCTGAGGGGAAACATCCCTTTTTCTTCTTAAGGAATTATTCAAGGTTGATAATGAAGTAACATTTTGGTAAGGTAAAAACCACCACGGGGTATCTAATTGAGCAACATAGCAAGTACCTGACCAACCTCTGGGAAGTTCTGTATATGCGAGATTACCACACACAAAATAGTCTCCCTTTAAAGCCACTAATCCATTTTCCCAAATTGTCAAGTTGCGGGGACAGACTAGATTCTGTGTACAATTATTCAAAGCCCACTGAGTAATGTTCATTTCATTTCCTTAATTCCTGAGTGATGTTCATTTCCTTAATTCCTACAGATAGATTACGTTCCCAGGGATGGTAATATCCTAATAAGGGGCAACTCCAGTTAGGTATGTCTCGGACTGAGTCATTCAAAAGGTAGCCAGAACTATTATACTGTAACATGCACCTGATTCCCTTGAACTTGCATTAATTGTACTACAGAAATATAAGGTTTCTGTACGTGGGATTTCTTATATCAGATGGAAGAATTATGTAGCATTATTATTCTACAAAAATATTGGAATAGCCCTCATAACTTTCCCAAGATTTTAAATGCAGTACTGCTTCATTAACAATAATATGCCACAGCACAACTAAGACCAAATACGGAAACATTCTTAGCAAACCTCTAAATATCTGAAACTATAATTACTCCAAAAATAAATATTCTAAGACAAACTAAAAATACACCTAATCTTCTTAATATGATGAAGATATATTGTATAGCTATAACTACCCCTTAATTCTCAATTACGTCATGAAGTAGAGATTAAGTACCCTAAGGTCATTGCTTATATATTAGTAAAATACTAAATCAAACCACCTTTATCCACCTAATCAATAGTATAAATGCTGGACAAAAGGTTTTTGCATAAGTAGTTCATTCAAAAAGCATGTAAATCCTGATGATCTTTTCTGTAATATCAATGTAATGTTCAATAAGTCTCTGCGTTGTATTTTCCTGATTCACTGATGAAGGGAGCCACTGTCTGGAGACTGTGAAAGAGCCTTTTTACACTATGTAAGGTGTATCCAACGAGAATGTCCTTCCACTTTACAAGCAGAGTATCCTACCAGGAGCACACGAAATGGACCTAGAAACTTGGGAGCCAGAAGCGTCTTTGGATACAAATTCTTAATCAGGACCCAGTCTGGTGACTTCACTTCTGGATATGATGATTCTGATGATTCTGGATATGATGATTCTGTCATCTCTTGAGGATTCACTTGCAATAAAGGGGAAACAGACAGGACTGAGTGCAACCGTGAGCAATAAGTCAAAATATCGCTGCGCAACAATTGGGGATCTGGGATAACTGCCAAGTCATGTGGAGAAGTAGCTGGATGTCCAGTAACTATTTCATATGGTGTCAGGCTGGGGGAATTACGCACTGCCATAAGGGCAAAGGGAAGGGCTTCTGTCCAATCTGTAGCCCAATCCTGTGTCATAGTGCGCAAGTGACTTTTAATTGTCCTATTCATCCATTCCACCTGGCCAGAGCTTTGCAGATGATAAGGAGTGTGCAATTGTCTCTTAATACCAAACCAAATTTTCAATACCCTCCCAGACACTCACAACAAAGGCTGGACCCAGACAAGAAAAAACAAAAGGAACACCCCAGACAGGAATAAACTAAGTGAGCAGTAATCTGATGGCAACCCCAGCAGTCATACTGGTAGTGGGATAAGCCGCTACCCATTCAGAGAAAAGACAAGTGACCACCAAACAATTACCACTTCCCTCCTCTGGCACAGGGCAGATCTGCAAAACAGGCTGCAAAATCAAAAAGAGTTTGGAAGGCAGAAATCTTAATAACTGACCCTAAGCTGACCATACAGTGCCAGTCTTGAAACAGTGCAGACAAGCTGTGCCACAGGAAAAATAACAGAAGTTCAGGTGATACCGGAGATCCAAAAAGACATAATTCATAGCCACAGCAGTAAAACGTATGATGCAGGAACAGGGCAAGTAGAAACAAAAGACTGTCAGGACAAAGAAGCAGATGATCCTCTTTCCAGCAGCCCTGAGCATCACAGGTGCACCCTACGAAGTCAGAGTCTGGGTTTCAAAGGAAGTATCTTGCTATTCCTGCAAGAAAGATGAAAGGGAAAACAAAGTCATATTAAACGGTGTTAAATACAGCAATGTCGGTGACACTGATGTCCGAAGAGCAGCTTGCCGTGCTTCTTGGTTTGCAAAATGGTTGTCCTTTGCAAACACTTCTGATAGCTGTGCACTGGCAAATGGCAAAGAAGCTGTTTCCACTACATCATTAACTGTTGTAACTGCATAGCCCATCTTGTAGAGAAAATGTCAAAATAGTTTGGAAACAATCATGAGACCCATCCTCCTCCACAAGTGTTGAAGGGTTGCATATTGATGTAGTACACACTGAAACATGAAGCGGAGAAATGACTAATTCCAAAGTCAATAAAACGTGTGGAGGACAAAGGCTGAGTCTTGGTTAGATGGAACAAAAAGGGCGCTGTAGAACCAGAAAATCAGTAAGTTTCAATTGCAAAAGCCACTGCTACTAAACTACGTAGACATAGTGGGAGTCCCAAAGTCACTGCATCAAATCACTTTGAGAAATAGCCTACCAGCTTGCAACCAGTTGGGAAAGCTTGTAAAAGCACACAGGTAGCAGAGGGATCAAAAATAGCCACATACAATTTGAATGGTAAGAATAATCAAATACAATAAACATGGCGCATTTCCCAGTGCAATTTTTACATTTAAAACAAACCTCCCACTGTGATAATGTGGGTACAATGAGGCCTTCAGATCCTTCTTTCCAAGATGAGAGCATAAAGTGGAGCAGTAAGATCTTGAGAAATTCGCTAGCTATTATTTACAGAAAATTAATAAACTCAGGAAGCTACGCAATAACACTGGTGTCGCTGGAAAAAGGCAATGACAGAATAGGTTTCAATCTAACAGAGGTAATTGCACAACCAGATGGTATTAGAACAACACCCAGGAAAGTAACATTTTGAGATACAAATTGCAGTTTAGACAGATTAACCTTCAAACCTAAATTAGTAATATGAGCTAATAGAGACAAAGAATCTGACAAACAAACTCATAACATGGTGAACATGAAAGCAAATCATCCACATATTGAACTAAAGAGGAATGGTCGAGTTGTACATCAAATAATGCAGTTCTTAGGGCCTGTGAAAATATGCAGGACTATCAGTGTACCCTTCAAAATGGAAAGCAAATAAAAAATTGGTTGTCTTTGCAAATTCTCACTGAAAAATAAGCAGAATTCAAATCTACAATAGAAAACCAGGTAGTCCCTGAAGGTATCTGTGGCCAGATATCATGCGGATTAGGCACCAAGGGAAAAATTGGCAAAATCACATTATTTACTGCTCGCAGGTCTTGCACAAATCTATAAGCCTTGAGTCTTGGAGTCTTGGAGTCTTGGAGTCTTACATGATGAAGTTGTAGAATAAATGACACCCTGTTTCTGAAGATCTTCAATCACAGGACGAATTCCTTCAATGGCAGCTGCTGGCAGTGGATACTGCCTGAGTCTAGGAAGCTGAACTCCAGGTTTCACAGTGATCTTCACAGGCGGGATAGAAAGGCATCTGATATTTGATCCCGACACTGCCCACAAGGTAGACGGAAGTTCTCCAAGAGCAGGATGAATGGTACTGGCATCTGCAGGAGACGGCACTTCAGAGAGAGAGTACAGCTGGAAATATAACTTCCCACTCAGCCAGGATAGAGTGAATTCAGCTGTTACCGGAGGGGGAGGAGGGAAATCAGCTCTCTGACCATCAAGATTCCGATTCCGGGGACAGTCTCACCACAACTATTTCTGGACTGTCCACGCCCTCGCTGAGGATTCCCATAACCTCCTCTGTTTTTACCTCTCCCCCCTGCCCATGGGTGGCTGTATAGATTGAGCAATTTAGTCTTTTCACATCTATTTTAATTCGCTCTTCTTGCTGATCCTTGATAAATTTCAAATCACTGTATCAAGCTCCTTCCAGAATTGCATCAGCTGTTCTAGCTGGCCAATCTATTATTGAAGTTTCTAAAATTTCTTTTATTCTCGGGATTAAACCATTTACAAAAATATTAGTGAATCCTGAAGGTGTGTCTCCTGCTTCACCAGAATAGTCTTTAAAAGCTAGCATGCACCTAGTGTGAAAATCTGTAACCTTTTCACCCCTATCCTGCCTTAGAGATGTTAATCTCGACCAATCCTTTACAAGTTTGCATACTACTGTAAGGAATTCTAACAATTTTTTTTTTACACAAAAACAAAATTATCTCTTTGAGTCTTCTCTTGGAAATCTATCACAGGGTCTGTCACGAACTGGATAAGTGACCCTATGAAAATCAGATGGATTATAAAAACACGGTTCTGAGCAAATTATCTAGAGCTGCCCACATGGGATTATAACTGTTAGTTATTTGAGACCATAAAGATACAAATCTACCAGGATTATCCCTGTAGTTAGGAAAAGCTTTAGCCAAATCAAACACTTCTTTAAGTAGTCACAATATCATTTCCCACAGCTGCTTCAGTTTAACAGTGGCAGAACATAAATTATGTTGCTGGTGTAGAACATCCTGAATAGAGCCTAGATCATAATATAATTGATCACACTCCTCTTTGTAAGTTTCATAATGTCTAATTCTCTCTCAATTTTATCAATAAGTTCATCAGAAACACTTAGGGGGATGTTTACTAAAGTGCGGTAAACGTGACTAACGCGCGTTATACGACGTTAACGACCGTAAGTGCCGTATAACGCGCGTACCGATGCGCTAACGACCGTTAACATAATACTACGCGCGTTAAGCATAGTTAACGATCGTAAACCTCCGCGGCGCGTTAAAACAGCGCAGAAGGTGGAGAGTGGGCGGAGAGAAGGGGTCAATGGGCGGAGAGTGGGCGGGGAGAGGCTCCCCTCATACTAACGCGCTGAATTTCCGAGCTCAATTCCAACGCGAATGAAAACCTGTCGTTAAAGGCATTTAAAGGGAAGAGAAACCATTTCCGTCAGCAATGTACAGAAAAACCGGGGAAAACCCACAAAACGTGAGCAGTGTGATACATGTGCACAGAACAAAATTTCACATAAAACGTTAAAAATGACGACAAGAAACATTTTAAAAAGCATAATTCAGCTGGGCAACAGTGATAGCAATGGGCAACAAGGAACAACACTCCCTGGAAAGCACCAAATAAAAAAGAGTGTTGTGTAATGTTGCCCAATGATATCATTGTTGCCCAGCTTGGTTATGGGTGTGTGCCCCTTTTCTGAGGTCTGTTCTGAGGTTTATGTGCACCTTTGTCTGCATACAAGGTAAATGAGGCCACAGTAAACCTGTTGCAGAGCAGGGTTTCTGACTCGTCAGACCGGTTTAACTAACTCCAGGGACTGCACTGTCTCTGTGGCCACAGTGTGGTGCAACAGACACAGCCAGTGCCTGTAAGACCAGAGGGTCACAGGTCCAAATCCCAGCTGGGGCTCCTGCCAACCCAGTCCCCATAGTTTTACCCACCACTAAACAGTGATAGTAAAGACACTCCTTTATTGCAGATAACATACGCATGGCCTATATTTTACTACACCAAACACAGACACCAGAAACAGGCACGTTACCTAAAGCAGAGTCCCGCAAATGCAGTCCTGGAGGGCCCCACACCATTCCGGCTTCATGCTGCCTCTAATAAAGATGCCTGTGCTGCATAGCTATGCACCACCCCCATGGTATGCAGATGTAGCTCATGCATATTTATGAGGGACAGCATGAAAACCCGAACAGTGTTTGGAACACCAGGACTGGAGTTGGGAAACTCTGCCGTAAAGCAGCAGCCAACAGGCCCCATTGGCCAATGCCTCCTAGAGAGGCAAGACATTGGGCCATGCCTGTATCTCCCAATACTAGCAGTTGCATACCTTAGCAATGCCACCCTACACCGGGGTATATGGTACAGAGCTATCAAACGTTCCCTATGAAAACTGGCAGATATCAATTCCTACGTTAAGCACATTTTGCTCATTGAGCTCCACCATAACAATCATTCTGATGTCTGCGGTGTGTGCTGCAGGTCTGGTCTCTGACAGTGTTCACCACCCTGGGGAGTGACCCCCCAACAGTCTTGTGTACCATATCCATGCCTGTACTATGCCCATGACTGGTGTGGTGGGTATGGCTGCTGACCACCTCTATAGTAGCACAATGCTGGCATAGGTGTGGGGGTGGCTGTCTGTCTATACCAGGGGTCTCCAACTCCAGTCCTGGAGGGCCGCAAACCAGTCAGGTTTTCAGGGTATCCCTAATGACTATGCATGAGATATATATGCATTAGAAATAGCCTGCCATACTGACTGGTTTGTGGCCCTCCAGTGCTGGATTTGGGGACCCCTGCCGTACACCTCTGTCATGTATGATTGTGAGTGGGCAAGGTACAGATGTCCTCGACATCAAAAGGGTAGATAGAATGTGTCACATCCCTCCTCGTTTCTCACCACCACCAAAAAGTTGTCTAATAGACAATATTTTGGTGGTGGTGAGAAGCGAGGAGGTATGTGACACATTCTATCTACTCTTTTGATGTCGAGGACATCTGTACCTTGCCCACTCACAATCTTAAATGACAGAGGTGTAAGGTGGGGGTCCCCAAATCCAGCACTGGAGGGCCACAAACCAGTCAGTTTGACAGGCTATTTCTAATGCATATATATCTCATGCATATTCATTAGGGATACCCTGAAAACCTGACTGGTTTGCGGCCCTCCAGGACTGGAGTTGGAGACCCCTGGTCTATACAGTGTGTGGTGGCTGCAAACACCTTCCAGAGTCCACACTGCCAGCAATGTTGCCAGTATTGGGCTGCCAATGTGCATAATGAGGAGCAAGGTACTATGGGTATAGGCCGGACAGGGTGGCCTGGCCAGGGTGCATCTGCACAGGGCATAGGGCAGTGACAGGCACATTGTAGTGCCAGGCCACCACCTACACAGACAGGGTGACCTCAGTATATCCTGCTGAGAGATCACTCTCACCCTGACTGTGCAGTGACCACAGCATGGCTAGGCACTCCCATGGTGCTATCTAGTATTTCTCTCATGTGATAAATATGGGTTTCCTTTTGGGGCCCAGTCACTGATGTATCTGCTTGCTGTGTATGCTGACATCCCAGTTCTGGGTGCAGGTATCTCCACTGGGCACTAGCAGACTGTTTACAGCTGGTAGGTGTTGTGATGGAGTGGCTTGCAGTGGCTGATGGCTTGTACCAGGGGAATATCAGATAGTGGTGGGGTGCAGCATACCATATCCAGGCCTAATGTCTGTTTGCTATTGTGTTATGGCTGTGTACAGAGCTGCATTGACTGCCCTGTGGGGTGTCTGTTCCTCAGCAGGACTAGGGTTAATGTTCCCCTCTACTGCCACCTTTGCAGGGAGGTAGACTGTGGATCTTTTGATAGGAGAACCTGTTTGCCACCCTCAGCCCTGGGGGAGGGGGGTGGTGGTGCATGGGGGCTACACCTGACTGAAACAGACAGAGATGTCCAAGGTGGTCCTGCAGAAGCTACCTATCTCACACAGTAACACTGCTTTGGACCTGCGCCATGGCCTCTTTCAGCCATGGACGGTGCTGTGGACCTGGTGCTGGGCGCCTCACTGCACCCTCAGGTGAGCACAGTACCCGCACAATGTGACGGTGTGTAGCTACTCTGTGCCAGTACAACACACGGTCAGTACCCCCTACCAGGCCGAGGTGCTGTGGGGGTGCACATGGTCACTTCCCCCTACCAGGCCGAGGTGCTGTGGGGGTGAATTCCCCATGGTGTGTATCTGTGGACAGCTGATTTGCATGTGCAGTGCATCATGGGTGTGACTGGCACAATCCAACCCTGTGAAACCCCAGCACCTGCTCACAGGCTCTGATAAACCATAGGCCATCACACGTACATCTGCTAGCATAATGCATAGGTGCAAGACACCCTACAGAGTCTGTAATATAAGATGCCCACACTGGTAAAAACACACGTACCCACGCACGTAAAATCACACGTACCCACGCACGTAAAATCACGTACCCACACACGATTGTACGCGCGCAGCTACGCACGGGGCTACGCACGTACCAATGCACGCAACCTCGCACGCACCAACGTACGTGGCTAGGCACACTCCGAGGGTGTTTTTCTGACACCAATACTCAGCGTAACGAAAAACATGCCTCCTCTTTCCCTCTGTAATGTACAGGGTGATGCCTGGGACAGCCTTCTGCGTTAGGCACACTGGGGACTCAAACCCATGCTGCCTGTAACAGCGGTCAGTACCGTAACCATTGTGCTACAGCTCTGTTTCAGTGCTTTGTGTCTGTACGTCTTCTTATGTTTAACGCGCAGTGATGCGCCACGGCGCCCGGTAACGCTCGTTAATTTTTTTAACGCGCGTTAGTGGTGGCGATGTACCGCCCATGTCCTTATTTGGGGTTTCTGTTACTACCGCGGCTCCTAACGCGAATTGCACTAACGCAATTTAGTAAACATACCCCTTAATTCTTTTGCAACAGAAACACTATGACCTATTTTTTTTTTTTTTTTGAAAGTGCTATGGGTACTTTATTAGCGTCTTTATACACTGTTAAAGCCCACTCTATGGATCTCTTAATATGTTTCAGTTGAGAATTTGCTAATGGCTGTGGGCTGCTTTTAAATTCTTTATTTTCGTTTTATAACAACAAAGGAAAAGGAAGACATACAGCTAAAAGACAGATACATAAAGTGTAATACATACACCAAAGTAAACCCCTGCCACCCCCCTCCCCCCTGCTTCTTCTCTAGAAAACTAATCATTCCCGAAGCGGGCGTGTACTTACATTATTGTGTTACAAAACCTAACGGTGATCTGAAACATGATGAGTGCACATTATATAGGCATGTTGGAGCAATGAGCAGATTGTACATAATCATTAAGCATCTGCCATTTAGACAAACGAGAGTGAGGTTGGGCATGGGGAATAGCTCTCCGAGGTATCTGCTCATATTTACTATATAAGCAGACGAGGTTCCACCATTCATTGACAGTAAGTCGAGAGCTATCCTTCCAATTCCTCGTGATTAAGCATATGGCTATACCCAACATGAAATCAAGGAGAAAGCGACCCTTCTTAGGAAGAGAGGGGACCTCCGCCACAGAGCGGAGTCCCACGATCTTCCAAGAGAGAGGTTCGTGAAGGTGTAAGATAAATTGAATACAACCCCAGACCCGCCCCCAATAAACCTGTAGTTGAGGACATTCATAAATAACATGAGCGAAGGTTCCCACAGCAGTATGGCAAGACCAACACTGGTCCCTAGCATTCGTGTTCCATTTGGCTATTTTTTCTGGGGTATAAAAGCATCTGTGTGCAAAAAAGAAGAGAGTTTGGGTAACAGAGGCAGACCGGGAAACCCGCACTACTTTGCTCCAGAAAACGCTCCATTGCACAGGGGTTAAAGTGGTTTGCAGTTCGCGCTCCCAGGCTTGTTGGGCTCTAAAAGTGGCCGTGTCTGTACCCTGACATAATATTTTATAAAAGTTAGAGGCTACCCCATGTGTACTACTAATAGAGTGAACTATCTCTAATAGCCCGTCCTCAGTAGGGGCAGAGGGCGGCACGATTCGAGCACTTTTGAGGCAGTGTTGAAGCTGCATCAATTGAAAGTAGTGTTTCGCTGGTAACGCAAATTCCTTTTGTAAATCAGAGAAGGTTTTCCAACGAGCTGCAGAGAAAAGCTGTTGGGGTGTCCAGATCCCCCTTGAGTACCAGGGTTTCCATGCTATCGTTCTATTTAGGACTTTAATTCTGGGGTTATTCCATAGCGGGAGTCCGTCCTGAGGACATACGTTCGGGCCCAGTGATAGAATGAGAGTGTTAAAGGCCGCAAGAGTATCGACAATCATTGGTGGATGGCGGGTGTCTACTTGATAGGACATACCGGGGAGATGGGTCAACGGAATTGGGCTACTAAGCTCCTCTTCTATGTCAAGCCAAACTGGTCTGCTGTCTGTTGAGGCATCTAGCCATCGGGCACCTTGCTTAAGTAGGAAGGCTTGATGATATCTAAGAAAATCAGGAAATCTGGTACCCCCTCTTTCCTTTGCAGACTGTAGTTTTTGTTTAGCTATCCTTGGTGGCTTGCCCTGCCAGAGATAACGGACGAGAAGGCCCTCAATATCTTTATAAGTATGTAGCGGGAGTAAACATGGCAGCATTTCTAAAATGTAGTTCACTTTGGGGACTATCATCATTTTCACAGTTTCTAAGCGGCCCCACCATGTAAGAGATAAGGGAGACCAACGATTCGTGAGCTCACGGACTTTGGAGACTACCTCTTTGGCATTAAAACTGATAGTGTCTTCTAAAGGAGAACAGTAATGGACCCCGAGATACTTCACCATGCGGGATTGCCAAAGGAAGGGAAAGGCCTGCATGTCAGCCTCATGTACCCAGCGGTTCAGTGGGAATGCTACAGATTTGGTCCAGTTAATTTTATAGCCCGATAATTGTGAGTATCCGTCAATCAGATCCAAGACAGCTGGAACCGAATCGAGGGATACGAAAAGCATAAGGTCATCTGCATATGCAGAGAGTTTAATCTCCCTATGACTGAAGGGGACACCTCGAATACGTGCGGACTGTCTAATAAGGAGGGCTAGGGGTTCAAGAGCTAGATCAAAGAGCATTGATGATAGGGGGCAACCTTGACGCGTGCCTCTTTGGAGATTAAATGGCTGAGACTTGATGGCATTTACACAAATACTGGCAACGGGTTGAGTATACATGACTTGGAGATATCGGAGGAAGCCCTCCCCAAAGCCATACCATCGGAGAACTGCAAATAAGAAGGGCCATTCTAGGCGGTCAAAGGCTTTTTCGGCATCCAGGGAAAGACCCACCCATGGATGATCTAGATTGGCAGCACTGGATAGCACATGGCACAAGGTCCGAGCATTGTCAGCAGTTGATCTGCCGGGTATAAAACCGCATTGGTCGGGGTGAATTAGGGTGGCCATCCTGTCAGATAGCCGGGTGGCCAAGATCGTTGCGAAGATCTTATAATCGGCATTAAGTAGGGAGATTGGACGGTAGTTGGCGGTTAGTAGCGGGTCTCTGCCTTCTTTCTCAAATACTACCACATTAGCTGCAGAAAAGGATCCCAAAGAGGATGTATCTACCGCAAGGGCAGTAAAATAGAGTTTTAAATAGGGAACTAAATCTGCACTGAACGTTCTGTAGAATTCGGTCGGGAGACCATCGGGCCCTGCGGCACGGCCCGAGGCTGTTCGTTTTAGGGCAGATTGGATCTCTGAAGTAGAGAAGGGTTCATCCATCGCATCCCTATCATCTTCAGAGAGGGTCGGCCGCTGAATGCCAGAAAGCAATCGCTCGAATGTCTCTGACGAGAACTCACATTCAGATTGATATAGGCGGGTATAGAAATCCCGAAAGAGCTCTACAATGTCGGAGTCTGTGGTCACTATGCCCCCTCCCTGTGGAGCTCGAATGGCCGCTACGCGTTTGGCTTCTTTTTGACCTTTCAAGGCGTTGGCTAAGAGTCGACCGGCTCGGTTATTTTCACGATAATATGTCCCTCGCTGAAGCTCAATACTCTTAGAAGCTGCAGTTGAGAGGATTGAATTATATTGAAAACGGAGACGCTGTAATCGAATTAATACACATGGATCAGTACGTGAAGTTAGAACTCGTTCACCTGCTTTTATTTGTTGGTCTAGTATGAGTAGCTGCTGTTTGCGTTGTTTTCGCAGGCAGATTTGATAGCTAGTGATCGTTGCTCGAATGGCCGCTTTGAAGCCCTCCCACCAAGCCCAATTCGCAGTATCCTGGGGTAGATTAAAATGGAAGTAATCCTGTATGGCTGCTCGAATTTCTAACTGGAACTCTGACTGAGTTAACAGGGCTCTATCAAAGAACCAGGCCCCCGAATTCCCTTGGGGTGCAGTAGTGTGTAATTGAAAGGAAATGGCAGCATGATCTGAAATATGTTGGGAGTGAATCTTTGCAGTGTCCACCTGAGGAACTAACAGTTTTGATATTAGAAAGAAGTCTATGCGAGACTGGGATTTATGAGGGGAAGAGAAGAAGGTGAAGTCAAGCTCATTGGGGTGTAGTAACCTCCATAGATCAACTAAAGCAAGATCTTTGATCAGGGAGGTAAGCGTGGTGTGACTCTTGGGGGGACCACTTGTCCTAGGCGGCTGTTTGTCAATCAGGGGATCAAGGACTAGATTGAAATCCCCCCCAATTATCAATGAAGTATTAGCAGAGGCCTGCGCAACCTGAGCAATGGTAGCAAAAAAGGCAGGGTCATCCACATTAGGAGCGTAAAGGCATATACATGTAACTTCAAGGCTACCTATCTTGAGGTGAACTCTGGACCATCTACCTTCTGTATCTGAACTAGTCGCAATAATAGTAGCATGCAAAGATTTCCTAACCAGTATGGCAACCCCACATTTCTTAGAAACGGCTGGGGAATAAGCGGCCACCATGTAAGGTTTTATATTGAGTTTAAGAGTTTCCTTCGAATTTAAATGCGTTTCTTGGAGAAAAATCAGATCCGCAGCTTCCTGACTTAGGTAGCTTAGGATTTTCTTCCGTTTTATCGGATTATTGATTCCTTTTACGTTCAATGAGAAAATCTTACATGGTGCCATCAATCAGTAATAGACATTTTAAGTGAGGGCGCTTGAAAACATACAACATAATCAGAATCTGTGCAACAATGACATAATCACCGAGTATTCTGGCTAATACACCCCATATTGAAAAGTGTGTACCAAAGTATCTTAGAGAAGAAGCAAAACCCCCAAAGAATATGGCAACCATATGTCTGTGGGAGGAGGCCCTAGAGAGGAAATAGAAAGACATGAAAAAAGGAAAAGAAACACCAGAGTCCATAATTAACACTGTCTCTGATACTCATCGAGGCTACTGTGGGTAGATGGAGTCGGGTCACAGATATCATCAAAAGTAAGGCAACAAACCGCCCTCGCCAGACTCTTTGCTGGGCTGCGGCAGATCCAATATGGCAGGTACAGCGGATATAAGAATACTTGCAGGAATATTCTGGAAGTCAGCGCATCAAGTCGGCTTCTTTGGAATCCAAAAACTCCGCCAGTAGATCAGGGTCCTCAAATGTTCTTGTCTGATTGTGAAGCGTGACTCGGAGCTTGGCCGGGTACATCAGGCCATAGCGTGCTTGTAGTTGTTGAAGCCTCGGCCGGAATTCCAGAAAGCGCTTTCGGCGGTCGACCGTGGGTTTAGCCAAGTCGGGATAGAAGGAGATCTTGTGGCTCTCAAACTCCATATGGCCCTTTGCCCGAGAGGCATTTAGAATTTGCTCAACGTGTTGATATCTCAAAAGTCGAAAAATGATAGGCCGCGGGGTCTTCCTGTTGAGCGTTATGCTTGTGGGTACACGATGAGCGCGATCGATCTCCAAATCTTTGGTAAAGGTGATTTGGAGCAGGGAAGGGAGGATTTTGCATAAAAACTCTTTCATGTCTCCCGATTCCGCTCCCTCCGGTATGCCCACAAGTCGTATGTTGTTGCGGCGCGCTCTATTATTGCCATCTTCCACTTCTTTCTGCAAGGCCCGCACCTGACGTTCAACTTTGTCGAGTTTGGACAACCGGGCCGCATGGGAGTCCAATATGCTCTCCATTTTGTCCTGACGCGAAGAAAGCCCTTCTAGCTTGCTTTGCAGCACACCAAAATCTTCCCGCAGCGCTCGGAGTGCTTCACCGTTTGACTGCACGAGGTTTTTGACCCCTCTAATCTCTGCGAGGATTTCCTGCTGCATTTCGGGGCCCTCGCGCAAGGCCAGCCCCTTCTGCGGGGACGGAGGTTCAGTTTTGGAACGTTTGCCGTGAGAAGCCGCTGGAGATCCAAATTCCAAACGCGTGGGTTTGGTCCCCGCCATCTCACCAATGTGCCCCGGCAAGATCAGAGTAGAAGTTCCAAGTATGTACGGTGTTAATTCAGGATTCTGAGTAGGCCTCTCGGGAGCCTCAGCGTTATGCGACCATCCCGCTGGACATCAGGCTCCGCCCCCCGAAACACTATAACCTATTGCCATTCTTAAAATTCTTATTACAAGTACTGTGGTGAACAGCGCCCTCCTGAGCCTATGGAAACGGATGAAAATCCTGAGGTTCAGCAGGATTTATGCATATTTGAGAAACCAAGGAAGAAAGAGAGACTCTATTCCACAGAGCTGAGCATGGAGACCAGCCCAAGGGAGGAGTCCTGCAGTCCTGATTGGGCACACCCTGCCCTTGGAAGGGGCGTGTCCAGGAGAGAACGTGGTTTTAAACCAGAGCATGGCTTTGCTAGTCAGATAGAGAAGAGAAAGAAGGAGAAGAGGAAGATTGATTGGAAGTCCAGAAGACAGTATGCTGATACTTGGGAACCTGGCATTGGAAAGAAACCTGCAAAGTTTTATTCAGAGGCAGTGAGTAGAAGTCCCAAGGAGAGAGGACCTAGCCCTGAAATAGACAACCGTTGGAAGGCACAGCCCTGGGAAAGGAAGCCTTCAAGGCAGGCACAAGAAAGAAAACAATCATTCTGTGAAGTACCGTGTGAGCCAGAGAGCAACAAACATTCTAACAGCTGGAGAACGTTGGAGCCATCTGAAGTCAGAACGGCTTGGCAACAAGTAAGTGAATTGCCACAAAGTTTCCAGGCTGAACGTAAAGCTAACTCTCCTGTATGTGAAACATTAGCAAAAGAGACTAGCAGTTACTCTGATACAATTAATCTAAGAGAGGAGAAAATAAACAGCCTTAAGCCAGAGGGAAGTTGTATAGCTGATAGCAATTCCCTATCTCCCAAACAGCAGGCTGAATTGCTCCTACAGAGTTTTAAGCAGTTTTTAGAGTTGCAAGCTAGAAGACAGCCAGTGTTACCAGAAGCCAGTAATTCCATACAGCTTGAAGAATTAACACAAGATAATACAGACTTACCAGATTGTGAGAGCATGGATTGCACGGTCTGCTGTGTAGAGATGCCAAGCTGAAGGAAACTGCTTTTTACCGTATGTGAATTGAATGCTACGGAGCTGTTGTATTGCCTTGCTGAGAAAGCTCTAATTATGTGCACCTGATTTTCCCCAGCACTGTGAAGGTAACAGTGGCTGAAAGAGGCTGCAGTGAAACTAACTGACCTCTTGGGGCAAAGTGAGTAATTTGCTTAGAAGTGAAAAGAAGCAGTTATACTTTAAGTTGCCTTTATCCTAAGTTTTCCTGTTAGCATTTGAAGCACCTATTTTGTTTGCATTTATTTGCCATGTGATGGAACAATATCCTTTACTATAATAAATATACTGGAAACCCCATAACTACAACTCTTTATTTCGGAGCGAGAGGAGCAGGAACTACAATACCCAGCATCCCCTGGATACAGGTTACTCTCCTTCCTCACGAAGCATCAGACCGCCGCTCCTGTCTTTAGCCCCAAGGCCGGGCAGGAGCGCCGCAGTACAACACTTTCCGTTTCTTGGTTCAAACGTGCTCTCAATTCTTTGAGCTAGGAGACATTCCAAATATCCAAAATACATAATACTACTCCCCCTAACTGCTGTTGCTCTTTAAGCATTTTCTTTTCTCTTAGCTCTGCTACATGAGTGACCCGCACTTGCTCAGCTGGTCATTAATTACATTTCTTAACACAAACATCTTTTGTTTCAAAACATAAACATTCCAATGTTTTGCATCATGTACCATCTGTTTCCACCATGTAAGCACATTTGCACGGTTCACCTTTAACCGCTATCCCATATCTCAGGCAATGGACCTTATCTATAGAGAAAGTTCCCTCCCAAGGAAACTGCAATTTCACATTACCTTTTGTCACTGAATCCCTATGTGCTACGGAATCGATGGCTACATCACCATGCTTCTCATACATACAATAGAAGCATACAATAAGAAGGGCTACCTTTCTTAAACACTAAACCCTAGCTCTGCCATGCCACTCACGCATCTGAGACGGAGCCTGTCTACTTAAAAAATTACCCATCACTGGTAATACTCACAAATCTTTAGGCACCTTCTGCCCTTGCCATGAATGCAGAGATCTATCCGGTACGGCACCAACTGAAAGTGTACTCTGCACTCCCCCTCAAATGCAACAGGCAGGGCTCTTGGGTTACAGAAATCCGCACACAAAACAAGGAGAAGGTTAATTGATCACAATTCTTTTAATAATACACAAATCTGTAAATAATACACAACACACTTGTATTATAAAAATAACCAAAGCTTTGGGAGAGCAAGCTAGGCCTCTGCCTATATTTACTCTGATATCATAGCTTTAGGCCACTTTATTTATAGGTAAAGATTCCATTACACAGCATAATTTCACTTTATTATTCTACGTCTCACATCACGTATATTCATAATATACATATTCTATTCTACGTCTAGTGTCACGTATATTCATAACATACTTTTCTATAGGCATGCACGTCATAGACAATCATGAAAAGACATACATATATTCTCAGACATGACTATGTAGGCCTTAATTCTAATTAATTCTAACAATGACAGTTTGATATCTCTGACCTGAGACTGAGCGACTGAGAAGCTGGGTAAACAACTTGCCTTTTACTTATCTTTCTAATAACAAGACTAATGTTTATGTTATTTAAAACCTTTCACCCAGTTTCTTCTACAGAGTTTTCAAGGGTGATATTAAGGAGCTACAAATGATATTAACTCTTTCTTAGGGCTTATAGTAATATAATGTTATACACAGGGCCTGACTGTGTATCCAACCTGGTACAATCAAGCTTTCTTTCAGAAGGTAGCTCAGTACTTTGTTAATTTTGCTAGAAAAGGAAGTTTTGAGATTGATCTAAAACTAATTAGGAGAGCTGGATCCAACTTACTATCTTTTAGACAAGGTCTAATAGATGCACATTTCCAACACTTGGGGACCATACCATGTAAAAGACTCAAATTAATCAGATCAGGAATTATTTCAGATAAATCAGGTAACAATTCTTTAATCAGCTATGGAGAGAAAGGATCCACAAATGAGGGATTTAGGTTTATTGGGGAAATGAATTTTTGTAAACCCATACTATCCAAAGGTAGAAAGCTATCTAACATGCTGCAAGGCAGTGCGTACAAAGTATTTTATTAGTAGTATTTATTAGTAGTATTTAGCTTGCGCCTTTACAGTAGTAGTTCAAGGCAAGTTACAATCAGGTACTATGTGTATTTCCCTATCCCGGAAGGCTTACAATCAAAGAGCCGATGCACCCTTTGCATGCAGATAATTCCAACTTATCTACCACACCAAATGCAGAAAAGAGAAAACAGCAAAGGAAACGTATGCGCACACAGTAACACCAAGCATATTTAAATAATACGCAAATGAGCTGCACACATTAAATGGCATGCTAATAAGGTCTGCGCCCGATGCAGAGAAACACATAGAGGATTACATAATTAGCTGGAGATCCAAAATCTCTATGCCTGGTCTTACTGCCAGAGAGCCTTCGAAATATATGCTCCCAAACATTGGAATGCTCTTCCACCTGAAATACAGTTAATGACCGATATCTCAGGATTCATGAAAAAGCTAAAAACCCACCTATTCACTGAACATTATGTTCCATTCACCTAGTACCAAACCATACACTGTCCACCTGCTACATCCCACACCTCTGGCAGGGAAACATTGAAACCTCAACCCACCATTACTCCATTATCTCTAATATAAATCTCTTGGTATTCGTTTTCACCCAGTATACTATATAACACAGTTATGCTATATACTATATACCACAGTTATACTGTACTAATCACTCTCATAATGGTTATAACCTCTTCTGTAAACCACAGTTCATTGTATTATAGTTATTATGTATCATGCTAGTGTTATTATTCATCTGTTCCATGTATAATGTTCAAGTTAACTGTAAACCACTTTGATAACCATGAAAAGTGGTATAAAAGAAATGTTAAATAAATAAATAAATAAATAAACAGGGAAAAACTGTTTCAGGGTATGTACCGATAAACAGTTACCTTCGACGTGAAAACTTTCTGTGTGTATCTTTCAAAGTATAAGGGAAAGTTTTGTATTTGAGAAGAAATGTTTTTTGCTTCTTATCCCTGTGTGTTTTTTGGACTAATTTATATTATTCATCTTTTATTTTAGGTCTCTTTGTTGTGAGTTTATAAAAAATGTTTTGGGCAAAATAATATTGGTTATTATGGGGTGAGCACTAAAAGAAACTGCGCGTCCTGTGCATATAATGTAAGCGTTTGACATGTACATATATGGTCACCTGTAGCGCATTAGTTTGCACGTGTTGGCTCCCCTCCTTTCCACGTTACACCAATGTTTTGCATACAGATCATTTGCATACATGCCCTTTGCTGCATACCAGTGCTGAAGTCTTGTGCTATTGGCACGCTACAAAAACCTGTACACAGCTTATAGCGCATGACTTCAGCGCCGGCTTTCTGCATCGGCCTGTAAGTTTGTACCTGAGGCAATGAAAAGTTAAGTGACTTGCCCAAGGTCACAAGAAGTATCAGGCCCAGGCTGCTGCCATAACCGCTCAGCATAAAAAGAAAAGAAAGTAAGTTGTAAGGTAACTAACATTGGAATAGGGTCAAGGGATCTTTACAGGAGAGCATCACCCTGGTGTGGCAGGAAGTGATCCTGTAACTAGGACCTGTTCTCCAGGTGATGTAAAACCCTCTTGCACTAAGGAAGTTTCTCCAGGACCATGTGCCCATGAGGGAAGGGTTAGGACAGCCGTTATAGTTGGTGATTCGATCATTAGGCATGTAGATAGCTGGGTGGCTGGTGGGCGTGAGGATCGCCTGGTAACATGCCTGCCTGGTGCAAAGGTAGCGAACCTCACACGCCACCTAGATAAGGTCTTAGATAGTGCTGGGGAGGAGTCTGCTGTCCTGGTACATGTTGGTACCAATGACATAGGAAAATGTGGCAGGGAGGTTCTGGAGGCTAAATTTAGACTTTAAGGTAGGAAGTTGAAATCCAGAACTTCCTGGGTAGCATTCTCCAAAATGCTTCCCATTCCACGCGCAGGACCCAAAAGGCAGGTAGAGCTCTGTAGTCTCAATACATGGATGAGACGATGGTGCAGGGATGAGGGGTTTGGATTTTTTAGGAACTGAGGAACATTCTGGGGCACATTCTGGGGAAAGAAGGGGCTCTTCCAAAGTGATGGGCTTCAGCTTAACCGGGATGGAACCAGCCTTCTGGCATTAACCTTTAAAAAGGAGATAGAGCAGCTTTTAAACTAGATAATAGGGGAAAGCCGACAGTCGCACAAGAGTGCATGGTTTGGAAGAATGTATCTTTGAAGGATACTACCAAAAGCAGAGAAGTTCCAAAAAAGAGTAAAGTAGCCCAAATGCCCTTAAATATGGAGCAGACAGAGCTTAAAGATCCCAAATTACCCATGTCTACCAATAGCCAAATTAATATGAATAAAATGCAGTCTCTAAAATGCTTGTATGCAAATGCTAGAAGTCTAAAAAATAAGATGGGAGAGTTAGAATATATAGCACTAAATGAGAGGTTAGATATGATTGGAATCTCAGAGACATGGTGGAAGGAGGACAACCAGTGGGACACTGTGATACCTGGGTACAAAATATATAGTAATGATAGAGCTGATCAAATTGGTGGAGGGGTTGCGCTCTATGTTAGAGAGGGCATTGAGTCAGAAAGGATTAAAGTTTTGTAGGAAACAAAATTTGCTGTAGAATCTCTATGGATTGAAATTCCATGTAAAAAGGGGAAGGTGATGGCAGTTAGGATGTTCTATTGACCACCTGGCCAGAATGAACAAATGGATGATGAAATGCTCAAAGAAATCAAGGAAGCTAACAAAAGTTACAGCACAGTAATAATAATGAGTGATTTCAATTACCCTGGTATCGACTGGGTCAATGTCACGGCAGGACATGCTAGGGAGATAAAGTTACTAGATGAAATAAATGACTGCTTCTTGGAGCAGCTGGTTCATGAACCGACCAGAGGGGAAGCCATATTGGACCTAGTCCTTAGTGGAACACCAGATCTGGTGCAAGAGATGAGGGTGTTGGGGCCACTTGGCAATAGTGATCATAGCATGATCACATTTGATTTAATTAGTGGAGGAGGGATAGTAAGGAAATCCACAGTACTACTTTTTAACTTTCAAAAGGGGGACTATGATAAAATGAGGAAAATAGTTTAAAAAAAACGAAAAGGAGCAATTGCAAAGGTTAAAGACTTACATCAAGCTTGGGTGTTGTTGAAAAATACTATCTTGGAAGCCCAGACCAGCTGCATTCCACAATTTAAGAGAAGTGGAAGGAAATCCAAAAAACTGCCAGCATGGTTTAAAGGTGAGGTCAGCGAGGCTGTTGCCAAAAAAGCATTTTTCAGGAAATGGAAAAAAGAGCCAAATGACGAAACCTGGAAACAGCACAAGCACTGGCAACTTAAATGCAAGGCATTGATAAGGCAGGCAAAGGGAGAATTTGAGAAGAAGCTTGCTGCGGAAGCAAAAACGCATAATAAAGACTTTTTCCACTACATTCATAGCAAAAAACCTGTGAGAGTCAGTTGGCCCATTAGATGATAGAGGGGTTAAAAGGGCACTAAGAGGCGACAAGGCGATAGCGGAGAGACTGAATGAATTCTTTGCTTCGGTCTTGACTGAGGAAGATGTAGGGATGTTACCCATGACTGAAGTGGTATTTAAAGGTGCGGAAGAATTGAAGGAAATATCGATACATCGGGAAGATGTATTACAACTATTAGATAAACTAAAGAGTAGAAAATCACCTGAGCCAGATGATATACATCCCAGGGTGTTGAAAGAACTCAAATATGAGATTGCAGACCTGCTATTAGTAATCTGTGAACTATCATTAAAATCATCTATAATACCTGAAGATTGGAGGATGAAGAAAGTAACACCAATTTTTAAAAAGGGTTCCAGGGGTAATTTGGGAAACTATAGACTGGTGAGCCTGATGCCAGTACTGGGAAAAATGGTAAAAACCATCATAAAGAACAAAATTGCTGAACATGTAGATAATCATGGCTTAATGGGAGACAGCCAACATGGCTTTAGACAAGGAAGAATTTGTCAAACTAATCTGTTATGTTTTTTTAAAAGTGTGAATAAACAGGTAGACAAAGGTGAGTCAGTTGATATAGTGTATTTGGACTTTCAGAAAGTCTTTGACAAGGTTCCTCATCAGAGACTTTTGACAAAACTAAAGAGTTATGGGATAGGAGGCAGTGTACTATTGCGCCTCGATTCTCACCACCACCAAAACGTTGTCAGCCCCCCTACTAATAGACAACACTTTGGTGGTGGTGAGAAGCGAGGAGGAATATGACAAAGTCTATCTACCCTTTTGATGTCTAGGACATCTGTACCTTGCCCACTCACAATCTTAAATGACAGAGATGTAAGGCAGGGGTCTCCCAATCCAGTACTGGAGGACCACAAACCAGTCAGGTTGGGAGGATATCTCTAATGCATATATATCTCATGCATATTCATTAGAGATATCCCAAAAACCTGCCAGGATTGTGGCCCTCCAGGACATGTTTGGGGACCCCTGGCTTACACTGTTTCCAGTGTTAGCCTGCCAATGTGCATAATGAGGAGCAAGGTATTGTGGGTATGGCCCAGACACGACGGTCTGGGCAGGATGCATCTGCACAGGGCATAGGGCAATGGCTGGGATATTGTAGTGCCTGACCACCACCTGCACGGACAGGGTAGCCACAGCATGTCATGTTGGGAGGTCAGTCTCACCCTGACTGAACAGTGAACATAGCATATCTAGGTTCCCACATAGTGCTATTATGTGTTTTTCTCAAGTAATATCTTTGTTGTTGTTTTTTTTCTGGGGCACAATCACTGACACGCTTGCTTGATGTGTGTGTGCTTACATCCCACTTTTGTGTGCACACAGTTTCTCCAGGAACATGCACTATGTACTAGCTAGCAGACTGTCTGCAGTTAGCATGTGTATGGCTGGAACATCTTACAGGGTGCAGTGGGTGAAAACTGAATGTGCTTTCTGCGGGTGAATATCAGATTGGGGGGTGGCAGCAGCTGAGCTTTTCCAGGCCTACTGCCTGTCTGCCAGTGCCCTATGTAATAAGTACAGATCTGCAATGACTGCCCTGGAGGGTGCCTATTCTCCCGCAAGACTGGGGTGGTGGTCCAATGTAGAGTGTGGAACTGTTGGTGGGAGATCCTGTCCCCCACCCTGACACAGTGAAGGTGAGTTGGGTGGTGCTACATAATCCACTTCTGGGTCCAAACACCACCCTTCCCCTATAACAAGTGATCATGACAACCATACAGGATGTGTACTATCTGGGTGCATCATGATCTACAAGGGCTTGACATGACTAGGAAATACAGTACAGATATAGCATAGGTGTGTCTGCAGGGACTACTTGACACTGATTTGGACCAGCAGCACAGCCTATCTCAGCCAAGCCAGGTGCTACGGACCTGGTGCTGGGTGCCCCACCTCACCCTCAGGGTGAGCACAGAAACCACACAATGTCACTGTCTGTAGCTACTCTGTGCCAGTAACACACACGGTCATTTCCCCCTACCAGGCCGAGGTGCTGTGGAGGCACATACCCCATCTTGTGATCAGATGTAGACTGCTGATCTGCATGTGCAGTGCATCATGGGTACGGGTGGGTTTACCCTATCCTGGTAAACACAGCAGACAGTTTGTGCAGTGACCTGCAGTCTTTCTGTAGCCAGCCAGCACTGTGTTCGAAGCTGTAGAGATGTAGCCCACAGGTTACTACAATGACTGTGGAGGCAGAGGTCATGAAGTCAGCCCTGTAGTGGTCTTATTTAATAAGGCTATCTGAGGGTTTTCCTTTTAATTTAGATCAGTGCTGCCAGCAAAAACACCCTCATAAGGCACCTTAGGTTACGGCTCATTATATAGGGCACATTATAAGGTGCCTTGGCGGACAGAGCACTTTATAATGTGCCCTATGGGGTGTTTTATAGGGCGCCTTATGAGGCACCTTAGGTTACGGCACTGTGAGGGTGTTTTTGCTGGCAGCACTGATTTAAATTAAAAGGAAATCCCTCAGACTGCCTTATTAAATAACACCATTGTAGGATCCAACTCATGACTTCTGCTTCTACAGTCATTGTAATAACCAGTGGGCTACATCTCTATAGCTTCTAACACAGCGCTGGCATGGACTTAAGGTTCACGCGCATTAATGAGCCAAGGCGCCCTCTATCACGCGATGCAGATTCATTGCTACCTTGCCGCCAAAACGCCCACTACCTTATATGGCATTCCTCACATTAACGGTGCAACCAGTGCTGGTAACATTAGGACTGTTTAGTAAACATACCCCCAAAATGGTAAAGGGGATGGAAGGATACCCCTATGAAGAAAGGCTAAAAAGGTTAGGGCTCTTTAACCTGGAAAAGAGACGGCTGAGGGAAGATATGATAGAAGTCTATGACAGAGCTACTCAAATCCGGTCCTGGAGGTCCGCAACCCTGCAGGTTTTCGGGATATCCTTAATGAATATGCATGAGATATATATGCATTAGAGATAGCCTGCCAACCAGGATTTGGAGACCCCTGCCTTACACCTCTGTCATTTAAGATTGTGAGTGGGCCAAGGTACAGATGTCCTAGACATCAAAAGGGTGGATAGAATGTGTCACATTCCTCCTCGATTCTCACCACCACCAAAAAGTTGTCTAATAGACAATATTTTGGTGGTGGTGAGAATCGAGGAGGAATGTGACAAATTCTATCTAACCTTTTTGATGTCTTGGACATCTGCACCTTCACCTTTTCAGTGGGTATATTATTTGTGCTGGGTGACGGGAATTGGCTCATAAGGTTTGGCTTGTTGCCTTTTGTGTTTGAGATATGAAAAATGGAGCCATAGGTGTAAGGCTGTAGACCACAGGCAGCTGATATTGCAGTCTGTAATTGGGACTTGAGCCACAGATAAACACATGCACACATACCATGAAATGGTATGCATTCAAAAAGCATGCAGAAGAGTAAACAAATTAAACGGAAAGTGCGACAGGGGCCGGTCTGAAGGGCCAGCCATTTGGATGGTGTGTGTACAAGGGCAAAATGGGGAAGAGATCCAAAAAGGAGCATGTGAGAATCAAGGCACTGAAGGAGCATGTGAGAATCAAGCCACTGAAGAATCCAAACACACCTCACCAACAGCAATACCAAACCACTGAGCCAACTGCCCACCCAGACACCTTAAAGAAAGGGACCATATGTAACAGCTAATATGTGACGGATAGGCTGCGTGGAGGGCACACTGTAGTGCACAGTGAAGAGAAGGAATGGTGTGTGGAGAAGTGACAAAGCTGCAGCCATTGTATGGTAAGGTTAGCAGAACACAAGAAAAGAAAAGGAAGGGAAAATGTAGGAATCAAACCCACAAACTATGGTGGCTCAACACACATCTGTAACTACTATCCCAAACAACCACAACAAGCACAATCCAAATATGTTCCACCAAAGGGAATGTATGTATGGAAACCTGTAGCTCCCTCCCAGGGCACACGTAGCCCAGCCCACTGTAGGCCCATCACACTTAACCCCACCCTCATAGGCATATCTGTCAATGTGGCGCATCCCCAGATGCACCCACACGTGGGCACCAGTTAGGCAATGCTGGCCTCCGGGGCACTGACATCCGATGGTACCAAACCCATCCCCGGACCTGTACATCCCCGGCCCCCACACATACCACATTGAGTGGCCGCTCTGACCAGCCACCCCCACAAGGTTGTGCAGCCCACGGCTCTGTGTTGTCCCTCCCATGTACAGTGTATTCCCAGTACCTCTGGGCCATCCAATCCTGCAGTCCTAAGGCCTGCCATCCCCCATGTAGATGGGTATGTCACCCCATGCCCTACACCCTCCTACCCGGCCTCACACCCTTGAACACGTGTGACGACTGTGTCCAGCTGGGTCACCTCCAACAGTGCCCACCTGCATAATGGCACGCCCATGTATGCTGCACCACCCATGCCTGTCCACCCCCAACTGGCATGGTACCATGCTGGTTCCCCCATCACATAGGCCCACCCAAGCAGTATCCCGCTGTCCCTGTGAGAGTGAACTGCACCATTCATGGCCACACCCACAATGTCACCAATATGTCCCACCCCCGTAACTGTGAACCCTGTGCCACCCCTCCATGTGCCACACCCCCATGCTCACACCACACACTGTGGTGAAGAGCGCCCTCCTGTGGCAATGGAGACCGAGGAAAATCCTGAAGGGCAACAGGATTTACGCCAGATTGACAATACTGGAAGGAAAGAAAAACTCCTTTCTGCTGAGCTAAGAATGGATACCAGCCCAGGGGAGGAGTTGAGTAGTCATGATTGGGCACACCCAGTGGTTGGAAGGGGCATGCCTGGAAGAGAACCTCGTTTTAAACCTGAGAATGACCCTGCTAAAGAGCGCAAAGGGAGCAAAGGGAGCAGAGAGTGCAGGAGGAGCAAAGAGAGCAGCAAAGGACTGAGCCGAAGTAGGCAGAGCAGTGCACAGAGCTGCACAAGGAACTCTGAGCAGAGGACCTCAGAGCAAAGGACCTGTGAGAGGACGAGCTGTGGAAAGACGTTTGGTACGTCAGCTGAGAGTGAGTCAGAGAGTGAATGGAAGACCAGGAAGCAGTGTGGCAGTACGTTTGATCCTGGTAATAAAAGAAGACCTGCAAGGATCTTTTCAAGGGCTGTGAATGAAAGTCCTGAGGAAAGTTGACGTAGCCCCGGATTAGAGCCCTGGAAGAAGGCAGAGCCCTGGAAGAGGAAGCCTCCACGGCAGGCAAGTGAGAAAGAAAACTCATTCTTTGGAATACAGTTGGGACCAGAGAGACACAGGAACCCTCACAGCTGGAAGACGTCTGAGCCACCTAGGACGAGAGGGGCTTGGCAAAAAGTAAGCAGTTTTCCTAAGAGTTACAAGAGTGAAGGTAAACTCAAGTCTCCTATGTTTGAAGCCTTACTAAGAGAGCCTAAATGTTACCCTGACTTATTTAGCCTGAGAGGGGAGAAGGGAAACATTACTGACCAAGAGAGAAGCTTAATAGCTGCTGACAATTGCTTATCTAGCAACCAACAGGCTGAATTGCTTCTCCAAAGCTTTAAAGAGTTTCTAGATCTAAAAGCAGGCAGACAACCAGTACTGAATGAAGATACTAATTCTATACAGTCTGAAGAATTAATGCAAACTGATTCTGACTTACCTGACTGTAATAGTGTGGATTGTTCATTGTGTTGTATGGAAATACCAGAGTAAAAGAAGTTTGCTGTGCCGTGTATGAGTAAAATACAACGGAGCTGTTTCTACTGCCATGCTTTGGAAACCTTAATTACTTGCACCTGAATTAAGCTCCCACTGTGAACGTAACAGTGCATGTAAAGAGGCTGCATTAAATGGGAATCACCTCTTGGGGCAGAGCTGAGTCAAACTCCCTAGAAGTAAAGCTGAAGTTAAAGCTGAATTCTACTTTAGTTGACTTTATTCCTAAGTTTATTCTGTTCATGTTAAAGCACCAGTTTTGTTCATGTGTATGAATTTGTGATGCGCTGGAAGAATCTCCCCAACAACAATAAAATACTTGCAAACAAGCCTTACCGTCTCTGGCGCACAACTACACTTATTTCGGAGTGAAAGGAGCACAAGAACTACATTACCCAGCATTACCAGGAAACAGTTTTTAACTCCATTCCTCACGAGGCAATAGGCCGCTCCTGTCTTTTAGCCCTAAGGCGGGGCAGGGGCGTCGCAAGTGGCTACGTTGGCAGGATTCCACGCATGCGCAAGGTGCCATGCAGAAAAAGCTACAGGAAAGCAACTGCCCAGAAAGACCCCGGCTGCAGACCATCCTGAAGGGAAGGAGTCACAGCGTCGGAGGACTACTGGCTGCAACGTGACTGAGAAAGCTTGAAGCAACACCTGAGCCAGGTAATAAGTATCCACCTAGGGAAAGGTCAGGATACAGGGATAAGGGGTGATTGCTAGGCCAGTTGAAAAAAAAAAAAAAGGAAAAGTTGTTTTTTTTTAGTGTGAGATACCGCACTTGGGTTTTTTTTGTCTTTGTGTTTGTCTTCACAGACGTTTCAAAGATGTCTCTGGATCCAGCCGAAGTGTTCAAATGGATGGCCACGCAACTGGCGAGACAGAGGGACTTAACCTTGGAGTCCCAGGCAAGAAATGCTGCCACCCTTCAAGCCCAGCAGCAACCCTTATTGGACATGCTACAAGCTTGGGTAGCTGAGCAGAAGAAACCACCGGAGATACCAACCGCTCCCCCAGGTTTTTCCGCTGCAGCTGCGCTTAGTTTAAACGCAGGAACACTGTTCAATTTTGGGCAATTGAAGGACACTGATGATATAGATGACTATATTGAATGCTTTGAGAGAGTTGCACAGTTAAGTGCATGGCCAAAAGAATGTTGGGCCATTAGGTTTGCGGCTTCCCTTACGGGCGAAGCTATGGCCGCGTATAGAAGTATGCCACCTGATCTCGCTGGAAATTATGAGGAGGTGAAAAGAGCGGTCAGGGAAAGGCTGGGCCTTACACCACTAGCTTATCATACTCTCCTGCGAGCAGTAAAGTTAAAACAGAATGAAACCCCGAAAGCCTTATGTTATAGAATACGTATGTTGTTAAACAAATGGCTTAATCCAGGGGGTAGATCCAAAGAATCTATAATAGACAGTCTTGTTGTAGAGCAATATATGAATGCTGTACCTGCCGAAATAAGAACCTTCCTGATTCTGCAGAGCTGCAAGACCCCACAAGAGGCGGTTGATCTCACAGAGCGCTTCCTGGAAGCCAAATTAATGGCTCACGAAGGCAGTAGCGCTTCAAAGGGGGCAGCGATACCCGAATCAGAAAGGAGGTGGGGGTTTAAAAAGGAAACAGAAAAAATGTGTATGCCACCATGAAGGCTATGATTCCGCCTAGAAAATGTTTCAAATGTGGGCAAGAAGGGCATGTGCAGAAAAATTGTTTTAAAACTGCCTTAGTAGCAGTAAATGCACAGAAGGCCAGAGAAGGATTTCTCATTGAGGTAGAGGTGCAGGGAATTGCCACCACCGCGTTACTTGATTCTGGCGCGGAGCAGACAATGCTCTCCAAGGCGCTGTGGCAGCAAGTCCAAGCATCGGGGGTAGCAATTCAGCCTGTCCACAATGTAAAAATCCGCTGTGTTCACGGAGGCACTTCGTTATACCCCGTGTACAACCTCCAGGTGAAAGCGCTAGGAGTTGTTAGGAAAGTTCCCATTGCAGTAGTCCCCAAGCTACCACATAGTATAGTTTTGGGTAGGGACTGGCCACAGTTCCATAAAGGGGTGGAACAGGGCTTAATCCTAAAAGAGCAAGAAGCTGCCAGAGAATCCCCGGTTGAAGCTCTAACCCAAACCACCGAGAGAAGTATAATTCCTAGTCCCTTGTTTGCCCAACTGAAGAAGCAAAAAGGGAAAACACAAGCTCCAAGAGAAGAAATGGTGAAGAAACCAGTATTTGTGCTAAGATTCTGCAGGATGAGCCCTAATGCTCAGGCCCCTAACAGAGCTTCGAGTAACTCGGCAGGTTATGACCTCTGTAGTGCTGAGGATGTAGTGATTCCTAGGCAAGGGAAAGCCCTGGTAGATACCGCTCTACAAATGGAAATGCCACTAGGCTGTTACGGCCGGATAGCCCCACGATCGGGCCTCGCCGTAAAGCATTTTCTTGACATAGGAGCCGGAGTGATAGACCCGGATTACAGGGGTTCTATTAAAATTCTCATGTTTAACTTCGGCAGGGAGGACTTCAAAGTCATGGTTGGAGATCGAGTAGCGCAGCTAATCTGCGAGCATGTGGGCCTGCCTCCTCTGGAAGAAGTATCCAGCCTGTCAACAACGGCCCGTGGAACAGGTGGATTCGGGTCAACAGGGGGTACCAGTTTCCAAGCTTTAGCTGCCATTGTGGAAGAAAAAGAAGAGGAAGACCTGGGGCCACAACTCGCAGTGTGTAAAAGCAACCCGGAGCCTAGAATAGATGAAGGCCTTTCCTGGGCGCAAAAGCAGGAATTGGTTCAGCTACTAACCAGATACCAGGATGTCCTCACACCAATGCCGGGTAAGACGGACCTGATCGCCCATGGGATCATAACGCCACCCGGCGAGATAGTACGCCAACGTCCATATAGGTTGCCGGAGGCCAAGAAGGAGGAGGTCGTGCGGCAAGTACAGGAAATGTTACAGATGGGCGTTATTGAGGAGTCGCGGAGCCCGTGGAACAGCCCAATTGTTCTAGTTCCCAAGCCAGACGGGTCCATAAGATTCTGTATCGACTTTCGGAAAGTTAACCTAATATCTCGTTTCGATACTTACCCGATGCCAAGAATAGAAGAACTCCTTGATCGCCTAGGCCGTGCCAAATACCTCACTACATTGGATATGTCGAAAGGATACTGGCAGGTCCCACTGACCAGGGATGCCAGACAGAAGACCGCATTCAGTACCCCAGTAGGCCTGTACCAGTTCAAAAGAATGCCTTTTGGCCTACACGGAGCTGCCGCCACGTGTCAGCGCCTAATGGACCTGGTTTTGCGACCGCATCAAACATACGCTGTAGCCTACATGGATGATGTGGTCATTCACAGTGACAACTGGACACAACATCTCCCACGAGTTGAAGCCGTTCTTACGGCACTAAAGGATGCTGGCCTTACATTAAACCCGGCTAAATGTCTATTTGGAGGCCAGGAAGTTAAGTATTTGGGCCACCTGGTGGGTAATGGGGTAGTGAAACCCCTTACTGATAAAATAGCCGCTGTTCAAGCCTTCCCAAAACCACTTAATAAGAAGCAGTTAAGGAGCTTCCTGGGGTTAGTGGGGTACTACAGACGGTTCGTTCCAGGGTTTGCAGAGAAAAGTGTCCCTCTAACTGAAATGTTGAAGAACGCGCCTAATCAACTGAGATGGCGGGAAGAGGCGGAAGAAGCGTTCCACCTACTGAAAAATAAGTTGTGTGCAGCGCCAGTTCTAAGGGGTGTGGATTTTTCCCAACCGTTTCTGGTACAGACAGACGCGTCGGAGACAGGCCTCGGCGCAGTGCTATCCCAGCGACACGACGGTACGGAACACCCCGTGCTATACCTCAGCCGGAAGCTGGCCCCGGCTGAAAAGCGATACTCAACAATTGAACGTGAGTGTCTGGCTATTAAGTGGGCCATAGAAGCGCTCCACTTTTATCTCACGGGACGACGTTTCACCTTGATCACAGACCACGCACCACTCAAGTGGCTAAATCAAATGTACAACCATAATGCGAGGTTAACCCGTTGGTTTATGGCCCTCCAGGCGTTCGACTTTCAAGTGGAGCATAGAGCCGGACGGCTCCACCAGAACGCAGATGCCCTGAGTAGAATCACGTGCTGTGCCTCTGGTCAGAAGCCAGCCCGTGATATCTTAAGGGGGGGGATCTGTGGTGAAGAGCGCCCTCCTGAGGCAATGGAGACCGAGGAAAATCCTGAAGGGCAACAGGATTTACGCCAGATTGACAATACTGGAAGGAAAGAAAAACTCCTTTCTGCTGAGCTAAGAATGGATACCAGTCCAGGGGAGGAGTTGAGTAGTCCTGATTGGGCACACCCAGTGGTTGGAAGGGGCGTGCCTGGAAGAGAACCTCGTTTTAAACCTGAGAATGACCCTGCTAAAGAGCGCAAAGGGAGCAAAGGGAGCAGAGAGTGCAGGAGGAGCAAAGAGAGCAGCAAAGGACTGAGCCGAAGTAGGCAGAGCAGTGCACAGAGCTGCACAAGGAACTCTGAGCAGAGGACCTCAGAGCAAAGGACCTGTGAGAGGACGAGCTGTGGAAAGACATTTGGTACGTCAGCTGAGAGTGAGTCAGAGAGTGAATGGAAGACCAGGAAGCAGTGTGGCAGTACGTTTGACCCTGGTAATAAAAGAAGACCTGCAAGGATCTTTTCAAGGGCTGTGAATGAAAGTCCTGAGGAAAGTGGACGTAGCCCCGGATTAGAGCCCTGGAAGAAGGCAGAGCCCTGGAAGAGGAAGCCTCCATGGCAGGCAAGTGAGAAAGAAAACTCATTCTTTGGAATACAGTTGGGACCAGAGAGACACAGGAACCCTCACAGCTGGAAGACGTTTGAGCCACCTAGGACGAGAGGGGCTTGGCAAAAAGTAAGCAGTTTTCCTAAGAGTTACAAGAGTGAAGGTAAACTCAAGTCTCCTATGTTTGAAGCCTTACTAAGAGAGCCTAAATGTTACCCTGACTTATTTAGCCTGAGAGGGGAGAAGGGAAACATTACTGACCAAGAGAGAAGCTTAATAGCTGCTGACAATTGCTTATCTAGCAACCAACAGGCTGAATTGCTTCTCCAAAGCTTTGAAGAGTTTCTAGATCTAAAAGCAGGCAGACAACCAGTACTGAATGAAGATACTAATTCTATACAGTCTGAAGAATTAATGCAAACTGATTCTGACTTACCTGACTGTAATAGTGTGGATTGTTCATTGTGTTGTATGGAAATACCAGAGTAAAAGAAGTTTGCTGTGCCGTGTATGAGTAAAATACAACGGAGCTGTTTCTACTGCCATGCTTTGGAAACCTTAATTACTTGCACCTGAATTAAGCTCCCACTGTGAACGTAACAGTGCATGTAAAGAGGCTGCATTAAATGGGAATCACCTCTTGGGGCAGAGCTGAGTCAAACTCCCTAGAAGTAAAGCTGAAGTTAAAGCTGAATTCTACTTTAGTTGACTTTATTCCTAAGTTTATTCTGTTCATGTTAAAGCACCAGTTTTGTTCATGTGTATGCATTTGTGATGCGCTGGAAGAATCTCCCCAACAACAATAAAATACTTGCAAACAAGCCTTACCGTCTCTGGCGCACAACTACACTTATTTCGGAGTGAAAGGAGCACAAGAACTACATTACCCAGCATTACCAGGGAACAGATTTTAACTCCATTCCTCACGAGGCAATAGGCTGCTCCTGTCTTTTAGCCCTAAGGCGGGGCAGGGGCGTCGCAACACACACATGTCCACCCCATCCCGAGTTCCGCTAATGCTCATCATCTGGCAGCCCACGCACACGTCGGTAGACTTCAACGCAGCCAACAGACAGCACCATGTGCCAAGACCCACTCTAGCCACATTGTCCATATCACCCCACCTTGGCACCTCTGGCACTGGCCCACGCCAGTACATTGCATCCGCAACAGGATACCAATCCTCGTGCACCAGGGCACATATACACGTATCCCTCACTGTTGTGCCAAGCCCCCCCCCCCCCACAAACCCACAGACGTATACCACGGTCACATCATGTAATCCGCAGCCACCTCCTGGCCCCCTCCCAGCCCCACCCCCAACCTTCCCGCACCCCCACCCATGACAGGGGTGTGGCTGCATGTTGGGGCCCACCACCCATGTCCCTGGGCCCCCCACAGGATATTGGTACCTTAACATCCCAGTCTATATCCCACGTACCATCCACTGCCATACACAGACCCCCCACGTCTGCACTAACCATGTCTGGAATGCATGACAAATGCTCAGCTGTCCCCAGCACAGGCTAATGGTTGTCCCACACCCAGGCCATCATCCAGGAACCCTGCCCATGGATGCCCATACACCGATATGCATCCGATCTGAGCTGCTGTCCAACATGGATGGTCAACCCAATCAACATACCCATGTCACATAGCACACCCTTAGTGACAACACCACATTCAGGTTACCACATGCAACCAACACAGCCACGTAAACTGGCGGTCAATGGGGCCACTCACATATGGCGTTGAAACACCCACCTATGTTTTTGGGCCATGACCTGTGACACTGCCACATGCATGGGCCTGCCCCCCCACTGCCCAATGGACATGCTCATTGGCAGTGGTGGTTTATATCCCATCTGTGCCCTGTGACAGCATGCTAGGGTGCTATGTGAGGGTGGCAGGTGCTGCTGTTGCCTACTGTCCACCGTTTCCATACCTAGGCCCTCTGGCTAGCTTATCTGGACCCTACAATGGGTCTAGTAAGGATGTGAGGCTGCTACCCTCCCTGTCTGTTCCATCCCATTAGTCTGTGCTGTGTGGAGCTCATCGTAACCACAGTGACATAGGTCTATGGTGGTACATACATGCCGTTAGGTAATGACATAACATAGAGATGTACATAGATGGGCAGGTACACCACATTTAAATGGGTCCCTGGCTGAGGCGACAGACAAGGTGTGGCCACAGGAGGAGGCAATGCACTGGCAGAGGAGGAGGAGGAACAGGCCCACCTCCTCTCTAAGCACAGCAGCAGCAGCACAGAGGACAGAGAGGAGACACAGACAGTGGGAGCTGTGGCCGTGATAGCAGAAAAGCATCCATTGCCAGGACCTGTGCCACGATCCACACACATCACCATGGGGGAGGTGCTGAGGGAGATGCGGGGCCACTCTACCACATCCAATGCTAACTCTGAAGGTGAGTGACTGACCACATGGTTGCAGGTGGAGGGGTGGCACCCCAGCATAAGGACATTGTGGCATGGGTACACACCCTCACACTAACAGTGCGTGTCCCCACATATGTGTACCACCATGGTCATGTGTGGGGGTTGGGGCCACACTCACAGTGGGGCCACACTGTCAGCTGCATAAGGCCAGTTGTGGATACTGTGCGCGGGCGCCATGCAGTGGCTGGCGCTGAGGGTCATGCAACCGAAGGGTCCCAGGTCCAGGCCAGCTGCCACCTGGTGATGGGGCTCACACAACAGCATGGCCGTTGGGTGACACAACCCATTATGTTGGATGACAGGGCCCGCACACCACAATAGTAGGTCTGGCCTACAGAGACCTATCCCTGTATCCAGCTGACACACAGGATGCAGGCAGACCACTGAGGCAGGTGTGGCAGTGCAGTGTGACACATGGCTCAGAGTGGGTGGGCACACCTGGGACAGATCCCTGCATGCCCCCCCCTACACCCCTGGTGATGGATATGGGGCGACTGCCTGCACAGGGCCCACGATTGACCAGTGGTAGGTTGGCCCCTACGGCACCCCTGCATCCCGGGGTGCCAGCAGGCAGGCTGCCTGCTGCCCTTCCCCCATGTGTAGCTGTCAATCATGTGGTATACACGCAGCTCCATCACTGTCCCCACAGTGCATGCCAGTGGCCTCGATGTATCCCAGGCGAGCTGCAGACCATCCACTCACCAGAGTCTGTCCCTTGCCCAGATTGCTTCCCGCCACCACAAAGATCAGGGCCCCTCATCCTTGCACCATTATTGCATCCATGCACTGGAACTCTGTGGCCCCAGCTGGCCACTCTGGCCCTGGGTGTGTAACAGAAGCGAGCGTGGGGATGGCTACCCTGGGTGATCTGGCATTCAACCAGCCACCTGGATGCCGGGTGTTAGTCACCAGAACCTCCCTGCCACATTTCCTGATGTCCCTCTAACCACCACGTACCAGGGCAGCCAACCCCTCCCATGCACTATCTACGGCCATGTCATGGTGGTGCATGTAGTCTGCGACCCTCACACAGGGAAGACGTGTTAGCAGGCAATCCAGAGGCGCACTGGCTGTACAGCTATCCATGTGCCTTCAGACTGCAGCAATGACTGGTTTGACTGTCCTATCACTCCCCTCATGGGCACATGGCCCTAGGGGAATGCCCCTGGTGTGGGAGGGTCACACCACCTGTGGGCTGCTCCGTGTTACAGAGTCACCACCTGCCACACCAGGGTGCTGCTACCCTGTCACCTGACTGCCCTCACAATGGCAACAGGGATGCAACCGGTCCTGAGTTGGGACCACAGGACACCATCCCCGACCGTCCTGTCCTGGTACTCACCTGTCCCCCCATGTACCCAGGTCTGCTATACCTGGTGCCAATGGTCAAACCCCTCCCTGTGGGCAGAGGGTGCCCTGCTCCCTGTGCACACATAGGGCCCCCCACCAACTGGGGTATACCCATACATGTGAGACCCACTGCATGTGCCCGGACGGCCCCCATCACGCTGCTGGCCTGCTGTCCGCAGCTGTGCCCTATTCCTGTGATCCGGTACTGGGGTTCACAGCTCGCCAAGGGCTGCTGGGGATACCCATACCACTACAATGTTACCTGGTACATATGATGTACTCTGTAAACCCGATTCACATGACCCCTTGGCTGTAATGTATGATGATTAGAATAGCCAGCTGGACCTGTGGGTGGATATGGCACCTCCGTGCCTATCGGGGATCGAGGCACCTATACGGCTATGGGTGGCCCAGGGGTGGGGTGGGATGGGGGGTGAGGGGTAGGGGGGCTAACTCCAACTGGCTGCTACACTACACCCTGTCCTGTGACACACAGGTGAATGGTGATCAATCACCAGGGGGTGTCCCACAAACCCTTGCTTGGATAGGCATATTCCAGGGTCACAGTTGTAATCTTCCACCTCCCCTTTGTGCCCTGTATGTGACCTGGGCCCTGCCTGGGTAGCACACGTAATGTGTGAGCTCTCTGTTGGGCCAGCATCTGTCCAGACACTCCCCTTCAGGGCCATGGATGTGTGCTGGGCCTTGACTAGGTAGTACATCTGGGTTGGCAGCCCTCTGCTAGGTACTACCGCTACCCAGACAGCTGTTGTCTGCGTCGCACAGATGAGCCAACACTCCTTGCTGCTACTGGGCCCTGACTGATATAACAGATAAACGGTGTGCACAGATGACACGGATCTGTTCCATTGATGCCCTGTTTCCTCCCTGAGTCAGAGAATCACCAGATGTATACCCACATCTGCAGATCCCACCACAGATGTAGCTGTCCCCCCACTGTAGCCCGCCAGGACACCTGCTGCATGTGTTATGGTGGCGTATGTGACCCATGTCTCAGGTTGCATTTCTCACCCACAGGCATATGGCAGGAGCTGCAGGCCATATGTGAGGAGCTACGGGGGCAATGGAAAGAAATGCAGGGGCAAAGACATGAGCTGTACGGTCTCCACCAGTAGGTGCTTGGTCTCTGCCAGGAGGTGTAGAGTCTACAGATGAGATTGGCCAGATGTGTGAGACAGCCTCGCAGGGTGCCCATGGGACTGACGTACTTGCCACTACCACTGAGGCAATGGTGTCAGGAATATATTGGATGGCAGATGCACTGGAGGCCATGGCTGGATGGGGGCAGCAGCCAGCAGCAGAACTAGCGCTGAGGGGTGGGAGAGGCCCAGGTCGGCATGGCTGTGGGTGGCCACAAAGGATGTAGGGGTGGGGGTCCGGGATTATATGTCCGCCACAATAAAGGCATCTTCAATTGATAACAACTGTGGGCACATGTCCAGTGTTGCATTCTGCGCTCCCATGGTTACTCTGTTCCCTATGTAGTCACCCTGGTCACATATCCCTTGCCATGGCACATACACACTTTGGCATGCCATTCCCTGTCCTCATCCCATGTCACAGGGGGAGGGGGGGTCTGCCCTGTCCCCGTTTGGCACATCTATGTTCTGTCATGCCACCTGTGCCATGCACTGTGCCATGTGTGCACTGCTGGCATGTCCATGCCATCATGCATGTGTCCATGTCTGCTGGACATACCAACACATGGGTACATCCTGGTGGCTGCGAGGGATACATACTTCAGCACAGATGCCCATCCCCTACACCTGCTGTGGGGACTGTTCCATGTATGTGACAAATGTATTGCACCCATACACACAGGGACATGCTCACACGTGTCAATCTCAGTGCAACAGCATGTCAGGAAATGAGACACATAACCATTGCGATGTGGTAACAAAAACTATTTATATGACAATATGTATATATTACAAACATAAAAAAAATTCTGTACAGCTGGTAACATGCTGTTGCCCCGCCCCCTGCCCCTAAGGAGGTGGCAGTCCCGGGTCACTGGAAGACACAGGGCAGGGGTGCCACATACCACTGTGGTTCTCACACCCCATGGGGGCCACCCTGGCCGGATGGCTTATGAGCTGCAATGCCTGTGACAGCCTCATGCAGCATGTGCAGTTCATCAGCCATCCGGACCATGGCATCCACCACCTGCTCCATGGCCGAGTCTGCTCCTGCTGGCCGAGAGACATGGCACACAGTGCCGCAGACAGGTTGCATGTACACACGCCCCCACACAGGTACCATGTGCAAGGTGTCTGTGTGGAGGCATCCACACATGTCCTGTCTGTGGCACTGTATGCCTTCTCCGCGGCTAGACGGGCAACATCCCCAGGCCCATGGTGCAGGTGGCAGGGGCACCCAGTGCCCTGTGCAGTCCTGTGGCACTCAGGACTGGCCACAACCTGCCCAGTGAGGCAGGATGCACCCATGGAGGTGTGTGGACCTGCCAGGCCCACATGCACAACCGTAGGTTCTGCCACTTCACGCACCTCCAGGGGTGCTTCCTGACTCACACCCACCCACTCCTGCTGCCCCCTTCCCTCCACCGCACCCTCCCCTTCCCGCTCCCCACCCCTGCCAGCCATCCCCACCCTCCCCTCCCCTCCCACCACACCCCCTCCCATTCCCTCTCCCTCCCCCTACCTACCCCTCCACCGTGCCATAGGCAGCTGCATACTCCCCCTCACCAACCCCTGGTCTCTACCTCCCACTCCCCCTCCCAGCCTCTCCCTCCTCGTTGGTGTCCTCCCCTCCTCTTCCTCTGCCACCTCATCCTCACCCTCCTCCTCCTCCTCCATGACCGCCGACTCCATGGATGCCTCCACCTCCAGGGGGCTTCCCGGCTGCTGCTGGCCATGCAGACCCCCAGCACCATTCTCTCTGGCCTGCTATGGCCCCTCGCTGGCATCTGCATCCTCTGTGGGGGGAAACAAGACATTACCACCTTGGTCATGTGTTCACCACATCATGGAAACATAGTATGTGGCCCAACAGGCTGATGGGGCAATGGAACATGCTGTTGTGCAACATACAGGCTGCATCACTCACCGTCCCATCTGGCCATCGCCTCCCACTGCAGCCGCTGCAGAAGGTTGGGGGCACCGCTGTCGCATCTCAAGCCCTTTCTTCCTCAGATCCTCCACCTGGGGATACAGCAATGGTTATGTACTGTTAGGGGACAGACATATCTGGCCATCATCTGCTGCACATCACACATGGCTGTGTGCAACAGGAGGCTGCTCCTGCTGTACACTGTCAGTTCAATGATAGTTGTTGCCAATGACGCCTGCATGTGTGTGAGTGAGAATGGGCATGTGTGGATTACCCCCTACGTTTCCTGTGTGCTGCCACCCGGGCACCTCATGCCTACCTGATGGCTAACCCTTGCATGACATGGTCGCCCCATGGCATATGTGGCATTGTCATGCTGCAGATCATGTCCATCATACCAGCAGTGCTGTATGGTACCTTTATCCATGTGGTAAGTTGTCAAGGGGGAGGTGGGGCATGCGCCACATCCTACACGTATGTGCTGTATCTGCATGTCTGCTACATCTTTCGACATGACAACACCATGTGGCTATCATATGCTGTGACTGCATATGCTCGTGCCACAGTACTCAATGGTGACAGTGCTGCACATGTAGATTGCCACTGTGGCATGCACACAGCAGCAGACACACCTACAAAGGTCCAGGGGATGTATCACAGACCTCTCTGTATAGTCCAGGAGCCACCTGTGCGTGGGACAGACCAGCACATATCATCAGGTGCACCTACCATAGCACCAGGATTAATAACAGACTTCTGTCAATAGGATTGAGGCCACCTGGGGTTACGGCAGACCTGCGCACATCAGCAGGCGCACCTACCATAGCACCAGGAGTAAACACAGACCTCTGTCAATAGGCCTGAGGCCACCTGGGCTTATTGCAGACCAGCACATAGCAGGTGCACCTACCATAGCACCAGGAGTAAATACAGACCTTTGTCAATCGGCCTGAGGCCACCTGGGGTTAGGGCAGAACTGCGCACAGAAGCAGGTGCACCTGCATTGCTCCCAGGTTGAGCCACAGACCTCTCCTTTTCCACTCATGTGCTTGTATGATATGTGTGTTGATTGCTGGCTACTGTGTTGCACTCCTTGGTTTGTGTGACCTGCCCCCATGCACTAACCTCACATGGGTAGTCAGCAGACACATTGAAGTGCCCAGTCAGGCGCCCCCAGGCCCTCTTCACCCTGTGTAGTTTCTGCTTTCTTGAGGAGCCCGGGAAGAGGCGCCTCTGCCGACAGCAGATCAGCCGCCCAAGCACCTCTAGCTCCGATAGCGTGAACGCACGTTTTCGGGACAGCACCGCCATTTTGTCTGCTGTGTTTAGAGGGGGGGCTCATGATGCATTAAGGTCGCGTATGCGCAGTAACGTGAAGTAATGCGCGTTGCCTCATGACATACCCGTAGTATGCGCAATAATGTGCATTAGGCTGTTTCTGAATGTATGGTGTTACTTGTGTTGGCACGTACATCACATCAATGTGATGATGCGCGGCGTGTCTACCACTGTGCATGCAATGCATGCCATACAATAAATGCGCATTCCAATATCCTCTCTATGTGCATAATGTGTAATTACTATTAGGGCTTCGGTTTTTGCATGGTTAATGAATAAGTTGTTTTCATTTAGCCAATTGTTTATTTCATTGAGGCAGGTATTAATAAGTAGTGTAGGAATATTAGGTATTGTGAATGGGACATACATCATTATGTCGTCCGCGTAAAGGTGATAGTGCACATTGAATTTTTTTAAATATTTGACTGATGTGTTTTAAGTAAATATTAAATAGTAGCGCTGACAGTGCAGAGCCCTGGGGGAGGCCTAGTTCCTGACTGTAAGTTTTTAAGGTGAGGTTGCCAATTCGTACCGTTTGAGTTTGGTCACTTAGGTATGAAGAAAACCAGTTAAGAACTGTGGATTTTATACCTATTTGTCTTAGTTTACTAATCATTGTTGAGTGGTGAACACTGTCAAAGGTGGCAGAGATATCAATGAATATGAGTAGGAATGCCTGTTTTGAATTATCGATACCTCTTACAAGGTTATCAATAAAAACTGTTAGTAGTGACTCCACCCCGTGGTGAGGGCGAAATCCATACTGTTGATCATCCAGGGGGGCTGAGCTATCAATGTATTCTTGGGTCTGGATTTGTACTGCTTTTTCGATTAATTTAGCCAAAAACGGGATGCTTGATATGGGTCTGTAGGATTTAGGAGATGTTTTGTCAAGGGTGGAGTTTTTTAAGATTGGGCGAATCTCTGCATGTTTTAGTGCTGGGGGTAAGTACCCAGTTTTTAGCGAAAGATTTATTATAGGGAGTATGAATTGTGAGAGGATAGGTAGAGAGTTCTTTATCCATGTTACTGGACAAGGGTCAAGGAGTGAGGTTGTTGTATTAATGTTTGTTATGATGTTCTTGAGTGCAATGTTAGATAGAGGTTGGAAGTCAGTCCATTCATCTGCATAATGGGTTTGAGAGAGGTATTTAGATTTTGGTAAGTGAGGGTGGGACGTGATTTTGTTCATGTAGTAGTTTGCCAGGTCCTGTGGGGAGATTTCTGTAATTTCATTGCTGGAGTTGTGGGTGTTATTTGTTAGCTTTTGAGCTATTGCGAATAGTTCTCTGGGTCTATTTATTGCATTGTTTAGTATTGAGGCATGGTAATTTTTCTTGGCATTGTTAATTGCATCTTTATATGAGTTAAGGAGAGTGATATATAAATCTTTATTAATGGGGTTTTTATTTTTTCTCCATTTGCATTCAGCTTTCCTTAGATTTCTTTTCATTAGATTTAGTGTGTTATTGTACCAGGGGGCTTGATCAGATTTAGAGTGAGTGTTTTTCTTAGTTGCTTGGTTATTGGCAGCTGCATTGTTAATGACTTTGTGCCAGTTGGATACCGCTACATCAAGATTTTGTGGTGCAATAGATAATTTGGGAATTATCATGTCTAGGAACTCCTCTTCGTTATATTTTTTAAATCTGTAGGGTGGAGCATTAATTGGGATTCGTTTAACTGTTGAGTTATTGATTGCAATTTTAAAGTTAACGAGATGGTGGTCTGACCAAGGGGTTGAGGTACATTTGAGGGAGTTGAGGTTATAAGACCTGTAGATTACATCTGGCAGTAGGACCAAGTCAAGTATATTTCCTTTATTGTGTGTGCTAGCATTTACTATTTGGTGAAAGTCCATATCTGCGGTGGATTCTAAAAAGAGGGAGGCATAAGACGCTGGTAAGGAGGGGAGGTTGGAGTCACCGAGCATTAGTATTGGATTTTGGTCAGTGGAGGAGCTTAAGAATTCAATTAAGGGGTCCAGGTTCTCTGATTGTTGGTCTGGTGGTCTATAAATTAGACAGATTCTTATGTTGCCAATTTTCATAATGATTGTGTTGATGTTTGTGGGTAAGTGTGATTGTAGTTTTTTTGCTTTTAGTTCTTTTTTTATCATTATTAGGACTCCACCACCTTTTTTGTGAGTTCTATGTGTATAGAAGGTATCATAATCATTATTGCTTAGTTGGTTTACGTATACGTTATCTGAATCTGTTAGCCATGTCTCTGTTACACATAATATGTCTGGTGTTTGATTGTCTAGTATATCTGTGAATATTGGCAACTTATTTAGTTTTATTTATTGTTTTAGTTTTATTTAGTGTTTATTTAGTTACTGACTGGTGCACCCAGTGTTTCCAGAATATTAAAGGCCTGCTTCACTTATTCAGTATAGCTATACATCCTTTCTCTTGAGTCAGTATTAGCGGCAACACTCAGCATGTTTTTTAATTGCTAGTTGCTACAGTTAAATTAAATCAACATTCAGCACCAGCATCCAGGTAGTGGCCAGCACTGACTATCCAGATTCTGTGGTCAGCACTGGTGTGGGTAGCCATTTAGGACATCTTTTTGCTGTCCTAAGCTATTCGTATAGCTATTCGTATAGTGGCACTAAAATTGCCACTATACAGATAACTTTCTGCTCTGGCCCCAGACCGTGCCAGCACTCTCCAGATCTCCAGGAACAAGCAGGAATGTAGTCTTCACATATGGGTATCGTCGGTACCGACGGAGCCTGCATGGGAACGCTCCCCAGAGTCCAATTAGAAAGCTTTTGGGAGCATCCCACAGCGCCTGCGTGCTGCCTTCCTGCCTTTCCCAACTGCCTCTCTCCAGTTCTTCGTTTTCCACGGAGCCAGCAGGTCATTTTCCTGTCACCGCAGAAATGATCCCATATTTTTCATTCTTTTTTGTGGTAGCGTCTGCCTTCCTCGATGCTATACCGGTACCGCCGGTTCTTCTTTCTTTCTTCAAAAAAAACCAAACAAACCCCTTTGTAATCTTTTTTCTGGATTTCCAGTCTTTTTTCTCTCGGGTGCCATGCGCCATTTTGGGCACTAGGCCCAATTTTTCCTCAACATGGAAAAACCCGCTTCGGGTTTTAAAAAGTGTTCCAAGTGTGGCGGTACCATCTCCGTCACCGACACTCATGAGTGGTGCCTCAAATGTTTAGGTCCTGACCACTCCATCTCGGAGTGTGTTGCCTGTGGGATGATGTCAAAGAGGGGTCGGCAAAACCAAGCTGCTAAGCTTAGCACCCTTTTTCCCTCTGAAGCAGCATCAATGGCATCGACGTCTTCCAGGGCTTCGTCTTCCTCCCATGGATCTCAGGTAACCAAACATAAATCTGGCCGGTCCTCAAAAGGTAGATCTCTTCCAAGCATCGAGATGCCTCTTGCGTTGCCCTGGAGGGACTTGTACTGGCAAAATTGCCCCGGTGGGAGGCTTCAGCTTCCAAAGCACTATTGGGGCTCCAGGATGTTCTCGAGGCCTCAACCTTGGCAGAACTACTGGTGCCGTGCTCTGGGGTACCGGCCGCTTCATCCGGTACCGACACCCAGGCATCGGCAGCGTCAATTGACCAGAGATTCCTGGCTATTGAACGCAGTCTGGCGGCTCTCCTTGTGGCATCGGTGCCTTCGGGACCGCTTCAGACAGTTCAACCGGTATCGACACCGGTTCCGGCACAGATATTGGTACCGGTACTGACAGCATCGACATCGGCGAGTGTGTTACCAACACCGAGTCATGCTATTTCCTCCGCTATCGACAGGCCGGTACTGGACCCCTCCGGTACCGACTTCGATCGGTACCAGTATCGTGCTTTACAAGAGCACCTGGACAGAAGATATTTTGAATCCTCCGATGATTCTGAGGACTCTGACAGCTCTGTCGATGCCGGAGTATTTCTCTCTGAGGAGCCCCCTTCTCCTAAATGTAGGATGTCTTCTCCAGAGGATATATCTTTTCAGAATTTCATCAGGGAGGTGGCTAGAGGTCTTTCCATCACAGTGGCTCCTGAAACAGAGCCCAGAGCAAAGGAGTTGGAGATTTTACAATATCCTAAAGCTCCCAAGGAAGCGGCTACTTTGCCTATTCATGAGATCTTGCATGATCTCATGTTAAGAATGTGGGAAACACCTCTTACCACCTCTCCTCATTCCCATAGGCTGGATACCATGTATCGAGTGCCTCCTTGTCCTGGATTTCAGAAAACTCAGTTGCCACACCACTCTATAGTGGTGGAGTCAGCTATGAGAAGGATCAAGAGTGCAAAAAGACATGCATCTAATCCTCCAGGACGTGAATGTAGGACTCTTGATGCCTTTGGGCGTCGAACCTTCCAGGCCTCTATGCTTTCTGCCAGGATTAGTTCCTACATCTTATACATAGGAATGTTCCTTAAGGAGGTTACAGGAGATCTAGAGCTTATAAGCCCTCTCCTTCCTGATGATAAGAGGCAGGATTATCTTACACTTGTCAAACATGCCCAGGATGTTTCCAAGTTTGTTAATCGTGCAGCTTTTGACTGCTTTGAGTGCATAAGCAGAACCTCTGCCATTGCCATAGGTGCTTGTAGGATTGCCTGGCTCCAGGCACCTGACTTAGAACTGTGGGTACAGGACAAACTGGGGAATATCCCTTGCACAGGCGAAAATCTCTGGCAAAAATTGGCAAGAGAAAGCTAATGAGCTGGATGCTGATAACACCACTTTGGATAGATTATCCAAGGCTACAGCTGATCCTGCAAGAAGAAAATCCTACAAGAAACCATTCTTCTCTAAAAAGAAGAGGTTTTACCCCTCCTATACCCAGCAGGTGCATTCTGCAGGTCAGTCTGCCCGAAAGGGACAGCAGCCCCCAAAGCAAAGGAAAACAAAGACTGCTAAGCCTCAACAGGCCCAGCAGACTCAGCCTCCACAGGGGCTTTGACTCCCATCTAGAGAACCTGGCCATCCTGGCCCTGAACGGGCCAGAGCCTTCCACCATCCCAGGAAGGTTGTGTCATTTTGCCCCCAGATGGGGGCAGATAACAGCAGAAGAATGGACTCTTTCCATTATAAAAGAGGCATGCAAGCTTCATTTCTTCAACATGCCCCCTTCTACAGTGGTAAGGCAGTTCAATTCTCAGGCTTCACTCAACACTCAGTTGGGTCAAGAGGTCAGTTTACATCTTGCCCATGGGGCAATAGAAGACGTACCCATTTCCCAACAGGGTACAGGGTTTTACTCCCCCTATTTCCTTATTCCAAAGAAAACAGGGGGACACAGACCCATTTTAGACCTCAGAGAACTGAACAAATTCCTGTTCAAAGAGAAATTCAAGATGATTTCTCTGGGAACTCTGCTGCCATACCTTCAGAGTCAGGATTGGCTTTGTTCTCTAGATCTCAAGGATGCGTACACTCATGTTCTCATCCATCCAACTCACCAAAGATTCCTTCATTTTCTTTTTCAAGGAAAGCACTACCAATACAGGGTGCTTCCTTTTGGCCTGGCCTCAGCACCAAGGGTGTTTACGAAATGCATGGCTGTGGTAGCAGCATTTCTTCGCATTCTAGGAATATTCGTCTTCCCCTACTTAGACGAATGGCTCATTCAAGCTTCATCAGAGTCAGAGGCCAGAATTTCTCTATCTTGCACAATGCGTATCCTTCAGTATTTGGGCCTGGTCATAAACATCCCAAAATCCAGTCTAACTCCCACTCTGTCTCTAGAGTTTATAGGAGCTTTGCTGGATACCAAAAAAGCAAGGGCCTATCTTCCACAGGCCTGCTGCCTTCGCATTGTGCAGTTAGCCTCCCAGGCAGTGTTAAAAACTCATCTCACTGCTCGGGAAATGTTACAACTACTAGGCCACATGGCATCTACCGTGCACGTGGTTCCCTATGCTCGCCTCCATATGAGAGCAGCCCAATGGACTCTATACACTCAGTGGACTCAAGCATCAGGCTGCCTATCAGACAAAATAGCAAACAAGTTGCCTTATTTTGTCTCTACAATGGTGGCAATCAACCCAAAACCTGTTGGTGGGGTCCCCTTTCCAGCAACCCCTACCCCAGGTCACTCTAACAACAGACGCCTCACAGGTGGGTTGGGGAGCTCATCTGCAAGATCTCTCAACCCAAGGCACCTGGACTCCACAGGAGGCCCACTTACATATCAATCTCCTAGAACTCAGAGCAATCTTCCTTGCTCTTCGAGTGTTCCACACCCAGCTGAGCTACAAGACAGTCCTAATTCAGATGGACAATCAAGTAGCCATGTTCTATCTGAACAAGCAGGGAGGAACAGGCTCTCTGTCGCTTTGCAACAAAGCTTTGCGACTATGGGCCCTCACCAGAGAGCATCAGATTCATCTCCTTGCGGTATATCTGCCAGGCATTCAAAACTCTTGGGCAGACAGACTCAGTCAAGTTCTGCTTACACGAATGGTCTCTCCAGGCAGAACAGGTAGCAAATTTTTTTCAAATTTGGGGAACTCCGGACATAGACCTCTTTGCAAGTCCGTTGAATGCCAAACTTCCCTGGTTCTGTTCCAGAATTCCGGCTCAGGGTTCTCAGGCCAGGGATGCTTTCCTCCTCCATTGGGGTCAGGACTTCCTATATGCCTTTCCACCCATTCCCTTAATTCCCAAAACCCTATTCAAGCTTCAGAGAGACAAGGGCCATATGATTCTCATTGCTCCACATTGGCCACGGCAGGTGTGGTACCCTCTGCTCCTGCATCTCTCTCAAGCTCCATCTCTGGAGTTAGGATCTGCTCCAGATCTTCTGTCTCAGGAGGACGGGATGTTGTGGCATCCCAATCCCCACTCTCTGCATCTCAGGGCCTGGTTGCTGAGAGCCTAGACCTTCATGTTCTTAACCTTTCTCAACAAGTAAAGGATGTTCTTTGTGCTTCCAGGAAACCTTCCACAAGACGCTCTTATGCTTTCAAGTGGAAAAGGTTTTCCATATGGTGTTCGCAAAAGGGTCTTCATCCCTGTGCGATACCTCTGGAATCATTACTGGAGTATCTCCTTCATTTATCTAATGCAGGACTTAAGACTAACTCAGTAAGAGTCCATTTAAGTGCTATTTCAGCTTCTTTAAAGCCTTTAAATGGGCAACCTATTTCCTCTCATAGTGAGATTTATGAGGGGCATTCTTCTAACTAAGCCTCCTATTAGGCCACCTCCAGTGGCATGGGACCTGAATCTGGTTCTTGGCAGCTCATGAAGCCGCCTTTTGAACCTTTAGCTACTACCTCCTTGAAATTCCTTTCCTAGGAAAGTTATCTTTCTCATTGCAATCACATCAGCACGTCACATCAGCGAATTGCAAGCATTAGTTGCTGATCCTCCTTACACGAGGTTCCATCATGATAAGGCAGTCCTAAGGACTCATCCACACTTTATGCCAAAGGTGGTCTCACCTTTTCATTTAAATCAGGCGGTTTACCTGCCTGTATTTTTTCCAAGGCCTCATGCTTCAAATGCAGAAAGGAATCTTCATACTTTGGACAGTAAAAGAGCACTTGCCTTTTACTTACAAAGGACACAGCAACATAGAAAGTCCTCCCAACTCTTTGTTGCTTTCGATCCTTCTCATTTGGGACTTCCAGTCTCCAAGAGAACATTGTCCAACTGGATTGCACAGTATATTTCTTTTGCCTATCAGAGTAAGAACCTTTCTCTGGAAGGCCATGTCACAGCTCACAATGTGAGAGCCATGGCAGCCTCAATGGCTCATCTACACTCTGTGTCTATTGACGACATCTGTCGAGCAGCTACTTGGGCCTCGGTTCATACCTTCACAGCCCATTACTGCTTAGACAAGGACTCCTGCCAGGATGTCTTGTTTGGTCAGGCTGTTCTACAACACCTGTTCCATACTTAATCAACTCCTACCCACCTTTCCCGGTAGGATGCCAGAGATCCATGGGGGGAAGTGGAACCCTTTCACAGGGGCACACAACTTCTGGGGTCTCTCCCTGGCATCTGTAGCTAGGGAGACTACATTCCTTCTTGTTCCTGGAGATAGCATAGTTACTCACCTGTAACAGGTGATCTCCGGGAACAGCAGGAATTTAGTCTTCACAACCCACCCACCTCCCCTAGGAGTTGTATCTCTCTTTTCTTTCCTTTCCCTCTCTCTCTTTGTCTCAGCTTTAAAACTCAACTGGAGAGAGGCAGTTGGGAAAGGCGTGAAGGCAGCACGCAGGCGCTGTGGGATGCTCCCAAAAGCTTTCTAATTGAACGCTGGGGAGCGTTCCCGTGCAGGCTCCATCATTACTGATGATACCCATATGTAAAGACTAAATTCCTGCTGTTCCTGGAGATCACCTGTTACAGGTGAGTAAATAAGCTATACTGCCGAGGCAGTCAGATAGAACATTCACTGCTACTGTCAATAGAATATCCCTCTCACTGAAGCTGCTAACCAGGTTAGTGCTTTTGAAAAATGACCCCTCTGTGTTCATATGCATATGATTGATACCTGAATAATTGGCCTTTATGGGCCCGATTTTTGAAGGCAGTTGCATGGATAACAGCCCATGTTACCCGGGTAAATGCCTTAACCGGGATCTTCCAAAGGCATCTAAATGGGTAGTGTGTTTGGAAAATCCCGATTAAGTCCCTAATGCGCCCAGATGCTATCCGTTTAGCTTCGGGGGGCATGTTTGGGGCGTTCTGGGGTGGAGCAGAGGTGGGGAATGGCACTAAGCAGGTAGCAATGATTTTCGATGCTGCCTGCTTAGCGCACTGCATCTTAAAGATAGGCGAGGAAAACCCTCGCCTATCTTTAAGGCACTGGGGCTAAACGGGCAACATCGAAAATCACTGCTACCCGCTTAGCCTTGGTGGTTGCCAGCCTTGTGGCGTGACCCGGATTTTCATTTCCATTGCCACGGAAATGAAAATCTGGGTTAAGGGGGTCGGTGGGCAGGCTATGCGCCGACACAGCGCATAGCCTGCCTAAATGAAAATCAGGCCCTATATTTACTGTAATAAATGTATCCCACTGCTTGTTCAGTATTTTCTTATCTGAGTTGTTTTAATCAGTAAAGTGCAAACTGTTTTCTCATCTTGCTGTATAGTTAATCTTGCCAGTACACCCTTCAGAGACCATAGTAAACCCCTAAATAGAGTAGCTGAAGAAAAGTTGAGGCTTGAGATGAGGGATTTATGAACACCAGATCTAGTGCAAGAGATAAGGGTGTTGGGGCCACTTGGCAATAGTGATCATAGCATGATCGCCTTTGATTTAATTAGTGGAGGAGGGATAGTAAGAAAATCCACAGTACTACCTTTTAACTTTTGAAAGGGAGACTACGATAAAATGAGGAAAATAGTTAAGAAAAAACTAAAAGGAGCAGTTGCAAAGGTTAAAGACGTACATCAAGCTTGGGTGTTGTTGAAAAATACTATCTTGGAACTAACTTCCTTACAAACAAGAACCTCCTTTTTGCTGTGTCTTCACCTGAGCTAATGAGCAAGGGGATGATTATTGTATTTTGTCTGCTAGTTATCCCCTTCCTTAAGGCGAATATTCCCTCTACCTGAAGGAGCATCCATGTATATTAAAGATTAATGCCATTTATACCCTATTTTCTGTTTAGCTGAGATGTACCAGAATTGTGCAAGTAGCAGTTATCTTTTTATTTTACCCTACTAACATAGTAAGTGATGGGAGAAAAAGACCATCCAGCCCAATGAGTCTGCACAGTTATTCTGTCCACACTGCTAAGGATACATTCCAGCTGCTAGCCACAGTGTAACTGACTGTAAGATTTATCAAACAAACCTGGCTATGTGAGGTCTGATTTTTCCACTTGGACCAGGGGAGGCTCAAGACAATCTGCTGCCTGAGGTGAGAAAGGAGCTGGTGCTCTCCCCTCCCCCCCCCCCGGCAGCCAAAATAAAGGGTCCTCTTCAATGCTCCAGTTAGGAACCAGGAGATCCCCTCACTCATAACACCAATTGGAGTGGAGGAGTGGCCTAGTGGTTGGGGCAAGGTACTTCAGGCTGGAAGGTCAGGGGTTCAAATCCCACTAGAGGACAGCAACCTTGGGCCGGAAGGACTGGGGTTTCTAGTCCCACAGGTGCTCCTTGTGGTCTTGGGCAAGCCACTTAACCCTCCATAGCCCATGTTCCCTGTAAAATAGTTATCTCCAAGTTATAATGCCCTGTTCAATGTAATTTCAGTTTGTTCAATGTAAACCGCGCTGATGCAGAATAGTGCAGTATATAAGAGAATGTAAATAAATAAATAAATTAGGTAGTTAACCCAAGAATAAAAAAAACAATATATTCCCAGGCCATATCATTTTTTAAAAACTTGCAATGCTGTTTTTAATTCAGCAAAAATTGTAGCAGCTTAATTACGTATGTAGCCTGCAGCAAAACGAATACATGAGCCCTCATTCTCCATCAGTGTTCATTAGCAACATGGAAAATATAGGAGACATGAGCAGACCAGCTCCTCCACACCCTCCAAATGTCTGTGTAACATAGCGAGCGCTTTTCCAATGCCTATTGTTGCCTTGAGCAGGTATAAACTTGGACATTGCTCAGGACGTTAAGGGTGTTTCTGAAATTGGGTGAGGACATCCAAGTTTTGGGAACACCCTGGACATGTCTACTCCATGCCTTTGTTCAGATTTGGATGTCCTCGGCCCGGGGACTTCCATGGAGTCAGTTTCTAAAATGTCTCTGGGGACATCTCCATGCCAGTTTTCAGACATCCAAAGCATGAATAGGGCTTCTAAAAAAAAACCCATATTCTATATCCAAAGAAACCTATCTCCCACAGTGGATGCAGAGGACATTTCCCCATTGAACTCAACATACAAAAAATAATTTTTGATTCTGGTGTCATGTCATCTCAGAAATAGAAACCCTCACCAGTACTAGGCATATTATGAAGTAATACAAAACTCTGTAGTAATTACTCAGGACCTATAGAGAAAATCTATCATACTATAATAGCATATAGCAGCACTATACATATTCCAGTGGGCCCTAGAACATAGATAAACCTATTTGGAAATTGAACAAGCCAGATTGCTACAGATACCTACATAGAAACTCCATTCTAACTGAATACCTGGCGTTGGTCACATACTCAGAATACAGATAGATCCTTGCCAAGTATAGATCATATTGCCACAAGCTAAAAAGAAACTTATGTAGACAAAATTAATTGAAATAAAAAAATACCAGACTGTATCCAATACAACACCAGAGAAACAGAGATGAATCAATTAATTTTGTCTACATAATTTTCTTTTTAGCTAGTGAGGCAGATACTTGGGGCATCCAAAGCTAAACAATAGATTCTGACAGCCGGGGTGGCTTAAGGCTTGAAGCATGCCTATGGCGCCAACACCTTGAACCAATTCTGGGACCGGCCCTAGTTAGCAGAATTGGTTCAACCAGATAAAAGCTGCTGACAGAGAGATTCAGAGGACAGTAACTGGCCAGTGCTGTTGAATATCATCTCTAAATGCCATGGAACTTGCTAGGCAGTCCATGGGCAGGACCAGGGTAGTCCCAGCACGATTTTCAGTCCACCATCCAGCTAAGTGCCTCTATAAAGTCAGGATATTTCAATAACTGTCCTAACTATGCAATTGGGCTATCTCGACAGTAGCTGAGTATTGTCACTGTCTGGATAGCTATACTGGTTCTCACTAGAACTGGGTATTTAGTGACAAAGGATATCCAGATTCCAGCGCTGAATATCCAGATTCATTTCTACCCACGATGGTCAGGCACTTTAAAAATGCTGACCATCGCAGGTTGAATATAAAATCCAAAGACAGACATATTTCAGTCACTAAATTAAAAATAATTCTGTTTTTGCTGTTTATCTGGCCACTTAATGCTCTAATTCTTTTGATCCCAGCCTCTGGTTTGTTTTCCTTGATCTTCTCTTAACTCACCATCTAGGGTCTCTGTTCGAAATGTCACGTCTCTCCCCTTCCTGTCTTCTTTACTTCCTTCCAGCTCTGATACTGATCTTTTCCTTTCAGCTTTCTTCCATTTATTTTTCTCTGTCAACTGAGATTTCATGTTTCCTTCTTATCATCCAATCCTCAATCTCCCTCTTTTTACTGCATCTGTCTACCATTTATCAACTTTTAACACAGTCTTCTTACTCCCCATCTCTCTATCCTTCCCCTGACACTTATTCCCCAGTCTTTGACTGTCTCCCCTTTCTCTTTCTCTCTTCCATCCTCCCCATCCAGCATCTCCCCCCTTCTCTCCTACCCTATCCTGTGTCTCTCCTCTCTCTCACACCATCCAGAACTTCCCCTCATTTTCTCAACCTATCCCCCACTATGTCCAGCATCTCCTTCTTTCTCTCTCCCCCACTCTGTGTTCAGCACCTCCTCTCTCTCTCCCCCCATCCCGTGTCCAGCATCTCCTCTCTCTCACCTCATGTCCAGCATCTGCCCTCTACCCCCCATACTTTGTGTCCAGCATCTGTCCTCCAACCCTACCCTGTGTTCAGTCTCTGCCCTTCACCCTATGCCCATCCCATGTCCAGCATGTGTCCTAGACCCCATGACTCTTATGCTATGTCCAGTATCTGCCCTCCATCCCTTAGCCCCATACAGCATCTATCCCTCCACTCCCCCACCCCATATACACCATCTGTGTTTCATCCCTGTATGCCCCTCACTCCATGTCAAGCATCAGCTCTCCAGTCCCAACTTGTGTCCAGTATCTGCCCTCCAACCTCCCACTTGTGACCAACATCTGCCCCCACCCCCAACTTGCGTTCAATATCTTCCCCAACCCTCCCATTTGTGTGCAATATCTGCCAGCTCTTCCCTCCCCCATTGTGTCTAACCTCTGTCCTCTGCTCCCCCAGTTATGTCCATCTGCCTTCATCCCCACATCTTAAAAGACAGGAGGTGCTCTCAGGTGAAGCTCGTTACCCAAATCAGTCATACACTAAGGACCTGAGATTAATTAAGCTTCAGGTGAACAAGGTATATTAAAAGTATTAGGTACAGTTTTATTGGCATAAATATCCATAGCAACCCTTAGTAAGTAAAGAACTTAAAGATCTAAACAAAAACTTAAAACTAAGATGCAGACAGCAGTCCAGCAGCGAGATGGGGGCTTTCCAGTCTTTTGCATTGAGTGTCACATGTATGATTTTCTCCCAGTTGGTGAGAGGTCTTACCTGTGCACTAGGTGCAAGGAGCTCTTTACTCTCAGGGAACGAGTCCGTTCTCTAGAGGCTAGAGTAGCAGACTTGGAAAACATAAGAAAGACAGAGAGGTACATAGACAAGACCTACAGGGATATAGTCCTGAAGTCCCACCTCCAGTTTGGCAGCATCCCCGTTGCCATGGAGGAGAGAGGTCACGTGACAGGAGAGTATCACCCTGGTGTGGCAGGAAGTGATCCTGTAACTAGGACCTGTCCTCCAGGTGATGTAAAACCCTCTCACACCGAGGAAGTTTCCCCAGGGCCATGTGCCCATGAGGGAAGGGTTAGGACAGCCGTTATAGTTGGTGATTCGATCATTAGGCATGTACATAGCTGGGTGGCTGGTGGACGTGAGGATCGCCTGGTAACATGCCTGCCTGGTGTGAAGGTAGAGAACCTCACTCACCACCTAGATAAGGTCTTAGATAGTGCTGGGGAGGAGTCTGTCGTCTTGGTACATGTCAGTACCAATGACATAGGAAAATGTGGTAGGGAGGTTCTGGAGGCTAAATTTAGGCTTTAAGGTAGGAAGTTGAAATCCAGAACTTCCAGGGTAGCGTTCTCCGAAATGCTTCCCATTCCACGTGCAGGACCCAAAAGGCAGGCAGAGCTCCAATGTCTCAATGCGTGGATGAGACAATGGTGCAGAGATGAGGGTTTTGGATTTGTTAGGAACTGGGGAACATTCTGGGGAAAGGAGGGGCTCTTCCGAAGGGATGGGCTTCACCTTAACCAAGATGGAACCAGGCTGCTGGCATTAACCTTTAAAAAGGAGATAGAGCAGCTTTTAAACTAGATAATAGGGGAAAGCCGACAGTCGCCCAAGAGCGGATGGTTCAGAAGAATGTATCCTTGAAGGATACTGCCAAAAGCAGAGAGGTTCCAAAAAAGAGTAAAGTAGCCCAAACGCCCTCGAGTATGGAGCAGACAGAGCTTAAAGATCCCAAATTACCCATGTCTACCAATAGCCAAATTAATATGAATAAAATAGTGTCTCTAAAATGCTTGCATGCAAATGCTAGAAGTCTAAAAAATAAGATGGGAGAGTTAGAATATATAGCACTAAATGAGAGGTTAGATATGATTGGAATATCAGAGACATGGTGGAAGGAGGACAACCAGTGGGACACTGTGATACCTGGGTAGAAACTATATCGTAATGATAGAGCTGATCAAATTGGTGGAGAGGTTGCGCTCTCTGTTAGAGAGGGCATTGAGTCAGAAAGGATTAAAGTTTTGCACGAAACAAAAATTGCTGTAGAATCTCTATGGATTGAAATTCCATGTAAAAAGAGGAATGCGATGGCAGTGGGGGTGTACTATCGACCGCCTGGCCAGAATGAACAAATGGATGATGAAATGCTCAAAGAAATCAAGGAAGCTAACAAAAGTTACAGCTCAGTAATAATAATGGGTGATTTCAATTACCCCGGTATCGCCTGGGTCAGTGTCACGGCAGGACATGCTAGGGATATAAAGTTACTAGATGACATAAATGACTGCTTCTTGGAGCAGCTGGTTCATGAACCGACCAGAGGTGAAGCCATATTAGACCTAGTCCTTAGTGGAACACCAGATTTAGTGCAAGAGATAAGGGTGTTGGGGCCACTTGGCAATAGTGATCATAGCATGATCGCCTTTGATTTAATTAGTGGAGGAGGGATAGTAAGAAAATCCACAGTACTACCTTTTAACTTTCGAAAGGGAGACTATGATAAAGTGAGGAAAATAGTTAAGAAAAAACTAAACGGAGCAGTTGCAAAGGTTAAAGACTTACATCAAGCTTGGGTGTTGTTGAAAAATACTATCTTGGAAGCCCAGACCAGCTGTATTCCACACTTTAAGAGAAGTGGAAGGAAGTCCAAAAAACTGCCAGCATGGTTTAAAGGTGAGGTCAGAGAGGCTGTTGTTGCCAAAAAAGCATCTTTCAGGAAATGGAGAAAAGAGCCAAATGGCGAAACCTGGAAACAGCACAAGCACTGGCAAGTCAAATGCAAGGCATTGATAAAGCAGGCAAAGGGAGAATTTGAGAAGAAGCTTGCTGCGGAAGTAAAAACGTGAAATAAAGATTTTTTCAAGTACATTTGCAGCAAAAAACCTGTGAGAGAGTCAGTTGGTCCATTAGATGATAGAGGAGTTAAAGGGGCACTAAGAGGCGACAAGGCGATAGCAGAGAGACTGAATGAATTCCTTGCTTCGGTCTTTACTGAGGAAGATGTAGGGATGTTACCCATGACTGAAGTGGTATTTAAAGGTGTGGAAGAATTGAAGGAAATATCGATACATCGGGAAGATGTATTACAACTATTAGATAAACTGAAGAGTAGCAAATCACCTGGGCCGGATGGTATACATCCAATGTTGTTGAAAGAACTGAAATATGAGATTGCAGACCTGCTATTAGTAATCTGTGAACTATCATTAAAATCATCTCTAATACCTGAAGACTGGAGGATCGCCAATGTAACACCAATTTTTAAAAAGGGTTCCAGGGGTGATCCGGGAAACTACAGACCGGTGAGCCTCACGTCAGTACCTGGAAAAATGGTAGAAACCATGATAGAGAATAAAATTACTCAGCATGTAGATAGTCATGGCCTAATGGCAGACAGCCAACATGGCTTTAGATAAGGAAGATCTTGTCTTACTAATCTGTTATGTTTTTTTGAAAGTGTGAATAAACAGGTGGACAAAGGTGAGTCGGTTGATATAGTGTATCTGGACTTTCAGAAAGCCTTTGACAAGGTCCCTCATCAGAGACTTTTGGCAAAACTAAAGAGTCATGGGATAGGAGGCAGTGTACTACTGTGGATCATGAGCTGGTTAAAAGATAGAAAGCAGAGGGTTGGGCTAAATGGCCAATTTTCCCAATGGAGAAAGGTGAATAGTGGTGTACACCAGGGATCTGTGCTGGGTCCACTGCTTTTTGACATATTCATAAATGACCTGGAAAGTGGAATAACGAGTGAGGTTATCAAATTTGCAGATGACACAAAACTATTTAAAGTTGTTAAAACCCAAGAAGATTGTGGAAAATTGCAAGAGGATCTTGATAAATTGGAAGACTGGGCATCAAAATGGCAGATGAAATTTAATGTGGACAAGTGCAAAGTTATGCACCTAGGGAAGAACAACCCAAACTATGGTTACACGATGCAAGGTTCCACATTAGAAACCACCACCCAGGAAAAAGATTTAGGCATCATTGTGGATAACATGTTAAAACCCTCGGCCCAGTGTGCAGTGGCAGCCAAGAGAGCAAATAGAATGCTAGGTATGATAAGGAAAGGAATGGAAAATAAAACAAAAGATATTATAATGCCTCTATATCGTTCCATGGTGAGACTGCACCTTGAATATTGTGTGCAATTCTGGTCGCCGTATCTTAAAAAGGATGTAGTGTTATTAGAAAAGGTTCAGAGAAAGCCACCAAAATGGTAAAGGGGATGGAAGGATACTCCTATGAAGAAAGGCTAAAAAGGTTAGGGCTCTTTAACCTGGAAAAGAGACGACTGAGGGGAGATATGATAAAAGTCTATAAATTAATGAACGGAGTGGAACGGGTAAACGTTGATCGATTGTTTACGTTATCAGAATATAGAAAGACTAGGGGACATGCAATGAAGCTACAGGGTAAACTATTTAAGACTAATAAAAGAAAATATTTTTTCACTCAACGTGTAAGCAAACTCTGGAATTTGTTATGGGAGGATGTAGTAAAGGCTGTTAGTGTAGCTGGGTCTAAAAAAGGTTTGGACAAGTTCCTGGAGGAAAGGTCCGTAAACCATTACTAAGAAGGGACCCAGGATATCAATGCTTGACCCAGTACAAGCATTGCGGAACCTGTGTCTTTTGGGGAAACTGCTAGGTACGTATGACCTAGATTGGCCACTGTTGGAAACAGGATACTGGGTTTGATGGACCTTGGTCTGACCCAGTATGGCATATCTTATGTTCTTATGTTCCCCCCCCCCCCAACTTGTGCTCAAATCTGCCCTCCACACCTGTTTATCATCTCCCTTCTAGTCCCAGCCTCTGCTGCCATCTGCCGCCACTTCTCCTGTGTCGACAGCAGCAGCAGGCTTCCGAGACTGGAAAAAAACCCGTGGGCCTGTGCATCATTCTGCTCCTGCACCCGGACCAGCTGGTCTGGCCCACTTGTTGCAACATCAAAGGGGACGGGACCAGCCAGATGGGGCACAGGAATGGAAAGAAGCACTGGCCTGCGCTTTTGTCTTTCAGTCTGAACTTTGAAGGCCTACTGCTGCCACTGGTGCCACCAAAACAGGAAAAGCGATAGCGGCAACAGCAACAGCAAACAAGACATACTGCCAAATTGGTGATCTTTTTTTTCTTCTTTTTTTTTTAGAGGCAGCATGAGGCAGCTGCCGGTGATGTGATTTGGGGGCAAAAACATTGCCGCCTGAGGCAACTGCCTCACTCTGCCTAGTGATAGAAGCACCCCTGACTAGGACTTCTAATTATTACAAAACTTGCAGCCTACCAGAAACACCCCATTAAAACACAATAATAAATTTTAAAGAATTGACAAACCCAGTAATGAAGACACAAATGCCACAAAAGAGAACTCCTCCCCTTGTTGGAATACGCAGGACTAAAAAATAACCTAAAAAGAAGGAAAAATACTTTATTAACCTCCATAAATGTTTTCTGTTAACCTCCATGAAAAAATGTATCCATATATCTCTCTAAAAACTCAGGTTACCCAACACAAATACTTACTTCAACAATTCAACACAGATTTCAATAAAACACCCAAAACAGGGTATCAGCTCTTGCGTCACGGCCAAATGCTACTAAAACGAATGGATAAAAAGAAAAAAAGAGGAAAGAATAGGGTAAGACAACATTAATTCTAATATCTACTATTGCCTCAACCTCTAAAAGACATCTTACATCACGGCAATAAACCCAATATAAAAAAGAAACTCTGTAACAAATGCAAAGGGACTTTTTTTTGGAGAAAAACTTTTCATTAGAAACTACAGAAACCTTTAAGACAGAAAACTGTCTTAAAAGGCTGCAATAGAACACATATGCAAACCCCATTCTAGCACCTCAATATCCAAAAAAGAGAGGCAAATTCTATAACATATAGGGGTATGTTTACTAAACCGTCTTAATGTGCGCCCAGCGATAATGTGCAGAATGCCATAAAAGGAGTGGGCGTTCCGGTCTTAAGGTAGCAAGCACAGGTTATCGCGCGATAAAGTGTGCCGCGCACATTATCGCATGATAGAGGGAGCAGCACACGTTAATGCATGTTAGCCTGAATTAGGCGTGCTGACCTGCCAACCTAGCAACAGAGGTATAGCACAATGGTTACTACATTGACTGATGAAACAGGGGTTATGAGTTTGATCCCCCAATGGGCTTAATGAGTAAAGCTGTCTGAGGCATTACCCTTTACTGTTCAGGTTTTCAGTGCTGTCTGGGGCATTTTCTTTTTTAATTTAAATTAGTGCTGCCAGCAAACACACCCTCACAGTGCCGTAACCTAAGGTGCCGCATAAGGCACTCCAGAGGGCACATTATAAAGTGCACTGTTCACCAAGGCACCTTATAATGTTCCCTATAGGGCGCCTTATAAGGCACCTTATAGTGCGCTTTTTAGGGCAACTTATGAGGCACCTTAAGATTACAGCACTGTGAGGGTGTATTTGATGGCAGCACTATTTTAAATTAAAAAAGGAAATACCTCAGACAGCCCTATCAAATAACCCATGACCTCTGCCTCCACAGTCAGTGAAGTAACCAGTGGGCTACATCTCTATAGCTGCTAACAAACCCCTGGCTGGCTACAGAAGGACTGCAGGTCACCACACAAATTGTCTGCTGTGGTTACCAGGATAGGGTTAACCCATCCGTACCCATGATGCACTGCACATGCAGATCAGCAGTCTACAGATGATCACAAGATGGGGTATGCACCCCCACAGCACCTCGGCCTGGTAGGGGGAACCGACCGTGTGTGTTACTGGCACAGAGTAGCTACAGACCATCACATTGTGGGTTGGGTGAGGGTGAGGTGGGGCGCCCAGCACCAGGTCCACAGCACCTGGCTTGGCTGAGATAGGCTATGCTGCAGGTCCCCATCAGTGCCAGTGTGTGATAGGTAGTTCTTGCAGACACACCTAGGATACACCTGTGTCCATCTGTATTTCCCAGCCACGTCTAGCTCTTGTGGACTATGATGCACCCAGAATAGTGCATATCCTGTGTGGGTGCCATGGTCACATGATGTAAGTGAAGCAGGGTATTTGGACCCATAGGCGGATTAGGTAGCACCACCCAACCCGTCCTCGGGGGCTCAGGGTGGGGAACAGGATCTCCCACCAACAGATCCACATCCCTGCAATGGTGGCAGTAGAGGGGACCATCAACCCCAGTCCTGTTGGGGAACCCCTACAGGGCAGTCAATGCAGATCTGTACGCATCCATAAGGCAATGGCAGGCAGACCGTAGGCCTGGAAATGCTCAGCTGCCCCCCCCCCCCCACCACTATCTGACATTCTCTAGTAGCAAGCCCAGTGAGCCTCCAGCCACTGCACCCTGCAAGGTGTTCCAGCCATACACTTACTAACTGCAGACAGTCTGCTAGCTAGTCCATAGGACATGTCCCTGGAGGGGATGTGAGCACACCCACCAAGCAGACAAGTCAGTGATTGGGCCCCAGAAAAAAGAACCCATAAATATCACTTAAGAGAAATACTACATAGCACTATTGGGGAACCTAGCCATGCCGTGGTCACTGCTCAGTCAGGGTGCGAGTGACCTCCCAGCAGGACATGCTGTGGCCACCCTGTCCGTGCAGGTGGTGGCCGGGCACTACAATGTCCCAGCCATTTCCCTATACCCTGTGCAGATGCATCCTACCCAGGCCGCCCTGTCCGGGCCATACCCACAGTACCTTGCTCCTCATTATGCACATTGGCAGGCTAACACTAGAAACAGTGCAAGCAGTGTGGGCTCAGTAAGGTGTAGGCAGCCACAACACACTGGATAGACAGACAGCATTGTGCATATATAGAGGCCTTTGGCAGCCCTGGCCACCACACCAGTCCTGGACACAATGCAAGCATGGCTATGGTACGCAATACTGTTGGGGTCACTCCCCGGAGTGGTAAACACTGTCAGAAACCAAAACTGAAACACACTCCACAGATATCAGAAAGGTTGCTATGATGCAGCTCTATCAGCAAATTGTGCTTAACTTAGGATTTGCTATCTACCATTAATCACAGCAACCTTTTGATATATGTGCAACTTATTCCCAGGTTTAGGGCGGCATTGCTAAGGTATGAAAGTGCTAGTATTGGGAGATTCTGCTGCACGCAGGGCCCAACAGCCTGACTCTCCATGAGGCTTTGGATAGTGGAGCCTGTGGGCGTGGGTGTTTATGCCCCTGTTGGCCGCTGCTCTAGGGCAGAGGTTCCCAACTCCGGTCCTAGTGGGCCAAACACTGTTCAGGTTTTCATGCTGTCCCTAATGAATATGCATGAGATACATTTTCATACAATGGGGGCGGTGCATACTAATGCAGCACAGGCATATCTATTAGAGACAGCATGAAACCTGAATGGTGTTTGGCCCTCCAGGACTGCAGTTGGGAAACTCTGCTCTAGGTATTGCACATGTTTATGGTGTCTGTGCTCTGTAGGGTAAAATATAGGCGTTTCAGGCATGTTTGTGTTATCAGGAATAAAGGTTCCATCTTTATTACCATGGTTTAGTACTGGGTAAAACATGGGGACTGGGTTGGCAGGAGCCACAGCTGGGACTTGAACTTGTGACCTTCTGCACCTGAACACACTGGCTGTGTGCACTGCACCACGCTGTTGCCAGAGGGACAGCTTGTTCCCTGGGGATACCATGACTGTTTGTCAGACAGACCTTGTCTGTTGGAGTGCACGGCACCCACCTAAATGGGGCTAGGCCATGGTCTGCTGTGGGCAGATGCCACTGCCCCCTCTGCCACCAGCACCCCTCCGCCACCATGCTGCCATACCATTATGCCAGTGGTACTGGTGATGCACAGTCCCAGGCCATCCAATATGCTGGTAGGCAGCTACCTATGGTGTGGGTTCTAGGGTAGGGGTGCCTACATGGACATTCACGCTTCCCCCGCAGCACCGCCTGCCAATGTTCTGTGCCCTTGGGGATACCTGCTGGGTACTATCCCCTGTGACACTGTGAGAAACACACTCATGCCCATGTTGGGCCCTCATCAGTTGCTGTCTGGCTGCTCTACAGTTTCAGCAGTCCTATGTGCCACCTAGGTATCTGCCTAGTCCGCACTGTGCCCCAGCTGCACCACAGCATGTGCCGCCTGCAGCCCTCTGTATCCCATTTCCAGCATCTGTACAGTTGCCCTTTCCTACATGCCCACCCTGCTGTTGCGGCACATGTGCACACCATAAGAAACCTGCCCAATATAAAGGGAAAACCCTGATCAGCACTATTTCAATGTGGGATCATTCACCTTGTAGGGGGACAGAGCTTAGACCCTTCCAAACATGATATCTTTTTTTTTTTAGCTTTCTCAGTAGTGTTTCTTTATGTTTCTCATTAATATCACTATTTGCCAGCTTGGTTATGGGGATTTTAAATTTGGTTCCGGTCATTTTCTATGTTTATTTGCCTTTTTGTTCCGTGCACATGTATCACAACTATCACTTTTTCTAGGTATCCCTGGCTTTGCTGTACATTGCTGACGGAAATGGTTTCTCTTTCCTGCAAATGTGCCTTAACGCGAGGGTTTCACTGGCGTTAGTGTTCACACCCGGATTCCACAGCGTTGGTGTGCCTGGAGCCTCTCCCCTCCCACTCTCCACCCATTGACCCCTTCTCTCCGCCCTCTGGGAAGTCTTACTCCACCCTTTAGAACCGGATTTCACAACGTTAGGGTGCCTTAACGCCGCAGGCGCGTTATTGTGTGCTAAGTGACCTTATCGCGTGATAATATTGCATTATCGCATGATAATCTTACATTATCGTGTGATGACATCACTTATCGTGCAATAATACCGCTGCTGCGACATTAGCGCCGTTTAGTAAACATACCCCATAGTATATATGCCTGACACTAGCTTCATATCTGATGTAAAGAATTACTCAAATATGGGCAGACAACCCTGAAATGAAGGCAAAACACTACTAAAAATGAGAAAACTAAACGTTGCCAACAAATGCAAGAATTTCCCTCAAACGTACCCAGCCATGATCTCAAATGTTTCAGGATTGCTGTAACATGTCTGGCTGAATAGCAAGCTGCCTTTTAAAGTGTCATTCCCGTCAAAACCTAAACGAGGCTGCCCTAACTAAAAAACTGTCTAAAACATTAAAAATATCCAAACCCACAAAAGGTTTTTTAAAAAAAGGTCTTTTAAAATGTAATACAAACACAAATAATAATTGTATATAAACATAAAAAGTTCAAAAAATCCAACCATACTTTTCAAAAAGAATACCTTAAAAAAACGAAACATTTGATCATCTCTCTCTAAAGGACGGGAAAGAAAAAAGTATAACCACTATACAAATTCATGAAAATACAGTAAAATCTAATTTTTGATTTAAAATCTTAGGATGTACAAAAAAATTAATCTCTGTCATTCTTTTAATAATAGCTGATCCAGGTCACCCACTTCAAGAGAGGGACACCACCTTTATCACATATACCTTTAAGATCATCAAAGGTGTGTTTCTTTAGAGCTCAATGTTCCACAAGCGGTGCTGTCTGTATACCTCTTTAAAACAACTTTTATGCACAGTCAAATGAGTTCTCAGTTTTATTTTTGTTTTACCTATGTATAGCAGATCACAAGGGCACTGAATAACATATATCACACCAACAGTGTTTCAAGTCGAATATTTCTCCACTTCACTTCATAATGATTGTGAGGACAAAGAAAATGTTATTTCTCTGCTTATTTGATTTTTATCCTGTCCTCTCAAACTGCTCAGGGCAAGTTACAAATTGCATATGTAATAATAACAAATCACCTAGCACAGACTGACAAAAACAGTCTGTCTGAACCATCTATTTGGAAAACGAACAACCTCCACATCTAAAATGCCTAACCCATCGGTCACGACTCTTCTTTTCATAGAGAGCTGAGGATACGAAGGCATCCCTAAAATTGCATTCTCTGTGCTATCAAAATCTTCTTATTATTTATTTATTTTTATTTATTTATTTATTTATTTATGTATTTAACAGGTTTTGTCTTGGTCTGGCATCTCAAGACAAACCACCCATCTGGGCAGCAGCAGAATGGGGTAGTGTTGATGGCGGAGGATCACATTTCTGTGACAGTGGCAGCAACACTAAATTTAAACTGCGGGAAGAAAAGACCCGGCAATCTACTTCTGTTCTGCCATGAAAACCCAATGGATAGTCACAATAAAACAAATTGCACTATAGTGCTGGAAGATGAGACCCCCAGGTCGGAAGGCACTCAACTAGCTACTGGGGAAGAGCCAAAGACGTTTCAGAGTAAAGCCAGCATTTATGATGTGGTTGGATCAAAGCCCTCGGGATGTCTGACTGCTGATATAGATACGCATGAAATGAGAGTCAGAAGCTGTAAAGATGTCTTACATATTGTAACATGGAATGTACATGAACCAAGGGAATTTGGAGGTGGTCAAGAATGAAATGGAACGTGTACAACTTGATCTGTTGGGTGTCAGAGAATTGAAATGGACTGGCATCGGACACTTTGCATCAGATGATCACATGGTCTATTATGCTGGAAATGAAAGACAAAGAAAAAATGGTGTTGCATTTATAATAAAGAAGAAACTTGCAAGAACTGTAATGAAATACAATGCAGTCAGTGAATGCTTAATCTCTATTCGCCTATGAGGAATGCCTATCAACACAACTATAATTCAAGTATATACCCCAACAACAGCTGTAGAAGAGGATGAAATTGAAGAGTTCTATGAACATGTTCAAGCTGAAATTGACAGAACATGCAAACAGGATATCCCAATAGTCATGGGTGACTGGGATGCAAAAGTTGGCAACAAAAAGAAGGCAAAGTGGTTGGAAAATATGGCAACAGAAATGAAGCTGGAGAAAGACTGATAGAATTCTGCAAGACCAACGATCTATTCATCTCAAACACCTTCTTCCAGAAACACAAACGGCGACTGTACACATGGACTTCACCCAATGGATTGTACAAAAATCAAATTGACTACATATGTGGAAGTCAACGATGGAAAAGCTCTATAACATCAACAAAGACAAAACCTGGAGCTGACTGTGATACAGATCATCAACTACTAGTATGCAAACTCAAGCTAAAGTTGAAAAAGAGCAAACCACTCATGAATGCAGCAAAATATGACTTTGAGAATATACCACTGGAATTTAAAGACTGCCTGCAAAATCGATTTGCTGCTTTAGATACAAATGACAGAGCTCCAGAAGAGTTATGGAATGACATAAAGAAGGTTGTGTTGGAAGAAAACGAGAAGTCTCTACAAAAGGTGAAAAAGCAAAAACGGCCAAAATGGATGACGGAAGCAACTCTGAAAATTGCCCAGAAAGGCAGAGAAGCTAAAGCCAGAGGAGAAAGAAAGATAATCGCAGAACTCAACAGAGATTTCCAACGTGCATCAAGACAGGACAAGGAAAAGTACTACAATGACACATGCAAGGAAATAGAAGCAGAAACTATTAGAGGAAGAACAAAATTGACTTTCCTAAAGCTTCGAGAGTTAAAGAAAAAATTCCAGCCTCGACTTGGAATGTTACAAGATGTTCAAGGTTCTATGTTGAATGATGCTGAGAAGATCAAGAAAAGGTGGAAAGAATATACAGAGTTTTTATATGATAAAGATCAAGTGGACCAAAAGCCATTTCAACCTGTACTTTATGATCCAGAACCATTGGTGATGAAAGAAGAAATTGAAGCAGCATTGAAAGCCTTATCAAAGAAGAAAGCACCAGGCATTGATGGCATTCCCATAGAAGTATTACAGCAATCTGATGCAGCTGTTACCATGCTTACTAGGCTCTGCCAAGAAATTTGTAAGACAACATCATGGTCAACTGACTGGAAAAGATCTGTGTTTATGCCAAAACTAAAGAAAGGTGATCCAACTGACTGTGGAAATTATCGCACAATCGCTCTGATCCCACATGCCAGAAAGATTCTACTGAAGATTATTCAACAGAGACTACAACCATACCCGGAACAAGAACTACCTGAAGTGCAAGCAGGGTTCAGGAAAGGGAGAGGAATGAGAGACATCATCGCGGATGTGAGATGGATCCTTGAAAAGACTAAAGAATACCAAAAGGATATCTATTTGTGCTTTATCGACTATAGAAAGCCTTTTGACTGTGTAAACCATGAGAAACTCTGTGGCACATTACAAAGCATGGGTATACCAGAACACCTGATCATTCTCTTGCACAATCTGTACATTGATCAAGATGCAACAGTTTGAACGGAACAAGGAGAAGCAGAATGGTTTAAAATAAGCGAAGGTGTAAGACAAGGTTGCATACTTTCCCCCTACCTGTTTAATTTAAATGCAGAACAAATCATCAGAGAAGCAGGATTGTATGAAGACAACAGAGGTGTGAAGATTGGTGGAAGACTCATCAACAACCTTCGCTATGCTGATGATACCACATTACTGGCTGAAAGTGAAGATGATCTGAAACATTTGCTTCACACGATCAAAGAACATAGTCTCAAAATGGGCCTGCACCTTAATGTAAAGAAGACAAAGATCCTGACAAATGGCAAAATCAACAAGTTCATCATTGAAGGAGAAGAAATTGAAATTGTGGACAACTTTAACCTACTTGGATCAACAATCAATAAAGAAGCAACATGCAGTCAAGAAATCCAGCAACGCATTCCTCTTGACAGAATGGCTATGAAAGACCTAGACAAGATTGTCAAGAGCAGAGATGTCTCTCTCCATACAAAGATTCGACTTGTACAGGCCATGGTATTTTCAATGACATCATATGGATGTGAAAGCTGGACAGTGAAAAAGGTAGATAGGAAGAAAATTGATGCCTTTGAATTATGGTGGGGCGGCAAATACTGCATATACCATGGACTGCCCGAACAACAAACCAGTCGGTACTAGAGGAGATCAAACCTAAGCTTTCTTTAGAAGCTCGGAAGAAAAGACTTCAACTTTCATTCTTTGGACACATCATGTGAAGAGAAAGATCATTAGAGAAAGACATCATGCTTGGCAAGATAGAAGGTCAACGCAAAAGAGGAAGGCCAGCAATGAGATGACTCGATGCAATAACAGCAGCTACTGGTACCAGTCTGTCAATAATAAGTTGCCTGACTGAAGACCGAACACAGTTTAGGACAACTATCCAGAGGGTCACCATGAGTCGACACCGACTCGACGGCACTTAACAACAACATTTAACAGATTTTATATACTGCCTTAAGGCCAAGGCGGTTTACAAGGAATAAATAATAATCTCAATTGAGAAACATTTACATAGAACGTAAGGGGGTAGAACTTGGATTTAACAGAAACCGGGGTAACTTATTTTAGAGGGGGGGTGATCATTTTTTGGAGTGCTATGTGGTTTCATTGGTGCCATAGTATTCGATGAAGAGATGTGTCTTTATTAACTTCTTGAGTTGTCTGTGCAGAACACATTGGAGCTAGGAGTCAGTTCCAGATTGAGGGGGCGAAAAGGGTGAAGGCTCTATTATTAGTTTGCTGAGTGCATTTTGTCCTGAGCAGAGGGATGACTAGTAAATTTTAGGTGGTTGATCTTCTTTCTATTGTTGTGGGAACTCTTCTGATAAGTGAATTGAGGTAAAGTGCCAATAAGTTAAGTAGGATTTTGTGGGTGGTTGTTATCATCTTGTGCTTTATCCTCTGTACTATTGACAGCCAGTGTAAGCACTTGAGGGTGGGAGTGAAATGTGGGAGTCTTGATGTGCCTGTTAGTATTCTGGCTGCAGTATTTTGGACTAGTTGGAGGGGGTAGAGAGTGTGTTTTGGGAGCCCTTGGTATAGGATGTTTCTGTAGTCTAGGTGAGGTGTTATGATGGATTGGGAAACAGTTTTGTAGTCATTGTGGTTGAGTAGTGGTCGTAGATGTTGTAGTGGTTGTAGTGATTTCATTTTGAGGTATGTGGTGTTGGCTGCTTTCTTGATGTAGGAGTGCATGTTGAGGTTCTTATCCAAGTTTATGCCTAAATATTTGATTTCATCATTTATCATGATTTCAGTATTTTGGAATGTTAACTTTGCTGGTGGGGAGAAGGAGGTGTCTCTTGTGACCAGCAGAGCCTCAGTCTTGTTGCTGTTCACTATTAGGTTTAGACTTCCGAGGAGATCGGTGATGGCTGAAAAACAGTCTGAGTTGTTGGAGAAGTTCAGAGCTAGGGTATGAAAGGGTGTGTAGAACATGATGTTGTCCGCAAAAAAGTGAAAGTTCATGTTGAATCTTCTGAGTAGGTCACAGATGGGTTGAATGTAGATGCTGAAAAGAAGCGCTGTCAGAGCTGATCCTTGCGGTACGCCTTGGTTTAGGCTGAACCAGTTGGATTTGAGAGAGCCAATTTTTACCTGAAGTGTCTGTCAGTGAGGTATGAAGAGAACCAATTTAGGGTGCTGTTGTGGAGGCCCATGTCCTTCAGTCTGGTGAGTAGTGTGTTCTGTGAGATAAAGTCAAAGATTGCACTGATGTCAAGGAAAATAATTTCAAAACCTTGATGTGGCTTATCCAGGCCTTTGATTAATGTGAGTGCAGTGAGAAGGGTATCTATGTCATGTTGGGGGCAGAAGCCGTGTTATTGGGGGTCGAGGGATTTCTTAATTATGCTAGTGTAGTATTTCTTTTTGCTGCATTGCATAAAGTTACAGTATTCAATCAGTTTTGAGCTGAATTGTTCCTTGATTTGTCTGTCTCATGTCTTTTTCCATTTTCTTTCGATGGTCCTGTGATCTGATCACTCTGATATTTTGGGACTACCATGGTGGTTCTGAGTGCTTTGAGTGGACCATTGGTTGTCGTGATGTGAAGATGGTGGCGCTGGATATCACGGTGTTACAAGAATGAAATATGCTTTCCAGGTCTTAGGTGTCAGGGTCCAGGAGTGGGGAGATGTCTTCCAAGAAGGTTTGCTTATTGAATGATTTGAAGTGACATGTGCTTGAATGTTGCTGTGGGGAATGTGGGATGAGAAATCCTGCTGGTAGATAAAAGATATCATTGCATGGTCAGACCAAGGGACTGTGTCTCCATGAGCAACATGAGGGCCAAGCCCACTCCTTTGACCAACCTAGTGCAGCGCATAAATACTTATCGGATTTGGGAGCAGCGACCATAGTGTACCTGCTTAAGCAGCACGGCAGGTGCTCTTGCTGTCACTACAATGTCTGAGCCCTATTGGAATCCGTTCACTGCTTCATCTGTTTGCCTGCATGCTTCATGGACTATGTTGGAGATCTACAGCATCACATTTCCCTCTGACTGAACTATGCAAATGGTTAATAATGGGAACTTTGCTCTTCCTCTTTGCTTGACAGTTGGTACTGTATGGTTTGTGTGATAATGGGACTTCTGGGTCTTATGAGACCTTGTTCATTATGGATGGGGTGGTATTCTGGGAAACCAGAAACTTTGGGGTGGCCTCAAAGTTTCAGTAATGTGTTTGGCCTCACTGATTTGAGGTATGGCTGAGATCGGGTTTTTTCTTGGGGGGGGGGGGTGTTTGGTTTGCTATATTCTACTGTTTATTTTTCTTGTTTGGAGTGTTGGTGTTGATGCATGCTTGTGGAGGTAGGATGTTTGACTGGATGGTTCAGAGGGGAGTGTGTGATATGTGTCCAAGATGGGTTAGATGAGGATGTTATATGACTACCGGGAGGGAGGACTGAAGGGTGGGGACCCCATAACTGATGGATGGGAGGGTTGCTTGGTCTTTTGGGTGCACTATTGGGTTGGCAGGGGACGTCTAGGTGTGGAACTGAGCCTGGGGTCTGAGGCTGGGAAGCCCAGGGTTGGATTATGGCTATTACCTATACCTTGGCTGATCAGATTGGAAGGGGATGCCACGTGGTATACGTATTATATGCTGGAATGTTGAAGGGATAAATTCAACCATTAAGCATACTAAGATTTTAAAGGCCCTTAAGCAGAAGGGGGTGCATGTGGCATTGCTTCAAGAGACACATCTTAGCACCTTAGAATACTCCAAGCTTCAACGTGACTGGGTCTCGATGATGTATAGTGCCTCACCTGGTTCATGTAAATGTGGAGTGGCTATCTTAGTATGGAGAAGATTCCCACTGGAGATTCTTGACTGTGAGGCTGATCCGCAAGGCAGGTTTGTTTTTCTTTGAGCCAAGATGTCCCATGATGAGCTCGTGCTCAGCAATATATATGCCCCTAATAATTATAACCATAATCTTCTTCAAAGGCATAGTTCAGCAGGTGACACACGATCCATGTTTTCAGGTTATTCTAGCGGGGATTTTAATTGATCTCATGATCCAGAAAAGGACCGGTTGGGTTCGTATGTTGGCAAAGGCAGGACATTTAAAGGTATAAGATATTTATGTCGGATGGGTGGCCTACTTGATTTTTGGCAAGCTTTTCATCCCGATGTATGAGATTATACCCATCTGTCTCGAGCACATGGGACTTGGTCTCACCTAGATTATCTCTTAGTTCAACGGGATATTTTAGGAGGGAAGTGATATCTGACATGGAAACTATCACCATTTCTGATCATGGTATGGTATGGATCAACTGGGTGGAGAAACATACGTCTACTAGGTCATGGTATTTCCCGCAACATCTCTTGAAAGATGAGGACTTTCGTGCTTACTTGAGACGGCCGTGGTCTGAGTATGAACAGGTTAATGTTGAGCATAAAGAATCTCCTACTCTTTTTTGGGAGGTGGGTAAAGCTATCATGAGGGGAGCAATTATAGCCTATGTTGCTAGATGACAGAAACACCTGGATAAGAGTATTCTGCAGTTTGAGTCGATGCTGACATCCCAGAAGCATGCCACTGTGCCCATCTCAGGAGATGCAGCGGATGTTTGTTTCCACGCAAGTATCTCTCAATTCACTGCTCCAACAATGAGCCCTGAATTCCATGCAGTTCTATAAACATCATATTGTTCGATATAGGAATCAGACGGAGGAGGCTGCTGGCTCGCGTAGTGAGAGACTGGGGGGGGGGGGGGGTACTAGGTCTATACTGACCATTAAAGATTCTTCTGATACTTTGTGTAATGATCCTCACCAGATTGCAGACATTTTTCGACAATTTTATTAATAGTTATATACTGCAGAGTCTGGAGACAAGGAAGATGAGCAACAGTTTCTGAAAGCGTTTCCCCTCCTGACTTTGTCAACAATGAAGCTTGCGCTGCTGAACAATTCAATTTCGGATGGCAAAATTCAACAAGTGATATTGGTGCACTTGGTGCGTTTATCTCTTCCCATGGCTTTCAGTACCATCTGTATGCTGATGACTCCCAGATCTACCTCTCTACGCCTGAAATCTCTCCGGCAATCCAGACCCGGATCTCTGCCTGCCTTTCTGACATTGCTGCCTGGATGTCTCACCGCCGCTTGAAATTGAACATGGCCAGGACTGAACTTCTTATCTTTCCCCCTAAAACCTCCCCCTCCCCCTCCCCTTTTTATTTTTTTATTTATTTATTTATTTATAGTCTCTTCTATACCGCACTATTCAGCATCAGCGCGGTTTACAATGAACAAAGAATTTACACATTTCCGATGGTACTTTGTGTTTACAGTTGAACAGGCAAAAGAAACTTGGATAACAGGGGTAACTATTTACAAATTATAACATAATCATGAACTCTTCTTGGTTTCAGCCTTAGGGGTTTTGGGAGGCCTGTGAGGTGGTTGAAATATCTGCATTGGTTACTGGGTAATACAAGAGGAAGAGGTGGTGTTTCAGTCTTTTCTCAGTCTCTGTGGTTAACTCTGTACTCCTTCCTGTTTCCTCGGCCCACAATCCTGGGGTTGTCTTTGACTCCTCTCTCTCTTTCTCCACAGACATCCATCTGATAGCTAAGACCTGCTGTTTCTTTCTCTATAACATCAGCAAAATCCGCCCTTTCCTTTCTGAACACACTACTAAGACGCTTATCCACGACTTAATCACCTCCCATCTTGACTACTGTAACCTACTCCTTGCTGGTCTCCCTTTGAATCATCTCTCTCCCTTTCAATCTGTTCAACACTCTGCTGCGCGGCTAATCTTCCGACAGCCTTGTCATGCCCTTATTACTCCTCTTCTCAAGTCACTTCATTGGCTCCCTATCCGTTTCTGCATCCAATTCAAACGTCTCCTGCTGACCTATAAATGTATTCACTCTGCAGCTCCTCACTATATTTCTTCTCTTAACTCTTCTTACAAACCCCCTTGGGTACTCTGCTCTTCTAGCAAACTGCTTCTATCTGTACCCTTCTCTTATATTGCTAACTCCAGACTTCGCTCCTTTCACCTTGCTGCACCTTACGCCTGGAACAAACTACCTGTGTCTGTACGCCAGGCACCTTCTCTAACCCTCTTCAAATCCAGGCTGAAAACTCACCTCTTCGCTGCTGCCTTTGGATCTTGACTCACCTGATCTCCTTTTTCTTTCCCCCTTGTTTTATCCCTACCTTCACCTTCTGTGTTGTCTGTCTTGACTAGATTGTAAGCTCTGATGAGCAGGGACTGTCTCTTACATGTCTGTGCAGCACTGCGTATGACTTTTAGTGCTATACAAATGCTCAGTAGTACAAGTAGTAGTAGTAGTAGTAGTGTGGTAGGCTATGACCTAGCATGGCCTGCTACTATGAAAGGCCTGTAAGTTAGGCCTGGATCCTAACTCCCATTATAGCTAGAAAAGAACCAAAAATCTGTGAAAAATAAGAGAACTGCTTTAAAATGCTTAATAAGAAGTTTTCATGAATTCATGTCTTCTATTATTCTCTTGTGTGTGAAAGAACAGAAATGTTACAGTATATGCATTCCAGAAGCCAAAGTTAACCTTGAAGTAGAAAAGTAGCGAAATTCAGAACTGTACCATTGTTCAAGCAATCCTAAAGGAGGGGGCCGGTTGCTAGGCTCCGGAGGGATTTCTAATTGGACAAATGAAGGGAATGTATAACCAATGAAAAGTTTGCATGTATCAAGTTGGAACCAATAGAAAATTCTCATGTATCAAACTGAAAAAGAGGTATAAATGGTTATGTCTCTGTATAAGCTTTTGCTCAGTTCCTTTTGAAGCTTTGACTGACTGGGTCTTGTGCACAATAAACTGACTTGGACCCTGTCAATCGACTCCTGGACTTATTCATTGATTGCACTTTGCTACAGCATATTCTTGGTGCATTGGCCAGGAAGTGCGAGTGGTAAATGGTATTCAAGTGAGTAATCCACGTAATTCGCCTTGAGGTTTGGCCCGGTTGGAACCGTATCTGTCCGACCGCGGGGGAAACCTCAGGTACCGCCGGCCCCTTTGTGCCAGAGAGGGTTCCGCCTGCCTCGATGGGCCATCGGGTCCAGCTGGCCAACACCTCCGACCCGGGGGAGTCCAAGTTCCAACTCAGAAGCTGGTGTGGTATCGGGGACCGGATCCGGTGAGTAGACATTTTTGTGATTTAATAGTCAGAAAGAACAGCCTGGGACAACGTCTTGCGTGCACAGGACTGATTTGGTATATTGGGTATAGACTAACTGGGAAATCTCGCATGAGTATACGCGAGACAAGGGAGCCTGATCACCTCCCATAAGGGCGGTCCTAGTAGGCTCCGCGTAAGGAAAGCGGAAGCTGAAGCCATCGACCCTTCTTGTTCGGAATAGTCAGTTAGTCAGAAAACCTGGGCACTTGAAATATTGAAATATGATATCTTGTTGAAATATGCTTGCGTGTGTGAGTGAGAGGTCTTGAAATACAGACCGAGCGAGAGCAGACTCCTAAGTAGCGCAGTTCCTAGCCGGGCGACCGCGCCCAGGTCGCGAACAGGAGGAAGCGAGTGGTGTTTGTCCCCCCCAGTGTTCTGTGGGCTGTACGGACCCCTTACCTACAGCCATACTACCTATCTTTATTGTTCGTTGTCTTGTACGTCATTACGTGTACGTAGGGACGTAGGGTACGTAACATACGCAGGTACGTTGAGTACGTAGAAAGTGTAGGTAGGTGCGTCTACGTTATGGGAGGGATGGAGTCCACGCAAACTCTGTTGGCATGTATGATCAAGAATTTCCGTAAAGGATTTTCGGGCAATTATGGTATAAAAATTACTCCATCCAGATTAAAAATGTTATGTGAAAGGGAGTGGTCCGCATTAGCTGCTTCATGGCCCCGAGGGGGCACCTTTGATTTTGAGACAGTTTTACGACTTCATCAGTTCATATTAGGAGCGTATCCTGACCAGTTCCCCTATATAGATTCCTGGTTAAGTGTATGTGAACAGCAGCCCTCATGGATGAAGCGCTGTTATGAGGAGCACTGTAAAATATTTGTAGCTACTACTAGGGGAACCAAAAAGGCTAAGGAAGCAAAGCCACCGGTGTATTCTGACCCAGAGTCCTCAGATATTTTGGATAGTTTACCCCGGCACCCACAGAAATTAGTCCCCACAGCCCCGCAACTTGAAGTAGAGCCCGACAAGGAGCCCCAGAAAATACAGAAGCAACAGCCTAAGAAGCACCCTACCCCGAGTGGAAATCCCGAGTCAGGCCCAAGCACAGCAGGGGGACTTGAGTCTTCTGATGAGATAGAAAGCGGAAGCTCTCCTGCCAGTTCAGGGTCACCCACCAAGGAGACTAGTGCCCAGGAGCCTTATGATTTAAGAAGCATAACTCCCAAGAAGAAGGAGAAAGCAGGGCACCTAATGCCATTACACCAAGTGCCTGGAATTCCTGTCTTAAATGATCAGGGCCAGATGGCGCCAGGACCAACCAGCTTAGTTTATGCACCTTTTTCTACCACAGATTTATAAAACTGGAAAACGCATTACGCTTCCTACACAGCCAAGCCCCAGGAATTAACAGAATTAATGTCTAGCATTATGCAAACCCATCAGCCTACCTGGGTCGATTGTCGCCAGCTCCTGTCCACCCTCTTCACCACTGAGGAGCGAGGCCAGATCGGGCAAGCAGCCCTCTGGTGGTTAGAAGAGAACCCTGTAGAAGGGGGTGGGAATAAATCCCCCGCAAGCAGCTGCTGTGGAATATCCCAATGAAGATCCCGGGTGGAACCCGAATGAAGAAAGGGGGGCGGCAGCCTTAACCAGATTTCGCCAGGCCTTAGTGCAGGGCCTGAAGAAGGGAGGCCAGAGGGCCATGAATATCGGGAAAGTATCGGAAGTTCTCCAGGGTCCAGATGAGAGCCCAGCGGCCTTTCATGAGCGGTTGTCTGAAGCTTATAGACTGTATACCCCATATGATCCCACCGCTCAGGAAAATTTACGCATGGTAAATGCGGCCTTTGTTAGTCAGTCCCAGAGAGACATAAAGCGAAAATTACAGAAATTGGATGGATTTGCGGGCATGAATACAGCTCAGTTAATGGAAGTCGCTCAGAAAGTATTTGTGAATCGTGAAAATGAATGAGACAGAGAAAGTGAACGAAAGATGAAGAAGAAGGCAGATCTTCTTGCTGCTGCTATAACCGAACGACGTGGAGGAGGTATTCCTAATCAAAGGACCAGAGGACGTGGACGAGGCCGCGGAAGCGACAGGCCTCCATTAGGTGCAAATCAGTGCGCCTACTGCAAGGAAGAAGGACATTGGAGAAATGAGTGCCCGCATCTGGACTCCGCCCCTGCAAGGGGAGGAGGGAGTCCCTGGAGGACCGGAGGAAGATTTTGAAGGAGGGGAGGAATGAATCAAACACAGTTCCAGCAGGAGAGGGAAGAAGCCATTGAGGGAGTGGCAGTAGCAACGGGCTATGACCTGGATGACATAGATGAAGACTAGGCCAGACCGGGCTCCAAGTTCACCCTGGGTCCCCAGGAGCCTATGGTCATTTTAAATATAGGGGACCAATACATGGAATTCATGGTAGATACAGGAGCAGAACATTCAGTAGTAGCCAAGCCAGTAGCTCCTCTGTCCTCACGATCTGTCACCATTATAGGAGCCACTGGAAATAAAGCCTCAAAACCATTCTTGCAGAACCGCATGTGTGAACTAGGGGGACAGAAGATAACGCACCAGTTCTTGTATATGCCTGAGTGCCCTATTCCACTACTGGGCCGAGACATGCTTGCCAAGCTCCAGGCCCAAATATCCTTTGCTGAAGGGGGAGAAATGAAAATGACTGTGAACCCAAAGCCTGCTGGATTGATGGTGCTTACTGTTCCCCGAGAAGAAGAATGGCAGTTCTATAGTGCACCTTCAATAAAGTCAACTAGTCCCTGTATACCTACCAACCTCATAGCCCCACCTGAAGTATGGGCAGAAGATAATCCACCTGGCCTAGCAAAGAACATAGCCCCTGTCCTTGTCACCCTCAAGCCAGGAGCGGAACCAGTGCATGTGAAGCAGTATCCTCTCCCTCGACCAGCCTAGAAGGAATTCACTGCCATTTGATGAAACTGCTCAAGTACGGACTTCTCAAGGAATGCTAGTCACCTTGGAACACCCCCCTTCTCCCAGTAAAGAAGCCTAGGACAGGGGACTACCGCCCAGTACAAGATCTAAGGCGAGTAAATGATGCAGTTGAAACTATACACCCAGTAGTACCGAACCCTTATACTCTCTTGGGACTGATCCCCACTGAGGCTACTCACTTCACCGTCCTGGACCTGAAAGATGCCGTTTTCTGTGTGCGCCTAGCACCCACCAGTCAACTTTTATTCGCTTTTGAATGGCAAGACCCCACAACAGGAAGGCGGGGTCAGCTCACCTGGACCAGATTACCTCAAGGATTCAAGAATTCACCTACTCTCTTCAGTGCTGCCCTGAATCAAGATCTCTCAAGTTATCCAGTGGACCCAGAAAAGAGGGTTCTTCTTCAGTATGTAGATGACTTGCTCATAGCCACCAACTCAGAAAGTGAATGCCTACAAGCTACTAGTGAACTTTTGTACCTTCTCAAAGATGCTGGATACAAAGTCTCAAGAGCCAAAGCACAACTATGCCAAACTGAAGTCAAGTACTTAGGATTCCAGTTGTCCAGTGGGATCCGACGTTTAGGACCAGAACGCAAGGAAGCTGTATGTAATATCCCCATTCCAACCACTAGGAGGCAAGTAAGAGCCTTCCTGGGGGCCGCGGGATATTGTCACATATGGATCCCCAACTTTGCCCTGATTGCAAAACCACTATACCAAGTCACCAGAGGAATGGAAAAACCCCCACTAGATTGGGGACCTGAACAAGATGTAGCATTCCAAACTTTGAAAAAGGTCCTGATGTCATCTCCAGCTTTAGGTCTTCCAGATCTTCAGAAGCCTTTCCATCTTTTTGTCCATGAGTCACAAGGAAACACATTGGGAGTATTGACCCAATCTCTTGGATCCTGGCAACGACCAGTAGCTTATCTGTCAAAACAGTTGGATGTAGTTGCAAAAGGATGGCCCCCTTGCCTGAGAGCTGTCGCAGCAACAGCCCTCCTGGTGGGCGAAGCAGATAAACTCACACTAGGACAAACTCTTCAAGTCACTGTGCCACATTCTGTCCTGACTCTCATGGAACACAAAGGAAACTTCTGGCTAACCAATGCACGAATGTTGAAGTATCAAAGCATGTTGTGTGAAAACCCTCGGATACAGTTGAAAGTTAGCCAAGCTCTGAACCCTGCTACATTGTTCCCAATTGGTCCTGAGCCACCTGATCATAATTGCTTAGAAGCCATGGACACTGTATTCTCAAGTCGCCCTGATTTGACCGATGTCCCTCTAGAGGACCCAGAATGGACTTTCTTTGTAGATTGAAGCAGTCTGGTCATCAATGGACATCGTTGTGCTGGATATGCAGTGGTGACCCTTGATCTGGTAGTTGAGTCCTCAGCCCTGACCCCAGGAACTTCTGCACAGAAAGCTGAATTGATAGCCCTCACCAGAGCCTTGACATTAGGAGAAGGACTCCGCATAAATGTGTACACAAATTCCAAATATGCCTTCACTACTTTGCATGCACATGGAGCCTTGTATAAAGAGCGAGGGTTGATCACTTCAGGGGGTAAGGACATTAGGTATGGGCCCGAGATATTGATGTTATTAGATGCTGTATGGGCCCCCAAACAAGTGGCAGTCATGCACTACCGAGGTCATCAGGCAGGAGCAGGAGAAGTTGTCCGAGGGAATAGATTTGCAGATGCCACAGCCCGAAAGGCAGCCACCACAGGACATGTTAGGACCCAAGATACTGTAATGCAGGCAGCCCTATTCCCTGTGCCCCTTAGTTCCTGGGCACCCCGATACACTACAAGAGAGTTAGACGACTATTGTGAAAAGGAGGGAGGAGTCTTAACAGAACAAGGTTGGATAGTGCTACCACCCCCAGAAGGTAGTCCACCTCCAGGTCCTACAGTCATCCCTGAAGCATTAGGGCCAGCCTTTGTCCAAGCTTTTCACCAAGCCACACATTATGGAAAAACAGCCATGGAGAAAGCCCTGAGACCCCATTTCTGTATTTCATTGCTAGGATCCTTGACCACCTCAGTGGCACAGCAATGCCTGATATGTGCCAAAAATAACGCCAAGCAAGGTCCTGTTCCACCCCCAAGAGTTCAGTCAGTAGGGGTGGCCCCCATGAGTGATATACAGATAGACTTTGCTGAAATGCCCCGTGTAAATGGATATCACTATATGTTAGTGTTAGTCTGCACATTTTCAGGGTGGGTAGAAGCATACCCCACCCGAACTGAGAAAGCCCGAGAAGTCACTAGGGTATTGCTCCATGAGATCATTCCCCGATTTGGAATACCATCAACTATATGGTCAGACAATGGTCCATCATTTGTATCCCAAGTGACTCAACAGTTAGCTCAAGCTTTGCAAATAAAATGGAAGTTTCACACTGCTTACAGACCCCAGAGCTCAGGGAAAGTAGAACGAATGAATAGAACCCTGAAGACACAGTTATCCAAGCTTTGTCAAGAAACACACCTGAAGTGGCTCCAAGTTCTACCCATAGCCCTTCTTAGGATACGTTCAGCTCCCACCAGATCCTTAGGTGTCTCCCCTTTTGAGATTTTGTATGGGCGACCTCCACCCATAGTGCAGGGAATAAAGGGAGACATGAGGCAGATAGGATCTGAAATAACTAGACAAGAACTATTAGCTTTAGGTTCTGTTTTGCAGAAACTCCAAACGTGGGTGCAAGACCGACTACCCATCAACCTGACCGAGCCTCTGCATCCCTTCAAGCCAGGAACATCCGTGTGGGTGAAAGAGTGGAGAAAACCCCGCTGGCGCCGCATTGGAAGGGACCCTACGTCGTCATCCTGTCAACCCCCACTGCAGTGAAAGTTGCATAATTTGAACCCTGGATCCACCACAGTCGAGTGAAGCCGGCAGCTGCACCTGATCCTGGCCAATGGACATCAGTGAATGATCCCGAGACTCCATTGCGACTCACCTTAAGGAGACAGCCAGCTTTATAGAAGAAACTTCAGCATCCACTTACGTCATGCGAAAGTGACCATCACTACAAAAACAGAAGAAAATTCAGCACAGTTCATTATCCTCAACTTTCCAGTTAACCTCCAGAGACTGTGATCACAATGTTCTTCCACTATTGCCTTGTGGGAGTGGTGATCCTGGGAATCCTGGAAAAGACCTTTGCTCTACCCTCTTGTATAGCTTGCATAACCACCACCCGAACAGGACAAAAGGTTACTCAGACTTTGCTCTATCATTCCTACTATACTTGCACTGAAACAGTCAGCCGGTGTGTTTATAAGGGCACCGTACTGAACGTTTGCACAAAGGGAAGAAGTAAGACTTGTTATATCCCTCGACAAAACTCATCATACTATACATTCGAGATACGATGGAATGATGAAGATGGAGCTATCCTGAATGTGACAAAACCCCTTACCGACCCCACCAAACCTATCACCTTGAACTTTGACGCTTGTGATGCCATCAACAGAAATGCCTACCACAGATGTGGGTCATGGGAGCGAGCCTACTATCATGATGATAAATACATGTGTCCAGAAGGAGCCTATAGATGGGGAAAGTGTACAGGAAAGAGTACTGCAGCCACTATTTACACCACTGCATCTAAACATGATTACTTTTGCCCAAAATGGGAATGTGATTGTGTATATTTTGCGACCTGGAAGAATGCACCGACGGGACAAGACGGCGATCATCGCAAAGGCAGCCTAACGAAGATCAGCTTACCAGAACCTAAGAAATGCCAGAAAGGTGCCTGTAATCCTCTACAACTCTTCATAGCCAACCCCAGCCACTGGAAGCAAGGATACAAGTTTGGGTTGCGTATTGCATGAGGAGGTGTAGATCCTGGGACTATTTTATATCTGCAATTAAACACCAAAACCCATGTATCCTCACCCTATCGTATACATCACTCCTTCTATGAAGCCATGAAATCAGAGTTTGAAATCCCTCCTGCCTCCCAGAACTTATTTCTTGAATTAGCGGGAGCAGTTGCTTCCAGTCTCCATGTTTCAGACTGTTTGTTTTGTGGAGGAACAAAAATGGGAGACCAATGGCCTTGGGAAGCACAAGAACTGAACTATTCTGTTCCATATAATCAGACTAATATACGCAATACCACAAATCAATGGGTATTGGCCCACTCCATTGTGGGTAATTTATGTTTCTCTCGCTATGGACCAATGTTCAATATGGAAGTGGGGCAGCTGGTCTGTCTCAATCAGAAGTTTTACAACAGTACCACTAAGAAAACATCTTGGTGGTCAGGAGCCAACGCTACTGAACCTTCAAATCCTCTAGTCCAGTTTCCCAGACTTGCTGGACTAACCTAGCAGCATATAATTCTTGGCAAGCACCACCTGGACTGTACTGGATTTGTGGAACCCGAGCATATGCCAGACTTCCTCATCACTGGGGAGGCGCATGTGTATTGGGAACCATAAGACCTTCCTTTTTCCTTCTGCCTACATCCCAGGGAGAACAGCTGGGATACCCTGTGTACAAAAGTCGACAGCTGAAGGAGGCCTTGAAAATAGGCCAATGGGACAAATGGGATGGTGAAGAATGGCCCCCAGAAAGAATCATCGCATACTATGGACCTGCCACTTGGGAGCAGGATGGGACTTGGGGATATCATACTCCTGTTTATATGATTAATCGAATAATACGTTTGCAAGCTGTTGTTGAAATAATAACCAATGAAACTAGTAAAGCACTAACCCTTCTAGCAAAGTACGCAAATGCGTACAGCCATTTATCAAAATCGTTTAGCTTTAGATTATTTGTTAGCAGCTGGAGGTGGGGTATGTGGAAAGTTGAATCTAAGTAATTGTTGTTTACAGATTGATAATAATGGGCATGTAGTTGAAGATTTAGCCATCCAGATGAGAGAGCAAACATTTGTGCCTGTCCAGACTTGGCACAGTTTAAAGATGGATGGGTGGTTTGGTTCATTGTTTTCTTGGATTGGTGGTCTGAAATCCCTTATGTTTATCGTACTATTCATATTAGCCATGTGCTTGTTGTCCCTTGTCTCTTACCCCTTTGCTTATGTATGATAACATCATCAATTGATAACACTATAGAGCGGAAGGCAGCTGCGAAAGTATTAGCTATGTGGAAATATTATCCTATACCCCAAGATGATGATGCTATTACACCAGTATAATGTGTTAATTGACTAATGAGTGATTTAATTCTCACCCTTCCTCACTTGCGGGTGAGAATAATCAAAGGGGGGAATGTGGTAGGCTATGGCCTAGCATGGCCTGCTACTATGAAAGGCCTGTAAGTTAGGCCTGGATCCTAACTCCCGTTATAGCTAGAAAAGAACCAAAAATCTGTGAAAAATAAGAGAACTGCTTTAAAATGCTTAATAATAAGTTTTCATGAATTCATAAGTCTTCTATTATTCTCTTGTGTGTGAAAGAACAGAAATGTTACAGTATATGCATTCCAGAAGCCAAAGTTAACCTTGAAGTAGAAAAGTAACGAAATTCAGAACTGTACCATTGTTCAAGCAATCCTAAAGGAGGGGGCCGGTTGCTAGGCTCCGGAGGGATTTCTAATTGGACAAATGAAGGGAATGTATAACCAATGAAAAGTTTGCATGTATCAAGTTGGAACCAATAGAAAATTCTCATGTATCAAACTGAAAAAGAGGTATAAATGGTTATGTCTCTGTATAAGCTTTTGCTCAGTTCCTTTTGAAGCTTTTACTGACTGGGCCTTGTGCACAATAAACTGACTTGGACCCTGTCAATCGACTCCTGGACTTATTCATTGATTGCACTTTGCTACAGCAGTAGTAGTAGTAGTAGTAAGGACGGGACTCTGCATAAACCTCCAGGCCCAGATGGGTATGATGCAGAGTATTATAAAATTTTAACATTACAATTGACTCTGGCTATGGATGAAATGTATGCCTCCATGTTGGAAGAAGGCATTCTGACCAGGGATATGTGAATTGTGGTTATTACTGTTTTTCCTAAGCCTGGAAAAGACTCCATAGAACCTGTTTCATATAGGCCTATCTCACTGCTCAACTATGATTTAAAGGTTTTAGCAGTGATTTTGGCACGCAGATTAAAACACATTCTGCCATGCTTGGTGGGTCTACATCAGGTGGGGTTTGTTCAGGGGCATGAGGCCTCTCTTAATATTAGCAAACTACTTTTGGGGATGGAGTTTTGCTTAGGATGGCAGATGCACTTATTACTTGTAAGTTTCAATGCCAAAAAGGCGTTTGATTGCGTTTTTTGGCCTTATCAGCTAAAGGCTTTGTTGAGCTTTGGCTTCAATGCTTCATTCTTCCACTGGATCCAGGTTTTGTACACAGCCACGGGCATCTATTTCCATAGTGCATGCCCTCTCTGCCAATTTGTCCTGGAACACGGTACATGACAGGTCCCCTTGTCTTCTCTTTTATTTGTATTTTCTCTTGAACACCTGTTAGAAGCTCTCAAGCAGGTGGCGTGTGTTCAGGGCTTGAATTTGGTTCCTGAGGAGATCAAACTAAGTGCATTTGCAGATAATTTCCTTCTGTGCCTACAAAAACCCTATAGTGTCCCTGCCAAAAGCCCTTCAAATCATTGAGCAATATGGCCAGTTTTCTGGTTTGAAAATCAATTGGGGTAAATCGATGGCACTTGATGTGGGGGGGGGGGGGGGAGGAGAGTGCCTACAGACTGGCGGGGAGAATTTCCTTTGGTGTGTGCCAATTCTCAAATTCGTTACTTGGGTATACAACTGCCAACCTGCCAACCTTTCGCATCTCTTCGGTTGTAATCTCAAGCCGCTTCCTCAGCATACTACTTGCCATTTTCAGAGCTGGGGCAGTTTGCCTATCTCCTTGAAAGGTAGGATGGCTCTTTTTAATATGTTGGAGTTGCCCTGCTGGGTATATGTTCTTCACCACCTGCTGGTGTGGGTTTCGTGCAGAGAATAGAAAAGTATGTTTCTGTGGAGGGGACACCAACCACAGACATCACTTGAGGTACAGTACTTATGAAAACTTTGGATGCAGGGGGGCTTAATTTACTGTCCTTGTGTTAAGAAAATAAGAACATAAGATATGCCATACTGGGCCAGACCAAGGTCCATCAAGCCCAGTATCCTGTTTCCAACAGTGGCCAATCTAGGTCATACGTACCTAGCAGTTTCCCCAAAAGACACAGGTTCCACAATGCTTGTATTGGGTCAAGCATTGATATCCTGGGTCCCTTTTTAATAATGGTTAATAGACCTTTCCTCCAGAAAATTGTCCATACCTTTTTTAAACCCAGCTACACTAACAGCCTTTACTACATCCTCCGGTAACAAATTCCAGAGTTTGATTACTCGTTGAGTGAAAGAATATGTTATCTTATTTGTCTTAAATAGTTACCCTGTAGATTCATTGCATGTCCCCTAGTCTTTCTACATTCTGATAACGTAAACAATCGATGAACGTTTACCCGTTCCACTCAGTTCATTAATATATAGACTTCTATCATATCTCCCATCAGCCGTCTCTTTTCCAGGATAAAGAGCCCTAAACCTTTTTAGCCTTTCTTCATAGGGGTATCCTTACATCCCCTTTACCATTTTGGTGGCTCTTCTCTGAACCTTTTCTAATAACGCTATATCCATTTTAAAATACGGCCACCAGAATTGCACACAATATTCAAGGTGTGGTCGCACCATGGAACGATACAGAGGCATTATAATATCCTTTGTTTTATTTTCCATTCCTTTAATTATGATAACTAGCATTCTATTTGCTTTCTTGGCTGCCGCTGCACACTGGGTGGAGGGTTTTAACATGTTATCCACAATGATGCCTAAATCTTTTTCCTGGGTGGTGGTTCCTTATGTGGAACCTTGCATCGTGTAACCATTGTTTGGATTGTTCTTCCCTAGGTGCATAACTTTGCACTTGTCCACATTAAATTTCATCTGCCATTTTGATGCCCAGTCTTCCAATTTATCAAGATCCTCTTGCAATTTTCCACAATCCTCATGGGTTTTAACAACTTTAAATAGTTTTGTGTCATCTGCAAATTTGATAACCTCACGCGTTATTCCCTTTTCCAGGTCATTTATGAATATGTCAAAAAGCAGCGAACCCAGCACAGATCCCTGGCGTACACCAATATTCACCTTTCCCCACTGGGAAAATTGGCCATTTAACCCTACCCTCTGCTTTCTATCTTTTAACCAGTTCCTGATCCACAATAGTATACTGCCTCCTATCCCATGACTCTTTAGTTTTGCCAAAGGTCTCTGATGAGGGCCCTTGTCAGAGGCTTTCTGAAAGTCCAAATACACTATATCAACCGACTCACTTTTGTCTACCTGTTTATTCACACCTTCAAAAAAACATAACAGATTAGTAAGACCAGATCTTCCTTATCTAAAGCCATGTTGGCTGTCTCTCATTAAGCCATGACTTATCTATTTGTTCAGCAATTTTGTTCTTTAGGATGGTTTCTACCATTTTTCCCGGTACTGACATCAGGCTCACCGGTCTGTAGTTTCCAGGATCACCCCTGGAACCCTTTTTAAAAATTGGCGTTATGTTGGCCATCCTCCAATCTTCAGGTATTACAGATGATTTTAATGATAGTTCACAGATTACTAATAGCAGGTCTGCAATCTCATATTTCAGTTCTTTCAACACCCTTGTATGTATATCATCCGGTCTAGGTGATTTGCTACTCTTCATTTTATCAAATAGTTGTAATACATCTTCCCGATGTATCAATATTTCCTTCACTTCTTCTGCACCTTTAAATACCACTTCAGTCATGGGTAACATCCCTACATCTTCCTCAGTAAAGACCCAAGCAAAGAATTCATTCATTCTCTCCGTTATAGCCTTGTCACCAATTAATGCCCCTTTAAACCCTCTATCATCTAATGGACCAACTGACTCACAGGTTTTTTTGCTACCAATGTACTTGAAAAAGTTTTTATTACGCGTTTTTGCTTCCGCGGCAAGCTTCTTCTCAAATTCTCCATTTGCCTGCCTTATCAAAGCCTTGCATTTAACTTGCCATTGCTTGTGCTGTTTCCAGGTTTCATCAATTGGCTCTTTTTCCATTTCCTAAAAGAAGTTTTTTGGCAACAACAGCCTCTCTGACCTCACCTTTAAACCATGCTGGCAGTTTTTTGGACTTCCTTCCACTTTTCTTAAAGTGTGGAATACAGCCAGTCTGGGCTTCCAATATAGTATTTTTCAACAACACCCAAGCTTGATGTAAGTCTTTAACCTTTGCAACTGCTCCTTTTAGCTTTTTCTTAACTATTTTCCTCATTTTATCATAGTCTCCATTTTGAAAGTTGAAAGGTAGTACTGTGGATTTCCTTAACATCCCTCCTCCACTAATTAAATCAAACGCGATCATGCTATGAGCACTATTGCCAAGTGGCCCCTGTACCCTATTCCACTAAAGACAAGGTCCAATATGGCTTCCCGTCTGGTCGGTTCATGAACCAACTCCTCCAAGAAGCAGTCATTTCATTTAGGAATTTTATCTCCCCAGCATGTCCTGCCATGACACTGACCCAGTCGATATCGGGGTAATTGAAATCACACATTATTATTACTGTGCTGTAACCTTTGTTAGCTTCCTTGATTTCTTTGAGCATTTCATCATCCATTTGTTCATTCTGGCCAGGCGGTCGATAGTACACCCCCACTGCCATCGCCTTCCCCTTTTTACATGGAATTTCAATCCATAGAGATTCTACAGCAAATTTTGTTTCCTGCAAAACTTTAATCCTTTCTGACTCAATGCCCTCTCTAACATAGAGCGCAACCCCTCCACCAATTTGATCAGCTCTATCATTATGATATAGTTTGTACCCAGGTATCACAGTGTCCCACTGGTTGTCCTCCTTCCACCATGTCTCTGAGATTCCAATCATATTTAACCTCTCATTTAGTGCTATATATTCTAACTCACCCATCTTATTTTTTAGACGTCTAGCATTTGCATACAAGCATTTTAAAGACTATTTTTATTCATATTAATCTGGCTATTGGTAGGCATGGGTAATTTTGGGATCTTTAAGCTCTGTCTACTCCATACTCAAGGGCATTTGGGCTACTTTACTCTTTTTTGGAACCTCTCTGCTTTTGGTAGTATCCTTCAAGGATACATTCTTCCGAATCATCCGCTCTTGGGCGACTGTCGGCTTTCCCCTATTAACTAGTTTAAAAGCTGCTCTATCTCCTTTTTAAAGGTTAATGCCAGCAGCCTGGTTCCATCTTGGTTAAGGTGAAGCCCATCCCTTCTGAAATGCCCCTCCTTTCCCCAGAATGTTCCCCAGCTCCTAACAAATCCAAACCCCTCATCCTTGCGTGATTGTCTCATCCACGCATTTAGACTCTTGAGCTCTGCCTGCCTTTTGGGTCCTGCGCGCGGAATGGGAAGCATTTTGGAGAACGCTACCCTGGAAGTTCTGGATTTCAACTTCCTACTTAAAAGCCTAAATTTAGCCTCCAGAACCTCCCTACCACATTTTCCTATGTCATTGGTACCAACATGTACCAAGACAGCAGACTCCCCCCCAGCACTATCTAAGACCTTATCTTGGTGTTGCATGAGTTCCGCTATCTTCGCACCAGGCAGGCATGTTACCAGGCGATCCTCACATCCATCAGCCACCCAGCTATCTACATGCCTAATGATCGAATCACCAACTATAATGGCTGTCCTGAACCTTCTCTCATGGGCACATAGCCCTGGAGAATCTTCCTCAGTGTGAGAGGGTTTTACATCACCTGGAGGACAGGTCCTAGTTACAGGATCACTTCCTGTCACACCAGGGTGATGCTCTCCTGTCACGTGACCTCTCTCCTCCATGGCAACAGGGATGCTGCCAGTCTGAAGGTGGGACTTCAGGACTATATCCCTGTAGGTCTCGTCTATGTACCTCTCTGACTTTCTTATGTCTTCCAAGTCTGCTACTCTAGCCTCTACTGTAGAGAATGGACTCGTTCCCTGATAGCAAAGAGCTCCTTGCACCTAGTGCACACATAAGACCTCTCACCAAGTGGGAGAAAATCATACATGTGACACTCAATGCAAAAGACTGGAAAGCCCCCATCTCACTGCTGGACTGCTGTCTACATCTTACTTTAGATCTTTAAGTTCTTTACTTACTAAGGGTTGCTAATAAAAGTGTACCTAATACATTTAATATACCTTGTTCACCTGAAGCTTAATTAATCTCAGGTCCTTAATGTACGACTGATTTGGATAAAGAGCTGCACCTGAGAGCAGCTCCTTCCCTTTAAGATGTGTAAGTACCTATAAAGCTATGAGTATCCCAGGTGTGGGTGGATGTTGGGGAGGGAGGGATGGAGGGAGGGAAATAAGACCTATTAAAAGAGGGCTGCTACACAGTACCCTGTCCTGTGCTTCTGAGATAAGCTGTGACCAACAGTCTTTGCTTGGGTAGGAGTCTTTCAAAATGGACTTTTAACCTGCCACCTGGCTTTAACACCTATTTAAAAGGTTTCACAGGTCTCTTGCCCCCTAGATAGAAGGCCTCTTTGTAAAGGTCTCTAGAAGACTTTATTTATTGCCCAAAGAATACTGACACTGTTTTGCATTTTATGCTAAGTTATATTCTGATTTGATTTAAATTAAAGCTCTTTGTTGTTGCTAGACTCTGACTTAGTATGTAATTTTAACTAAAAGCTCTTTGCTGGGTTCTAAATTTAACTAGAAAGCTCTCTTCTGTATTCTAAACTTAAACGTAAACTGCTGCTACTAGGCCCTGACTGATTTAACAATACACCGGGTTCACAGATTAATCATCTTTAATCCAAAGAATTCCCTTCAGAAAAATTACCAGAAGTATATACTCACTATTGCAGATCTCTCTCCAGAAGTAGTAGTCCCCTTTTGTAGTCCTTCAAGATTTATTATAATTTGTTATTATAATTTGATCTGCCTACTCTGTCCTCTTCATGATATTCTTAATGGAACATCCGTATATGTACAATAAGCTTTAATTGATTGGTTATCTGTTCCATATCATAGGGTATAACTACTTCATGCGGCCGCTTGCCATCTTCTGATGGCATGGTAATGCTCTGGGTATTTTAAGGAAATTCAACAGGCTTGGGAAGGTATTATGCCAGCACCATGGTTGCTTCTGGATATACTTGGGTTTTCTCCCTCTAGAAGGTAATTGGGATTTTGCCTCTGGCCTACACCTGAGCTTTGGACACTAAGGTCTGGGATTGCAAGATGACAAATAGGGTAGGGATGGATTCCTTTCTGGGGCTATAGGAGAGGTATCATTTACTGACTTGGGCCATACTAGACTTGGTGCTTACCAATGGTGAAAGTGTTCCTGATGTTATAGTGGGAGATCATTTTGCATTCAGTGATCACCAGATGGTGTGGTTGGGTATTAGTATTAGGGCTGTTAGAATGCATTCAAAAGTGAGGGTCTTAGACTTTAGGAAAGATAACTTTGCCAAGATGGGCCAATACCTCAGGGAGTCGTTAGCGGGATGGGAACAGCTGAGGGATGTAGAAAAACAGTGGGCAAAACTGAAAGGGGATAATTTAAGGCAACCAACCTTTTTGTTAAAATGGTAAATAAAGGTAAAAGGAAAAGGAGACCGCTATAGTTTTTGAAAGAAGTAGCTGAAAAGGTGAAGAAAAAGAGGGAAGCCTTCATGAAATACAAGAGATCACAGAGAAGGGAACACAGGCATCTATATTTAGAAAAACTTAGAGAAGCTAGCAAAGTAGTCAGGAAAGCAAAGATTCAAAAACAGGAGGAAATAGCCAATGCAATAAAATGGGGGATAAGACATTTTTCAGAGTGAGAAGAGGAAGGGCAAAAGTGGTATTGTCAGACTCAAGAATGAAGGGGAAGAATATGTAGAAGCTGATGAGGATAAAGCGGAATTGCTTAACAAATATTTCTGTTCTGTGTTCACAGATGAAGTACCAGGAACAGGACCTCAGAAACACCCATAAAGAGGAACAGAAGCGAGGGGTGATAACGTAGCAGCGGTGGAATTATCACGCGATACGTAACATTATCGCACAATACGTGATGTTATCGTGCGATAAATTCACTTTTTCACGCGATAACGTGCCGTTTCACCTGACAACGTCCCTGGTGGCGCTAAGACACAGAAAAGGTGGAGTAAGGCTCCCCAGAGGGAGGAGAGAAGGGGTCAATGGGCGGGGGATGGGCGGGGAGAGGCTCTAGGCACACTATCGCAGTGAAATGAAGGTCCGAAAAATAGTGCAAGTGAAAACCTGGCGTTAGAGGCAAAAGTGAAGGAGAGAGAAAACATTTCAGTCAGCAATGTACAGCATAGGCAGGGAGACCAAGAACAGTGATAGTAGTGATACATGTGCAGCAGCACCAGATAGTGCCCAAGTACGAAAGAGCACTATGGTGTGGCTGCTCATGAGGTATAGGGGGCTGCAGGCGTGACGGGCAGCTGGATGTACCACAAGGTAGGCAAAAACTCACGTATCTGTCAAGCACACAGTCCAAAAATGTGATAAGGTGGAAAAACACTTTATTCAATCTAGTTAATTAGCCAACCCGACACAGGCCGTGTTTCGTAACCTTCGTCAGGGGTTGATCAGGCTAAACACTAAAACATAAAAACATAAAAACGAAGTAAAAAACAAGATATTAAAACCATATACAAGAACAGATGACTAAATTATGAATGCATATATAAGCACAGTGAAATTATAAATATATAAATATCATAAATAATTAAAAAATAACTATACACAATGAAAAAAAAAGGAATAAAAGCATCTGGAACCTAATGGGTGATAAAACCACTCATAACCAAATGATAAAAAATGAAGATAACACTATTAGAACTATCAAATACATATAAATAGTTAAAACATTCAAAAATAGGGATTGCAAAAAACATGTCATACATTAGTATAGTGTGATAAGGAGCATAGAAGCATAACAACCATTGTTCATTCATATAAAGTAGCTTGAAAAAGTGTATAGATACTCAAACATTAAATATCCTATTATCATTAATAAAGAATGAAGGGAAACGCAGCAGGAGCGAAAGAAACATGGGATAAATATTCTACTACTGAAGGAACAGAAACATTTGTGAATAAACTTAACCCATTCAGAATGTGCCACCTTAGAAAAGGGGGGGGGGGAATTATATCCTAAAGTAAATGTATGCCTATATTGTTTGAATCACTCAAGAAGCCATTAGCTTCAGTGTTCTAACTTCACTGTATATGATCAGAATTAGTGGATATCAAAACAGCTAGTAACGCCTACCATCTGGCTTCAGAGGTGTTGTATAAATCGAAAGTAGACCGATTTCTATATGAGATCTCCTCAGGTGACGAAAACCTTTGTAAGTCACTGTCAAAGAAAATAATATAATCAAAATCCTATATGATCCTCATTAGATAAAAACCATCTGGCAAAAAAGGTGAAAGAAAATATCAAACCTTCATCTCATCGTTGTCGATCGAATGAAAAATCATATGCAGAGAGTATCCCTCTTCTGCTCGCCATAAAAACTTGCGGTCAGTGAACGCCGGCACATGCGCATATGAGTCGGAACCAGCTCGGCGGGAAACAGAGAGGCAGAAAAAGGGGCGGAGTTATATCTTCCTAGCGCTAATCATGAATTTCTTTTAATGTTAACAGAATAGAGACGGCCGATGTAATAGGCAGATTGTACAATAAAATTCACGGAATAAAAATTGACATATATAAAGGTTTAAAAATCTGGACATATAAAGGACCTACGCTGTAAAATCTTGTAGACGGTAAACGCCGGCTCATACACATATGGATCAGAGCAGGTCGAGAAACATGAAGGTAGAGAAGAGACGGAGTATATCTTCTTAACTCAATTCATTCAAATACTTGCAAAAAAGAGCCTGCCGATGTGATAGACTAAATGTGCAATAAAATTCCCAGAGTGCAGGTCGAAAAACAGGAAGGTAGAGAGGAGACGGAGATATGTCTTCTTAGCACAATTCATTCTAATGCTCGCAAAATAGAAACGGCCGGTATGATAGACTAATTGTGCAATAAAATTCACGGAGTAAAACTTACGGAGTAAAAATATAAGAGGTTAGGTAAAACTGGATAAATCTAAAGACTGTGGTCAGATAAAAGAAAATAAATAAATAAATAAAAACATCATATGAAAAGGGGGGTATAATGTAAGAGCATATCAAAATTAGTATCAATGTCTGAATATACCATATGCAGACCACATCACTAAAATCGATAAACCTAGGTCAGAAGACTGAAACATATCCAATATAAGGAAAAACATAAACAAAGACAAATGAAATAATAAACCAATGGAAACCATAAAAACTCTCTAAACAAAGAGAATAAAAGCAACTACCGCATAAAAATATGTTAAAATAAAATAAAATAAATGTATGGGCAGTACTATTATAGAAAAACAGAATAATCTATATCCAAATTCAGACCATTAGGAGTCAGTGTATTCATTAAAAATATATATCTCTGTTCAAGTCTCAAGATGGTCTTATTTGCATCTCCCCCTCTCCAATTAGATTTAACTTTTTTGATTACAAAAAATTTTAAATCGGAAAGTTTGTGTTGATGTTCTAGCCAATGGGTGACAAGAGGTTTGTCCATGATAGCTCTTCTAATGCAACTCTTATGTTCCATAATCCTGGTCTTGACGCTGCGAATGGTTTTACCAACATATAATAACTGACAAGGACATTGAATAACATAGATAACATTTGATGTTTCGCAGTTAGAAAAATTGCTGATAAAGAATTCCTTATGTGTGGTCAGATGGATAAACTTATTCCTAACAGGTAGTACATTAAGACAAATGCAACATCTTCCACATTGGAACTGACCTTTGTGTTGTGATAAATAGCTCCGTTCAGTAAGGGCCGATGGTACTAGCAAATTTCTTAAGTTGACATTACGTTTATAGGCTATCGTGAGATTGATATTCTGAAATGTTGGCAAAGTCTGCAAAAGATGCCATTCCTTCCTGAGTATCTTTACTATTTCAGATGAATGTTGGGAATATAGAAGAGGGCAAACTACTCCTATGTCTACCTTCTTTGGCTTTGGTCTCAGAAGTGATTCACGTGAAGAATCTCTAGCTCTTCTAAGAGCAGAATCAATATATTTTATAGGATACTTTTTAGAAAGGAAACGTGTACGCATAATAGAGGCTACTTCTTCAAAATCTCGTGAGTACATGTCCTCCTAACCCTGAGAAATTGACTTATCAGAAGATTATTCTTCAATGAAGGATTGTGATAACTGTCATAATGTAAAAAATGATTTCTATCTGCTGGCTTTTTATAGAGTGATGCTGAAAAACCATAGGATTCCTTCCGTATTAACAGATCTAAATATGGAATTTTATAAAAATCATATGTGATCTGAAAACGCAGATTGGTGTCTAGTTGATTGATCCATTCATTGAATTCAGATAGGAGATTCACCGTCCCTCTCCAGAGAATGAGAATATCATCTATATAACATATCCATAATAAAACATTACATAGGTACACTAAAAAAAAATTTTTTTAAACTGCCTCTAATGTTTCGATTGATTTTTATGTTTTTTGGTGCGCTGAATCCAAATCTGGTAACCAATTTGCTCCATCACGTATAGATTTTTTGCTACATTGGGTTAGCAGTTTGACGTGAACGTTTCAGATTGAGTGCGATCGAGATAAAAGTTTCTTGGATGAATTCTTTATACTAATTGTTTAGTAGTTATTCAAATAAGAATAAAGAAAATTGTAACAAGGCAGCACATAAGAATAGAGTAATGTCAACAAAACACACTGTGATGGTAGCAAAATTGTCTGCATTTAAAACAGCCACATACATGTGCACAAACATTGAGCATATAAGAGCGAGGTTAGACACAAAGCAAAGCAAAGAAATGTGCAAAAAATGTTGTACAGGTATGTATGTAAGAATAGAAAACGCAAACCGCACCATTGCAATACATGAAGACAAACACCCGATGGTGTGAAAATAAAATTCTAATAAATGAGATCCGACACTGTGGTAATAACTAGCAAATTTTTATTTCAAAGTTTAGTAAAAACACGATATTTGTCAACACAGTTTAGATTTTAAAGTCATTCTTGGGTCAATCAATCTCCTGGTGGGCCCGTTTCTTCTTCCCCCGAATGCTTCTCTTGGTGCGCTGCTTGGCGTATTTTTCATCTGGGGTTTCCCGCAGCAGCAACCAGCAGAAATCAGCCATCATAGTGGTGTTCCATCTTCCTTGGTACCTTCTCTCTGCGTCCTTGATGTCCTGGTGAAACCTTTCACCTTGTTCTTCACTGTACGCCCCCAAGTTTTCGGGAAAGTAGTTCACATGGGAGTGCAAGAAATGGACTTTCAGGCTCATGTTACAGCCTTGTTCTTTGAAGGCATTGAGCATCCTGGCAACAATATCCTTATAGTTCTCATCCCGCCTGTTCCCCAAGAATTTGAGAACAACATCCTTGAAGGAATCCCAGGCTTCTTTTTCCTTCTCGGACATCGTTTCAGCGAATGCTCCATCTGAAATGAGTTTCCTTATATCAGGGCCAACAAACACTCCTTCCTTTAGCTTTGCTTCAGAAAGTCGGGGAAACTTTGAGCAAAGGTACCGAAAGCACTCACCATCTTTTGGAAGGGACTTGATGAATTGCTTAATGAGACCCAACTTAATGTGGAGAGGTGGTAATAGAATTTTATCACGAGGTACCAAGCTCTCATGAAGAACATTTTTCTCACCGGGTCTCAAATACTCCCGAATTGGCCAGTCTTTTTTCCCCCAGTGTAGGTCGTGGGCCCGGCTAGCCCACAAGCAAAGAAAGCAGGGATATTTGGTGAAACCGGATTGCTGCCCTAATAGCATGTATAGAATTTTAAAGTCTCCACAAATCATCCACTTATGCTCATCATAACGAATCTTCTGAAGAATCAGGGCCAAATTCTCGTATTTTTCTTGGAGAATAACAGAGTGAGCAATAGGAACTGAAGCGAATGTGTTGCCATTATGAAGAAGAACACCTTTTATGCTGTCTTTTGACGAATCAATGAACAGCCGCCATTCAGCAGGATCATACTTGAGTTTAAACTTTTCCATCACTCCGTATATATCGTTGCAAAATACCAAATCTTCCTCTTTGCTGAAATAAAAAGTTGTTCCTGGTGACAATAGATTTTTCTGTTTAAGCCAAGAACCTAGTAGTTGGGCAGCATCTTTTGGGAGTCCTAAATCCCGGACTAAATCATTCAATTCAGCTTGAGAGAAAAGTTCAGGTTTCGGATCTGGTTCAGTTTCAAACTCGGAAGTACTGGACTCATCGGGAAAAGCCATCTGATGAGTCTCATCATGATCAGAACCGTCCACACAAATATGATCCAAAGATTTTGGTGGTTCAGGCACAGGTACTTCGTTGCTATGAGGCATAGGCCTAATTGCTGAGGGAAGGTTGGGGTAACTTATTACGTTCTTATTTTTTAAGTTGTATCCCTTCACAATGCAAGAGCAAAAATAGCAGTCACTGCTATGGTCTCTTTGTTCACGCCACATCATAGGTATTCCGAAACGAAATGCTTGTTTTTTACCTTTCATCCATAAGCGTAGATCTTCCTCACATGTCTTGCACACTTTGTGAGGAGCCCACGGTTTGTCTTGATTGCCTAACTTCAAACCAAAATAGGCGAAATATACTTTTTTAATAAATGCAGAAATGTTCCTCTGCCGCTTTTTCACGGTATATTCCCCACAAATAAAACAAAAACTGTCCGGAGAGTTGACGCAACCTCTGGCTCTGTGAGCCATCACAAATACACAGCACTGCAAACTACAACTGTAGTGAACCACATCGGAATAAAGCTGGATTACGACTGAGCAAACAAAAGTTAATAATGAACTTGCAAGAAACTGAAATTTGACAGGAACGTTCATGTCGCAACCACCGTGTTTGAGCGAGCGAGCGAACGAGGCGAGGCGAACAGGAAAGAACATGCGCCAGCGCGAGTACTGGATTTAGCCCCCCGCCTCCCAATTGTCCTGTTAATGTATAAAATGAATACAAAACACTCTAAAATATCATGAGGGAGTGTTTCTAGTTAGTTAACCATTAAAACCTCTATTTTGGGCCAAGAAAATAAACTGCAGTCGGCTAAAAAGAAATTATGTGAACATTCCTTATATGGGTAAGAAATCTAATTTTGCAAGAAAACGTAACGTGATGGAACATTTTGGCTATTTTTCCTGGATTCAGCACCCCAAAATCTATAGGAATCAGTTGCAAAACTGGAGGCAGTTTTTAGGTAGTGTACCTGTGTTATCTTTAAACTGATGTTCTTTTAAAAAACGTTCTTCAAAACTGTACATATATAAATTAGCAATATCGGGGGCCAAAGATGACCCCATTGCTACACCCTTAATTTGTTTATAAAATATATTCATAAAGCAAAAAATATTTTCAAAAAGTACAAGTTGTGCTAATGACACAAGGAAAGATGTAGGAATCCATAGATGTGTTGTGTGTTTAAGAAAATAATAAGTAATGATATCTAAGGTTTCCTTCTGAGGGACATTGGTGTAGAGGGACTCTACATCCAAGGTAACTAGAATAATGTCTGCTCCATTAATTTTGAAGGCCAATAATATGTCTATTACATGTGAAGAATCACGTACATAAGACCACATATCCTTAATAAAAGGACGTAAAAAGACATCTAGAAACTTAGAGAGGGGTTCAAGACATGAGCCAATGGAAGAAGGTTTGTCTAAGGATTTATGAATCTTGGGGAGAATGTAAATTGTAGGAATAACTGGAGCATCGACTGTTAGAAAATCTCTTTCTTTTTTTGTGATGTAGCCGATTTCAAAAGCAGTGGTGACTAAATTATCAATGCTTCTCTTGATGTTGGTGGTGGGGTCTCCATCGAGTCTCTCATAGAAATTTTTATCATTAAGTTGTCTATTTACCTCATCTATATAGGCCCATTTGTCCAATATAACTATAGCACCTCCCTTGTCTGCAGGTTTAATAATGATCTGACTGTTCTTCTGTAAGGATGCAATAGCCTTCCTCTCTCCCTGTGTGATATTCTGATATGATGGTGGTGTATCTTTAGTAACTGCATTTATCTGTTGTAGAACTATTTTCTCAATGGCCTCTAAAACTAAATCAGTCTTCTGTGGTGGTACCCAGGTCGATCTTTTACTAATAACCGAAATATCACAGGGATTCTTAGATTGTTCAAAGAAAAAATGTTGAATCCTCAGTTTCCTAAAAAACTTATATAAATCAATCTGCGTTTCAAAAGTGTCTGCCTTGTTTTTAGGGATAAAGGAAAGCCCTCTACTCAGAATAGATTTTTCGTCCTCCGTCAAGGTGTATTTGGAAAGATTAATAATATTATCAGTAGATAGATCTACTAATATCTCCTCTCTTCTGAATGATCCATTCTCCATTGGCCCCTTCCTCGTCCTCGACCTCACCCCCGCCCCCTGTAATGTTGGTCGGGGCCGTGAGGAGCCTCGTAGTCTTGTTCCTGATCCCTGTCTATTCGCCTTGGTTTTGAACGGGTGTGCGAATTCCCTCGCCCTCCTCCCTTCCAAAGTTGGTCCATTTTTAAAAAAGGTTCAGATTTTCCAAAAGAAACTGAGGATTCAACATTTTTTCTTTGAACAATCTAAGAATCCCTGTGATATTTCGGTTATTAGTAAAAGATCGACCTGGGTACCACCCCAGAAGACTGATTTAGTTTTAGAGGCCTTTGAGAAAATAGTTCTACAACAGGTAAATGCAGTTACTAAAGATACACCACCATCATATGAACTGCCTCTGTGGCAACAGTTTGATGCAGTACACCCAGCCAGTACAGTTTGATGCAGTACACCCACCCACCCAGCCAGGTTCAAGTCCCAGCTGTGTTTCCTGCAGACCATGTCCCTATATATTACCCAATAGTAAACCATGTTAATAAAGAAGGAACCTTTTTGCAGATAAAATAAACACGCCATAAACGCCTATATTCTACCCTACAGAGCACATTCACCATAGACATGTGCAGTCCCTAGAGCAGAGGTTCCCAACTGCAGTCCCAGAGGGCCACACACCATTCAGGTTTCATGCTGTCCCTAAGAAATATGCTTGAGATGCATTTGTATGTACCGCCCCCATTGTATGCAAATGTATCCCTGCATATCCATCAAGGACAGCATGAAAACATGAATCGTGTTGGGCCCACCAGGACTGGAGTTGGGAACCTCTGCCCCAGAGCATCAGCCAGCTCCACTATCCAAAGCCTCATGGAGAGTCAGGCTGTTGGGCCCTGCGCGGAACAGTATCTACCAATACTAGAACCTGCATACCTTAGCAATGCCGTCATAAACTTGGAAACACGTTCCACATATATCAAGCGGTTGCTATGATTAATGTCAGATAACAAGTCCAAAATGAAACACAATTTGTTAACAGAGATCCATCAGAGCAACCTTCCTGATATCTGTAGAGTGTGTCTCAGTTTTTGTTTCTGACAGTGTTTACCACCCCAGAGAGTGACCCCAACAGTATTGAGTACCACAGCAATGCCTGCGCTGTGCCCAGGACTGGTGTGGCGGCCAGGGCTGCCAACAATCTCTATATTTGCACAATGCTGAAATGGGTGTGGGAGTGTGTGTATGTCTATCCAGTGTTTTGTGGCTGCCCACACCTTAATGAGCCCACAATGCTTGCACTGTTTCCAGTGTTAGCCTGCCTATGTGCATAATGAGAAGCAAGGTACTGTGGGTATGGGCCGGACAGGGCAGCCTGGGCAGGATGCATCTGCACAGGGCATAGGGCAATGGTTGGGACATTGTATTGGCCAACCACCACCTACACAGACAGGGTGACCACAGCATGTCATGCTGGGGGGTCACTCTCGCCCTGACTGAGCAGTGACCATGACATGTCTTGCTCCCCACATAGTGCTATACAGTGTTTCTCTCAAGTGATATCTAGGAGTTCCCCTGACTGGGGCCCAATCACTGACATACCACCTCTGGGTGCACACAGTTTCACTAGGAACATGCACTATGTACTAGCTAGAAGACTGTCTGCAGTTAGTGTGTGTATGGCTGGAGCACTTTGCAGGGTGAAGACTGACTGTACCCTCTGCTGGTGAATGTCAGATGATGGTGGGGGGCATCTGAGCATTTACAGGCCTACTGCCTCTCTGCCAGTGCCCTGTGTGATACAAACAGATCTGCATTGACTGCCCTGGAGGGTGCCCCTTCCCCTGCAGCACCGGGGTTGCTGGTCCCACAGCCTTTCATCATGTCCCTCCACCGCCGCCATTGCAAAGATGTAGAGTGAGGGTCTGTTGGTGGCAGATCCTGTCCCCCCACCCTGGCCCTGAGAGGGCGGGTCGGTAGGCGGTGCTCCCTAATTCACATGTGGCTCCAGACACTCCCACTGCCCTATAGGGCGCTGTAGGTGATGGCAATGAGGTGAGGTGAGCACAGATTGTAGAGATGTGTCTGACTGTTACATGCAGCAAAAGAGATTGCCTCAGACAGCTATACTAGTTGAGACCTCTGAGGGATTGAAACCATGACCTCTGGCTTGGTGGTCATTGTATTAACCAATGGGCTACAGCTCTATACATAGTCTCAAAGTGCTGCAACGAAGTTAAGGTTACCGTGTGTAAACAGCCAATGTGCCCCCCCTATCGGGCGATACACAGTGCATGCTATGTGGACGCCGGCACGCCCACCTCCCTATATGGCATTGCTCACATTATCGCTGGGAGTTTCGCCGGTAACATTAGGATGGTATAGTACACAGACCCCATAGCAAATATCAGTGTGTCCACCAAAAAAAACCCATTACCTCAGCTGGAAAATCTAAGGTACCCTGTAAAGTGCCTTAGCTGGGGGTCTAACCGATCCCGGTAAGCACAACTGACATTTACTGGGTTGACCTGCAGTTATTGTGTAGTCAGCCCATGCTATGAGAAAAGGCATAGCATACTGGTTAATACGATGCCCTCAAAGTCACTGCTTATGGGTTTGAATCCCCAGTGCACCAACAGCAAGATGAGTGTTAGTAACAGTCAGACACATCTCTACAATCAGTGACACAAGCCTAATACACTTTAACCTTTGTCCCGTACCCTAAGGAGAGGTGTGGCATTGCATCACCGAAAGCGCGTCATAAGGCACCAAAAGCTAAGGCGCACCAGATGTGGTCCAGGCCAACCGGCATAAGGCATGCAATGCTGTAAACTAAAGCCAGCCACTGTGGCCGCCAATCACCATATCCAATGTGTATTCATGCAGCCCCAGAGATAGTTCGCCATGTGGCATCCATGAAACGCGCACGTGGCATGCGTGGCATAGTAGGGCGCAGCATGGCATATGCGCAATACGGTGCATGCGCGGTGTACGTGCATGCGTCATCAACACATGGGCATCCCCCAAAATGGCGACGCGATCCCACAAGTCAGCATTTAGCCGTCCTGACCTACGACAGCTGGCAACATTAATCTGCACCAGGCAGCCGCGCCTCTTCCCAGGCGCCTCAAAACGTCAGGATCTGGAATGCGTCAGGAGGGCATGGGTGCACATCACAAGGCACTTCAACCGTGTAGCAGACTACCCACGTGAGGTAAGTGTGTGGGACAGGTCACAAAATGGAAGGTGTGCAACACAATATCCAGCAATCAAAATACATAAGACATACACCACATGGGCGAGACACCTGTATGTGGGCAAACCTGTGATCAAGCTATCTGCATATGTTGCTGTGTGCACGTATTCCCAATCCCCAGGAGCCACAGACATGAAAACAGAGGTGCAGAGGTTAGCATGGTGTGATGTAAGCTGCACCTGTTGCAGTGCACACCTCTGCCCAACCCCCAGGAGTTGCAGCCCCCATGACAGAGCTCTATTAGGCATCCCGGTGCCATGATGGCTGCTGCTATGATACATTACCAGCTCTGACCAACCCCCAGGAGACATCTGACTTGATCACAGAGGTCAAGTAGTCATCATGGTGCACTGGTAGTTGCTGCAGTTGAAGTATCACAGCCCTGCCTCATCCCCAGGAGGCATCAGATCTGATGACAGAGGTCCAGCAGTCATCCTGGTGGTGTGGTAGTTGCTGCTGTTTATGTGTGGAACATCACCCTTTGCCCCAAAGGCTCCCAGACCTGCGTACAGAGGTGTATCAAACATTCTGGTGTCAAGGTGATTGCTCCAGTTGCAGTGTCACAGGTCTGCCCTATCCCCAGGAGGCATCAGACCAGATTACACAGGTCTAATCTACATCCTGGTGTTATGGTGGCTGCTGTAGTTGCAGGTTCCCAGCTCTGCCCTAACCCCAAGAGGCATCAGACCAGCTGACACAGGTCTATTTTACATCCTGGTGTTATGGTGGTTGCTGTTGTTGCAGGTTCCCAGCTCTGCTCTAACCCCAGGAAGCATCAGACCAGATTATACAGGTCTATTCTACATCTTGGTGTTATGGTGGTTGTTGTTGTTGCAAGTTCCCAGCTGTGCCCTAACCCCAGGTGTCACCAGACCAGCTGATACAGGTCTACTCTACATCCTGGTGTTATGGTAGGTGCTGCTGTGTATGTGTGGAACATCACCCTATCCCCAGGAGGCCCCCAGACCTGATGACAGAGGTGTAGTACACATCCTGGGGTCATGGTGGTTGCTGCAGTTGCCGTCTCCCAGCTGTGGCTCACCCCCAGGGGGCTCCAGCCCACAACACAGAGGTCTATCAGTCACCCTGGTGTTATGGCTGCTGCTGCTTCTGTTGCAGGCTCCCAGTTCCGCCACATCCCCAGGAGGCAGCACACCAGATTCCAGTGGTCCACCAAGCATCCCGGTGTAATGATAACTAATGTTGGTGTAAGTACCCAGCTCCACCACACCCCCAGGTGTCCAAGCCCGCACCACAGAGGCTGGATCAGCATACAGGCGTCATGGTGATGGCTCCTGTTGATGTGGGACGGGCTGCCCAACACCGAGGCGTGTGCAGGACTGCACTGAGGGTATGGAGTCACACCCCCTGGAGATCAGAATGGCAACACTGCACATGCCATGTTGCTGTCATGTCATGCCAGGAGATGGCAGAGGCATGGCATGGGATGACTGCAAGGCAGCACACAGGGCACATAGGTGTCACACCACACATGCCCAGCCTCATGCCCACACATGCAGGCGGTGGTGCCAACAGCTATTATGGGACCCACTGCCCATAGCAGGAGTGGTCCCCATTGCACGCAGACATGTGTGCCATGTAGTTTGTCATGGGCAGGGATACATGACCCTAATGGTTGCAAACATTGCTTATCCCCCCAGGTAGAGGACCTACAGAAGAAGGGCAGAGAGATGCGGCTACACTGCCCTGGATACCTCCACCGCATGCAGTGGGAGGCAATGGCTGGGGATGATGGTGAGTGTCCAGCCTCTGCATTGTGCAACACCATGTCCCAGTGGCACGGCAGCCTATGATGCCACATACAATGTGTCTGTGCCGTAACAAATGCATGACACCCTGTTCATTTCTGCCTTCTCCACAGAGGCTGCAGATGCTGGGAAGGGGACCTCAGCACCCACACCACCTGGTGGCAGCCCTCCCCGCAACCTCTGGAATCACCGATGTACCTGCAGCGGCAGAGGATGCCATGGATGTGGGGGAGGAATACATGAAGGGTGGGTAGGGGTGGGAGGAGGTGGTAGCAGAGGGTGCTGGGGAGATGGAGTGGGAGGGTGAGGAGAGTGAGAAGGAGGGCAGCAGGGAGAGTGAGGGGACCAGCCAGGGTGGGGAGGGTGGGGGGCCATGGAGGGTGGGGAGGGGAAGCCTGTGCCTGAGGTGGCCGCAGGTCACTACAGGGCACTGGGGGCCCCTTCCACTTGCTCCCATGTGCATGGCAAAGGTGTCAGGCTGGGTGTGGGACCCCCACACATTGCCACACACATGGCCCACGCAGATGCCACCACCCAGACCACAGCCACATGGGGTGGATGTGGTGGCAAATGTGTGGGTCTCCTGTCTGTGGCGATGGGCACCATTATGCAGACCCTGAGCGACCATGGCCATGCCATCAGGCAGCTGACAGCTGCTGTTGAGGGTATGGCTGAGGTGATGTGCTGCCAGCATTATCATGGCATGTTCACAGTGCATCCCCAGCCATACCCTCATGGTGGGCCCCCGGGTATGTGAGGCGCACATGTGCACATGGCACACCTGCCCTGTGCTGTCCCGGGACCTGGGACCAGCACATGGGGTCCACTGGGAATTGGCCGCATGTGACCCACAGTTGTGCCAAAAGATCTGTGACACCCTGTACATAGATGTGTCCACAGCCACGTGTCCGTCCACCCAGTGGCTGCCTCTGTGCAGACCATGATAGGCGATACATTTGGCTATGAGGGTTAACTGCCAGTGCATGTGTGGCCCAGAATCCAGGGTCGGTTCCCCATAGTTGGCCTGTTGATAGGTATTATGTGTATACCGCGTGATGTACATTGTTGGACAATGATACAGTATGGTAGATATGCTCCCACATATGAATTGGGAGCATATGAATGTATGTCGCTTTGCAAATGTCCACATGTATGCATCAGTGATGGCTCCGTATCTGATGCGACACCTATTGTACCTATCGTCATGTTTCTATGTTTCTATGCGGGATAGAGGTGATATGATTGAGATGTTTAAATACCTCCGTGGCATAAATGTTCAGGGAGAGAGCCTCTTTCAATTGAAAGCAAGTTCTGCTACGAGGGGACATGGGATGAGGGTGAAGGGAGATATAGTCAGGAGTGATATGCGGAAATATTTCTTTATGGAAAGAGTAGTGGATCCGTGGAATAGTCTCCCAGTGGAGGTGGTAGAGATGAGGACAGTAACTGAATTCAAAAAAGCATGGGACCAACACAGAGGATCTCTAAAGGTAAAAAGTAGACTGTTGTAGTTGTTGTTATGGAAGGACAGACTAGATAGGCCATGTGGTCTTTTTCTGTCGTCATGTTTCTATGTTTCTATGTACCTGTTCACCAGAGTACACCTTGCTGTCATTGAATGAGGCTGTCTGACAAGGTCACCATCAGTGACAATGCTGTTCCAAGCTGCAGTGCATGACGCTATCAGTTGATGCTGTGATGATGGATGCCCCTTGGATATTCCGCATGCCACCATGTGACACAGGATCATGGCTGTATTCCGATCTGGGGACTGGCTAGGGCAGTCCATTGATGTGATGGTCTCCCGCAGTGTCCAGCTGATCACCTATCTGGAGCACTGGTAGGGTGCATTGTCAACTAGAAGGAGGAACTGTCCAGGAGCCAGCTGGTGTGCTGATAGCAACATGCACATATGCTGTATGGTGATGTACAGGGCCCCGTTGAGCCAAATGTGAACTTGTTGTAATGTTAACCCGCCTGTGGGAGGGTGTTGTTCTGTTGTACCTTTTAACATTTGTATGACACCTACTGACACATATTTGTATTAAAACATTGTGTAGGCAGCCAACTCTTGCAATGGTCATGTGTCCTCTGTACATACATGCTGTAGCGGTGAGTGTGACACCTGTGTGCATGTCCCAGTGTGTATGTGTGCCACATACTTTGCCCCTGCCCCACAACAGGCTGTGTGGAGCACCTTGTGCACTGCCAGATGTATCCCCTGATGACATTGTGATGTAACCATGTGCTGCACCGTTCAGCAGACATGGACACATTCACATTGTCATGGATAGTCAGTCTGTAGCAGGGATGCACAACATGATAGGATGGTGAGGAGGTACGGATGTGGTACCCATAATGCAGCCTAGATGTGATGTATGCGGGGATCGGCGTGTCTAACAGTGTGTTAGTCAGTGCGGCTCACTAAGATGGGGTCTGGTGGGGTGGAAAAGCAGCGGCTTACTACAAATGCTGGAGGGGGTAAATAACTGACAGCATCTAGGTATATCTGTATGTCATGTCTGTCCACCAAGAATGTGCGGTTAGTATGCCACGGTGACCCTGGTGTGTGTCTGACAGATGGGTCACCCATGTAGATAGCCTGATGTGGATGATATGCGCTGACAGAGGGGAGAAATACACCACAATGTTGGTGAACAAGCAGACATATACAGCAGGTGGCAGGGGGAGGGAGGGTGTAACCCCAGGCATATGTATGGCCGTGAACACATGGCACGGTGCATGGTACACAGGGCATGTGTGGACCTCTCTGTCATGGCTGCTGCTGGTGCAGACACCCCGCCAGCTTGTGACATGGTAGGGCACATGTGACCATGGTAACCCCAATTGGGGCAGCCCACTCATGGAACCCCCGACACAAACAATGGACACATGCACATCGGTAACCAAAGGTAATGCGTTATTTAATGTGGTGGTCAGTCCAATGTACAATCACAGACCTACAGCCTGTGTGACTGCCCATGCCCATGGCCCTGCCCCCTCCCATGACTCCCACACCCCTTGCCGCTGCTGCTGTTGCTGCCTCTGGTGCCGCTGCTGGCTGCAGGATACGTCCCGCCACGGCCTCGAGGGCATCTGCTACATGGCCTATTCCAGCTGCGATCTCCATGGCAGTCCCTCGCAGCTGCCATGTCTCTAGGTTGTGCTCCCTGATGTCCCTGCAGAGCCCACCCACCATCCGCGTGAGGGCCTGCACCACCTGGCATTGGGCATGCTGTACCTGCTGCTGGCCACGCATTTCCACCCGTATAGCTATCAGTGCCTGGTGAGTGCTTGTGGGTGGGGAACAGTGTGACTTGTGAGACATCTTTTGCCCACACCCCAACATGTATTACCTGCCAATTCCCCACTGTGCCACACCACCCACCCCAGACATGGCCAGGGGGGCATATGTATGTGTGGAGGCCCACTGTCATTGTGCCTGCGTGTGGCCCCACCGCTGTATCTGTGGTTTGGTGTGCCACACCAGCACATGCAACCATCCTGACAGTCACCTACATGCAGCATCCCTGCGTGCCAATGCCGTATGTGCCCGCAGCTCCTGGAGGACGACATGCATAGTGCCTGTTGTTGCAGTCAATGGCCCTGGCAGTGGCAATGTGGGGCTGACCCCCACATCCTCAGGCCCCTCCCCAGCCACTGTGGTGCCTGTGTACCCGCTCCACTGTGGTGTCTGTTCATCCTCTTGGGCGACCACCTCCTCAGCCATCACATCGGCCCCACAGTGTCTGGGGTATTGCTGGCGGCAGCCTCTGCATGTGGCACCTCTTTGACCTCCACTGGCTTGGGCTCACTTGGGGGCATTATCATTTTATTTGTGTGTTCTGGTGTGGCGGCAGGAATCTTTCTGATGTTATTTAGGAGGACACCGCAGGCCTTAGCTACATGAAGGGTATGTGTGGGGAAGGGGAGCGAGGGGTCATAGAAAACTGCTACCTTGAAGACCACGTCAAGAGAAGGTATACCAACCTATACACAGACACTGTAAAGGTTGGGGAGGGTTTAGGGGTGATGACCAGATGTCTGGTCTTGGTCATGCTCAATTCATGCAGCAGGGGAATCTGCAGCCAGCAATGTTAGGGAGCAAGCTGAGATCGGGGTGTGGATTTCCAAACATAGTTCAGGCGTGGAGAGATATCTTTGGGACACATCAGCGTATAGCTGCTACTGATAGCCAGGGGATGTGCCTGCTGCACCAGGGAACTGGGTATGGGGCCAGGGGAATGTAGCAGCCCCTGCATATATCCCTTTCATACAGCACCTGGGAGCGGGTTAGCAGGGGAGGTGGACCCACAGGAACACACTGAAGGTGCTATGGGAGACATATGGGGGAAGCAGGATTGTACCGAGACCTTTGGGCCGAGCACGTACAGGGTAGCAAGGTGACGGCTGTGGTCAATGGTCTCGAGGGCAGCAGAGAGGTCACAAAGGAGATGGACAGGCTACAGGCCCTTGTATTTGGCCAGGAACACATCAGTGGCGGATTTGGGTGGGGGCAATTAGGTACAGTGTCATGACAAACTGCCAGACTGTGATGGATCTAGGGAGTTATGAAAGCTGAGGACGTGAAGCTGGTGTGTTTGTTGCACAGCTCCAACATGACATATGCATGTTTCCCTTGTGTTTCTCAATCCACAGGACATGCTTGGTGATGTTCCTGGTGCTGTAGTGCAGTGGCAGCTGTGTGTACCTCATTCAACGTGCAGGACACTGGGGTAGGTGGACATAAAGGTAATTCGTCTGTGTGGACAGTCAGGAGCAGCACATGTCAGAGGTTATCTGTCTAATGCACATATGTTGTGGATGACCTATTTAGCGTGCTCCCCTGTATCCTATATGTTGATGTTGGCCACACATATCAACATGTGTTCATGCCCAGTTTGTCTACTCCAGCACTGTCTCTGGGACACATCCAACAGAGCTGCGTGTGTCTACATGTCCTAGGTGTTCTGGTGGTGGGCCGCACTTACACCCTTCCCTGACATTGTAGCATCGGCCAACAGCAGTGTATCATAGCATTTGCAAGACCTTTAGCTCCACTATTCTCCAATTGTACACATACAGGCCATATGTTACTGGTACAGTGCCGAGTGCTCGAGAGAAGACCATATTTTACATATGTTACTGGTGGCACGCTCACCTTCTCATACTCTGTGTGTGTGTGTGTGTTTTTGGGGGTGGCTCTGTTATGATACAGTGTGCATGCAGTTTGCATTATCAAGTGGTGAGCGTGGTCTGCACACCTGTGGAGCGGTGGTGCGTGTGCTATCTCTACCTTACTGGTGTTGACCTTGTGCACAGTGTGCGCGTGTGTTGCGTGTTGTGGGTTAACCTATCTCATGTGTGTTGACAGACCAATGCACAACAGCATTTATGTATTCCAGATATCACCATAATTTGGACATGCGGCAATGTCGGCTGGACATGGGTACATGGTAATTTGACACATTTTTATGACATCTTCTGCCTTTACTGTGACGTGTTGTAGTCTGTGCCTGCCTATGAGGATCCCAAACAGACATTTGCTGCAGACACACAGTAGGTTGCACCTTGGATCGTTTGGGTGTGATATCTGCCTTTATATGTTTGTGTTTTGCTGTTTGTTTCATGGACCTTTCCTGTTGGGTCCCTGTGCACCAAAACTGATGGACATGGGGTGCAGCTGTGATACGCCTGTGTTACATGAGCATGGACATGACCATATCCATGGGACACACTCGTCTGCGGTTGCATTTCCAAATGTCCACAACATGCACAGTGTTCTGTGTTATGATCATGTTATGTTTGCCTTTGTGACGTTTAATTACGTCAATACTGATGTTTCACTCCCTGCAATGTGCCCTGATGTTGCGTACAGTATACCAAGACAGTGTTTGTCCTTATTCTGACACAGGGCAGCGGACACACACAGCACATCTACTTAGGTGCATCTGCAGGCGACATCACCCACCTGTTGGAGGACACACAAACACCATTCAACTATCCCTGGGAGATGGTGCCTTAGGATGTTTGACCTCTGCGAGTGGGACACATGCCTATGATGAACATTACTGTTGGACTGCTACTTTGAGTAGGCCTGTCCAACACACCATTGCTACCCTGGTCTGGCTGGGTGTCCTGTTGAATGCACAAGACACACATGACCTTTCGAGTACTGTGGCACATTGAGATAGCACACTTGACTATGCATGCCCAGTGATTCATGGACAGTCTGAACGGGACATGTTGGGTTGAAGACGCCCTTTTCACTGTGGACACTGTGTACTGGTCCCTACGTGTGCATCACGGACTGAAATAGTTGCTGTATGTTTTACATCCATCTAACATTGTGTTAGTGTGTGTTGGCCATGTGTGTAACATTCACCAGAAGATATCCTCATCTGTTGAGGTCACGGGGGCATACAGCCATGCGTGTGGCACAGGGGCAACATTGTATACGTACTCTTGTATATGTTGGCCTACCCTGCACTTGGACATGACACAGTTGTTACCACCACACCAGTTTAATGGCTGCCAACATTTTGGATTGATGTTTGCCCTCACCAGTAGTGGCATAAAACAATCTCTAATGCGGATGCATATAAACAATCAAATAAGAAGAGCTACCGACCCAGAAATGGTGATGCCCCTTGGTTTAACAACACCTTAAAAGAAATGAAAAGAGCACTCAGGAAAATTGAACTAAAATGGCGCAAAACTAAAATCTACTGCATGCTACGAAATATATCATACCCACCTTAAAAATTACAAAGAGGCTACAGACAGCGCAAAGAGAAACTTCCATTCAGCCATCCTTAACAAATCTATTAACAGACCAAGAGAACTATTCTCCATTGTCCAAAACCTAACTAAGAACACTTATAACTCTAGTCACGAAATTAGCGATATGTCCGCTCAAACCTTAGCAAACCACTATATAAATAAATCAAAAGTATATACATTCACACCAAATACACAAAACATTCCCCACTAACTTTTATCAGAAGCATGGAATGATTTCTACCCCATAACTAATACAACGCTCAAGAATATTATGTCAAACCTAAATACCACAACTTCCAACCTTGATCCATGCCCTATAACCTGGATAAAGCATACCCTTCCCACATTATCTCCCTTCATTCTCCCTCTAATAAACCTCTCACTAAATCAAGGATACCTTCCACCCATCCTAAAACATGCACAAATTCGCCCAATACTAAAAAACAACTCCATGGACAAAACTTCACCAAACTCCTACAGGCCTATATCAAGTATGCCTTTCATGGCTAAACTCATTGAAAAAGTAGTTCAAATACAAACACAGGAACACATTGACACCTCAGCTCCCCTCGATGACCAGCAATATGGCTTTCGCCCCAGTCATGAAGTAGATACCCTATTAACTGTACTCCTTGACACCCTTGTAAGAGGAATTGACAATCCTAGAAAAGCTTTCTTACTTCTTTTCCTTGACATATCCGCAGCGTTTGACAGTGTACACCATACTGTAATGCTCAACAGGTTCAGACAAATAGGTGCTAACTCAACAGTACATAAATGGTTCACTTCATACCTATCTAACAGAACTCAAACTGTCCGGATCTGCACCCAAACCTCTAACACATACAAACAGGAAATTGGCCTCCCTCAAGGATCTGCCCTCTCTGCTCTCCTCTTTAATATCTATATACAACCAATCTGCAACATCTTTAAAAAATTCAAAATACACTACCACATATACGCAGACGATATCATGATGTACATTCCATTCACAATCCCTACACTCCCCCTACAATTAACAACGGATTGTTTCAATGAATTAACAATTTGGCTAGAAGAACACAACCTTCATATTAACCATTCCAAAACAGACATATTAATTGTAACAAAAAATCAATCGTACACTCCCCCTACTCACATCACACTTCAGAAACACGACATCAACATAAAAAATGAAATAAAATACCTAGGGGTGATCTTAGACACTCACCTCAGTATGAGCACTCACATAAGGAACATTACAAAAAAAATATACTTCAAGCTTAAAGTCCTAAAACAATTACGTCCACTTGTCCACCTACAGGACTTCTTGAGCATAATACATGCCATTATCACACCCCACTTCGACTTCGCCAACCTCATTCTACTAGGCACAACTAATCAAAATATCAAAAAGCTCCAACTTGCTCAAAATGCAGCAGCTAGAACCATATTGAAGGTACACCCATTTGAGCACATTTCACCCTACCTAGCTAAACTACACTGGCTCCCGATTCAATGTAGAATAAACTATAAACTACTAATCACCACTTTTCAAAGCTATCAATAATACTGCCCCGGCTACTCTAAACAAACTCCTTACTAAGGAAACACCCCAAACTGTTCAAAGAAAATGCAATATTAATAAAATAAGGATACCAAAAGAGTTCACAAAGGCCAAAAAAACAACAAATAAAAAAGCATTTTCTCATGCAGCCCCCATACTCTGGAACTCACTACCTGAAGAAATAAGAGCCTCAACTGACCTTATGCAACTACGTAAAACATTAAAAATTTATCTGTTTCGCTCCCACTATGGCTCACTTGCGAACTCCCAAACTCAAAACGAAAAGGGATAATATACAACACTTCAACATATTTCCATAATTGAAACATGAAAATATGACCACTCCACACAGATTGCGATGTTTACATTACAAATAGCTATCTTACGGTTTACCTCAAAATCCTTTGATTTGTATATAGTTCTCTAAAGTTTAATTGTTAAAGTTAAAGTTTTAATTGTTAAAGTTAAGATGTAAATATGTCACGTGATGTTCTATGTAAAAACAGATATGTTACTCTGTTTCTTTATCTGTTCTATGTAAACCGCACCTGATCCTTGGAAGGTAGCCGTATATAAGCGACTGTTAAAATAAAATAAATAAATAAATAAACCAAGGAAGTTACAGTGCATCTGGGGGATCACTGTGTCATGGTTCAACGTACATGGTGCATGTGCATGTGACTGAATATGTTGGTACACCAGAGCATGTGGCAGTGTGGCTTCTGTGTGGGGTACTGGCCCATGTTAGACCTTTCTTTCAAATTCCATATACAGGTCATTGTGTTTGGTTACTGTACAGACGTGCTGCTGTACATTGATTTACAAACATAGCATTGCATGTCTGCACAGTCCTCTTTATCCCCTGACGTTCCGCCACTCACTTTCGCCTATGACATTTGCAGTGTGGCAGTGTGATTGTCCATTTTCGTCCTTCATTTTTGCATCCCATGTACCGTGATCTCTGTGTACGGTTCATGTATCCACATCACCCATTGCAGGGGACCTGCTGCATGGTGACATCACTGCATGTCTGTGAGGTTCCTTTTTTAGTCTTTTCTGGGATCATGTGCCTCTTGTACCTGTTACCATATCCTCATTTTGCATTTGGCCTTTGTTTTGGGTCACATTGGTGATGCTTTCATTGCTATATCAGGCATTGAACAATTTTCAAAAGACTGTGTTCATGAGAAACTATCTCAACTTAAAGTAGACAAAGCGATGGGACCGGATGGGATACACCCGAGAATACTGAGGGAACTTGGGGACGTTCTAGCAGCTCCACTGACTGACCTTTTCAATGCCTCGTTGGAGACGGGAGTGGTGCCAAAGGACTGGAGAGAGGCTCATGTGGTGCCTTTACACAAAAGCAGAAGTAAGGATGTGGTTGAAAACTACAGGCCGGTTAGTTTAACTTCGGTGGTGAGTAAATTATTGTAAACGCTGCTGAAAGAGAAAATAGTGAGGTTTCTGGAGTCCAGCGGATTACAGGATCCGAGGCAACATGGATTCACCAGAGGCAGGTCTTGTCAGACAAATCTGATTGATTTCTTTGACTGGGTGACCAGGGAGTTGGACCGAGGGAGAGCCCTAGATGTGGTGTATTTAGATTTCAGTAAAGCCTTTGACACTGTTCCTCGCAGGCGACTTATAAACAAACTGAGCACCCTAGGGATGGACCCTAAAGTTACTGCTTGGGTTAGAAATTGGTTGGGTGGGAGGCGACAAAGAATACAAGTAAATGGAGCTCAGTCTGAGGAGAAGGATGTTATCAGTGGTGTGCCCCTGGGATCTGTCCTTGGTCAGATTCTTTTTAACATCTTTGTTAGTGATATAGCAGAAGGGCTTTCAGGTAAGGTTTGCCTCTTTGCGGATGATACCAAAATCTGCAATAGAGTAGACACCCAGGAAGGGGTAGATAACATGAGGAGGGATCTAGCTAAGCTTGAAGAATGGTCTAGAATTTGGCAGCTGGGATTTAATGTCAAAAAATGTAAGGTCATGCATTTGGGCTGCAGCAATCCAAGGGAGCAATATAGTATAGGGGGTGAAGTACTTTTGTCCACTAAAGAAGAGCGGGACCTAGGCGTGGTTGTGTCTGATGATCTTAAAGTAACAAAACATGTAGAAAAGGCGACGGCAAAAGTTAAAAGGATGCTTGGGTGCATACGGAGAGGAATGGCTAGCAGAAAAAAGGAGGTGATAATGCCTCTCTATAAGTCGTTGGTGTGACCTCATTTGGAGTATAGTGTGCAATTCTGGAGACCGCACCTTCAAAAGGATGTGAACAGGATGGAGTCGGTGCAGAGGGTGGCTACTAAAATGATTAGTGGTCTTCATTATAAAGCATATGAGGACAGACTGAAGGATCTTAATATGTACACCTTAGAGGAAAGGCGGGATAGAGGTGACATGATTGAGATGTTTAAATACCTCCGTGGCATAAATGTTCAGGGAGAGAGCCTCTTTCAATTGAAAACAAGTTCTGCTACGAGGGGACATGGGATGAGGGTGAAGGGAGATAGATTCAGGAGTGATATGCGGAAATATTTCTTTACGGAAAGAGTAGTGGATCCGTGGAATAGTCTCCCAGTGGAGGTGGTAGAGATGAGGACAGTAACTGAATTCAAAAAAGCATGGGACAAACACAGAGGATCTCTAAAGGTAAAAAGGGGACTGTTGTAGTTGTTATGGAAGGACAGACTAGATAGGCCATGTGGTCTTTTTCTGTCATCATATTTCTATGTTTCTATGTTTCTATTATGTGGCAGCTGTGACATATATATCTATATCTGTGTGTACACTTGCTAACATGTTGCTACTCATGCTTTTTAGGGCTTTTGCCACCTGTATTGGCAGACGGATATGTTTTGGGGGACAATTCATGACTGATGTGTGTTGGTCCCTCATCATGCTCCACCTAGTGTCTACATGCGACTAGGGCATCTGAGATGTGCAGCAGCATGTGGGGGGTGGGGGGATACTGCATGATGAACACCATGCAGCTACGGCACATTATCTCTCTTGCCCATCATCTGTAGACTTGCCAGTGACTTTGGGGTGACATGTGGGTATCTGGCATGCTCAATGTGTTTTCAGTTTGTTCACTGTAAAACAATCACCTTGCTATGCTGACAGGCGGTATATACGATATGTCGACTGATTGACCACAATAAAATTATGTGTTGAGCTCACATTTCTCTCTGTTGCTGCTTGACCAGACTGACATGTCTTTCGTTATGTTCTGGTTATGTACATGGCCCACCTGTGCTCACACCCTTGTACGGTGGCAGCTGGCTATGTGGCAGCCGTCTGACACATCACAGGGTGCTAGGGTTTCCATGCCGACATTCCCTTTGAGGGGACATATTTGCACTGTGCTTGCTGTGGTTGTTTGGGATAGTGATTGCGGACATGTGTTGGAGCACCATAGGTTACAGGTTTGAGTCCCACATGTTCCTTCTTTTTGTTCTTGTTTTGTGCTAACCTGACCAGGAACTGCCTGACGATTGGTCACCTCTCCACACACCATATCATCTCTTCACTGTACACCACAGTATGCCCTCGATGCAGCCTATCCGTCGCATATTAGCTGTTACATATGGCTCTTTCTTTGTACTGTCAATGTTGGCTTGGGGAATTGGCATTGCTGTTGTTGATCTGATCTGGTCCATGTCTGTTTGTAGATTCATGTCTCACATGCTCCTTTTCCGTTCTGTTCCCCATTTTGCCCTGCTCCACAGAACATCCCCTGCCGCCCATTGTATTTAGGTTCTTTGCTCTTTTGCATGCTGTGTCCACTGCATAACATTTCATTGTGTGTGTGCATGTGTTTATATATGGCTGTCATCCCAATTACTGACTGTGATATGAGCTGTACACACTGGTTCTACATGTGCATTGCATACTGTTGGGGTTGCCCTATCCTGGCAGCCAGCTGTGTTTTGGAGTGCTGCCCTCCAGCATTCTTGTATGCAGCCTTTGCTGTGGCACTCATGTTGGTGTTGTAGCCTACTGGTTTGTACATTGCCATCTGTGCTAGTGGTCATGGGTTTGATTCCTCTCTGTTCTAATTATTTTATGCCTCTCGTACACAGGTACTTTGCATTCCTGTCACAGTCCTAACTGTGACAGTCTGTGCTGCTGGCACTTTATACCCTCATCACTGTTGCCAACCATCCTTCTGTCAGTCTATCTGTGTCTGCAAGCTCTGTGGTGTCCTGCCCTACTGTGCAGGCTGCTACTCCATGTCCTGCACTGGCACCCTTTTCTGCATTGCGGTTCTTCATTCTTGCCTCTCCAGTGTCTGCTCTGCATGGCACTGCTACTCCTCTGTCCTCCTGTCATTGCACTCCTCCTGCCACCTCTGGCTCCTCTGCTGGACACGTATTCCCATCCTCTGCCACACACTGTCATTGTTGCACTTTACAGTACCATCACCCTGTGCATCGGTACAGCTGCCCCTGATATATTTGTCCACTTTACCAGCTGGCACATACGCTGCTCACAGATTTGGCAGGTCCATCACCTCAGACATCTACTTCCTTACATAACTTCTTCATTGGCTTTCATTGCTGCTCTATGCAGTGTTAGGGTTACATCTGTGTTTGACCCATAATTTCATGCTTGTGAGGTTGGTGCACCTTACTGCCCTTGGCCAACATTTCTTTGGTCGCCTTAACATACTTGGAGCATCTTTAGCACCACCTTTGGTTCGGCCAGCCTCTGGGGCGCCTTATATGATGCCTTGGAGGGTACCACCCGTTCGTGCTGCCCTCTGGGCCACATTCTGACCCGCCTTGGTTGACGTAACACTTAATGATGTGCCTTATGGTGCGCCCTAAAAGATGCTTTAGGTTAGGGAACAGGGATGAGTGTTTTTTTGGAGGACAGTGCAGATTGTTGAGATGTGTCTGACTGTTACAGGCAGGAAAAGGAATTGGCTCAGACAGCCTAATTACATATTTCCACTGTGGAATTAAACTCATGACTGCTGTATCAGCAGTCATTGTATTAACCAGTGTGCTACACCTCTAGCCCTTTGATTAAAGCTCAACGTGCAAACTTAAGGTTACCGCGCAATGACGTGCCACGGCGCATCTATCGCGCGATGTTGGCCAGGGCACCCTCTATTGCTTGATACCCCACCATTGCTTCCTTTATGCCAGAATGCCCACCAGGTTATATGGCATTCCTCACGTTATCGCTGCAACTAGCGCCAGTAACATTAGGACCGTTTAGTAAACATATCCCTAGGTAAATTTAAAGTAGACAAAGCAATGGAACTGGATGGGATACACCCTAGAATATTGAGGAAACGTGGCGACATCCCAGCAGCTCCAATGACTGACCTTTTCAATGCCTCATTGGAGTTGGGAGTGGTGCAAAAGGATTGGAGAGAGGGTCATGTGGTCCCCTTACACAAAAGCGGAAGTAAGGATGTGCTGATCAAATTGGTGGAAGGGTTGTGCTCTATGTTAGAGAGGGCATTATTTATTTATTTATTTATTTATTTGCATCTCTTATATACCGCGCTATTACAATCAGTGCGGTTTACAGTGGAACAGAACATAAAACAATGTAGCAGTTACATTGGGTTTACAATAAAACATGGGATACAAACTTGGAAAAACAGGGGAAAAACTATGTACAGTGTTATAGAAGTGGAGGATTAAAGATCAAATGAGGGCATGGTTAAGGGTTGTAATGTAAAGAGTCAAAAAGGATTAAAGTTTTGCAGGGAACAAAATTTGCTGTAGAATCTCTATGGATTGAAATTCCATGTAAAAAGGGGAAGACGATGGCAGTGGGGGTGTACTATCGACCGCCTGGCCAGAATGAACAAATGGATGATGAAATGCTCAAAGAAATCAAGGAAGCTAACAAACGTTTTAGCACAGTAATAATAATGGGTGATTTCAATTACCCCAGTATCGACTGGGTCAGCGTCATGGCAGGACATGCTAGGGAGATAAAGTTCCTTATTGAAATAAATGACTGCTTCTTGGAGCAGCTGGTTCATGAACTGACCAGAGGGGAAGCCATATTGGACCTAGTCCTTAGTGGAACACCAGATCTGGTGCAAGAGATAAGGTTCTTGGGGCCATTTGGCAAGGCATTCATAAGGCAGGCAAAGGTAGAATTTGAGAAGAAGCTTGCTGCGGAACAAAAAAGTGTAAAAAGGACTTTTTCAAGTACATTCATAGCAAAAAAACCTGTGAGAGATTCAGTTGGTCCATTGGATGATAGAGTGGTTAAAGGGGCACTAAGAGACGACAAGGTGATAGCGGAGAGACTGAATGAATTCTTTGCTTTGGTCTTTACTGAGGAAGATTAGGGATGTTACCCATGGCTGAAGTGGTATTTAAAGGTGTGGAAGAATTGAAGGAAATATTGACACATCGGAAATATGTAATACAACTATTTGATAAACTGAAGAGTAGCAAATCACCTGGACCAGATGCTATATATCCAAAGGTGTTGAAAGAACTGAAATATAAGATTGCTGACCTGCTATTAGTAATCTGTGAACTATCATTAAAATCATCTGTAATACCTGAAGATTGAAGGATGGCGAACGTAACGCCAATTTTTAAAAAGGGTTCCAGGGGTGATCCGGGAAACTACAGACCGGTGAGCCTGATGTCAGTATCGGGAAAAATGGAAGACACCATCCTAAAGAACAAAATTGCTGAAGAAGTAGATAGTCATGGCTTAATGGGAGACAGGCAACATGGCTTTAGACAAGGAAGATCTTGTCTTACTAATCTATTATTTTTTTGTGAAGGTGTGAATAAACAGGTGGACAAAGGTGAGTCGGGGGATATAGTGTATTTGGACTTTCAGAAAGCCTTTGACAAAGTCCCTCATCAGAGACTTTTGGCAAAACTAAAGAGTCATGGGATAGGAGGCAGTGTAATATTGTGGATAAGGAACTGGTTAAAAGATAGAAAGCAGAGGGTAGGGCTAAATGGCCAATTTTCGCAATGGAGAAAGGCGAATAGTGACGTACTTCAGGGATCTGTGCTGGGTCCACTGCTTTTTGATATATTCATAAATGACCTGGAAAAGGGAATAACGAGTGAGGTTATCAAATTTGCAGATGACACAAAACTATTTAAAGTTTTTAAAACCCAAGAGGATTGTGGAAAATTGCAAGAGGATCTTGATAAATTGGAAGACTGGGCATCAAAATGGCAGATGAAATTTAATGTGGACAAGTGCAAGGTTATGCACCGAGGGAAGAACAACCCAAACTATGGTTACACAATGCAAGGTTCCACATTAGGAACTACCACCCAGGAAAAAGATTTAGGCGTCATTGTGGATACCATGTTAAAACCCTCGGCCCAGTGTGCAGTAGCAGCCAAGAGAGCAAATAGAATGCTAGGTATGATAAGGAAAGGAATGGAAAATAAAACAAAACATATTATAATGCCTCTATATCATTCCATGGTGAGACCGCACCTTGAATATTGTGTGCAATTCTGGTCGCCGTATCTTAAAAAGGATATAGCGATTTTAGAAAAGGTTCAGAGAAGAGCCACCAAAATGGTAAAGGGGATGGAAGGATGCTCCTTTGAAGAAAGGCTAAAAAGGTTGGGGCTCTTTAACCTGGAAAAGAGACGGCTGAGGGGAGATACGATAGAAGTCTATAAATTAATGAACGGAGTGGAACGGGTAAACGTAGATCGATTGTTTACCTTATCAGAATATAGAAAGACTAGGGGACATGCAATGAAGCTACAGGGTAAACTATTTAAGACTAATAAAATAAAATATTTTTTCACTCAACGTGTAATCAAACTCTGGAATTTGTTACCGGAGGATGTAGTAAAGGCTGTTAGTGTAGCTGGGTTTAAAAAAGGTTTGGACAAGTTCCTGGAGGAAAGATCCATAAACCATTATTCAGAAGGGACCCAGGATATCAATGCTTGAACCAGTACAAGCATTGTGGAACCTGTGTCCCTTAGGGAAACATTTGACTTGCCAGTGCTTGTGCTGTTTCCAGGTTTCTTTGTTTGGCTCTTTTTTCCATTTCCTGAAAGATGTTTTTTTGGCAACAACAGCCTCTCTGACCTCATCTTTAAACCATGCTGGCAGTTTTTTGGACTTCCTTCCACTTTTCTTAAAGTGTGGAATACAGCTGGTCTAGGCTTCCAAGATAGTATTTTTCAACAACAGCCAAGCCTGATGTACGTCTTTAACCTTTGCAACAGCTCCTTTTAGTTTTTTCTTAACTGTTTTCCTCATTTTATCATAGTCTCCCTTTTGAAAGTTAAAAGGTAGTACTGTGGATTTCCTTACTATCCCTCCTCCACTAATTAAATCAAAGGTGATCATGCTATGATCACTATTGCCAAGTGGCCCCAACAACCTTATCTCTTGCACTAGATGTGGTGTTCCACTAAGGATTAGGTCTAATATGGCTTCCTCTCTGGTTGGTTCATGAACCAGCTGCTCCAAGAAACAGTCATTTATTTCATCTAGGAACTTTATCTCCCTAGCATGTCCTGACGTGACACTGACCCAGTCGATACCGGGGTAGTTGAAATCACCCATTATTATTACTGTGCTGTAACTTTTGTTAGCTTCCTTGATTTCTTTGAGCATTTCATCATCCATTTGCTCATTCTGGCCAGGCGCTCGATAGTACACCCCCACTGCCATTGCCTTCCCCCTTTTACATGGAATTTCAATCCATATAGATTCTACAGCAGATTTTGTTTCCTGCAAAACTTTAATCCTTTCTGACTCAATGCCCTCTCTAACATAGAGAGCAACCCCTCCACCAATTTGATCAGCTCTATCATTACGATATAGTTTGTACCCAGGTATCACAGTGTCCCACTGGTTGTCCTCCTTCCACCATGTCTCTGATATTCCAATCATATCTAACCTCTCATTTAGTGCTATATATTCTAACTCTCCCATCTTATTTTTTAGACTTCTAGCATTTGCATACAAGCATTTTAGAGAATGTATTTTATTCATATTAATTTGGCTATTGTTAGACATGGGTAATTTGGGATCTTTAAGCTCTGTCTGCTCCATACTTGAGGGCATTTGGGCTACTTTACTCTTTTGTGGAACCTCTCTGCTTTTGGTAGTATCCTTCAAAGATACATTCTTCCGAACCATCCGCTCTTGGACGACTGTCGGCTTTCCCCTAATATCTAGTTTAAAAGCTGCTCTATCTCCTTTTTAAAGGTTAATGCCAGCAGCCTGGTTCCATCCCGGTTAAGGTGAAGCCCATCCCTTCGGAAGAGCCCCTCCTTTCCCCAGAATGTTCCCCAGTTCCTAACAAATCCAAAACCCTCATCTCTGCACCATTGTCTGATCCACGCATTGAGACTCCGGAGCTCTGCCTGCCTTTTGGGTCCTGCGCGTGCAACAGGAAGCATTTCGGAGAATGCTACCCTGGAGGTTCTGGATTTCAACTTCCTACCTGAAAGCCTAAATTTAGCCTCCAGAACCTCCCTACCACATTTTCTTATGTCATTGGTACCGACATGTACCAAGACAGCAGACTCCTCCCCAGCACTATCTAAGACCTTATCTAGGTGGCGAGTGAGGTCTGCTACCTTCGCACCAGGCAGGCATGTTACCAGGCGATCCTCACGTCCACCAGCCACCCAGCTATCTACATGCCTAATGATCGAATCACCAACTATAACGGCTGTCCTAACCCTTCCCTCATGGGCACATGGCCCTGGAGAAACTTCCTTGGTGCGAGAGGGTTTTACATCACCTGGAGGACAGGTCCAAGTGACAGGATCACTTCCTGCCACACCAGGGTGATGCTCTCCTGTCACGTGACCTCTCTCCTCCAAGGCAACAGGGATGCTGCAAGACTGGAGGTGGGACTTCAGGACTATATCCCTGTAGGTCTCGTCTATGTACCTCTCTGTCTGTCTTATGCTTTCCAAGTCTGCTACTTTAGCCTCTAGAGAACAGACTCGTTCCCTGAGAGCAAAGAGCTCCTTGCACCTAGTGCACACGTAAGACCTCTCACCAACTGGGAGAAAATCATACATGTGACACTCAATGCAAAAGACTGGAAATCCCCCATCCCGCTGCTGGACTGATGTCTGCATCTTAGTTTTAAGTTTGTGTTTAGATCTAAATTCTTTACTTACTAAGGGTTGCTATATATATTTATACTAATAAAACTGTACCTAATACTTGTAATATAGCTTGTTCACCTGAAGCTTAACTAATCTCAGGTCCTTAGTGTATGAGTGATTTGGGTAATGAGCTTCACCTGAGAGCACCTCCTGTCTTTTAAGATGTGTAAGTACCTATAAAGCTACGATTATCCCAGGGGTGGGTGGGTGTGGGGATGGAGGGAGGGAAATAACACTTATTAAAAGAGGGCTGCTACACAGTACCCTGTTTTGTGCTGCTGAGGTAAGCTATATTCTGATTTGATTTAAATTATAGCTCTTAGCTGCTGCTAGGCTCTAACTTCTTATGAAATTTAAACGACAAGCTCTCTGCTGGGTTCTAAATTTAACCAGAAAGCTCTTTTCTGTGTTTTAAATTTAAGCTAAAAGTACTTTGCTGATGCTAGGCCCTGAGTGACTATTAAATTTAGACTACAAGCTCTCTGCTAGGTTCCAAATGTAACTAGAAAGCTCTTTTCTGTGTTTTAAATTTAAGCTAAAAGTACTTTGCTGATGCTAGGCCCTGAGTGACTTAAATTTAAACTACAAGCTCTCTGCTGGGACTGAGACGTTTATAAACCTCCATGGCATAAATTCACAGGGGGATAGCCTCTTTCGATTGAAAGCAAGTTCTGTTATGAGGGGACATGGGATGAGGGTGAAAGGGGATAGATTCAGGAGTGATATGCAGAAATATTTCTTTACGAAGAGAGTGATGGATCCATGGAATAGTCTCCCAGTTGAGGTGGTAGAGATGAGGAGAGTATCTGAATTCAAAAAAGTATGGGACAAACACAAAGGATCTCTAAAGGTAAAAAGGGGACCTGTTGTAGTTGTTAATATGGAAGGACAGACTAGATAGGCCGTGGTCTTTTTCTGTCATCATTTTTCTATGTTTCTTTCTTTCTACTATTACCTTCAAGTCTGACATTACATACAATCGATACTGCAGATAGAACCTGATCTCTTGCAAGTGAGTGGCATGATGGAATTGCTGGACACCTTGGAAGGGTGCCTCTCTATGTGATTGGTGCGAACAGAGCTCTTCTTCACTACGGATTTGTCGAGCTTGGAACTTTTGGCAGCCCTCTGGTGGAGGTCTCCCCGGATTTGCTGCAATGGGCATTCATGCACTACGTCTCAATCTCTGAATGTGTTTATTTGCAAGAACTCCAATATAAATTTTTGTGGAGGGCTTATATAAGAACATAAGAACATAAGATATACCATACTGGATCAGACCAATGTTCATCAAGCCCAGTATCCTGTTTCCAACAGTGGCCAATCTAGGTCACAAGTACTTAGCAATTTCCCCAAAAGATACAGACAATGCTTGTCCAAACCTTTTTTGAACCCGGCTATACTAAGAGCTTTTACTACATCCTCCGTTAGCAAATTCCAGAGTTTGATTACACGTCGAGTGAAAAAAATATTTTCTCTTATTAGTCTTAAATAGGTTACCCTGTAGCTTCATTGCACGCCCCCTAATCTTTCTATATTTTGATGGCGTAAACAATCGATCTACGTTGACCCGTTTCAATCCATTCATTAATTTATAGATCTTTATCATATTTCCCCTCAGCCGTCTCTTTTCCAGGTTGAAGAGCCCTAACCTTTTCAGCCTCTCTTCAGAGGGGTATCCTTCCATCCCCTTTACCATTTTGGTGGCTCTTCTCTGTACCTTTTCTAATAACGCTATATCCTTTTTAAGATACGGCGACAAGAATTGCACACAATATTCAAAGTGCAGTCACACCATGGAATGATACAGAGGCATTATAATATCCTTTGTTTTATTTTCCATTCCTTTCCTTATGATACCTAGCATTCTATTTGCTCTCTTGGCTTCCACTGCACACTGGGTGGAGGGTTTTAACATGTTATCCACGATGACTCCTAAATCTTTTTCCTGGGTGGTCGTTCCTAATGTGGAACCATGCATCGTGTAACCATAGTTTAGGTTTTTCTTTCCTAGGTGCATAATTTTGCACTTGCCCACATTAAATTTCATCTGACATTTAGATGCCCAGTCTTCCAATTTATCAAGATCGTCTTGCAATTGTCCACAATCCTCATGGGTTTTAACAACTTTAAATAGTTTTGTATCATCTGCAAATTTGATAACCTCACTCGTTATTCTCTTTTCCAGGTCATTTATGTATATGTCAAAAAGCAGCAGACTCAGCACAGATCCCTGGGGTACTCCCCTATTCACTTTTCTCCATTGGGAAAATTGGAGATTTAGCCCTACCCTCTGTTTTCTATCTTTTAACCAGTTCCTGATCCACAATAGTACACTGCCTCCTATCCCATGACTTTTTAGTTTTGTTGAAAGTCTCTGATGAGGGACCTTGTCAAAGGCTTTCTGAAAGTCCAGATATACTATACCAATTGACTCACCTTTGTTTATATGTTTATTCACACCTTCAAAAAAGCAACAGATTAGTAAGACAAGATCTTCCTTGTCTAAAGCCATGTTGGCTGTCTCCCATTAAGCCATGACTATCTACATGTTCAATAATTTTGTTCTTTTTATGGTTTCCATCATTTTTCCCAATACTGATGTCAGGCTCACTGGTCTGTAGTTTGACGGATCACCCCCTAGAAGCCTTTTTTAAAATTGGCGTTATGTTCACCATCCTCCAATCTTCAGGTATTACAGATGATTTTAATGATAGTTCACAGATTACTAATAGTAGGTCTGCAATCTCATATTTCAGTTCTTTCAACACCCTTGGATGTATACCATCTGGTCCGGGTGATTTGCTACTCTTCAGTTTATCAAATAGTTGTAATACATCTTCCCATTGTATCGATATTTCTTTCAATTGTTCCGCAGTATCACCTTTAAATCCCATTTCGGTCATGGGTAACATCACTACATCTTTCTCAGTAAAGACTGAAGCAAAGTATTAATTTAGTCTCTCCGCTGTGGCCTTGTCCCCTATTAGTGCCCCTTTTACCCCTCTATCATTTAATGGACCAACTGACTCACTCACAGGTTTTTTGCTACAAATGTACTTGAAAAAGTCTTTATTACGTGTTTTTGCTTACACAGCAAGCTTCTTCTCAAATTCTCTCTTTGTCTGCCTTATCAATGCCTTGCATTTAACTTGCCAATGCTTGTGCTGTTTCCAGTTTTCATCATTTGGCTCTTTTTTCCATTTCCTGAAAGATGCTTTTTTGGCAACAGCCGCCTCTCTGACCTCACCTTTAAACCATGCTGGCAGTTTTTTGGACTTTGTCTCACTTTTCTTAAAGCGTGGAATACAGCTGATCTGGGCTTCCAAGATAGTATTTTTAAACACCCCCCAAGCTTGATGTAAGTCTTTAACCTTTACAACTGCTCCTTTTAGGTTGTTTTTTTTTACTATTTTCCTCATTTTTTCAGTCTCCCTTTCGAAAGTTAAGATAGTACTGTGGATTTCCTTACCATCCCTCCTCTATTAATTAAATCAAACGCAATCATGCTATGATCACTATTGCAAAGTGGCCCAACACCCTTATCTCTTGCACCAGATCTGGTGTTCCACTATGAACTAGGTCCAAAATGGCTTCCCTTCTGGTTGGTTCATCAACCAGCTGCTCCAAGAAGCAGTTATTTATTTCATCTAGAAACTTTATCTCCCTAGCATGTCCTGCCATGACACTGTCCTAGTCAATACCGGGGTAAATGAAATCACCCATTATTATTACTGTACTGTAGGGGTCCTTTGTATTCCTTAAGATGTCAGGCAGTGAGTTCCATAACATTTGTGCGTATAGGGAGAAAGCTCTCTTGGAAGTAGTGGCGTTACTATTCCTGAAGTCTGGCGGCACTGCCAGTAAGTTTATTCTTCTACTTCTTCATGTTCTTATTTCTGGTGTCTATTGAATAAATGATCTCAAGCTTGAATTTGAATCATCTTGGAGAGCTTTGAATATTGTATGAATTGCTTTGAACTTTATTCTGCAGTTAATTGGTAACCAATGTAGTTGGTTTAGTGTTGGGGTAATGTGTTCTCTGATTGGAACTTGAGAGATTACTCTAGCTGCTGTGTTTTTGGAGATGGTGAATGCTTTGTTTAGGGAGATCCATTAGTAAACTGTTACAAAAATCTAGATGTGGAAAGATCATAGCTTGGATTGTAGCTCTGAAGTCGCTTGCTGATAGGCAGGTCTTAGGTGTTAGAGCATCTTCAGTTTTGAATAAATGGCCCTAGTAATGTTGCTTGTTTGTTTAGTGAAGTTGAACTGCTGATCTAGAATGGCACCCAAGTATTTCACCTCATTCTTTACCTGGAAGCTTGTTCCATTTAATTTTAAGGTCTTCGGAGGGGTGAAGGAGTTGTCTCTTGCCATGAACATGAACATTATGTTTGGCTAGCCACGTTACAATGTCGGTAGAGCATTCTTCTATTTTTGTGAGAATTGCTTGTTTGGCTATTTACGAGTACAACATTGTATCGTCTGCATATAGATAGTAATGAATGTTATAACTCTGGATTATTTTGCATATAGGTTGACTATATAAATTAAATAATAGAGCTGATAATGTCGCTCACCAACCCTCACTCTCTGACCCCAAAGCACAATAGTATACAATCCCAACCCAAACCAAACTACCCAAGACAAACAGCAGCAACCACCCCCCTCCCGAAGGACTAAGGCAGCAAGTGGCTATCAAAGTATCAAAAAGAAAAATGGAAAGTCCAACAATCAGAACCACCCCCAAAAGGAGCTATCAAACTGAATTAAGACGGGAACCATACAAACAATGGGTAATGATGGAGGCAGTTGATTTTTGCCTCGGAGAGTTGGAAAGGGTAGTCTGGGGGGGGGGGAAGGGAGAGAGGGGAGACAACCCCTTGGTGGGGCACACCTTAAATATGTGGCAGCAGCATAGGCAGAGGATGGTGGGGGATAAGAGGTGGTCACACACAAAGTCCTTACAGGCATGTTGTGAAGAGGAAGTAGGCCTGAGTAGAGTAGTTTTATGAAGATGGGCGGAGCAGGGACTAGGTCAGGTGTTACAGATACTAGTAGGGAAAGAGGTAAGGGGTTTTGAGGGTATACGAGATTTGTATCAGTTGCCGAAAGCAGATAGGTATGCATATGCGCAAATGGGTTCTTTGGTTCGACAGAGGAAGCGGTGGCAGGATATCGGGCGGGAAGTTGAAGAGGCATGTTTGGGTTCCTTGGGGCAGAAGGGCATGCTGTCTAGAATATATAAAGGGTTAGTTGCGAGGGGAGCGGGAAAATTGAGTTATATGGAAGCGTGGGAAAAAGATTTAGGGGTGCAATGGGAGGTGGAGGAATGGGAGGGAGTAGCAATGGGAATAGCTAAATTCTCTATAGCTACGTCACTGCGTGAGAATGGGTTCAAGGTGCTGTGTAGGGGGTATCTCACACCAGAGCGGTTGCACAAAGCGGGTGTAATGAAGACGAATGAATGCTGGAGGCAGTGTGGCGCAGGGGGAACATGTTTATGCTTATGCAATTTCTTGATATACCGCCCAGACTGAAGGGCATCAGAGCGGTTTACAATCACTATAAGCAGGTACTGGATGCATTCCCTCGTCCCCAAAGGGCTCACAATCTATGTGTACCTGAGGCAATGGATGCATATGTGGTGGTCATGCCCAGGTGTTCAAAAGTACTGTGGGAAAATTGGGGATAACATTAATAAAATTGTGGGATCACGTATAAAGCTTACTCCTGAAATGTGTCTCCTGCAAAAGAAGGATGGGAAGTGGGAAGGAGAGTGGGGTATCATTTGGTACTGTATCACGGCAGCTAGATGCGAAATAGCATGGTACTGGAATAGAATGTGTTTACCATCTATGGACAGTTATGCTAAGCGGATGTCAGAAATATATCTTATGTACAAAATAATGGGGGAAAAGAAGGGCAGAAGGGGACAAATGGCGAAACGATGGGAGGGAGTTTGGAGATGGTTAAGGGAGGGTATGTGGAAGGATGGAGCAGCAGAGAATAAGGATGGGGAAAGGTGCAGTTGGAGTGAATGATTTGGATTAAAGTTATGGTTAAAATATGAGATTTTTGTTTACAGGAGAGAAGTAGGGGGTGGAAGGGAGGCAGGGAGGGAGGGAGGGCGGGCGGGGGAGGGAGGGAAGGGGGGAGGGAAGGGGGTTTATATGTTATAAGTTGGTAAGCTCAAAGCAAAGGACAGGACGGGGGTAGGTTGGGATACTGGAGGCAGTGGAGGTGGCACTAGGTATAATGAAGGGAGGGGTTGAATGTACATGTAAATGCTTACTGTAACTGTAATTGTTGGTATAAGTTGTGTGTGAAAATTTCAATAAAGTTCAAGTTTTAAAAAAAAACTGAATTAAGAGTCAAGCAATACAGCATGGTGAATGTTCACAGAGGTTTAGATGTGTCCATATCTCTGCCCAAGTCCTCCCCAGAAGAGTCATACAGCTTGTGACGCGAACCTGGAATCTTCCTCTTTTTGGGGGTTGAGGCCTTCCACTCACTTCCTGCCTTCCCATTTGAGGGCTTGCACAAGCCTCCACCTTGCAGGGATTCAGCCATCTCCAAACAAGCCTCAAGTTGAGTTATTTTGTGCTGGACATGATCTAACTCAAAAATTAGTGTGAAAGGGAAGCCCCAAGGGTAGCGTCTGCCCCATTCCTGCAAAAGCTGCATAAGAGGCTTGAAACTCTTCTGCCATTCCAATGGGGAAACTGCTAGGTACATATGACCTAGATTGGCCACTGTTGGAAACAGAATACTGGGCTTGATGGACCTTTGTCTGACTCAGTATGGCATATCTTATGTTCTTATGTTATGTGTAATGGTAGAGGTCCTGAAAGATACGAACAGGGCCGATGCTACCTGGTAAGCCGGGTAAGCGTGGCAGGGGGGTGGTGATGTTCAGGGGCGCTGTATCGAAGTTGCAGCTGCGATTGTGCAATGGTGTTCAGTGCCCACAGCAACAGCCTGTCCTGCAGGCTGAAGAAGAGAAGAAAATTGTGGCCAGCAGAGCAGTTGTGTTCTGATCTTTGGCCCGCAGGACAGGCTGTTCCCTCAGGCACTCAACACATTGTATTGCTCACTACAGTCACAGCAGGGCTGGCCCTAGGCATGTGTGAGCATGTTGTTGGCAAAGGAACCCACTGAACTGAGGCCCCATCTCAAGATCATGCTGCAGCCACATACTGTCTGGCCTTTGCCGTCCCCGACTTACTGCTGCTGCTAACACCGCCTGCCTGGAGCCAACAAGCTCCAGTCTCCACCTCAGTGGCACTGGATCTGTGTGTTGCCCTATCTCCCCTGGCAATGCTAATGTGATGACATTCCCATGCTGTTCTGCGTGCCATCACAGATGCAGAGCAAAGCCAGGAACAGTGGAGAACTGCTAGATCTCCTCCTCCGCCTTCCCATCTGTGACCGTGACTCCATCCGCATGTGCAACTACACTGTGTGATGAGCCCGAGCCAACTAATGGAGCCCAACTGACTAAAGGATTGTTGCACAATCCCAAAAATGTGCCACACACGGCAGGGAAAGATGGTGAGACTGCCCCACAAGGAACTCAGCGCAGGTTCAGATAACAAGGTTCTGCTGCTAGTTTCTTGTTCTTTGATTTTTAAATATCAGTTTTCTGTACTCTTGTGGCTGCTGCACTTCTTAAAGGGGAAGAAGACAGTGAAACTCACCAGGGTAAGATGTGTATTTTTGAACACTGCACAATTCAAAAGCTGTTAAGCATATGTGAGCTGGAGGGATCATTTATAGCTCACAGGAAGAAAAGGGTGGAAAGAAAGGCCAGATCTTCTTCTTTTCCTCTTGTGGTATGCGGCTAGGGTGATATTTAAAAAACATATGATGGCAGAATAAGATCACATGGCCTATATAGTCTGCCCTTTCATATCAACTACAGTAGTCCCCCTTTTACCTTTAGAGATCCTCTGTGTTTGTCCCATGCTCTTTTGAATTCAGATACCATCCTACCACATCCACTGGGAGACTATTCCATGCATCTACCATTCTTTCCATGCATAAATATTTCCGCATATTAATCATGAGTCTATTCCCTTTCACCCTCATCCTATGTCCCCTTGTAGCAGATCTTGCTTTCAATTGAAAGACTCTCCTTCTGTGCATTTATGCTATGGAGGTATTTAAACATCTCTATCCCGCCTTTCCTCTGAAGTATATATATTAAGATCTTTAAGTTAATCCTCATATGCTTTATAACGAAGACCACAAACCATTTTAGTAGCCAGCCTCTGCACCAACTTCAATCTGTTTATTTCCTTTTGAAGGTGTGGTCTCCACACAATACTCCAAATGAGGTTGCACCAGAGACTTATACAAAGGCATTATCACTTCCTTTTTTTCTGCTGGTCATTACTTTCCCTGCACCCATACATCCTTCTGGCATTCACCATTGCCTTTTCTACCTGCTTAGCCCTTAAGATTGTCAGATACAATCATTCCTAGGTCCCGCTGTTCTTTTGTGGACAGAATTACTTCACCCTATACACTATACCACTCTCTTGGATTTTTGCATCCCAAATACATGGCCTTGTATTTTTTAGTATTAAATATCTGCTGTCAAATTCTAGACCATTCTTCAAGCTTAGCTAGATCCCTCCTAACATTATCTACTCCTTCCTAGGTGTCTATTTTAGTTTTTGGTATCATCCACAAACAGGCAAACTTTACCCAACAGCCCTTTCACAATATCACTAACAAAGATATTAAAAAGAATTTGAACAAGGACAGATCCCTGTGGCATACCACTGCTAACCTCCTCCTCTGAGTGAGCTTCATTTACCTGTACCCTTTGTTGCCTCCTGCTCAACAAATTTCTAACCCAATGAGTAACTTTAGGGTCCATCCCTAGGGATGTGTGGAACGGTGTTAAAGATTTTACTGAAATCTAAGTACACCACACATATGGAGTGGAAGAGTAGCCCAATGGTTAGAGCACTGGCTTAGGACTCAAGAAGCTAGTGTTCAATTCCCATTATCTCTCCTTGTGGTCCTGGGCAGGTTACTTAACTGTCCAGTGCCTCTCAAAAATCCATGTTATCAATATCCCTATTTAATGCACATTACCAAGTTTAAGTTACAATGTAAACCATTTTGACTGAAACGATAAAGCAGTATAAAAAGCCTTTTAAATTAATAGGGTACTCCCTGGTCACCCAGTCAAAGAAATCAATCAGATTTGTCTGACAAGACCTACCTCTGGTAAACCCATAGTGTCTTGGATCCTGCAATCCATTGGACTCCAGAAACATCACTACTCTCTCTTTTAGCAGCATTTCCAATAATTTACTCACCACAGAGGTTAAACTAACCTGCCTGTAAGTTTCAATCTCATGCTTACTTCCACTTTGTGTAAAGGGATCACATGTGTCTTTCTTCAGTCTTCTGGGACCACTCCCGACTGCAAAGAAGAATTGAAAAGGTCAGTTAGTGGAGCCGCTAGAATGTCCCTAACATCAGTATTCCTGTATGTATCCCATCCAGTCCCATTGCTTTTCTACTTTTAATTTAGCTAGTTCCTCATGAACACAGTCTTCTGGAAAATCGTTCAAGCTTGCCATCTCTTCTGTTCCTATCTGTGGGTGTTTTCTGAGGTCCTGCTCCTGGCCCTTCATCTGTGAACACAGAACAGAAATATTTGTTGAGCAATTCCACTTTATCCTCATCAGCTTCTAAATTATCCTCCCCTTTACCCTTGAGTCTGACAATGCCACTTTTGCCCTTCCTCCTCTCACTAACATATCTGAAAAATGTCTAATCCCCTCATTTTATTGCATGGTTATTTCTTCATCTTTTTGTATCTTTGCTTTCCTGGCTACTTTGCTAGCTTCTCTAAGTTTTTCCAAATGTAGATGCCTGTCTTCCTCTCTCTGTGATCTCTTGTATTTCCTGAAGGCCATTGTTTTTCTGCATCCCCCTGCTGTTCCCATCCCGCTAATGACTCTTTGAGGTATTGTCCCATCTTGGTTTTTGAATGGATTTTATCAGCCTTAGTCCAAATACTGAACCATCTGGTGATCACTAGATGTGAAATGATCTCCCACTATAACATCAGAAACACTTTCCGCTCTGGTAAGCACCAAGTCCAGTATGGTCCCTTCACATGTTGGTTCTGTTACCAGTTGCCAAAATAGTTCTCCTTCTAGATGACCCCACAGCAGGGATGTGCCAAATCAACATTTGGCATATTGAAATCACCTATTTGCACTCAGAATCCTGATTTAATATCTCTACAAACTTACTATTTTGCTCCAAGCTTACCGGGGTACCTCGGGGGGGATGGCGGCCCATAAACCAGCGCGCTTGGACTTCGGGTCTCCTTCTTCTACACACGGAAAACGCTCCAAAACAGAGGTGTCTTCCCCACAGAAGATGGTTCCACTCCGTGAAAACCCCGAAATGCACCTGGAGATTTTAGAGGAAATACGCGGCGTGAAGGAACTGGTGCAGTCCAATGGAGAAGCGCTTCGAGCCATGCGAGAAGATTTTGGAGTGCTCCAGGACCGACTTGAAAGTCTTTCATTACGGCAAGACAACATGGCGGGGGTCCTCGACTCGCACGCGGTGCGCTTGGGCAAACTGGACAAGGCTGAGCGCCAGATACAGAATCTTCAAAAGGAGTTAGAAGATAGCAATAATCGAGCCCGTCGCAACAATGTGAGGCTCATTGGAATACCGGAGGGGGTGGAAGCAGGAGATATGAGAGAATTCCTGCTCAAAACTCTTCCCTCTTTGCTGAAGATCACTTTTCATAGAGAACTGGAAATTGACCGAGCACACCGTGTTCCTACCCACATGGCGCTCAACCGAACGACCCCCCGGCCTATTATTTTTCGATTGCTACGATATCAACAAGTGGAACAAATTTTAAATGCTGCCCGGGCGAATCATCATTTGGAATTTGAAGGTCACAAAGTCTCCTTCTTCCCTGATTTGGCAAAGCCTACCGTTGACCGTCGGAAGAAACTCCTTGCTTTTCGCCCTCGACTTCAACAGCTACAGGCTCGCTTTGGCCTGTTGTATCCAGCGAAGCTTCGAGTGACTCTCCACAACCAAACCAGGACATTCGAAGATCCTGATCTACTATCAACATTTTTAGACTCCAAAGAAGCAGAGCAGATGCGCTAATTCAACAACTTGGACTTATTATTTGCCGTCTCTATCCGCCATTTTGAAGGGCCCGAGGCGGCGGTCACAGCCAAGCACAGAGACTACCTGGACTTTCTTTTTTCTCTATATGACTTTTGTTTTTTGGTCTCTTATCCCTCCATGATGTGTGCCTCGGTCGGATTCGGAGCACGCACAGTTCTACAGGTTATATGTTTTCAATTTCGGCCTTCTCTGGGGTTTCTCCCCGCAGACACATGGTCGCCAGTAATTTCTGGGGTTCTGCTTCTTCTCCACCGCACTGCGGTTTTTCTTTTTTAATGTGGGGCGCTTCATTGTATTATATTAGCTTATTTTCTTTCATGTCATGTGTACAGTCAGATACAGATAATATGAGGGGCATAGTGAAATTATGTGCGCTATCATGCTCAGAATTTTTAACTTTTCTGAATGGCCTTATGTAAAATCTTATCGCTCAACGTAAAAGGCATCAATAGTCCAATCAAACGAAAGAAAATCCTTAGCTATCTCAGCCATGAGCATGCTGATTTAGTGTTTCTTCAGGAAACGCATCTAAACTCTGCTGAAACACTGAAACTCAATGCTAAGCCTTACACGGTGGCTGCCTATTCTCCCGCCGTTTCCAAACGGTGTGGGGTAGCCATTCTGGTTAAGAAGTCTTTGCAAGCTACTGTAATGGATACTAGCTCTGATAAGGAGGGTAGATGGGCCCGTGTACACCTTAAGGTTGGAGATAGTGAATTCACGTGTATTTGTATTTATGCCCCGAATGTGGACAACCCTGCTTATTATGCAAGTATTGCGCAGTTGGCACAGACCTCTGCCAATACTCCATTAATACTTGGTGGTGATTTTAATCAAGTGTTAGACCCGTTGATAGATAGACAACCGCCTAGAACGAGTAGTCCACCCAAGAGTCTTGCTACCCTTACAGCTCTGATGCAAGATCTTGCGCTAGTAGATATATGGAGGCTGCTTCACCCCTCCGACTTAGAGTTCACCTTTTTCTCTGCCCCCCACCACTCACAATCTAGGATAGATTTCTTTCTCATTTCCAAAGCACTGATTTCTCAAGTGGACACGGCTAGGACTCATCCTCTCCATATCTCAGATCATGCTGCCATATCTTTATCACTACATGTCACTGCGCGAGACGATTCTCCCCGAGCTTGGTTTTTTGATAGATCCCTATTGGCTCAAAAGGATTTTCAGGTTGATATAAAGGCCGCTATTCAAGATTATTTTCACTTTAACTCACCCCATGACACAGCGAGCTGGGCTTGGTGGGAGGGCTTTAAGGCATCTATCCGCGCAACTATCACTAGCTATCAAATTCGGCAGGGGAAACAAAGAAAGCAGCACTTACTGATTCTAGAGCAGCAGATACAAGCTGGGGAGCGTCTCCTCACGTCCCGTACTGACCCATGTATTTTACTCCGCTTACAGCGCTTGCGTTTTCAATACAATCAGCTTCTGTATACAGCTGCTGCTAAAAATATTGAATCACAACAAGGGATATATTACCGGGAAAATAACCGTGCTGGCAAATTGTTAGCAAATGCCCTAAAAGGTCAAAAAGAAGCCAAGCGTGTTTCCGCCCTCCGCAATCCGTCGGGGGGGGGGCTTGGTCACTAAAGATACAGAAATCTTAGAACTCTTTCGTGATTTTTATACTCGGCTTTATCAATCTGAATGTGATTTTGAGCCAGAAGTATTTGAACGCTTACTTTCAGGGGTACAAAGACCGACCCTATCTAACGAAGATAGAGTGGCCATGGACAAACCATTCACTTTATCAGAAATTCACTCTGCTATCAAGAAATGTGCCACTGGTCGAGCTGCAGGCCCAGACGGTCTCCCTGCTGAATTTTACAAAACCTTTAACGCTGACTTAGCTCCAGTTTTGAAACTTTATTTTTCTGCTCTGGCCGAGGAGGGTTCCCCTTCTGGGTCCTTTTCAATGGCAAATGTAGTAGTTTTTGAGAAAGAGGGGAGAGACCCGCAACTAACAGCTAATTATCGTCCAATTTCCCTTCTAAACGCGGACTATAAAATATTTGCCACCATTCTCTCCACCCGGCTCTCTGATAAGATGTCTACCTTAATACACCCAGATCAATGCGGTTTCATTCCTGGTAGATCTACTGCTGACAATGCTCGGACTCTATGTCATGTACTGACTGCCGCAGTTAATCTTGATCGCCCATTTGTTGGCCTCTCCCTTGATGCTGAGAAGGCCTTTGATCGCTTAGAATGGCCCTTCCTGTTTGCAGTCCTCCGCTGGTACGGATTTGGAGAAGGTTTTCTCCGTCATCTCCGCACCATGTATGCACAGCCTACAGCCAGTATATGTGCTAATGCTTTAAAGTCTCAGCCATTTCCCCTTCAACGCGGTACTCGCCAGGGATGCCCACTGTCTCCACTTCTTTTCGATCTTGCACTCGAACCCTTAGCTTTACTAATCCGGCAATCGGAGGAGATTCATGGAGTCCCCTTCTCTCATAGGGAAATCAAAATTTCAGCATATGCTGATGACCTTATGCTCTTTGTCTCTATAGACTCAGTACCGGCTGTCCTAGAGCAAATTGGTAAATACTCACAACTTTCCGGTTATAAGATAAATTGGACCAAGTCGGTAGCCTTTCCACTAAATTCTCTGCTTCATCAGGCAGATATGCAACCCTTCCCCTTTTTATGGCAACCTCGCATGGTCAAATACCTTGGGGTTCACTATTGCTCTCCTTTGGAAGACACTATCTCTTTTAATGCCAAAGACTTAACCTCTAAAGTCCGGGCGCTTACTCACCGCTGGACTCCTTTAACACTCACCTGGTGGGGTCGCCTAGAAACCATAAAAATGATGATAGTTCCGAAAGTGAATTATATTTTAGAAATGTTGCCCTGTCTTTTACCTCGACGTACATATAAAGATATAGAGGGCCTTCTGACTAGATACCTATGGCAAAATAAGACACCTAGGATAGCGAAACATAAGCTGCAAGCAGATAAGGAAAATGGGGGTGTCAGATTCCCTGATTTCCTGAAATACCATCAATCTTTTCTTCTCAAACAAGGCGCTCGTTGGCTGGAAGATCTAGTACCGAGTAGACCCGTGTGGCTAGACATAGAGGAGGATCTTTGCAAACCGATTCCTCTTACTTTTCTCCCTGGTATGACTCTCCCATCAGGCTCCCACTATCCACCAATGCTTTTAGACACTTTAGGTGCCTTTAATACTCTTATGCAATCTTTAGACTCCCGACTCTGTCCGTTAGACAGGCTCCCGCTTTGGTACAATACTCGATTTCGAATACAAAATAAACCGATGGCGTGGAGCCCCTGGTACACTAGGGGCATTTGGATTCCTAACCAGTTGTTCCATAATGGTCGATGGAAAACTTTTAGTGAATTGCAAATTGAATTTGGTCTCCCAGCAAAACACTACTTTCAGTTGGTGCAACTTCAGCATTGTCTTCGAAGTGCTAAGGTGCTCCCGCCATCGGCATCCCCTACACAAGGTTGGTCGGAGACTATCCGATCTATCGGTAGCTCGTCGGGTGTAGCATCCAATTTTTACAAAACTTTATGTAATGCTATAATTAGAGATACCCTTATAGCGCAGAAAGCATGGGAGCGAGAATTGCATGTAACTTTGACCCCGGAGCAATGGAGCCTTGTCTGGAGTAGAGTGACACGGGTTTCTCGATCCGCCTCACTCACTCAGACACTCTTCTTTCTAGCTCACCGGTGTTTTTACACTCCTGACAGATTAGCCAAATGGAACACCACTCAGGGCAATAGCTGTTGGACATGCCATGCGGCCATTGGTACACTACCTCATGTCATGTATGAATGTCCCGCACTACAGTATTACTGGCGTCGGGTCTGGGGTCGTATCCAGTCTATTTTGCACTTTCAAGAGCCCCTTTCTTGGAGGATTGTGGGACTTCGCTCAGCTGCGGGGATCCCCTCTCTTCCAGAAACGGCTCACTTCCTCTTGGACTTTATGCTTGGCATAGCTATTTCCCTAATTACGAAATACTGGAAAAATAGCTCCCATCTGAGCCCCAATGAATGGTGGAATCATGTCTGTCTCTACAGTAAATATGAACAAATACCTCGTATGTTTGCTACTTCCGTTCAGACTCCTCATCATCTGTCTAAATGGAAGATGCTCAATGACTATGTTCGCTCTGCTAAATGCTCTCATCTGACTGTTTAAATTTGTATATATCTCTGTCCCATGATCATACTGTATCGTAGATACTCTTTTGTTCGTTTTGATGTACAATCACTGTTGTTTTGAAGCGCTCACATGCTGACATAATCGGCTAGAGAAGAAGCATGGGGGTGGGGGGTAATTGGGTTTGCTTTTCCTTATTGTATACTTGTTTTGTCTCCTTTAGTGCGTTGTTTCTTTTGTTTGTTGCAAAATGAAAATAAAAGTTTAAAAAAAAAAAAGAAATCACCTATTTGCAGCAATTCTCCTTTCATGGCAAAGCTGCATATGTCTTCTATGAAATCTCCATCCTTCCAGTTATTCTCCCTGTGAGAGGCATCTGTATATCACTCTGATGCATAGAGATTTCCCTTTTCCTCTTTCTAGGTTAACCCACAGTGTCTCCCTTTCAGAGCATGTAATTCTTTTTTTTTTAGTGCTGTCAAGTCAGTGTTGATTCAGCTGCCTCTGAGTATTCTTGGCAATGTATCACTAGTAGTAGATTGCCAGGCTTTTTCTTCTGAGGCAATGGAGGGTAAAATGGCTTGCCGAAGGCTACAAGGAGTACAAGCAGGAATCAAACCTTTGATCTTCTGGGTACAAAGCAGCTGCTCTAACCACTTGGCTACTCCTCTACCCCTAGATCTATAGGATTTACATATTTTTTTACATATAGTGCCACTTCTCCTCCCCTTTTTCATACCCTTTCCTTTCTGAATAAAGTATAGCTCGTTATAATTACAGTACATCCCAGTTATGGTTATCCATGAACCATGTCTCCGTAACTGCCAATAAATCCAAGTCAGCCTCTTCCATTAAAGCCTCAACATCTGGGATCTTATTTCCCATGCTATGGGCATTTATGCACACCACTTTCCAGATATTGCCCCTTTAACCCATTTCTACAGAGGTATTTAATGTTTCGCTTACCTGGGGGCTTTCACTTACCTGGGTACTTTCTTCCCCATCCCCCAATGAATCTAGTTTAAAGCCTTCTTCAGTAGGTTAGCCAGTCTGATACTAAAGACACTTTGACCCTTCTTGGACAGATGGACACCATCTCTGCTCTGCAGCCCTTAGATCATCATCCCATGGTCCATGAAACCAAAATGCTCTCGATGACACCATCCACACAGCCATGTATTCATCTCCAGGATGCAAGCTTTTCTGCCTCAGCCTTTACCATCAATAGGGAGGATGAAGGAGAACACCATCTACGCACCTTTCTGCTTCACCTTCTGTCCCAGAGTGATGAAGTCACTTTTGATATGCTCAGAGGGCAACCTAGCAGTATCATTTGTGCCGACATGGATGAGCAACATCAGATAATAGTCAGTAGGATTGATGAGTCTCGGCAAACTCTACATAACATCACGGATTTTGGCACCTGACAGCAGCACACCTCTCTGGACATGAAGTCTGGTCAGCAGGACACCTCAGTACCCCTCAGAAGAGAGTCATTGACCACCACTACCCTTCACTTCCTTATGATCACTGATGCTGCTACTTTGGGGTGCTTGAGCTCTGGTTCTTCCCTTTCCTGGGATGCTTACACCTCGTCCACTTCCAGAGCTGCATACTGGTTCTTCAATTCAAGGGCTGCAGGAATTACAGCATTGATTCTGTAGGCACTGGTGACTCGTGTCCACCTTTCTTCATTCTCTAGCCTCCAATCTTCATCTTTGTTGGAGAGCTTTGATGTTTCAAGAAGCATCTCATCAGTTAACTTTTTACTGTCTCAAATGCTTCTCAGCCTCGCCACCTCTTCTCTTAGCTCTTCCACTTGTTTCTTGAAAGCTTCAGCACACAGGCATCCTGCACATGGAACCAGTCCATCAACTGGCATTGGGATTTCTGTCTTGATAGGCAGAAGCGGTAACGGGGCAACAGCTTTGACAATATGATCTTTCCCAGTCATTCTTTAGTTGGTGGAGCTTTGGTACCTCTTTAAGTAAAAGAGAGAGAACTACAAAGTCCCTACTTACTACCTATTCCTTAGCTGTCCTTTAAGAGAAAAAGCAGTTAACGTCTTTTAAGTGTGTTTTAACAGTGCTGTACTATGTCCCTATGTATAGCTAATTGGGGAGTTGCCCTATAAAGCAAAAATGCTCACATGGAATGGTGGGAGCTGGGTGGGTAGGGAAGGCTCTAACACCTGATGAGGTCAGTGACTTCAAACAGTTAGCTGTGAATGGGTGGCTGGAACAAAAAACAATGAACTCTAACTGACAGAGCTTTACCCAACACCACCAAAAATTCCCCCTTTGCAGTATAGGAAAAGAATTAGCTTTTAAAAATGAAACACAAAACCCCTTGAAGAGCTTTCAGGCAGAGAGCTTGTATTTAAAAGCCACACAGAATTATCTTGTTTGCAATGGAGTCCCTGTTAGGAATACCAGTACTTGCAAGGCCCTGTAGACTCTTATACACCACTGCCTAACTGCTTAGCAAGCTAATCAAGAACCACTAATAACTGATGAGGTCAGGGTCCCAGTTAGGCAGCCAGGCACAGAGAATAGAGGGCATAAGGGGACCTCCGGTGCAGCGAGTTGGTTGGTTGGAATCAGACACATATGCACCGCAGCGCAGTGCAGTGCATGAAGCTTGTGGTTAGCATAACTGCCAGTCCACTCCAAGGAATACCACCACTGGCTCTCATGGGAGGCTACAGAGTGGTCTTTCCACTTTCAGCCAGCCTGGCTGCAATGCCAGCAAAGTCTCAGCATGTTTCATAGTTGCAGCTGTGAAGCAGTGCTTTCAAACAAATCCCAAAGCCCAGCCTAATAGTATTTCTCACATTGATGCTGCCACTATCAACTGTCAGGACTCCCGACATCAGCTCTGGGATTGAGTCCTGCCTCTTAATGTTCACTGTAGTTTCCATGCGGCTTTCCCACAGGGATAGGAATGACTTTCACCAGGTCTATCTTAAAAGTCTATTGACTTTTTCTCCAGGACCCTATCTAAACCTTTTTTAAGCCCAGCTGCACTAACTGCTTTTATCACTTCCTCCTTATTTATCAAATGTATAAAAGAGCTACACAACTGTGGATGCAGAGATAGAGCGGTGGTAGTATCTGTTCACTTTCAACTTCAAGATCATGTAGATTCCCATGAACCACTAGATCCCCCCACTAACATGGGTTCTGCACCAACCACAGAGTTGAATCTCTTCTAACAATGCTCCTGGACAACTTAAACAGAGGAATTGACAACTTAAATAAAGGTTTTGTACTCATATTTACTGACATATCAGCAGTCTTTGAGACCGTATCCCACAGCATCCTCCTGCAGAGTCTCGATTATATCGGCTTACAAAACACTACACTCAATCATACCTCAACAACAGGCAACAACAGATCAAAGTTGGCTCAACCACATCCTCCACCTTCCCATCTACACAAGGAGTACCCCAGGGATCAACTTTGTCAGCCCTGCTCTTCAACCTCTACATATACCCCATCTGTGACATCATCAAGAAACACAACATCCAAAATGCAGTGTATGCAGGTGACATCATGATTTACACCTCTATCAACTTGAGCAACCTGGACTACTCAGCAATAACATGACTGATTGGCTCTCCAGTAATAACCTGAACATAAACTACAATAAAACCAAAGCCCTTATCATCACACACAATGCATCCTTTGTCTCTCCTCAGTCAATCACCCTACTCAACTAGATGATACCCTTTGAAGATGAAGTTAAAAGCATGGGAGTCATACTGGACAAAACTTGAATTTTCACTCTCACATAAACAAAACAGAGATCACAAAGGAGTTTAAGGAAAGAGGAACAAAAAACAATGAACTCTAACTGACAGAGCTTTGCCCAACACCACAAAAAATTCCTCCTTTGCAGTATAGGAAAAGAATTAGCTTTTAAAAATGAAACCCAAAACCCCTTGAAGAGCTTTCCTACCATTAACAGTAATGAGGCCGGGGATGTCGATCTATAAGCTGCAGGGAAGTGCCAGAGACCCTAGTGCCAGCCCAGGATACAAAAACATGGCCTTGGAAGGACAGCCCTCTTTTGCTTTTGAGACTTCTCAACAGTGCCATCTTGTCCTCAAAATAATGAAAACACACCACACCGATCTCAGGAACTAGCCATCCCGGGATCGCAAACCCAGACCCTGACATGTCTTCTCCAAGCGAACTGAGCCTAATGCACCAGGCACGCAGTAAGCAAATAGCTGTTGCACCAGCTGTCTTGCATCCTCTCGGCTGCCCTGCACATTAGGGAGGCCCAAAATCCGCAGGTAGTTTCTACACTATTTTCCAAATCATCATGGTTATGGTTATGGTCATGACATTCCCGCAGCTCTTTAGTAAAAGGGTCTTTCCGAGGCACAAATAGTGGGGATGGACGTCCTGTCGGGATGTCCATCCCTGCTATTTGGCCCCTCTGCCAACCCCAACTAACTTCCCTGTACGTTGTACAGGAAGGTTAGACAGGGTGGGAAAGGGGCATTGCGAGGGCAGCGTTAGGACAGGAAGTGGGCGGTCCGCGGCCCCGGATGTGCAGGGCCGATTTTAATGCTGGCCCTGTACGTCTGGGGCCAGCGGCCTGAACGGGGAACTTATTCTACCTTTGAGGTGGAATAAATTCCCCGTTGAGTGGATATGGCAGGCCCACGGCACAGAAAAGGCGGGAGGGGCTGAGGAGATTTCCAGCAGCCCGACCCTGGCCTTGGGAGGCCAGATCAGGGGTCGGGCTGCAGGGAATGATGATTTCGGTCCGGCAGGTGGGGATTGCGGCTCTTGAATGGAGCCACAGTGCCATGGCTCCATTCAAAAGCCCTCGCTAAGTTAGCTGGGGAAGGCCTAGACGTGATTCTGATCCTGTGGGGCTAGACGTGCCCCGCAGAATTAGAATCCTGGCTCATTCTCTGTGTCTGGTTCCAACTGGGTGCACAGAGGGCCGGCACGTCCAACTCAGAATCGGGCCCTAAGTGTATCCAATTTGCAGAACTGGGATTGAAAGAGGGCAGTGGCGTCAATCTGCTCACTGATGTTGATCTCGTTCTGGGAAAATCTGTGGTCCAAGGCTTTCATTTCCGCCTTAATATCACTTACAGCTTTTCCAAAGTCTGCACAAAAGAGCTGCAGTTCTTGCAGGATTTCCACCAGATCAGCTTTGGTGGTAGGAGCGGAAGCAGAGTCCTTCCCCCTCTCCGTGGCAGACCCAGAGCCAGGCAGAGCCTCACTTGCAGAAGATATAATGGAAGCTGGAACCCTGGAATCTCTAGCAAAGCAAACAAATATGGTAGCATAGGAGGCTTCTCAGCCATATAAAAACACCCACCAGCTCAGCTTCCAGTCACAAATTGTAATATCCAATGAACCATGTCCTTTGCAGATTAAGAGGCCACCAAGAGTGTACAGGACAGCCACCATGGATGCAGGGTGAGCAGAGAGACATACTCCACAGTTTCAGAAGGCGGCTCAGAGGAACATCTGAAAGGGACTCAGCAGGGCCACAGACGAATAGTCTCCAGAAAGTCTTCATCCATGGCCTCCCCACTGATACTGAGATAGCAAGGGAGCACTGCAGAATAGCAAAAGGCAAAGCCCAGCCCCGCAAGTCTCCTTTGAGGACCAGAATCGGGCCACAGGAATGGGCGCGGTGGTGGGAAATGAACCTGTGCAATTGCCACATGGGCATGCTGCCGCTGACACCCCAAGCACAGCACAGCATGCTGCCAAACCGGCTCCAATCCCACTTAGCCAACAGTGGGAGCATTCATCACACCAATCCGATCGCCAGGAAGAGGTGAGCGCAATAGAGCTAGCACAGTCTCATTTGGGGGCCTGGGTAGTGAAGGAGAAAAGTGCTCACATGGCCATCTTTCCTGGGCCCACTAGCACCCTCCAGTGAAATTACTTTTCTGAGGAACAAAATCTCCTTAATCTAAAAAATTGACTAACAGGTAAATATTTCTTTAAGTCTCCTGACGTGACAGCTGTCAAAATTGAATAGCTTGTTTTTCTATCAATTGGTTTCCAAAAAATAGTAGTGGAGATCCCATTCTTTTCTTTCCTAATGAGAATATCTAGGAAGGGGATTTCAACTGGACTAATCTCTATTTTGAACAAGTTACAGTCACAGATATTTAACCACTTATGAAAAGTATCTAACTCAGATGTGCTCCCCTTCTACAACATAAGAATGTTGTCAATATATTCCTTCATTAATACAACACAGTCCTTGAAAGAGTGCTCACACAGAAACACCTTTGTAAATGCATTAATGTTTCATAGTATAGAAACATGATAGAAATGTGGAAATCCATATATAGTTGACACAGTTGACAAGGCACACTGACAGATGAAGTAGGGAATAATCCAGTTTGGTCTATAAAATAGGATCTTTTAAGAATAGGGCTATGGGAGTGTTTGCCTGCAATCCATCAATGTGGCAAAGGGGCTTGGAAACGTCCAGTGAATCTTTCCATCAGGCCCATGTGGGGCAGCCAGCACCAACATCATCAGGAAGCCCTACAAAGATCTGCATGCGGTGTCTCTCTGCTGGGAGCGTTTACCTGCAGTCCATCTACAGGGTGAAGGGGCTTGGAAACAGCTATGCTTCTATCTTACACTTAAAAGCTTCATTGAGTCTTTGATTTTAACTGGAATTTATGGTATTACCGGAATAAATGGAATTTTATTTCCTTCAAGGGAAATCCACACTGCCTCGGTTTTAGATGGATTAAGGACTAATTTATGATCCTCAATCCAGGCCACTATCTTATGCAAACTGGACTGTAATTTATCTTGGAAATGTAAGTCCCATCTATCAGAAGTTATTAATAACAGAACATCAGCAGCATAAATGTAGCAACTTAATCCTGAATCAAAGTTGCAAGGGGGGCAAGAAAAATATTGAACAACCCCATGGGCTGTGGAACCCCATAGGATAGTGGTTGGACTGATGATGAATTATTATCTATGGTGACATGAAAGACTCTATCTGATATGTATGAACGGAACCAGTTCAAGACTACTCCTGAAAAACCGGCCTGCTGTAACTTGTGGAGAAGATTATGATCCACAACTTCAAAAGCAACTGTCAAATCAAGTTGTATCAGTAGGAGTCATTAAAATTGTCCTGCTGCATGATAACTTCATGTAAAAGAGCCAGTAGTGCTAACTCTGTGCTATGGACAACTTTAAAGCCAGATTATTTTAGATGTAAGCTATTCTTTGAGTTAAGAAAACATGATTTGCTCGGAAACTGCCTTCGCTAGTAATTTTACCACTAAGGACCGTTTGAGATACAGTAGGACGATAGTTCTCTGAAAGGGAAGTGTCTAGACATGGTTGTTTTAATAGCGGGTGTATTACAGAATGCTTCCATTCCTTAGGGATACAACCTGAAGTGAGACTACAATTCAATAGATCCAGAAAAATGGGGGCCAAATCTGACCAGCAGTCCTTCACTAAGTATCTGAGATGCTAATTATATTTACCTCTTCGTGCGCTCTTGAGCAACTTTCAGATTTCCCACATGTTCTAATTTAAAAGCTGAATTTGGCTGGCAGAACCTCCCTCCCACACTTTCTCATGTCATTGGTACGCATATGTGCCAAGACAGCTTGCTCCTCTCCAGCATTGCCTAAAAGCTAGGCAGCCAAGATACCAAGTGATCCACACATCCACCAGCCACCCATCTATCTACATTCCTAATGATTGAATCACCAACTACAAATCCATCCTAACACTTCCCTCCTTGACACATGTCCCTGGAGACACATCCTTGGTATGAGAGGATATTGCGTCATCAAGAGGGCAGGTTCTGGCAACAGAATCACTTCTTGCCATACCAAGAAGATGTTCTCCTTTCAATGCACATATGGGTGTGACTGAGCAGGGCATGGGCATTCTCACCACTACACCATTAGTGTAGACTTTCAAAGCTTGTGCTGTTGTTGCTTGGTGGAGAGCAACTATCACCAGCACAATGTGTGGTGGTAGTTGTTCTCCATGGCGGTTTTAATGCAACAAGCCACACTAAATTCAGGCAGATGGCTGTTCCCACCCCTTGTATCTAATGAGGTGTCCAATGCTAGTAATGGGCCAAAACCTGAATTACAATCATGGGGCTTAGTAAACAATCCCCTTAGTGCACACATATGGCCTCTTACCAAGTAAGAGAGAATCATGCATGTGTCACTCAGCATAGGCGTAGTTTAGGGAGGGCATGGGGGGGAGATAGCCCCCCCAAATGTTGCAGGCACTAATAGTGATCTAGTAACCATGCCCCCACTGTCAGTATGACTTCCTTACCCTTTGCACCCCTCCCCTAAAGTAAGAAGGCAAACTACACCAATGGCACTCGGTGAAAAAAACAGATAGCTACCACTTCGCTACTGAACTGCTGTTGGCATCTTAGTATTGGTGAGTTGTTTAGTTATTTAAAGAAGGAAGTAGGTTCAGTACATTATATGCTATTTGTTTTATGTTTGGTTCAAAATAGATGAAAGCACCTAGAACTAAGCTATTTCTAAGGGCTATGGGGTCTAATCTGTACCGTGAATAGTGGGGATGGACGTCCCATTGGGGCATCCATCCTTGCTATTCTCCCCCCTTCCTTCACCAGAAAAAGCCTCCTTGTATGAACAAGGAGTTTTTAAGAGGGGGCTTAGACGGGGCGGGAGGGGGGCATTGTAGAGGCAGAGTGAGGGCGGGCAGTGGGCGGTCGAAGGCCCCAGATGTACAGGGCCGATTTTGAAGTTGGCCCTGTATGTCTGGGGCCTCAGATCTAGACGGGGGACTTATTCCACCTTGGAGGTGGAATAGGTCCCTCTGGATGTTGGGGGACTGCAGGCCTGGGCCGCGGAAAAGAGGTAAGGGGGTGCAGGGGGTTCCTCACAGCCCAACCCTGGCCATGGAAGGCCAGATCAGGGGTCAGGCTGCAGGGAACGAAGATTGTGATCGGCGGCCGGGGATCGCAGCTCCTGAATGAAGCCTCAGTGCCATGGCAATGGAACGACATGGCACTGCGGCTCCATTCAGGAGTCTGACTGAGTTAGCCAGGCAGGGGTCTGTACATGCAAGCTGATCTGAATTGGGTCCCAGCCTGAATTGGGTCTCAGCCTGCACATCTAGCCCCAGCGGGATCAGAATCGTGTCTGCCTCTGTGTGTCCTGATTCCTATCGGATGCCCACAAGCCTGCACCCACTCATTGGAATGTGCCTCTATATTTATATTTATTTATTATTTTATTTATTAGAGTCTCTTTTATACCGCGCTATTCAGCATCAGTGTGGTTTACAATGAACAATAAAATACACATTTCCGATGGTACTTTGTGTTTACAGTTGAACAGGTAATGCAACTTGGATAACAGGTAACTATTTACAATTTAAGACATAATTGGGAACTCTTTTGACTTCAGTCAAGGGGGTTCTGAGAGGCTTGTGAGGATGGTGCAGCGTCCACATTGGCTTCTGGGTAAAACTGGAGGAAGAGGTGAAGTTTTAAGGCCTTTCTGAACTGAAATAAGTCCTGGATTGATCGGATGCCGAGAGGGAGGCTGTTCCAGTACCTTGGTGTGCAGAAATTGTAGGCCCTGCCTACTGTTGTCTTGGTGCATTGTGTTATTAGTTTTGGGACTACCAGGGTGTTAAGTGTTACTGACCTTCTGTCCCTATTGAGAGGAGTTGTCTGGATTAGTTCAGTCAATGATGCCGACGAAAGACCTTTAATAACCTTGAATGTAAGTAGTAAGGTCTTGTAAGTGATTCTACCTTGTATTGGGAGCCAGTGGAGATGTTTTAGAATGGGTGTGACATGGTCTTTCCTAGAAGCACCATGTAGAACTCTTGCTGCGGCATTCATTGCAAGTTGAAGTGGATTTAAGGTGGCTTGAGGGAGACCTTGCAGGATTGAATTTGCATAATCAAAATGCGGTATGATTAGTGCCTGATAGATGGTTCTGAAATCGTCAGGTGCAAGCAGGGATCTTAGATGTCTAAGGGATCGGATTTTATGGTATACCGCTCTTACAATGTTGAAAATGGACAATTAAACCTTATGGTAAAAAAAAATCCTTCATATCCTTTTAATTTGCTTAGCTTTCTATAAATCAAAGATTAAGCCTAAGATGGGGAAAATTTGGGGGGTGGGAATCAAACACTAACAAAACGTTTTGCAGCGAAACTGGGCATTTGGTGAATTTATTTTAAAAAAAAATTCTAACAGAAAGTTTTACAGCTATACAAGGTCTTAACTTAATTTGTAAATAAATTCTAACAGAGTTTTACAGCTAAACTGGGCTTTACCTGAAGTTTGTGTATTGAGGAGTAGTCTAGTGGTTAGAGCAACTGCCTAATACCCAGAAAATCAATGGTTCAATTCCCCCTGGCATTCTTTGTGACCTAAGGCAAGTCACTTTACCCTCCATTGCCTAGGAAGAAAAGGCTTGACAATCTACTTCCTGTGGTAAGTTGCCAAGAAAACCCAGAGACAGCTGGGTTGCCAGGAATCAGCACTGATTTGACAGCACACACAAAAAAAACCCCTGAATTCATAAAGGCTCTTATGTAGCAGCTTATTCCTGCCCAGCTCTCCTAGAGCAAGAAATCAGTTCAATGACCAATAGAGGGTGGGAGAGAGAGTAATTGGGGGTCAAAGAAGGGTTGGGTTTGCAATTTGTCTTCACCATGGAAGCATGTTGGGAGGAGCCATCTTTGCTGTGGAGAGGGCCCCCTGCACTGGTTTCTTTGGTTATCACACTGGCCCCATTAAGAATGTCTCCCCAGGAGCATCAAACCTCATATTATTCACTTATGGGGTCATTCTGACCTGCGAATACTGGGGATGGACGGGGCGTCCATCCCCGCTATTCATGCCTCTTCCCGCCAGTGGCTAACTTCCCCACCAGTTGCAAGGGGAAGTAAGACAGGGCGGGGAAGGGGTGGATCGGGGACAGAGTTAGGGCGGGTGGTGCAGTTGTCGGCCCTGTATGTCCGTGGCCGGCGACCTGCATGGGGACGTTATTCCACCTCCAAGGTGGAATAACTTCCCTAGTCTCCAGGTGTCAGCGGGCCCGGGGCCAGCAGGAGGGGGCAGTGAGCATTCTCCACAGCCTGACCTTGGCCTTGGGAGGCTGGATCGGGGGTCAGGCTGTGGGGAATACACTGCAGGAGCCGGCGGCCAGGATCGTGACTTTACAATAGAGCCGTGGTGCCATGGCAACCAGACGCCATGGCTCCATTGTAAAACCCAGACTGAGTTAGTCGGACATGGCCTGTACATGCAGGTTGGGCTGAATCACAGTCCAAACCTGCACGTGCAGGCCTGATCGCGATTCTGGTCCTGCGGGGCACATCTAGCCCCGCAGGATCAGAATCACGATGCCCTCTATACGTCCAATTCAGACCGGGCATACAGAGGGCTTGTACATCCAGTACAGAAACGGGCCTTTACTGTGGAAGTAAATAACCTGTGGTACTTACTGAGTTACTGCAGGTTAGTTACTGCCGTAGTAAACTGAACTGCAGTAAAATGCGATCTTTCCTGCAGCTTGATATCTTCCCCCCTAAGCTGGGTCTTCTGAATTTATAAATAAACTCTAAGATAAAGTTTCACAGCTAGTCCAGGCTTTAACTAAATATATACATAAACTAACAGAAAGTTTTGCAGCTAAAATGGATCTTAACTGACCTTATAAGTAAACTCTTATTAGCATCTGAATAGGATGTGAGAGTACAGGAGTCCGCAGTTAAAGCAGTGGGCTGACAATGAGGGAAGCCAGATACAAATCCCACTGCCACTCCTTTTGATCTTGGGCAAGTCACTTAACCCTCCATTTGCTCATGACAAACTTACAGGCCGATACAGAAACACTAGCGTGCCTTTTGCATGCAGATAAGCGCTGAATGCAGAGAAAAGATTGATGTGCGTGTAACCAGCACAGAAAGGTATGCACACACAGCAATGCCATGCATATTAAAATGATGTGCAAATGAGCTGCCGATATTAAAATAAAATGCTAATAAGGTCTGCGTCGAAGCAGAGAATCACATAGAGGATTACATGGCCATGCGCAGAGTTCAGGAGCACCATTATATCTATGCCTGGTCTGATGTAACAGAAAGGTAAAATTAGACTTACCTGCTAATTGTAGTTCCTGAAGGAACTCCAGTCTAGTCCCGAACATCAGGAGTTGTGCACCTCCTCCCACAGCATTGGAGACTGAGCATGTCACAGATTTAGTGCACACTGTATAACTGGTCCAGGGTCGGCCTCCATAGCTCCAGTAACCTATTGACAAAGCAGACTCACCAGAGCAATAAGTAAGTATCTCAACAGTTATTCCCTTTTGTTTTGTTTTTGTTTTTTACTAATCCTCCTTCCACTAATGGAAGGAAACAACCTAACCAACTTAACCATGTAATTTGGAACCATTCTGTAGCTGTCCTGGCTAAGCCCTGCAAAGGCTTGCCACTCCTTCTCCCCAGGCTTCCCCCCAACAGCCTTGGTCAATAATGAGAAAGCCATCCACCTCCCCGCTCCCCCCTGAACACTACTATCCAACCCAACAGCCTTACCTGCCCCGTGACATGTCTTACCTGGCCTTCGGCTGCAGTCTGGAATGGATAACCAGGAGGGAAGCGGGACTAGACTGGAGTTCCTTCAGGAACTACAATTAGCAGGTAAGTCTAATTTTACCTCCTTATCGTCCCTCCAGTCTAGTCCCGAGCATCAGGAGATGTAACAGAGCAGTGCTCATTTCACAGGGAGGGACCGACCAGACCAGCCTGCAGTACTGCTGACCCAAAGCTAGAGTCACCGGCCGCCTGGACATCAATCCGATAATGCTTCACAAAGGTATTCAAGGATGACCACGTCGCCGCCCTACAAATGTCCACTGCTGGTACCAAACTCAATTTCACCCACGAAGCTGCCTGAGCCCGAGTCAAATGAGCTCTCTAACCGATCTGCATGACCTTGTTCTTTAAAACATACGCCGCTGCAATTGCTTCCTTAATCCACCGAGCAATAGATGATCTAGACGCCGCCTCTCCTTGCTTTGTCCCCCCAAACAACACAAACAATCTGTCCGTCTTGCGGAGCCCTGCCATTCTCTGTAAATAACATTTCAGTGCCCTGCCGACATCCAAGTGATGAAGCCTCTTACCCGGCTTATCCTTGGCTTCCCATTCAAACACCGGCAGAGATACCACCTGATTCACATGGAACGCTGAGACTACCTTAGGCAAAAACGAAGGCACCGTCCTCAAAACCACCTTCTTACTCCCAAAGGACAAAAAAGGTTCATTACAGGACAAAGCTTGCAACTCCAAAATCCGGCGTGCCAAAGAGATTGCCACCAAAAACACCACCTTGAGTGTCAAGTCCTTCAGAGTAGCCTTCGCTATAGGCTCAAACGGCTCCCTAATCAAAGCCTCTAGCACCAAGTTAAGATCCCAGACCAGAATGACGTCCCTTATGGGTGGCCTCAACAATCCTGCAGCCCACAAGTATCTTTTAACATCTGGATGAGCCCCCAGCAACATCCCCTGCACCTTCCCTCTAAAACACGAGAGCGCCACTAACTGCACCCTCAGGGAAGCCGCCGCTAGACCTTTCTCGAAGCCATCCTGAAGAAAGGCCAATATCTGTGGAATCAAGGTGCCCAACGCCTTTATCTGCTTACTCTCACACCACGCCTCAAACACTCGCCAGACCCTGACATACGCCACAGAGGTAGACCGACGCCTGGACCTCAGCAATGTAGAAATCACTGCTGCCGAATACCCCTTGGCTCTCAACCTTGCCCTCTCAAGAGCCAAGCCGTAAGCGAGAACCGATCCACCTGAGGCATACTCAATGGCCCCTGCACCAATAGATCTCTCTGCACCGGAAGCCGCCACGACGCCTCTACCAACAGCTGCATCAGGTCCGCATACCACGGCCTTCTTGGCCAATCCGGCGCAATCAGGATCACCTGGCCCTTGTGCCTCTCTATTCTCTGCAACACTCGACCTATTAACGCCTATGGAGGGAAGACATACAGCAGCCCCTCCTCCGGCCATCTTTGCATGAGTGCATCCAGACCTTCCGACATTCTTTCCCTTCTTCTGCTGTAGAATCTGTCTACCTTCGCCGATGCAAATAAAGCCATGAGATCCATCACCGGAGGGCCCCAGCGACGGACCAGCAAGTCGAACACTTCCTGATTGAGGACCCACTCTCCTGGATCCACCTTGACCCGACTCAAAAAACTCGTCTGTCACATTGTCCAGCCCTGCTACATGTGCCGCCGGCAACGCTTCCAGATTTAACTCAGCCCAAGCCAGAAGTTCGTCCGCTTCCTCCTCGAGAGCCGCGCTGCTGGTGCCGCCCTGACGATTGATGTACACCACTGCCGTGGCGTTGTCTGACAGCACGCGCACCGCTGTGCCCTGCATGAGACTTTGAAAAGCCCTTAGCGCCAGTGTCAGTGCCCGTAACTCAACCTGTTGATTGACCAGGACCTTTCCCGATCTGACCCCTGACCTTGGGCAAACTCCCTCTCGAAGTGAGCTCCCCAACCGAGCAGACTGGCATCCATCGTCAACGCCCTCCATTGTGGCGCTTCTAGAGGCATCCCCTTCTCGAGACACCCCTGCCTTAACCACCACTCCAGTGACCGCTGCGCCTCCGGAGAGCAACGCAGCCTCTGCGACAACCGATCTGACTGGTGAGACCACCTTCGGAGGAGAGCACTCTGCAGAGGCCTCATGTGCGCCCTGGCCCATGGCACCACCTCGATCATAGCAGCCATTGTACCCAGTAGCTGCAAATAGTGGCACGCTGACGGAGCTCGTCTCCTGACAAAGGCCTTTATCAGCTCCCTCAGCTTCTGAGCCCTGAGCTCCGGAAGATAAACTCTGCCCCTGTTCGTGTCGAAACGAGCCCCCAAATACTCCAACTCCTGCGACAGGACAAATTTGCTCTTTGCCACATTGACCACCCAACCGAGGGATTGCAGGACCTGAACCACCCTTCCAGTACAAACTCGCTCTTGCTCTTTGACTTTGCTCGAATCAGCCAATCGTCCAGGTACGGATGAACCAACACCCCTTCCTTGCGCAATGCCGCTGCCACCACCACAATTATCTTGGTAAAGGTTCTTGGAGCTGTAGCCAACCCGAACGGCATTGCCTGAAATTGAAAATGCCCCATGGGCACCGCAAAACGCAGAAATCTCTGATGCTCCAACCAAATCGGTATGTGCAAGTATGCCTCCGACAGGTCCAAAGACGTGAGAAACTCCCCCTTTCGAACCGCCACCATGACTGAATGCAACGTTTCCATGTGAAAGTGGGATACTCGGAGACACCTGTTTACTCTCTTGAGGTCCAGAATGGGCCTCATGGATCCTTCCTTCTTTGGCACCACAAAATATATCGAGTACCAACCGCATCCTAGCTGCCCTGCCGGAACCGGAACCACCGCCTTCAGCGCTAACAATCTTTCTACTGTCTCGCGTACTGCCGACAACCTTGATTTCGCTCCGCAGGGAGATTGGATGAAAGAGTTGACCACTGGACGTTGAAACTCGAGCGCATACCCCCGCTGAATGACTTCCAACACCCACTGATCCGACGTGATCTGGATCCAGGCAGGAAAGAAGTCTCGCAAACGACCCCCCACGGGTACAAGCCATACCTGGCCCCCACTCGCTTCATTGCGATTTCTTAACATTCGGGGATGAGAAGGCTCCAAACCCCTATGCCCGCTCCTCTAAACCCCTGAAACCCCTGCAACCTAAACTGCGAACGCCCCCTCTGAAAGGTGGCGAAACACGACTGATGAAATCTACGAAACTCCCTTTGCTGATTTTTGGAAGGCGCCCCCGGACGACTCTGCTTCTGCTTGTCTTCCTGTAATCTGCCCCCTTGGACTCTCCTAGATCCTTGACCAACTTGTCCAAATCTTCTCTAAACAACAACTTCCCTCTAAACGGCAGCTTACCTAACCTAGCCTTAGAGGCCCCATCTGCTGCCCAATTGGGCAGCCATAGATATCGGAGTGCCGCCACCACGGAAGCCATGCTGTTAGAGAGTCCTCGGATAAGATCATACTGAATGTCTGCTAAATATGCCGCTCCGGACTCTATTCTGGCGGCTTCTTCAACCGCCTCTTCCTGCGCCCCACTAATTCTCTGAGCCCAGCGAAGACAAGCCCTGGCCACCCATGCACCACAAATGGACGCCTGCATGGAAAGCGCATTTACCTCAAACACCTGCTTCAACAACGTATCTAACCGCCTATCCTGAGCATCCTTAAGAGCGGCACTACCTTCCACCGGGATCGTCGTCTTCTTAGTAACCGCAGAGACCACCACATCTACCTTAGGAGTCTTAAAGAGCTCCTTACCCGGCTCCTCCACCAGGTATAGACGGGACATTACGCGCGAGCCCTTCAGTCCTGCCTCCAGCGTGTCCCACTCCTCTTAAATCATCTCTTTAAACACTCTATGCATTGGAAATGCCCGTTGAATCTTTCGCACCACCTGTAACAAGGGATCCTCCAGAGTAGAATCTTTCAGAGTCCCCGTAACCGGCATATTTAAGGCTTTTAGCGTCTCCGTGATAAGTGCCCCTAGCTCCTCCCGTCGGAACACTCAGACCACCCTAGACTGGTCCTCTGGCTCTAGAATCTCACCTTCCTCTAGGTCCACTTCCAACTCCAAATCCTCCAAGCCTTCCAACGGTTCCTGCTCTCCTAAATCCTGTTCCACCTTGTCCGCGACCAGTCTAGGCTTTTTGAGAGGCCCGCTCCCCAGAACTCCTGCCAACAGAGCCCCTGATCTCTTTGAGCTCAGCCCCCCACTCGCCTCCGGTCCTGGCACCGATCCCCCCGACCCCCCGAGGGCCTGTTGGAGCAGCACCATAAAATCCTGCGAGAAAATAGCCACCAAACCCCCCTGCAAGGAGGGCTGAGACACGAGGGAATCAATGGCCGTGGACATCCCTGGAAGAGGATCCACCAGCAGAACAGACAGCCCAGCTGCCTCCCCTGCCTCCGTCTGCCCGCTGAACTCCTCCACCGCACCGTCCACCGCCAACTGTGCCCTGGCTGCCTCTTGAGTACAGCCACGGCACACCCCAGCCTCCGACAGCGAATCCCTTCTGGACCCACACATCAGGCACCTAGGCTTTGACGGCATTGGGAAGCCTGCTCTAGCCTGCACCAAACAACCCCCCACCTAGTGAAGAGCCCAGGAAACCACAAATCCAAACCGTCTGTTTCTTTTTTTTTTTTTTTTAACTGTAACGGGAAAATTACCAAATTGCCCTCCAATCCCGGCCAATCGCAGCCCAGAGGGCCGCAAGAGAGCGCGGGAGAAAAACAAAACAACTGCTCTGCTGCTTTTCCCGCCCTCCAGCCACGAGGTCTAGGCCTGACTGCGGCAAGCTCCGTGTCTCCCAAACCGCCGCGTGTCAGCCCCGACCGTGCTCCACCAGCGCTTACCTCTCCGGCGGCCCGCACACACCCCTCGGAGTTCAGAGAGCCTCTACTCTGCTGCCTGCTTCGGCCTGCCGAGCCGCGGCTGCCTCCGGAACCCACTCTTCGCGAGCTTTGAGCCCCACGCCTCCACCGCTTCACACCCGATGAGGGGATCAGAAGCAGGAGGCCCCACAGACGACTCCCACACTCTCCCTTGGACAGGCACTGCTTCAGGGAGGGGGGAGAAGGGGGGACAGCCAAACCAGAAGTAAGCCTGGATCTTTGCAGAAAACAAAATAGCCAATTTAAAGAGGTATTACCTCTAAATCCACTTTTTTTTTAACACCCCACTAATTTCTATCTAACCCTAGACCTAATTATTCCTCTAGTGAGCCTTGAACACCAGGGCTCACACCTCCTTCTGCTGCATGGAGACTGAGAATACTGGAGCTATGGAGGCGGACCCTGGACCAGTTATACAGTGTCACTAAATCTGTGACATGCTCAGTCTCCAATGCTGCGGGAGGAGATGCACAACTCCTGATGTTTGGGACTAGACTGGAGGGATGATAAGGAAATTCTTGTGTATGTGGGGGGCTTCAATGGGTGTACCTTCAGCATGAAAGTCTTCTGGGTGTATCTTTCAGTGTATAAGCAGGGCTGGCATGACCCACTGTGCAAACCATGCACCCGCATGGGACGGCAATCTCAGGAGAGCAGCACGGTCCGCACAGTGAGACAACCATGACCAGCTGGGAGTCAGGTGAGCAGCAGGCAGTGAACAGTGAGTGACAGACAAAGAGGGGAAATCAGCATTGGGCATTGAAGCCCATGCACATGCTGCACATTTGACGTACAGTGCGTGCACGGGCTCCAAAACTGATGCTGATTTTTCGGGGCATTTCAGCTCTCCAGCATGACTAGCTCTGCTCTATGCATAAAGCTTGAGTCATGTGGCTCAAGCTACATGCACATAGGAGAACTGATCGCACGCCTCAGGCTACATGCACCATTGGCTCTGCTTTGTGCATGCAAACAGTGCCACTTGATCGGCTGTGCTCTGTAAATGTAGCTTGAGATGTGTGGCTCAAGCTACCAGCACAGAGCACAGCTAAATGCATGGCTCAGGCTAGATGCATGATTGGCTCTACATTGCTCATATAGCCTGAGCCACGCGATCGGTTCTGTTCTGTGTGCATGTAGCTTGAGGCGCATAGCTCAGACTTTATACATACATTACAGTCTATCATGGTGGAGGGCTGAAATGCCTCTGAAAATTAGCATGGGGCTTTGGATCCCATGTATGCACTGCACGTCAAACATGCAGCATGTGCATGGACTTCAAAGCCCCATGCTGATTTTCCTTGCTTGTCCGGCAAGGGGAATGATAAGATGGCAGATTTTTTTTTGGAAGGGGAGGAGGATGAGGGGGACATCTGGTGGTGGTTGGGGGGGGGGGCAATAGAAGAGAGATCAACTGGCTGATGGCTGGAGGGGCAATAACAAAATAGACACCAATGATGGGGAGCATACAAGAGATAGAAATGCTTGGTGATGGTCAAGGGGGGCTACAAGAGATAGAGAGCGACATTGGATGATGGCTGGGAGGGGCCTAAAAAAGAGAAAGCACTGAATGGTTGCTGAGGGGGGCTAATAGAGAGCAAGAGAAAGACATTGGGTGTGGCTGCGGGGTAGGGAAAATGAGAGAGAAAGAGAGAGACATCAGTGATAGCTGCAGGGGGAGGCAACAAGATAGAGACAGAGAAACCAGCTGATGGCTGGGGGGGAGGACAATGAGAAAGTGAGCATGGAATGAGGGGGACTATGAGAGAGAGGGAGAGACACTGGATGATGGCTAGGGGGCTACAAGAGAGAGAGAAAGGGAAAATGGGTTATGGATTGGGGGAAGCTACCGGAAAGAGAGAGAGAGAGAGACATTGGGTGATGGCTGACAGGGTTACAAGAGAGAGAGAAAGAGAAATTGGGTGATGGCTGGGGGTTATGAAAGAGAGAGATACTGGGTAATGGCTGTGGGGCTATTAGAGAGAGAGAGAAACTAGATACACACACACACACACACACATGGTAATAGTTTGGGGAGGTATAAGAGAAAGAGAGAGAGACTGGAGGAAGCCTGGGAGGAAGGTCATGAGAGAGAGAGACTAGAGGAAGCTTGGGAGGAGGTTCATAAGAGAAAGAGAGAGAGAGAGAGAAACAGATTGGAGGAAGTCTGGGAGGGTGGTCATAAGAGAGAGAGAGAGAGAGAGAGACACGCACACACAACCCATGACACTCCCCATGTCAGACACACGCACACACACATTCCGCCCTGATGCATCCTATGACACATACATGTGCAGCCCCAACACTCAAGACAGACACATACACACATATACATGTAATCTCTATCACATACACATGTACACAGCCCCTAACACTCCCCATGACACATCCACACGTGCACTTGCCTAACCCCACTGCACATGTAAATGATAATCAGACAAAAATGACAGAGACAAGTGGAATCTTCTAGAATGACAAATTTATTGATGAAGGATTCTCAATAAACTGATTGGTCTATAAGATGTCATCCATGAGGTGACTATTGCCTCTGTCATTTTTGATACTCCAGACTAACACAAAACTTTGGAAATTTTTCGTCATGTTGAGACAAAAGAGAGGCTTGTGAAAGGTTTCACTGAAATCCACTGGGGGACAGAGGAAGGGGTGGGGGGGGGGGGTGGAAGATAGCACGGTAAGCACTTGCACAGGGCAGCAAAAAAGGTAGCACCAGTCCTGCATATAAGCGAAAGTTCGACGTTCAAGAAGAAATGTCTTTTGCTTCTTACCCTTTGGTGGCTTTGCTGCTTGAAGAGCTAGAGCTTCACATCAAGGAAATGGGGAGAACAACAGAGACATGCAGGGAAAGAAGGCATGAGAGAGGAGGAGGTACAGGCTGAACCCCTCATCATGAGGCCCTGTAGACAGTGCCTATTCCGAATAAGGGCAGCACTGGATGAACTCCCAGAGAGGCATGTTGTGTGTAACTACCATTTATGCACAAGAGCCATTTTGTCCTTGTATGAGGAAATAAAAGATGATATAGATCTAGTCACTGATCGTGGGCACGCCATACCAGGACTGGTGAAGTTACTCGCTACGTTAAATTTTTTGGGCGCTGGATCATTCCAAAATGTTGTTGCAGGAGGCTGTGGAATGGACCAGTAATCATTTTCCAGGCATGTTAATCAGGTGTTGCATGCCTTGAAAAATTGGATCAGGGATCATATCCAGTACCCACAACGGCAGGCAGAATGGCAAATGTTGAAGGTAGACTTTTTTAATTTTGCTAGAGTGCCAAATATGATGGGAGCAATAGACTGCACCCGGAACAGGAAGAGCTTCCACTCCATAAATGTTCAAGTGGTGTGTGACATGCATATGAAGATCTTAAATGCGGTCCCAAAGTTCCCAGGCAGCTGTCATGATTCACATACCCTCTCCAACTCAGCACTCAGCCGAGGGAAAGTACGGTGAAGGTTGGCTCCTGGGTAAGTGTTGCATAGGTTTATTGCTCAGCATTTCTGCATATTCCACACTCCATGAAATATATACTAAACTGTTTTCATTTCTATGCATAGGGGATACTGGATATGGGTGTAAGTTATGGCTGCTGACTCCTCTGCTGCTATCACACACATCTGTGGAGAGGCATTACAATGAGGCCCACATTGCTATGAGGTGCATCATAGAGCTCACCTTTGGGGTCCTCAAGAGTCGCTTCCATTGTCTGGACCATTCTAAGGGGCATTGCAATATGCATTTGAAAAGGAAGGAGAGGTTGTCGCGGTGTGCTACATGTTGCATAACATTGCCTTGAATCATGGCATGATAGGTGACATACCTCCTGATCTCTCACCAGAACCTCTCATCTGTGCCCCTGCTCCATCAGATGCCACATGGGGGAATGAAATCTGAAGAAATGTTATATAGGACTACTTTGCATGACCAGTGGGTTCTTGTGTGCTCTTTGGGATCACTTATATCATTTCCGTTTCTTGTTATGTCTCCTTATTGTGATGTAATAAAAAAAATGTTTATGGGTGAGAATATTATTTTGTGGGTATGATGGTGGCTCTTTGGGGTGGGCACCATTGGGCTGTACTGGTTTGGCTAATAAGAAATGAACCTGTGCGTGCATATTGCACTAATGAACTTACTGTATGCGCACATGTTTGTACAAGTTTCACATGCTGGTTCCATATGCAAACATGCACACAGAACCAGTACATATGTGCATGTTCCACAGGTATGCATGGAATGCACATGCCTTTTGGAAAATGGTGGCGGCAGTGGCAGTGGCAGCAGCAGCACTACCTGGGCAGAAGCCAAATTTTGCCCAGGAGGATGTGGAGATGTTGGCTTCCTTTATCGTGGCCAATGAAAAAAGGTTATTCCCCAAACCAGGAAGAAGAAGGAATTACCCATGATAATGCAGGCCTAGAGGTTGCTCCAGGCCACCTTTAAAGGTTCCTGGAGGAAAGAACCATAAACCTTATTAAAGAGGACCTAGGAAATCCACTTCTTGCCCCAGGAGGAGAATGTGGAGTCTGTGTGTCCTTTTGGGAACCTGACAGGTACTTGTGACCTAGATTGGCCACTATTGGAAACAGGATATTGGGCTTGATGGTCCTTGGTCTGACCCAGCATGGCATTTCTTATATTCTTATGTTCCTAATAGAGAGGCGGTGTTCCTGAGGGAGGTGAATGGAGCAAAGATCAGCAAAAATGTAGGCAGCTGCCTAGGTGGTTCTTTTTTGGGGGAGGTATCCTACATAAGAACATAAGAAATGCCATACTGGGTCAGAACAAGGGTCCATCAAGCACAGTATCTGTTTTCAACAGTGGCCAATCCAGGTCACAAGTAATGGTCAGGTTCCCAAAAGGTATACAGACTCCATGCTGCTTGTCCATTGGGCAAGCAGTGGATTTCCCAGTCCTTGTTATTAATGGTTTATGGACTTTTCCTCCAGGAAGTTGTTCAAACCTTATATAAATCCAGCTACACTAAGAGCTTTTAGTACATCCTCTTGTAAGAAATTCTAAAGTTTTATAGCAGTCTATGGGTTGGTTGGGGGTGGTGTTGATTTGTTTCGATTGTGCTGCTGCTAATAGAGAGAAGTAGCACTGAATGGATCCATTCACCTATTCATTGTTATGTTCTTGTCTTTCAGACTGAGGACCTCAAGATAAAGACCTGTGAACTGCGGTGCAACAGGCAGCTCCCGGAGTGATTGCCATGCAATTAGGAGATATCACTTGGTAGGCATCATAAGTTGGGACGGTACTGTTCAATATATTTGTGAGTGATATTGCTGAAGGACTGACTAGAAAAGTCTGCCTTTTTGCAAATGACACAAAAATTTGCTACAGAGTGGATTCCTCTGAAGGACTGGATAACATGAGGAAAGATCTACAAAAGCTGGAAGAATGGTCTAATGCTTGGCAGTTAAGATTTAATGTGAAAAAGTGCAGTGTCATGCACTTAGGATGCAGAAATTCAAGGGAATTGTATGCGATTGGGAGTGTGAGGTTGGCGTGCATAGACCAGGAGAAGGACCTCGGAGTGATTGCTTCTGAGGATCTCAAGGTGGTGGCCAAGGCCAAAAGGATGCTGGGTTGCATACAAAGAGGAATTACCAGGAGAAAGCAGGAGGTATTAATACCACCATATAAGTCGCAGGGGAGTTCACAACTCAGTCCTTGGGTACCCCCAGGCTAGTCAGGTTTTCAGGATATCCACAATGAATATGCATGACTTGCTTTCATTGTATGGAAAATCTCTGAAAATTCTTCAAGATGCCCCTTGCTTTTGTTCCTGTTTGTGGGTGTTTTCTGAGGTCCTGTTCCTGGTTCTTCATCTGTGAACACAGAACAGAAATATTTGTTAAGCAATTCCGCTTTATCCTCATCAGCTTCTACATATTCCTCCCCTTCACCCTTGAGTCTGACAATACCACTTTTACCCTTCCTCTTCTCACTAACATATCTGAAAAATGTCTTATACCCCCATTTTATTGCATTGGCTATTTCCTCCTCTTTTTGAATCTTTGCTTTCCTGACTGCTAGCTTCTCTAAGTTTTTCCAAATATAGATGCCTGTCTTCCTCTCTCTGTGATCTTTTGTATTTCATGAAGGCCTCCCTCTTTTTCTTCACCTTTTCAGCTACTTCTTTCAAAAACCATAGCGGTCTCCTTTTCCTTTTATCTTTATTTACCATTTTAACAAAAAGGTTGGTTGTCCTTAAAATATCCCCTTTCAGTTTTGCCCACTGTTTTTCTACATCCCACAGCTGTTTCCATTCCGCTAATGACTCCATGAGGTTTTGGCCCATCTTGGCAAAGTTGGTTTTCCTAATTCTAAGACCCTCACTTTTGAATGGATTCTAACAGCCCTAGTCCAAATACTGAACCACACCATCTGGTGATCACTGGATGCAAAATGATCTCCCACTATAACATCAGAAACACTTTCACCATTGGTAAGCACCAAGTCCAGTATGGCCCCTTCATGTGTGGGGTCTGTTACTAATTGCCTGAATAGTTCTCCCTGTAGAGAATCCAGGATCTCCTTACTTCTAGATGATACTGCAGCAGGAATGTGCTAATCAACATCTGGCATACTGAAATCCCCTACCAGTAGCACTTCCCCTTTCCTAGCAATGCTGCCTATGTCTTCAATTAACTCTCCATCCACCTCTTCCTCTTGTGAGGGAGGTCTGTATATCATGCCAATGCAAATAGATTTCTCTTTACCTCTTTCTAGTTTAACCCACAGTGCCTCCTCTCTCCCATTTAAACACTGTAATTCCAAAGCTTTAATATTATTTTTTACATGTAGTGCCACTCCTCCTCCCCTTCTTCCTACCCTGTCCTTTCTGAATAAAGTAAAGCCTGGTATAGTTACATCCCAGTCATGGTTTTCTGTGAACCATGTTTCTGTAACTGCCACTAAATCCTAGTCAGCCATTCCCCTTAATGCTTCAACATCTGGGATCTTATTTCCCATGCTCCGGGCATTTATACATACCGCTTTCCATATGTTGCCCCTTTTACCCATTTCCATAAAAGTATTTAATGTTTCACTTACCTAGTGGCTTTCTTCACCCATCCCCAACGAATCTAGTTTAAAGCCCTCTTCAGTAGATTAGCCAGTCTGCTGCTGAAGACACGTCAACCTTTCTTGGACAGATGGACGCCATCTCTGCTCTGCAACCCTTGGAACAGAATCCCATGTATTATTCTACATAGTTAAATATATAAAAGGTGCTATTTTCAGCCATTACAAATTTGTCTTGTCTCTTTCTCAATGTTGTCCATATTCATTTTTTAGTGCATCAAAAGCAGACAGACTGAACTGAGAGCAGGGATTCTCAGCCTACTCCTTGGAACATACCAGGGCAGTCAGTATGCATGACACAGAGGCGGTAAATGCATAACTGCCTCGTGCATATTCATTGTGGTTACACTGAAAATCTGACTGCCCAGGTCTATCTGGGGGTACAGTATATGAGCATGGGCACAGGGTGGCAGGCAATGGGCAATTGCAGTGTGCAGGAACAAGCTAACTACCACTGTCTCCTTTGTGGATAGAAGATGGAACAGGACTCCAGATCAACAATATTTAATACAGCAAAGGCAACAAAATACAACATATGCTATCTATGCAGAGCTGAAAATGTAAAACAACTGTAAGACAAAAAAGCTTCCAGAACACTGAACAATGACTGACAACAATGGAATAGTGATGTATCTACGACTGGATCTGGCGAGGAGGGAAGAAGGCCTACAGGAACGAAAGAAAAGAAAAGGCTTGTTAAAAAGCAATGAGCAGAGTATGGTCAGGCCTCTACTAAAGCTTCAAAGTGCAAGCATCTACTTACCGGGCAAAGATGCTCATTTTAGGGCAGCTCCTGCCTCCACTGCCCATTGTCTAGTACCAGACTCATTCTGTGTAGCGCCTGGCCCATACCTTCTAGTGCCTGCCCTCTACTGTATAGTGCCTCCCCTATATGCTGTCTTCCCCTAGGAGTGCAATATTCGCCTTCTCCTGCCAGGTCAGCACTTGAGCTGCCATTTCTTCCAGGGGTTCTACAGTCGCTTCCTTGCCTCTTGGTTGTGGGATGGTGGGAGCTCTGTGTCTGTGTCCTCCCAGCTGAATACCAGACTCAACATGTCCGTGTTTGCAGTACCACCATCACCTATATGTATCACTGGAATAAAATAGGACAGGGGAGAATAACAGATTTGTGACACTTACGGCTCTAGCATAATCCTCCTACCCCACCAAATATTCACAAGGGAATGCTGGAGATGTACTCACTGGCTGGGGAGGAGGGCACAGTTGTAGAGTCCCCAGAGGCAGAGACCCTGGAGGCACAGCCCCCAGAGGCATAGCTTGCAGAGGTAAACACTAGAATAAGAAGTAGAGAAGGGGACAGCTATTAATTGAGCTAGCCTCACAGGCCTCAACTCCCAAACATTCCCAAGGTAATGCTGGAGATGTACTCACCAGCTGGGGAGGAGGGCGCAGTCACAGAGTCCCCAGAGGCAAACACTGCAATACGAAATGGAAAAGAGACAGCTATTAATTTATCCAGCTTCACAATTCTCAGCAAAATGCACATCATGCCATTGGTATTTTAATTGTTTGACCGTGCGTATCTTCCCTCATCCCCTACCCCAGCAATAGGCACCCGTCCCACCCCATCCCCCCACTGCTAAACCTGGACCCCTGATCCCAGTGCCTCCACAAGGCCAACACATCAGTGCAAGAGCATGCAGAATGGTAATAGGCATTGGTCTATGGGTGAGGGAGTGGAGGAATAGAGGAGGGTGTGCAAGTGTCCGTTTGAGGTGCATTCCTGTTCATGTATCCATATCCATCTGTGTCCTTGTTGCACACAACACACAGCACTGCATGTTGGTGGTGGTAGCACAGGGGTTGATGGAGGTGGGTGAGAGGGGTGTGCATTTGTGGGTCCCCATGGTGTAGTGGTAGGTACGAAGACATGCGACATGTAAACAGGTGGTTTGGAGAAACCATTGACAAGGAGCTGGAGAGGGAGAGTAGGAGGGCATGCAGAGGGCACCCATGCCAGAGGATATACCGGCCAAGAGGCCAGTTCATGGGGCTCACAGATGAACAGTGCCTGATGCAGTTCCGCTTTAACAGAGTCACCATTCAGTGGCTGTGCCTGGAGCTAGAGCAAGACCTCAGTGTTAGGACACAGCGAGGCCATCCCATTCCTGTTGCACTAGAGGTCACCACAGCTCTTGCATTCCTGGCCATTGGCAGCTTTCAGTCCATGCTGGCAGCCACAGCAGGCATCAGCGAGTTGGCCATGTCGCAGTGTCACACGCAGTTCCAACGCAGTGTTTCTCCCCAGGATGGTGCACTACATATACTTTCCTAGCACTGCCCAGCAGTGCCAACAGACCATTATGAACTTCCATAGGATAGCTGGCTTTCCCATGGTGCTCAGTGTCATAGCCTGCATGCATGTACTAGGGACAAAAATTGCAAGTCCTATCATTCCATGAACATGCAGGTAGTTTACAATGGAGAGAGTGAAATAACCAATGTCTTTCCCTGATTCCCAGGGTCATGCCACGATGCCTATATCTTGGCGCAATCAGGCATTCATGAGCGCTTCAGCAGGGGGAGATCACAGGCAGTGGGCTTCTAGGTATTATTTATTAGTATTTAGCTTATGCCGTTCCAAGAGATGATCAAGGCGAGTTACATTCAGATACACTAAGTCAGAGCCTGTCAGCCAAACAACTTAGATTGTGAGCCCTTCAGGGACAAGGGAATAAAAAGTACCTGTTAGTATATACATACATGTAAACTGCTCTGATGGGCAAGTAAAGGGCGGTATATCAAGTGCCTAAACCATAACCACAACCATAACTGTAATATAGCTATAGCTAGTGCCATGAATCAGGTGAAGAGAGTGCACATGTGAGAAACAAAAGGCAGAGAGAAGGCAGACAAATGGTAGTGGGGTAGAATGTGGTGATGTGTGATCAGAATCAGCCTTGCACTGTCCTCTCCCTCATTATTCCCTGCTACAGGTGATCATAGCTCCCCTCTGAGGAGCTGGCTGATGACCCAAATCATCTTCCCAAAGAGCGAGACAGAAGAGTGATACAAATGGGCATAAAGGGCAACACATGCTATCATTGAGCGTACATTTGGCCAGCTATAATCATGGTTTCATTTCCTAGACAGATCCAGGGGCAAGCTACTGTACAGCCTGCAAAATGTCTGCCAGATCTTCATGGCCTGCTGCATGCTACACAACCTGGTCAAGGGGAGGCATCAGCCCCTTCCCCCAGAAGATGCATCTGAAGAGGATGATGAAAGGAGGGCTCAGACAGCTGCACAGACATCACTGCCCAGCCATACAGACAGGGGGAGCATGAAAGAAACAGAACCATTTTTCCTGAGGTACATGTTTTATTAGGGAGCAGTAATGTAAGCTTTCGCAAAGATGTCTTGCCCTTCCCCCACCCCTCTTGTCTGCCCCCTTTGCCCATACCCTCAACCCCTCATGCCCCCCTCTATATCCCCAGAGGAGTCCCTAACAACCCTATACCTCACACGAGCACAACAATAATAAAACGCTGGCCGCTCTACCAAATGGGCCACCACACTGCCCCTTATCACCCCTGCCCATTCCCATGCATGTGCCCTGTCTCCAAACCCCAGGAGTGATCCTTCACCATGCCACCTTGCCCCCGGCCACACTGCTTCACCATTACATATGAAGTGCAGAAATGTCACTGCCTGTGCATTAGGCTTCACCCTGCCCTTGCTGTGACCCTATTCCCCTTGACCCCTGCTGCCCACACCCTCTGTGAATGAAAATGCTTGTGTATGAATGCATGAGATATCCTGGCTGCTGTCAGTGGAAGCTGAAGAGCTAGACCCCTTCTCATCTGACTCCCTATCATTCTGTGCTGCAGCAGAGTAGAAATCTGGGAACCTCATGGGGGAGCATGTGCTGGGGGAGGGGAGGAGCTCCAAGGATGTTGCACATAGATGTTTCATGTTGTTCGCAGATTGGGGCCCTTGTAGCCTTGCACTCTGTTGGGCTTTCTATGGTTGTCACATGTATCGATGGAGGGCCCAAAGGCTCATTGCCAGGGACCGGTCCAATTTGGATGATGTGTGACACTAGAACTATGATTTTTGACACTAGAGTCTCCAAGGACTAGCTGATGTGTTCCAGCCTGTGGTGCATACACTCATCATGCTCACTTCCTCTCACACAGTACTTGAAGAATGTCCTCCAGGACACCAGTGTGCGTTCTCTCCAGCTCCAGGAATCCTCCCTTTTGGCATAGAAGTCTCATGCCACAGTGGATAAGCTGCTGCCTGCAATGACTTGGCGGTAGACCCTCCTTTGCCATCCCCATTCCTGCCTCTTCATGAGGTGGGTCACCTGTACCACAGAGGATTAGCCCATTTCCTCCTATGCAATATCCTCCTGTGCCAGACCAAAAATGAGGCGGTTAATATAGTGCATCTGGATTTTCAGAAAGCCCTTGACAAGGTCCATGATGAGAGACTCTTGGCAAAATTAAAAAGTCATAGGATTGAAGGCAGTATAGTATTGTGGATCCGGAACTGGTTAAAAGATAGAAAACAGAGAATAGGGCTAACTGGCCAATTTTCTCACTGGAGAAAGGTGAATAGTGGAGTACCCCAGGGATCTGTGCTGGGCCTGCTGCTTTTTAACATATTCATAAATGACCTGGAAATGGGAATAACAGGTGAGATGATCAGATTTGCAGATAGCACAAAATTATTCAAAGTTGTTAAAATCCAAGAGGCTTGTGAAAACATTGCAAGAGGACCTTCATAAATTGAAGACTGGGCATCCAAATGACAGATGAAATTTAATGTGGACAAGTGCAAAGTCATGCACCTAGGAAAGAACAACCCAAACTTTGGTTACACAATGCAAGGTACCACCTTAGAAACCACAACCCAGGAAAAAGATTTAGGCATCATTGTGGATAATATGTTGAAACCCTCTGCCCAGTGTGTAGCAGCAGCCTTGAAAGCAAATAGAATGCTAGGAATCAAAAGGAAAGGAATGGAGAATAAAGCAACGGATATTAAAATGTCTCTGTATCATTCCATAGTGCGACTACACCTTGAATATTATGTGCAGTTCTGGTCGCCGTATCTTAAAAAGGATATAGCAGAATTAGAAAAGGTACAGAGAAGAGCCACCAAAACTGTAAAGGGGATGAAAGGATACCTCTATGAGGAAAGGCTTAAAAGGATAGGGCTCTTCAACTTGGAAAAGTGACGGCTGAGGGGAGATATGATAAAGGTCAATAAATTAATGAATGGAATGAAATGGGTTAACGTAGATCAGTTGTTTACGCCATCAAAAAGTAGAAAGACTAGAGGACATGCAATAAAGCTACAATGTAACCCATTTAATACTAATAAGAGAAAATATTTTTTCACTCAATGAATAACCATTGAGTGAAAAATATCAGACGATATAGTAAAAGCTGCTAGTGTAGCTGAGTTTAAAAATGGTTTGGACAAGTTTCTGGATGAAAGATTCATAAACCATCATTAATGAGGACCCAGGAAATCCACTGCTTACCCCAGGACAAGCACTGGGGAACCTGTGTACCTTTTTGGGAACCTGCCAGGTACTTGTAACCTGGATTGTCCACTGTTGGAAACAGGATACTGGGCTTGATGGACCTTGGTCTGACCCAGTATGCCATTTCTTATGTTCTTATTGAAAAGGCCCCCTCTTCTCCAGAAAGGTGCCTAGTTTCTGACAAATCTAAAGCCCTTTTCCTTGTATCATCATCTCATCCACATACTTAGAGCCCAGCGTTCTGACTGCCTCTTGGGTCCTGTATGTGGAACAGCATTCTGATAATGCCACCTTGGAGGTCCTGGATTCCAACTTTCTACCTAAAAGCCTAAATCTGGCTGCAGAACCTCCCTCCCACACCTTCATATATCATTGGTGCCCACATGTACCAAGACTGCCAACTTCTCCCCAGCACTGTCTAGAATACTACAGTATCTTGGCGACATATGAGGACTGCCACCTTTGCACCAGGCAGGCAAGTGACCAAGTGATCCTCATGCCCAGTAACTGCAAAGCCTCAATGTTAGCTCTTGGGGACATACCTTGCATCTTCTCATGTAATTAACGCAATGGAAATATACTTACAGTAGCTCATGTTAACTGAATTGCATTGAGGTGGCTTTCACTGCTCTGCATTATCTGTTAAGTTAATGAGCGGTACTACTTCTGCATTAATTGTAAGGCACTATACCTACTCCATTCTGAATTTTCCAGTTAATGTGAGAATTAGTGTACACTGTCAAGTGACCATGCTGTTAGACTGGCTAATCCATGCTAATCCCTCTGTTAACTGTTTAGCATAGTTTAGTAAATAGGGTCCTGAGTGAATCACACCCGTAATCTTAAGGAATTAAATCTGACATTGCACAGACTCATTCTTAGTTGAGTTTAAATAAATAAAGAACAGAATAGCTTGCAAACTGTTACCTCTCAATACATGTACTGTAAGCACATTGATTCTTCATTTTAAATAACATGGTGATGTAGTAATACTTTCCATCCTGGTGATATCTATTTAGAGATAAATTGATTATAAAACTAAAAAGATATTGGCTTTCTTAAAAAAATAGGAATTCTGCTGTGCACAAACAGATGATCTCAAACTGCTTTTTCTGTATGGAACATTTATCTTTATAACATGGTTTCCACATTCTCAACTGGCCAGTGACCCAAAAACATCAAATCAGCGTCCCAGTGTTTATGTAGCACAAAATGATCACCCAGTAGTGCATTTGTGGTAGTTTTTCTAATGTCACTATTCTGTCTGAGTTTTATCAACATACAATAATTTACACAGGCACAGTATCATGCTTTTCCAATGAATTGTCTGCAGAGCTTTTGTATTCCTTCTTCTTGCCCAAGCCAGCACCCTCAGAGTACCTACCCCATACACCTTTCAGATCACCTAAGTGAACCCGCCCTCTGAAACCGCCTCCCTGCGGATACCCGACACTAACCGAGATAACGATGAGATATCCACTACCCTGTGACATACAACTAGAAGGTATATAGCTACATTGTTTGACCTGTAAATAATGCCGAGTTGCATGTAGAATCTTAGCTACCAATTTGTACATAGTTTACCTGTTAGCCCTGTTTAAACACCCCGTCTATTGTAAGTCCAATGTAGACCTTCCTACATTGGATAAATATGTTGCCTGTGAACCGCACTGATGATGAATAGAGCGGTATAGAAAAAACTTTAAATAAATAAATAAATAAATAAATTAAATAAATAAATAGATAGACCAAAGCATTGTTTCACTGCAATTTTCCTAAATAAACTTTTTCAGCATCACTGTAAGCTTCTTTCTCTCTTTTCCTCAGCAATTCTGTTCCGTGTCTGTAAAGCATTTTGGACGGAGGTGAAGGATAATTCTTATTGTTATTCCAGTCCTTCAGATGCTCTTCAAAATGTGAGGCTGTCTGCTAATTTTAGCACTCTGGGAGCTGTGTCTCCATTGTTGATGTCTGTATGTCAATTAAATCTCACCTTGCTACTTTTTCATTAGATATGTTGGAAACTGCAGCATTTCACTCATCTCAGGCTTTGGCTTTTCAGCGTTATGAAAAAAAGTAGAAAACCAACAAAGTTTGTTTGGAAACTGAAGCCCTGATATTCAAAAGATTTATATTCCTAAATTTGAAAGTTATGCTCCTAAATTGGCCTCTTTGAAAATCTACTGAAGTTGAGTTCCTAAATTTTTACTTAAAATTTCACTAAACTCCTAAAGTTAGAAGCATAAAAATTACATGGCAACCAGCATGACTTTACAGCAGGGAATAATGTTAGGAGCTAAGCACTGATTTTCAGCACTAAGCTCATAAGTCTCAGCAAATGACTGGCAGTCCTAGATTTATGTGCATGACTTTTAAGATTCTAAATTAAGATTAATTTTCAGATGAAAATTTAGGATCCTAAATTTGACTGAAAATAGGAAACAAATTTAGGAGCACAGCGTTTTTGGATGTTGGATATTTTTTTTTTGTGCCATCAAGTCAGTGTTGACTCATAGTGACCCAGCTACTTCTGGGTTTTCTTGGCAATGTATCATTGAAAGTAGATTGCCAGCCTTTGATTCTGAGGCAATAGAGGGTAAAGTAACTTGCCCAAGGTCACAAGGAGTGCTAGTAGGAATTAAACCCTTGATCTTCTGAGTATTAGGCAGTTACTCTAACCACTAGGCTACTCCTCTACTACCTACTGGAGCTTGGGCCCTGAGAATTTTCTACCTGTTCTCAGGAGCTTTGGATAATGTAGGCCTAGTGGTTAGGACAAAGTACCTCAGGCCAGTGGGCTGGAGGTTCAATTCCCACCTAGGAACAATAATCTCAGGCCAGAGGGACTGGGGTTTCTAGTCCTATAGGCACTCCTTGTGGTCTTGGGCAAGCCATTTAACCCTCCATTGGCTCAGGTACACATAGATTGTGAGCCCTTTGGGGATAAGGGAATGTATCCAGTACCTGCTTGTAGTGATTGTAAACTGCTCTGATGCCCTTCAGCCTGGGTGGTATATCAAGAAACTGTATGAACATAAACTCATCCTTCACCTGTTTGTTATAGATAGTGGCTTCCTAGCCATCTAGTGTTATTTTTTTAAAGATAGCCATAATGATTATGCGAATATATATTAATATGCAAATGTATGCACATATGTCACACCACCCTTTGCCCCCCCCCCCAAATGAAGCAGTATGCCTAAAAGGACTAGGCCTTACAAGGGCTAGTTCAAGGATATTGGGCATCCTAGGCAAACCTTCAGCCTTATGCCCCCTCACTAAGATTTTTATATTGAAACTCAATAATCATGATTAGCCCAAAACCACTCTTCCCACAATAGTCCTATAAAAATATATAATTGAAAATCATACTTTTAAAATATTAAACTTAGCTTTGTATGTTATGTGTGGGACTTCTCCCCCTGCAGGTAAAAGTATGGGCTGATGCTTTAATGAGTTTAACTGGCTGTCAGGATCTATTGTTTTGCATTGCCTGCTGCTGCTCTTTGCTACCCCTCAGAAGCTGCCACCCTAGACGACTGACTAGTCTTGCCTAATAGTTTAGCCGGCTCTGGGAGCCAAGCATGGGTCAGGAGCCAGGACAGTGTTGCAGTACTCAGGAGATGGACAGGAATCATGAGTCGCTGAAGAAACTCCAGATGCAGATCAGCAACTCACAGTTGCTGAGGTAGGCAGGCATCAGACTAAGGACTTGCAGGAATATTTCCAAACTAGAGGTAGCAAACCAGAAAAACAGCAAACACAGGAAAAGCCCACTGAGACTATTGAACCAGCAAGTGCGTGACTGCCTAATTCTGCTTATATTCAGTCTCTAATCAAGACATACTCTATGCTGGCTCAATGGGAACTTCCAGAAGGCGCAGTTTCCTTCTGTTGCTTAGAGGATCATATATCACTGGTTTTAATCTTAGCTTTCAGTTTCTGTAGTCCTAACTGCAAGTTTATAGCTCTTGATCCCTAGACCTAAAGTCTGATCCCTGGCAGGCCTGACAGAATACCACCCCCTCCCCTCAGCTGGGGCCTTATGGATGTAGGACACTGGCGTAAATATTGCTGGCAAGTTTCCAGTTGAATTCTTCTGGACTGTATTCTTTCCAGTCCACCAAGGTAATGTAGAGGATCATGGATATACCCAGAGCACAGAATATTTTGGACTACAAATACTGATATCCATTTACAGTTAATGGCTGTGGAGGAGGAGGCTTTTGAGGTTTCAGGAGGGTCAAATGGAATACAAGATTTATTTATTTATTTTATTTAACATTTTTTATATACCGCACTATTCATCATCAGTGTGGTTTACATTGAAACAACAATATACCTGCCAATACATGACTGATCTAGGTTTACAGATAACAGGGAAGATAAACTGGGTGTGAACTGGGGATAACTATCTACATAATTATGCATAATTATATATACATTGAATATGAAGGCTTGCCAAGAATTGTATTCTAGATGCTACTGGATTTACTTTTTCTTGAATTATAAAAGGTCCCGTGAATTTCTGGAGCCTTTTGTAATTCAAGCTTACTGGGTCTTTTCCTCCTCATCTGATGGTGACCCAAACTTCATCCCCAACAGCAAACTGATGAGTCTCTTTATGTCACTTGTCTGCATACTTTCTCTGGGCTTCTCTTGCCTTTCCTAATTCCTGTCACACTTGCACAAGCTGATCACTCAGTGCTTTGGCCCAGTCTGATATTGCTGGAACTCTGGATTCTCAGACTTCTCCAGAGTGAAAACAAGGATGATAGCCATTTTTTATTTTTAAAAAAAGGTGGCAAAAACTTGGTTGACAAATGTTCTGAATTATTGTAAGTGAACTTTGCCATTGGAAGTAATTGAGTCTAATTGTTTTGATAATAATTTCAGAACCATCATAGATATTGTTCCAAGGACTGGTTCATTCAATCTATTTGTCCAGTTGATTGTGAATGGTCTGGTGAAGACAAGTGAACCTGAATGTCCAGAAGTTTAGTCACCTCCCATCAAAATTATGCAGTAAACTGGAGTACCTCAGTCAGAGACTATAGCCTATGAAGGCCAATGTTTCCTGAACTAACTGGCTGCTCTTTCATATGCTGTAATAAAGTCCACAAAAATCCACTCCCAGGACTTAGAAGGTGTGGGTAATGGCATCAATGGTCCTACTCTGGCCCCTTCCTCGCCACCAGAAATGTCAGCCAACTAATTCTCTGATCCTACAAATGCCAGGGAGGTATATCTATAAGGCATTGTGGCACTACACAATAGTTTCAGATGTGCAGTGCTGTTAGGTATATATAGCTTATCCTTTTTGTATTTTCTATTTATTGGTATTTTAAAATAATACATTCAAGCAGAAGACATGAATGATACGAAATAAGCAGTACATCATTTAAAAGAAAAAGTTAAAAATATAAGCAGAAATAAATATTGCTAATTAGTCCTCAATATAAAGGAAATGTAGGGGGCCTATGAGACAAATAAATAAATGGGAAGCCCATTAAAAAGAACACATAACAATTGTACAATGAGGAAGGCAGAGACTTATATATCAGCCGAATGGGACACCAGTACAACTTAACCACCTCTTCCCTAGCAGTCAAAACTCAAGGAACTGCTTGGGGGTCAAAAAAAAAAAGAAAAATCTTGTCTTTATAAGACACAGAAGGAAATTTCAGTAGTAAAGTAGCCCCAGAGCAAGGACCCTAGGCTGATGGCTCAGGAATTTCTTCTTCCTAAACTGGGTAACACAAGAAAGATCAGGGTAAACACAAATTAAAGTATTTAAAATAGAAGTGGAGAATCAAATTCCTGTCTGATTCCAAAGCAAAGGTAGTTAATTGGATTGAACTCTCAGTTATCACTTCCAGTTAGAGATCAGTGAGGTGATCAGATTTGCAGATGACATCAAATTAGTCAAAGCTGTTAAATCACATATGGATTATGAGAAATTGCAGAAGGATTTTGCGAGATTGAATGACTGAGCATCCAAATGGCAAATTAAATTTAATGTTCACAAGTACAAAGCAATAAACATAGGGAAGAATAACCCAAATTATAGCTACACAATGCTACTACTACTAGTACTACTTAACATTTATATAGCATTACTGTTGCAAATGACTGTAAACCCAAAACCTGCTGGATTGATGGTGCTGACTGTTCCCCGAGAAGAGGAGTGGCGGTTCTATAGCACACCTCCAGTCAAGTCAACAAGTTCCTGTATACCTACCAACCTTATAGCCCCACCTGGAGTATGGGCAGAAGATAATCCACCTGGCCTAGCGAAGAACATAGCCCCTGTCATTGTCACCCTCAAGCCAGTCAAGAAGCCTGGGACAGGTGGCTACCGCCCAGTGCAGGATCTAAGAAGAATGAATGATGCAGCTGAAACTATACAACCAGTGGTACCAAAATCCTTATATTCTCTTGGAACTGATCTCTGCTGAAGCTATACATTTCATCATTCTGGACTTAAAAAATGTTTTTCTGCATACGCTTAGCCCATGACCCCACTACAGGAAGGCGGGGCCCACGCACCTGGACAAGATTACATCAAGGATTCAAGAACTCGCCTCACTCAGCAAAAGATTTGACAAGTTATCCAGTAATTCCAGGAGAAAGAATTCTACTGCAATACGTGGACGATCTGCTGATAGCTGCTGTTTCAGAAAGTGAATGTCTACAAGCCACCAGTGAACTCTAGCACCTTCTTAATGAGGCTGGATACAAAGTCTCAAGAGCCAAGGTGCAATTATGTCCAACAAGTTAAACACCTAGGATTCCAGTTGTCCAGCGGAATTCGACGCCTGGGACCAGAATGCAAAGAAGCTGTATGCAGTATTCCTACTCCAACCACCAGGAGGCAAGTGAGAGCCTTCTTGGGTGCCACAGAGTATGTTGTATATGGATCCCCAATTTTGCGCTGCTAGCAAAACCGTTGTATCAAGCTATCAAAGGAATGGAAAAGTCTGCATTGGAATGGGGACTTGAACAGGATGCAGCCTTTTGATCTTTGGAAAAAAAAAAACACTCTGATGTTGTCACCAATTCTGGGTCTACCAGATGTCCAGAAAACCTTTCAGTCTCTATGTTCATGAGTCACAAGGAAATGTTCTAGGAGTGTTGACTCAATCTCTTGGACCTTATTTGAGAAGCTGTTACAGCTACAGCCTTCCTAGTAAGCAAAAACTAAAAGAAAAATCCCTTTGAGACAGAATCTTCAAGTTACTGTACCACACTCTGTTCTAACCAATATGAAATACAAAGGAAACTACTAGCTAACAAATCTATGAATGTTGAAGTATTAGAGTATGTTGTGTGAAAACCCCAGATACAACTGAAGGGTCAGTCAAGCTTTCAATCCTGCTATGTTGTTATCAGTTAGTCTTGATCCCCTGATCATGACTGTTTAGAAATTATGGACACTGTATTCTCAAGCCGCCTGGATTTGACTGATGTCTCTCTGGAGAACCCTGAACAGACTTTCTTTGTGGCTGAAGGCAGTTTCATCATCAATAGACATTGTTGTGCTAGATATGCAGTGGTGACCCCTGATTTGGTAGTTGAGTCCTCAGCCCTGGCCCCAGAAACTTCACCACAGAAAGCTGAACTGATAGCCCTCACTAGAGCACTAACAATAGGAAAAGAGCCCTGTCTAAATGTATACCCAGATTCGAAGTATGCCCTTACAACCTTGCATGCACATGGGGCCCTGTACAAAGAATGAGGGTGGATAACCTTAGGAAGCAAGTCCATTAAGTATAGCCCCAAGATATTGATATTAACAGATACATACTGCCTATAGATCTCAGAATTTAGGAAAAGTAGAATGTATGAATAGAACCCTGAAATCTCAGTTGTCCAAACTTTGCCAAGAGGTTTACCTGAAGTGGCCCCAGGTTCTTCCCATAGCCCTTCTTAGGATATACTTAGCCCCTGCTAAGTCTTTAGGAGTTTCCCCTTTTTGAGATTCTGTATGGGCAATCCCTGCCTGTTGTATAGGAAATAAAAGGAGATATGAGACAGATAGGATCTGAAATTATTAGACATGAACTATTGGTTTTAAGTTCTGTTTTGCAGAGTCTTCATACCTAGGTACAAAAATTGACTACCCATTAATTTGCCTGAACCCCTGCATCCTTTCAAGCCTGGAGTCTCGGTGTGGATCAAAGAGTGAAGAAGGATACCGTTAGCCCTGCATTGGAAGGGACCCTATGTTGTCATCTTGTCAACTCCAACTGCAGTAAAAGTCGCAGAATTCAAACCTTGGATCCAATATAGTCGAGTAAAAGCCAGCAACTGCTTCTGAACCTGATCACTGGACTACTGTACAGCATCCTGAGACTCCATTGCGCCTCACCCTACGACAACAGCCACGGACCTAAGGCTTATTGGTACCTCAGAAACTGCACTATTTCAAGACTATCTGTTTATCTGAAGATAAGCCTCACATCTGGAGAAAGCTGCAATCATCAGAAATAGACTGTGTTGTGTTAAGAAATTGAGTCTTCTAAGAGACTGTGTTTATATGCTCTGAAAAGACTATTTTGATCTTCTGAAGAAGTGAACTGCTCTAAGGAGGCAATAATAGCCTGAGAGACTGTACTATGATATTTTAAGAACCTGAGACATCCCAGAGGACAGTGATACTTTGGGATCTACAGCCCTACTCCTGCCACAAAGCTGGTAGGTCTACGTACGGCAGAAGCTTGAGGATCCACAATCAACCCTACATCTGTTATCTGTTGTGGAAGTCGACAGTTCCACCAATTTTCCAGCGACTGTGCTCATTGTGAATCCTTATTATTGCTTTATTCTGGCAGCAGCCTTGGGGTGCTTTGAGATGACTTTTGCCTTACCTCCCTGGGCAGCCTGTATAAGTACAACATGAACTGGACCGAAGGTCACTCGGACCTTGTTTTATCATTCTTCCTATACTTGCATTGGTATACTCTCCAATCCAAAAGTTGTTCTAGATCTTGACTTTCTACAAGGCTATGCAAGCCACCGTTGCAACTCCTCATGCCTCCCAGAACTTGTTTCTTGAACTTGCTGGAGCAATAGCATCTAGTCTCCACACTTCTGACTGTTTCTTTTGTGGAGGAACTAAGATGGGAGATCAGTGGCCCTGGGAGACGCAAGAACTGAATTACTCCATCCCCTACAATCAGACTGATTTACATAATACTACTAGTGAGTGGGTATTGGCTCACCCCATTGTTGACAGTTTGTGTTTTGTTCGCACCGGACCACAATTTGCTATGAAGATCGGACAGCTGGACTGTCTAAATCAGAAGTTTTACAACAGCACAACAAAGAAGACATCTTGGTGGTCCGGCATAAATGCTCCTGAACCTTCTAATTCCTTTAGTTCTTTTACCCACTCTTGCAAAACTATGGACTTTGACTATCTGCTTGTTGCTCCCTTGTTTCTTGCCACTTTGCTTGTGAATGATAACTTCAGTTATTAACACTGTAGAGCATAAGGCAGCTACAAAGATATTAGTTATGTGAAACTACTACCCTATACCACAGAGTGATATCTTTATCTAGTATTATGTGATTTGCTTCTCACCCTTTCTCACTTGCGGGTGAGAATAATCAAAGGGGGGAATGTGGTAGGCGAAGGCCTATGATCCATGCTAATTGAACTAAACAGACAGGCCTAAGCAGCTTGACCTGTAACTGAAGCCTGTAGTTAGGCCCAGAGGAATGAAATCCCCCCTGAATGAGGACACCATAGAATTGAAACTTAACTCAGCTTAACTGAACATAGCTAAGCAGAAACGAAACTTAGAAAAGACAGAAAACAGCTCTAATTGGTATTGATAAGGATGTGAGAAGCTTCTATGGAATTAATTAACTTGTCCAATTGTTTCGATAGGTATGCTACAGGTCGTTCCCAATTTCCCAATTTCTGAGTCAACATGCCTAAGGCATTTCCTTGTGCTTCATGTACAAACAAGTGGAAAGGTTTGTGAACATCTGGTAGTTCAAGAGCTGGTGAATGCCTTCAATTGCAGCTCTAGGGAGAGGGTATTGTTTGACATGTACTGGTGTAGCACTAGGCTTGAGAATCACAATTCCTGGAGCTATATGTTTGGCTAGGCCTGGAGGACTGCCTTCTGCCCATACTCCAGGTGGGGCATCAATACTTTTCAAGGTTTGTTCAAAATAGGTGTCTTGGACAGAATCATCACTGTAATATCTCCATTCTTCTTCTCGGGGAACTGTGAGCAGCATTATTCCTGCTGGTTTGGCTTGTGAATTAACTGTCATTTGCATTTCTCCTCTTTCAGTGAAGGATATTTGGGCCTGTAGCTTGGCTAACATATCTCGTCCCAGTAGTGGCACTGGACATTCTGGCATGTAAAGGAATTGATGAGTTATTTGCTGTCCTCCCAGACTGCATATGCGATTCTGAAGAAAAGGTTTTGTAGCTTTGGCACCAGTTGCTCCTACAATGGTGACTACTTTTGTAGAAAATGGGGCAATCCATGATAAGCATATAGAAAAGATAGCCCCATTTTCTACAAAAGCAGTCACCATTGTAGGAGCAACTGGTGCCAAAGCTACAAAACCTTTTCTTCAGAATCGCATATGCAGTCTGGGAGGACAGCAAATAACTCATCAATTCCTTTACATGCCAGAATGTCCAGTGCCACTACTGGGACGAGATATGTTAGCCAAGCTACAGGCCCAAATATCCTTCACTGAAAGAGGAGAAATGCAAATGACAGTTAATTCACAAGCCAAACCAGTAGGAATAATGCTGCTCACAGTTCCCCGAGAAGAAGAATGGAGATATTACAGTGATGATTCTGTCCAAGACACCTATTTTGAACAAACCTTGAAAAGTATTGATGCCCCACCTGGAGTATGGGCAGAAGGCAGTCCGCCAGGCCTAGCCAAACATATAGCTCCAGTAATTGTGATTCTCAAGCCTAGTGCTACACCAGTACATGTCAAACAATACCCTCTCCCTAGAGCTGCAATTGAAGGCATTCACCGCCACCTACAAAGATTACTGGAATATGGCCTACTGAAAGTATGTCAATCCCCATGGAACACCCCACTTCTGCCAGTGAAAAAGCCTGGAACAGATGACTACCGCCCAGTGCAAGATCTAAGAAGAGTGAATGAAGCAGTTGAAACTATACATCCAGTTGTACCCAATCCTTACACTCTTCTAGGACTAATTCCTGCTGAAGCCACCCACTTTACTGTTCTAGATTTGAAAGATGCATTCTTCTGCATAAGATTAGCCCCCGTGAGTCAGATATTATTTGCATTTGAATGGCAGGACCCCATCTCTGGAAGAGGGGGCCAACTAACCTGGACACGATTACCCCAAGGATTCAAGAATTCGCCTACCATCTTTAGTGCTGCACTGAATCAAGACCTTTCCAGCTATCCAGTGGCCCTGGGGAAGAGAGTGCTTCTCCAATACGTGGACGATCTGCTGATAGCTGCTGTATCAGAAAGTGAATGTATACAAGCCACCAAAGACCTCTTGCAGTTACTAGATGAAGCTGGATATAAAGTTTCCAGAGCAAAAGCACAACTATGTCAAAAAGAAGTGAAATACTTGGGCTTTCGTATAACCCAAGGAAGTCGAAAATTAAGCAGAGAAAGAAAAGAAGCAGTATGCAGAATTCCAACCCCAACAACCAGAAAGCAAGTCAGAGCCTTTCTGGGAGCAGCAGGATATTGCCGAATCTGGATTCCCAATTTTGCCCAAATTGCTAAGCCACTGTATGAAGCCACAAAAGGGGAAGAAAAGTCACCACTGGAGTGGGGACCTGAGCAGGATACAGCCTTCAAGACGTTGAAGGAAGAATTGATGTCATCACCAGCCCTTGGACTACCAGATGTTCACAAACCTTTCCACTTGTTTGTACATGAAGCACAAAGAAATGCCTTAGGCATGTTGACTCAGAAATTGGGAACGACCTGTAGCATACCTATCGAAACAATTGGACACTGTGGCCAAAGGATGGCCACCTTGCCTGAGAGCAGTTGCAGCTACAGCCTTGTTGGTGAGTGAAGCAGACAAACTCACACTAGGACAGAATATACGAGTCACTGTGCCACATGCAGTCCTTGCCCTTATGGAACAGAAAGCAAATCATTGGCTCACCAATTCCCGAATGTTGAAATATCAGAGCATGCTATGTGAAAACCCACAGATACAACTAGAAGTGAGCCATGCCTTGAATCCAGCCACATTGATACCTATTAGTGAAGAACTTCCAGAGCATGACTGTATAGAAGTCATGGACACTGTATTCTCAAGCCGACCTGATCTGACAGATGTGCCCATAGACAATCCTGACCAAATCTATTATGTTGATGGAAGCAGTCTCATCATCAATGGACGACGCTGTGCCAGATATGCAGTAGTCACTCAACATGAAGTTGTTGAATCATCAGCCCTAGCCTCAGGCACATCAGCCCAGAAAGCAGAATTGATAGCACTTACCCGAGCACTACTACTAGGTGAAAAACTTGTGTTGAATGTATATACAGACTCTAAGTATGCCTTCACCACCTTACATGCCCATGGAGCTCTCTACAAAGAAAGAGGACTCATCACATCCGGAGGAAAATCAGTTAAGTATGGCCCTGAGATACTGATGCTACTTGATGCAGTATGGGCCCCAACTCGTGTAGCTGTCATGCATTGCAGAGGACATCAAGCAGGAAAAGGAGAAGTTGCCCGAGGAAACAGATTTGCAGATGCCTCAGCACGACAAGCAGCTATGACAGGACAAATTTTCCCGGCCAACGCACCAAGAATATGGCTCCTTCAAGTGTGTCTCCTGGCAAAGCTTAGACATTTGGGCTTTTAAGGTACGATTCATTCGCTCAACTTTCCCTGAACTCTGGGGTCTGTATGCAGTGTGGAGTTTCCATTGTATCTGTAGGGCTTTTGCTAACTGTTGAGTAACCTGGGAAACAAATGAGGGTCCATTGTCTGACCCTATTACTGCTGGAATTCCAAATCTAGGGACAATCTCTCTCAATAAAACTTTGGTGACTTCTCTGGCTTTCTCGGTTCTGGTTGGGAAGGCTTCTACCCACCCAGAGAAAGTACAAACTAATACTAATAGGTAGTGGTATCCACTGGCTTTTGGCATTTCAGTAAAATCAATCTGCAGGTGGTTACACCTCCTGACTGAACTCGAGGTGGTGGTGTAGGACCTTGCTTGGCATTGTTTTTTGCACAAATTTGACACTGGCGTGCTACTGAGGCTGATAGGGCTGGTAACATGGCAATGTAGAAATGTGGTCTTAGTGCTTTTTCCATAGCAGTCTTCCCATAATGTGTGGCTTCATGGAAAGCTTTGACGACGGCTGGTCCTAGCAATTCGGGAATTACTATTTGTCCTGGGGGTTGACTGCCCTCTGCTGGTGGCAGTTCAATCCACCCATCTTTCAATACTCCATCTTCTCTGTCACAAATGCAATGTGTGCCTTTGAGTCAGTCCTGACTCCTGGCGACCCAGAAGCTCCTGGGTTTTCTTGGCAGTGTCACCGGAAGTAGATTGCCAGGCCTTTCTTCCGAGGCAATGGAGGGTTAAGTGACTTGCCCAAGGCCACAAGGAGTGCTAGTGGGACTCGAACCCTGGTTGCTTGGTTACTAAGCCAGTGTTCTAACCACTAGGCTACTCCTCCACTCCCAGTAGTTTAATTCTTTGGTGGTATATCGTGGTGTCCATGAGTTCAAGGGTACTGGAAACAATGCTGCCTGCATCGGCGTGGCTTGTGGCAAACTTTGTGCAAAAAACAATGCCAAGCAAGGTCCTACACCATCACCTCGAGTTCAGTCAGGAGGTGTAACCCCCATGCACCACCTGCAGATTGATTTTACTGAAATGCCAAAAGCCAGTGGATAGCCACTCAAAGAACATAATTGGATAATCATATCAGCACCGGGACCAATAGAAGGGGTACGGGAGGTACGGGAGGTTACCGGGACCAATGAAATGTTTTTCTATACCTAGAATGAAGCTAAAGTCTATAAAAGTTGTTGTATTGCCAGAAAACTTTGCTCAGCCATTTTGAAATTGATTCTGCTTGAGACTTGTGCACAAATAAATGTTTTGGACCTTCTGAACAGACTCCTGGTATCATTGGTCTGTCTGCGCTCTGCTGCTACATTACAAGGCATATGCAGCCCTGTACATGAACACGTAAGAGACATTCCATGCTCAAGGAGTTCACAATCAATCCAAGATAGATGCATAAAACTAACAGGAGATTAGAGTAGAACAAAAGAGAAATGATTATGACATACAAGGATGGTAAACAATGCTAGGTTCCACATTACAAGTCGCCACCCAGAAAAAGTATCTAGGTATCATCATGGACAACATGTTGAAATTATCTGTTCAATGTTAAACAACAGCCAAAATAACAAACAGAATGTTAGGTATTATTAGGAAAGGAATAAAACAAAGAATATCATAATGCCTCTATATAGCTCCATAGAATAACCACACTTTGAGTGGGGAGGAGGGGGGGAAGGGGGAAGCGAGGGGGAGGTAGAGGTGGAGGTGGAGGAGGGGAGGGAGGGGAGGACAGGAGGGGAGAGGGGGGAGGGAAGGGGAGGGGGAGACAAGGTGGGAGTGGGAGGGTGAGGGGAGGAGAGGAAAGGGGGATGAGAGGGACTGGGGAGGGTGGGGAGGGAGGATATGGAGGGGCCGGGGAGGAGGGAGGATATGGAGGGGCCGGGGGGGGGGGGGAGGAGGAGGGGGGGGCCAGGGGAGGAGGGTGGAGATGCGCGAACTAAAATGAAAGCAATCGTCTAATATTTTCAAACTTGACTCCCTCAAGAGAAACCTTTCTGAGACAAGTTTAAACTTTTTGTCATTTCTCAAACCATAGAAGCATTAAAGTGTGCCCTATTTTGGTAAGGTACTTTTTTCCTAAGAAAGAGGTTCAGGTAAAAGTTCTTGATGCCCATGAAGTTAAAGGCGAAACCTCAGACATTCTTTCCAAGTGCATTCTTGATACAGTTGAGTCCAATGGGCTAAGATCCAAAGTTTTGGCATTGTGTGCTGACAATACCTATTGCAATTTTGGTTGTGCTGCTAGGAGGGGTAGTAACAATATTTTTTACAAGCTGCAAAAATATTTAGAAAGTAATTTAATTGATGCAGATTGTGCAGCTCACATTGCTCACAATTGTATCAGCACTGCTGCCGAATGCCTGCCATTTGATATTGAAGTTATTGTTGACAAGATAGACATTTTCACATTTATACAGTGAAAGAGATGTGTGTGACTCAGCCATAGAGAAGTTAATTAAAATATTCCAACCAGTGAAATCGTATTATCTGAGCCAGCAAAATTGCCCAGAATCATCAAAAATGTTTTTGAGAATTAATCAGCAGAGGTTTGGCTGTACTTTCTGCAGTCAGGCAGTGATTTTCCAAAATGCGACTAAAAATTGAGTCTCAAAAATCTCAGTGATAAGAGGTAGCTGGAATCAGTGACCTCAGAAACAAGTTAGTAACTAGGAAGAATGAAGTGTTTTTGCCTCTATCAGAAAAAAGATAAAAGATCTTCAAGAAGAGGGCAGTATTGATGAAGCAGATTTCAAGCAATCTGTTTCGGCTTTCTACACCACTTGCATTGATTACTTGGATCAGTGGACCACTCAATTCCAGGAGACTGGGAAACAGCAGTGGACACTCCTTCAAAAACAACAGGAGTGGTGTGAGCAAGAGTCATCTTTAGAATATCTTTTGTCTACAAGACCCGGCCCAGTGTCAGTAATAAATGATACTGAACTGTTTGATGAGTTCTCTTAAGTCATTTGTTTCTGAAGAAAAAGTTAAAGAATGGAAAAAAAAAAACAGACACCACGGCTGACAAAAAATGGAAGTAAGTGTTTAGATACCTCAAAGTAATGAGATACCATATAAAAATGTATCCAAACAGGTTGGCTTTTTTATGTTTGCCAGGTTCCAATGCTGCAACTGAAAAGTGTTTTTCAATCATGAATAAATTGTGGCCCACAGAAAAAGAACAACTGCATGTAGACTCTCAAATGTCTAATGATTATAAAGTACAATTTTGAGTTGAGTTGCCCAGAATTTTTTAATTATCTTAGTGGAAATGTTGCTATTTTGAAGAAAATTCACTCTATAGAGAAGTACAATTAGGCCTGACTGGCACATTTGTAAGTAAAGTTATAAACCTAGCCTGCTGATAAGAATTTTGAGTTAAAATTAAAATGGTAATTATAAACATATTTTTTTATTTTCCTTAGCTTTGAACCCCATGGCTTGATTGAGTGCCCTGTATTTGAACTTAGAAAAGATGGTCAGGTCACATTGTGGTTTTGTTGACATGCCCACCAAAATAAAAGGAAAACCAGATCTCAGTGTAAAGAGTAGTCTCAACTCTCCAGCTTCATGAAGTTAGCTCAAAAATATTACAGTAACCAGATGAAAGAAAAAAAATGAAATAAATAAATACCTGGGAGTACCCTGAGTAACAAAAGCACGATACAGGCTTTTAGAAAATGGAAAAATGGTGTTTTGCAGCTCTGGGAAGCAGTAGGGAGGAGGCAGCATGGTTTTTGTTTTGAAAAATGAAACCGGAACTAAAATGAGGTTTTCTTACCAGCCCAGGTCTTCTGGGGTGCTTCAGGGGCTGGGCAGGCGTAGAGAGGCATGAGGAATAAAGAAAATGGTTGCAAAGAAAATCAGAAAGCAGCTGTAACTGCAGGACTGCCTCCAATCCAAATTGGTAGCTGTTATGGGAAATTTTGAGCTTAGGGACTGAGCTGAAGATTTTGGTGCTTGCGGATGGCTGGAAGAGCTGGGAAAGTGAGGCTGTAATCTTGCTAGGCCAGAAAATAGCCTCATTGAATGCTGGGAAGAGTGAGAGTTGTAGCAGTTGGGATTTGAATGTGGTGCTGGATGGAGATATGCTAATATGTGGAGTGCGAGAGGCCTTGAGGATGTGATTGTGGAGAGAATGTGGGTTTGGAAGTTAGTTGTGGATGTGGCTGAATGAAGTATGTGAGAAGGTGTGCGGTTTTAAAGTTTCTTTTTAGAGTTTTTTAGTTGTGCTGCAGGTGAGGTAAGGGTAGGACCAGAGGTTTGTCCCCTTTGTATTGAAAGGATGGTCTCTCTTAGGAGAAAGGTAAATTTCTAGAATAATTGGGAAAGCTGTTGTAAAAAAAAAAAATTTGGTTTGTTTTTTCCTGTGAGATTAATTGTGAAACAGGAATTGATATTGGCTTGAAGATTTATGAAACTGAGACAGCCTTTAGAGACTGGGAATTTCTCAGAAGTGTAATTATTTGGATAACATTGGGGATTAAGTATGAGGATTTTCCCTATTTTTATACAGTTTTCCTGTTTTAAAAAGGGTATGGAATGTAGAGACAATGACAGTTTAAACTGTGTTCAGAAAAGACTAGTGCACAGGGAAATCTTGTGGTTTATGGAAAAACTGATATGTTAAAAGGGTTTAAAAAGGGAAGAAGTTTATTTTTCTAGGTTTTAGATGTAACTGCCTGAGTTAGAATTTTGGGTTCTAACTGAAACAAGGAATGTAATATTTTGCATGGCAGTGCTGTAAGATTTAAAAGTTTTACTTGGGTGCTGCAGCTCAGGACTTATTTTTAAAGAGTTTTAGTTCAAGTGAGTAATAGTTGGTATGACATGAGTAGTTTCAGTGGGAATGATTGGAAGCTTGTATGAGATTTGAATGGGAACTGATTGGAAGTGAATGGGAATGTGGGAAAAAGGGTTTTTTTCCCCTAAAAAGAAATCTCTTTACGTAGGAGATTTTGCAAGCTTGCAACTTTAATTATATTTTTGAGGAAGTAGAGGGGCTTAGATAAGAATAACAGATTTTAAGAAGAAATACATTTTAGAAGTAACTAAGATATTTGGTAAAGTAGTTTTGTCAAAGATGGAAGAACGAAGAATACCCGATCCAGAAAGAAAGAAAGAAAGAAAAAAAAAACCTGGGTCATGTTGGGCCCCATCGCAAAAGACTATTGAAGGATAAGTAGCGCTACCAACACAACCTAGAGCATTTAAATATTTGAGCTCAAAAATATTTAAAGAAAAGCTAAAGGCTGATTTCTAAATTTTTTAAAATTTATTTATGAATACCATATGTATTATTCATGGATATTTATTCCTTTTCTGTAATCAGAAATGGGTTTTAAAATATTAAATACTGATATTTAATATTTTAAATAAAATAGAATATTTTATTCTCCAACACTACTAGAAAGCACTGCTCTATCACTAATAATTTATTGTCTATACCCTTAACAAAAAAACACTGTAAACAATCCACCTGTGACAGGACCTTTTCCCTCTATGCTCCATCCCTTTGGAACTCCCTTCCGCATGAGCTGCATAACTGTTTGAGCCACATTGAATTCCGGAAAAAATTAAAGACCCATCTTTTCCTTGAGCATTTCTCTCTCCCACCCTAATACCAAACCTCTTACTTTTACCTCCCTGCCCTTATTCCATTAACCTTACAGTGCCCCCATCCGTAGCTGTCCGCAGACATATGTATATATGTAAATAGTTGATCACTGTTCACTGCAATTAACTGTATATTATATTTTAGTTTTTCATGTTGCTTACTCTGTATCCAGTTATTCGTTCCTTGTAAACAGTTGAAATATGCTGCCTTCAGGGCCGGCCCGTCCATTGAGCGAGAATGTTTTTTGCACACGGCCCTGCGTTTCAGGGGGCCCCGCGCAAAAAACATTCTGATCCAAAAGTAAAATTTTAAAAAAATTAAAAAAAGCTGTCTGCTGCCGCTTCCGGGGCCGCCGCGGCAGAATCGAGTGTGCCGCGGGGCCCCCCCTGTGCCCGGCAGAGCCTGCCCTCCCCTGTATCAGCTCTCTCTTTCCAGCGTCAGTCACACGCGCCGGCTTTCAGAGCGCGAGGGGAGAGTTTCTCCCTCGCTGCTCTGTTAAGCCCGCGGGGTCTGATGGGAACTTCCCATCAGCCCCCGCGGGCTTAACAGAGCCGCGAAAGGGAAACTAGTCCCTTCGCGCTCTGAAAGCCGGCGCGTGTGACTGCCGCTGGAAAGAGAGAGCTGATACAGGGGAGGGCAGGCTCTGCCGGGCACAGGGGGGGGGGCCCCGCGGCACACTCAATTCTGCCACGGCAGCCCCGGAAGTGGCAGCAGACAGCTTTTTTTTATTTTAAATTTTCCCTGGGCTGGGCTGGGCTGGGGGGGGGGGGGTTAGGAGTGGTGATGGGTGATGGGCGCTGGGGGGGGGCAGGACTGGTGATGGGCGCTGGGGGGGCTTAAACTAAAAATTGGGTGATGGGGGATTAGGACTGGAAATGGGCTGGTGAGATTAGGACTGGAAGTGGGTTGATGGGGGGTTAGGACTGGTAATGGGCTATGGGGGGCTTAAATTAAAATTGGGTGATGGGGGATTAGGACTGGAAATGGGCTGGTGGGATTAGGACTGGGAGTGGGCTGATGGGGAGGTTAGAACTGGTAATGGGCTATGGGGGGCTTAAACTAAAAATTGGGTGATGGAGGATTAGGACTGGAAATGGGCTGGTGGGATTAGGACTGGGAGTGGGCTGATGGGGAGGTTAGGACTGGTAATGGGCTATGGGGGGGCTTAAACTGAAAATTGGGTGATGGGCGATTAGGACTGGAAATGGGCTGGTGGGATTAGGACTGGGAGTGGGCTATGGGGGGCTAGGACTGGTATTGGGTTGGGGGGGTTGCTAGGTCTGGAAATGTTCTGAGTGGATGGGGAGGCTATAACTGCAAATAGCCGATGTGGACTGGGGCTTGGAAGGGAAATGGGCTGAGTTGAAGGGGGGTTGAACTGCATATAGCTGATGGGGACGGGGCTTGGAATGGAAATGGGCTGAGGGGAAGTGGGGGGCTTGAACTGCAAATAGCTGATGGGGAGGGGGACTTGGAATGGAAATGGGCTGAGTGGAAGGGGGCTTGAACTGCAAATAGCTGATGGGAAGGGGGCTTGGAATGGGCTCTTAGGGGAGGGAGCTAGGACAGGAAATGGGCTGATGGAGGGGCTAGGATAGGACTGGGAATTGGGTGTTGGGGGGAGCTAAGATTGGAAATGGGCTGTGTTGGGGGCTTGGATTGAAATGGACTCATGGAGGGGCTAGAACTGGAAGTAGGCTCATGGGGGGCTTGGATTAGAAATGGGCTGAGTGGAGGGGAGCTAGGATTTAACATGGGCTGATGGTGGGGCTAGGAAAGGACTAGAAATGGGCTGATGGGAGGCTGGTATTGGAAATGAGCTGATGAAGGGACTCAGATAAGACTGGAAATGGATGGGGGAGCTAGGACTGGAAATGGGCTGATGTGGGGACTAGAAGGGAGCGGATACTGGGTGGGGCTGGAACTAAAAGGGAGCTGATGTTGGGGGAGATTAGAAGGGGATGGGGCTGGGAGAGTGAAATGGAGAGGGGAAAAATATTTTGTTTGGGAGGGAAGAAAAATGTACAATTGGCCGGGTATTGGGAGACTAAGTGGGGATTGAGGATGGAGGGGTAAAATTTGAGTGGATGAAATAGGAATGAGGAAAGAGCAAAAGGAGAAAGATTATTATGTTAAAGCAGATGTAGAGAGAGAATGGAAAAAAACTAGAAGAGAAGAAAGGACAAATGGACAGTAGACGATGGAGAGATAGCAGAAGACACAAATAAACCAGAAGAAAGTGGCTGGAACAATTGCAACTGAAAAAAAAAATGTACAAAAGGTACAAAGATATCTCTTTATTTTGAATTTATTAACTGGAATATGTCAACTCTGGAAAATGTGCATCATTAATGTCTGTGCTTTGTTTAGTACAAGAGGAAATTAATTTATAGTTTTATTTCTACATTGTTGTTGTACATTCCAAGTTTGGCTTTTAGGGTTCCCAGTTTAATTATTGTCTTCCTGTTTTTAAATTGTGATTCCTTGTTTGGTGATGGTCTATGTTCTGCATGTGTAACTGAGCTGAGGTATTCTGTTTATGTAATTCCTATTTGACATTGTCACTTGTTCTCTTTCCCCAGTAGGTCATGTATTGTTATTCTCTGAAATGTATTGGTTTAATATTTGCAGTGTTGCCTTTTGATAGGTAGGGTATGGTGCTTTATGAGTCCTGGTAGTGCTGTTAGGATACGGTGGGTTTGCTATGGGTTCTAAATGGGCAGTGTTTGTAGTAGTTCCTAATGTGCCTGGCGGTTGGCACTGGATTATAGTAATGTAGAAATCTTTGTCTTTCTATATCCATACACTCATGAAGAGGCATGTTTACTAAAAGTTAGTGTATGGTAACATTATGCAAATATTTATGCAAATGAGGCCCCGCACCGAGTCTCCGCACATGGCCCCGCACCCCCCTTGGGCCGCCCCTGACTGCCTTTATTGTTATATGTAAACCGTCTTGATTCGTAGAAAGACGGTATATAAAAAATGTTAAATAAATAAATAAATATTCCAGCTGGTACTGTATTTTAAGTGGTATGTTGGAACTTCTTAATTCTATGTCATTTGTGGAATAGTGAGTCTGCCAGAAATGTGCCCTGGTATAGCATGTTACCATTGATCTAATTGTTCAGACAGGGGTGGGATTTTTTATTTATTTATTTATTTAAAGGGTATTTCTATCCCACCTTATTCTTCAATCAAGGCAGTGTACACAGCAAGCAATCAATAGAGTTGGTGTTTGTGTTTTAGGTATGTTTATACTCTACAGTGATGGTGCATGAGTGTGTGTGGGATGATTAACGTGAACTATTTACAGCATGAGCTTTTTACAGTTATATACATGAGCTTTGCAGTTATATACAGAGTGCTGCGGCTGAGCATTAGTCCGGGTCTGGTGATTCTCTTATATGCTTGGACTGTAGTGCTCTGTGAAGAGCAAGGTTTTTAGTTGTTTTCGGAAGTCCTTTGGATCTTCTGTTGATCGTAGATCATCTGGGAGTGAGTTCCATATTGTTGGTGCCGCCATTGATAGGGCTCTGCGTGTGGTGGAATTGCATGCTTTTGAGTAGTTTTTTGGTGTGTTGAGTGTGTCTGCTGTGGTCCTTTTCCTAGGTCTTGTGCTGGCGTCAGGTAGTATGAGGGGTTGTAGGCTGAGTGCGGAGTTCCTGTATTTGATTCTGAATATGTTTAGCATCATTTTGTATTTAATGCGGGAGGTGACTGGGAGCCAGTGGAGGACTTTTAGTATGGGAGTGATGTGGTCTTGTTTTGATGATCGGCAATTATTCTTGCCGCTGTGTTTTGAGCCATCTGGAGTGGTTTGAGTGACTGTTTTGACATGCCGTTATAGATCGGGTTGCAGAACTCAAGGATGGGAGTTATTAGAGCTTGACAGACTGTGCGGAAGTGGTCTTGTGTGAGTAGAGGCTTGAGGCATCTGATTATTCTCATCTTGTAGTATGCATTTTTGGTGGTCCTTCTGATGTGTGATTGTAGGTTCAGTTCCCTGTCGAGTATTACTCCGAGGTATTTCACTTTGTTTTTTAGAGGTATAGCTGTGTTTTTGGTATTGATGAAGGGTGGAGGGCTGAAGTTGTTGTTTCGTGTGATGAGAAGTGCTACTGTCTTGCTGTAGTTTATGGTCAGGTTGTTGTCTAGGAGCCAGTTGGACATGCTGTTGAGGCAGTCTGTTATTTTGGTGTAGTGAAGGTTGTCGAGGTTGACTGGGGTGTATATCATGATGTCATCTGCATAGATTGTGCAGTTTATTTTGTGTCCTTTCATGATGTTGCAGATTGGTTGGATGTAGATGTTGAATAGCAGTGCGGATAGGGCGGATCCTTGTGGCACTCCTTGCTTGATCTTTGCAGGTTGTGAGGTGTTGGAGATGATCTTGACCTGGAAATGTCTGCCTGTTAGGTAGGAGTTGAACCATCTTAAGATGGTGCCGGTTATTCCAATGTTCTGTAGTCTGGTTAGGAGGATTCTGTGGTCCACTGTGTCGAATGCAGCTGAGATGTCTAGGAAGATCATTAGGGTTCCTTGTTTGTGGTTGTCTATGGTTTGGATTATGTCATTGAATAGGTATAGCAGTAGTGTTTCAACTCCGTGGTTTGGATGGAAGCCATGTTGATGTATGTCCAGTGGGGCACATGCGTCGATATGGGCTTGGAGCTGTTGTTGCACAGCCTTTTCTATAATCTTTGCCAGTAAAGGTATGCTGGAGATTGGTCTGTAGGCTGCTGGGTTGCTTTTGTCCAGTGTGGATTTCTTTTGGATCGGTCTTATCGTGGCTAGCTTCAGCTGGTCTGGCATGGTTCCTTGCGCCAGTGAGTTGTTTACCATGTTGTGTATGGAGCTGAGGAAGTTTTCCTTCATTGCCTTGATCCAGGGGACTGGGCATGGGTCTGTTGGTGCAGTGCTTGTGTTGAGGGCGGTGATAATAACTGAGAGTTGCTTTGTGGATGGTGTGCTGTATGTATCCCATGTTTTGGTGGGCATGGTTGGGTTAGTGGTTCCTTTCATTGTTTGTTATGGTGAGTAGTCCAGCTTTTCTTGTAGGTGATCGGCGAAGGTTTGTGGGTCAATCTGTACATCTTTTTCGGGATTTGATTCGTTAGTTAGATTTTTTACTATCTCAAATAGTTCTCTAGGTTTGTTGTAGGCCTTCAGAATGGTGTTTGTGTGGTGTTCTCTTCTTGTTTGGTTGACGAGCTCATTGTAGTTCTTTTGTTTCGTTAGGTATAAGCCCTGAGTGGTGGGAGATTTGGAGCATCTCCAGCGGCGTTCTATCTCAGGTGTCTTTTTGCGTTGCGTATGTCTTTGGAGTACCATGGGGTGTGCTGTCTTTTGGTGTTAGTTGTTGTCCCTGCTTCGTGTTTGTTGGCTTTGGCTGCTGCATTGATGACGCTGTTCCATTTGCTTACTTGTTTGCTCGGATCATCTGTTTTCAGGGTCGAGGTAGGGTAGTGTGTTTTGTAGGAATTGGTCCTTGTCGAAGGCTTTGAATCTTCTTTGCCCAGGTGGTGTGTCTTGTGTCTTGTTGTGTCTCTCCCCTTGTGTTGTGATTTCTATTTGGATTCTGTAGTGGTCGGACCAGGGTACTGAAGTGACCGTGGGTGCTGAGATGCCACCTTTGTCGAGTAGGTAGTTGGGGGCGAATATTAGGTCTGGAGATGATCCATGTCTCTGTGTTGGAGTGTTGATCAGTTGCGTGTAGTGTAGGGAGTCCATTGCTTGTAGGAAGGACTTTCTGTCCTTGCTGGTGGTAGAGCTGAGGTTGAAGTCACCCAGTAGTATTAGTGGTTTGTGGTTTGTGTTGACTGCACATACGGTCTCTAGTATGGAGGCTAGTTCCTCTGTTGGAGCATGGGGGGCTCTGTAGATGAGGCATAGGGCTATCTGCTTGTTTTCTACAGTAATTGTATTGCATTGGTCTGAGTTTGGTGATGTGTGGGTTTTGAGCTTTAGGGTGTTCTTTGCAATGATCAGAACCCCGCCTCCTTTCCTCTGCGTGCGTGGGCTGTTAAAAGCTGAGTATGTGGGGGGAACTAGTTGATTGAGGAGTACATTGTCAGTGGGGGTGAGCCAAGTTTCTGTGATGCAGAGGATGTCAGGTTGTTGGTCCTCTATGTGGTCTCTGAGTGTGTTTATTTTGTTTCTTACTGACCTGGTGTTTATGAGCTCTATGGAGGTGGCGTTTGGCGTGTTTGACACCTTGGGGTCTTTTTTAATGCGTGTGTGTGGGCTGGGTTTGTGGTTTGGGTGTCTGTTGCATTTGTCTTTCGTGGGTGCGCTCCAGGTGGTGGTGTTCTGGGGGGGAGTAGGTCGGTATGGTTGTTGATATCTATAGGGTTTTTGAGTGTGTGGTATTTTTCTGTGTGCTGGGGGATGAGTTGGGTTAGGAGGAGGAATATTGGCAGGTAGATGGTTGTGTCCATGTTTGGTTTGTGCTGACTTACTGGGATGTTGAGGATATTGAGACTCTGGGCGATCTTTACTGGTCAGGTATTCCGTGTGGTATGTAGTTGTCATGTTACTGTTGGTCCTCTTTGTTCATAGTTATGTTGTGGCTGTTCCTGTTGCTGCTCCTGTGGCCGCACCTAAGGGCCACGCCCAAGGGCCCTCAGGCGCGGACCCACCAGGCGCGGGCGTGCCTTGCTGGGGCGCCGCTTTTTTTTTAAAATAACTTTATTTTTGATTATCCAATACACAACACATGAAACAAAAACAAACAAAACAGTACAGTATAACAAAGAAAACAAAACCCCTACCTACCCCCGCCCACCCATCACCCCCTCCTCCAAGGTACGCAATTTCAATGATTACATTCAAGAGCAAATATAGTATACAGGGCAAGTTATGATCATCACAGTCCAAAACATAGAGGCTATTGAGACCAAAACCGTTACCTCTACACTTTCGCAGCCTGCACAAAATCATTTAGCAGTCTCCACTTAGGACAGTTGGAGCTGACACGAGATGCCCCTTTCTGAAACATTTGTTCATACTTGCTATACAAACAAACATGATTCCACCATTCTTGTATATATAAATTCAAAGTACATTTCCAATTACGCATGATCAAATGGATTGCCAGCCCCATCATGAAGTCCAAAAGAAAGTAACCATCCCTGTGTAAAGAGGGAAGTCTAGCTATAGACCTCAAGGCAATAACCTGCCAGGTGAGGGGTTCCTGGAAATGAAGAAAACCCTGTGAGCCCAGACTTGTGTCCAGAAAAGTTGCACGCCCGGGCAGTCATACACCGTGTGGATCAGGGTGCCTAACTGACTTTGACAAGTCCAACAGAGAGCACTGGCACTGCGATCCCATTTCGCCACCTTGACCGGGGTATAGAAGCCACTGTGTGCAAAAAAAAAAAGGGTCTGGGTAACCGAAGCCGACTTAGACACTCGGATTTGTTTACCCCAGAACCTCTCCCACTGTTGCGTGGACAGAGTCATCCCAGTCTCCCGCTCCCACTGTTGCTGGACTACGCAGGGTTGTGGGCTACCAAGTTGACTCATCCCTTTATAAAAGCGGGCCGCTACACCAGGTGCTTGTACAATCTCATGAACCAGCTCAGCCACCCCCTTCTCCCCTATCCCATCCCGTGGATCCATCATTGAGCTTCGTAAACAGTGTTTAAGTTGCATCCACTGGAAGTAAACTTAGGCGGTAAGCCAAACTCCTGCTGTAGCTCATTAAAATCTTTCCAGTGGGTACTCTTAAAGAGCTGATTAACAGTCCAAATGCCCCGAAGATACCACTGATTCCACTTTATGGTTCTCCTCTGAATTTTGAAGCGGGGATTATACCAGAGAGGTAATCGAGCAACCGGGCAAAGGTCCGGGCCACAGGCGTGAATAAAGGTACCAAAAGCCTCAAGGGTATCAACTATCATATAAGGATATTGTGCACACCGTCGGAACTGCATACCCGGAAGGAGCCCCAAGGGGATTGGATCCATCAATTTTTCTTCTATGTCCAACCAAACCAGTCTGCTGGCTACACCACCCTCTATCCATCTAGACCCCTGTCATAAGAGGAAGGCTCTATGATATAGTTGGAAGTCTGGGAAGCGAACCCCGCCCTGCTCCCGACTAAGCTTCAGTTTCCATAAGGCAATCCTCAGGACCTTCCGTTTCCAGAGGAATTGACTAAGCACACGTTCAACCTTCCGGTACGCTTGCTCCGGGAAGAGACAAGGCACCATTTCTAGGATGTAGTTGATCTTCGGGACAATCATCATTTTGATGGTCTCAAGCCGCCCCCACCAAGAGAGCACTAGCGGAGACCATTTCATGGTCAGATCCCTGGCGGTGGAGAGTATCACAGCAGAATTGAAACGAACAGTTTCCTCGAGGGGATAGCGATAGTGGACCCCCAAATACTTAATCATATTTGATTCCCATATAAATGGGAAATTAATCAGATCCTCTTTAAACATCCACCGGTTCAATGGGAAAGCGACTGATTTGGTCCAATTGATTTTATATCCAGAAAGCTGCGAGTAGCAATCAATCTGTTCTAAGACCTTGGAGACCGAGTCAGGAGAGATAAACAGGAGATCGTCCGCGTACGCTGATAGCTTGATTTCTATACCCGCAACTTCAATACCCTTGATCTCCGAGGACTGCCTTATGATAAGGGCCAGTGGCTCCAGCGCTAAGTTAAACAGCATAGGTGATAGTGGACAGCCTTGACGGGTACCGCGAAAGAGCTGAAACTGTTGGGATCGCGTTCCGTTGACACAAATGCTTGCCAACAGTTTTGTATACATTACCTCTAGGAAGTTAAGGAAACCTGTTCCAAATCCAAACCACCGGAGAGCGGACATCAAAAAGGACCATTCGAGCCGATCAAAAGCTTTCTCCGCATCTAGGGAGAGCCCCACGAAGGGCTGGGCCGTGTTTTCCGCGCCCGCTAAGATGTGACAAAAAAGGCGACCATTATCTGCTGTTGACCGACCCGCAATAAAGCCACACTGATCAGAGTGGATCAAGGAGTGCATCTTCCCCGACAGACGAGAGGAGAGAACGGTCGCATAGATTTTATAATCTATGTTTAAGAGAGATATGGGCCGATAGTTAGCCGCCTGTTGTGGGTCCCGTCCTGCCTTTTCAAAAACCACCACGTTCGCTGTAGCAAAGGCCCCTGTTAGCGGTTTAGTCGCTACTAAGTTTTGGAAATACTGGCAAAGAAAGGGAACTAGATCTTTGCTAAAAGTTTTATAAAATTCCGTAGGAAGTCCGTCAGGGCCCGCAGCTTTACCCGAAGCCAGCGAAGAGATTGCACTCACGATCTCCTCTGCCGAAAAAGGTAGATCCAACTCTGCTTTCATTTCGTCACTCAACACCGGTCGCTGAATGCCTGAAACTAATAGATCAAAAGCTTCCTGCGAGAATTCCCGCTCTGACGTATATAAATGCATATAGAATTCTTTGAAAATTTCAGCGATCTCAGGATCCCGCACAGCCACCCCAGGCCCCTGTAACTCTCGGAGAGCTGCGACTCGTTTAGCTTCTCGCTGCCCTTTTAAAGCACAGGCTAGTAACCGGCCCGCCTTATTCCCTTCTCGGTAGTAAGTTCCCTGTTGCACTTTAATACTACGGGTGGCTTCCGTAGATAAGAGCATGTTAAACTGGAACCGAAGCCTCTGGAGCAGTAACAAGATACATGGATCCGAGCGTTGAGTTAGCAGTCGTTCCCCTGCCTTGATCTGCCGCTCTAGATCGACCAATTGCTGCTTGCGCTGTCTCCTGAGGTGGATACTAAAACTGGTTATCACCGCCCGAATCGCTGCTTTGAACCCCTCCCACCAGGCCCATCCAGCAGTATCTTGCAATGAATAAAATTGAAAGTACTCAATTATAGCAGCTTTAATCTCTAAGCAGAATTCTTGGTTATCGAGAAGGGTTCGATCAAAAGCCCAAGTGCTGGAATCAGCTCCTGACAGATCGTCCTGCAGTACCATAGAAATGGCAGCATGATCCGAGACATGCTGGGAGTGAATAGCTGTCGCAACCACTCTGGGGACTAGCTCCTTTGACACCAGAAAAAAATCTATTCTCGATTGGGAAGAATGGGGGGGCGAGAAATACGTGAACTCTAATTCCGATGGATGACAAAGCCTCCACACATCCACCAGTGCAAGGTCCTTGATGAGAGAGGCCAGCATGAAATGGCCCTTGGAAGATTGAGAAGTGCGCGGCGGACGTCTATCAATCAGGGGATCAAGTACCTGATTAAAGTCCCCACCGATAATCAACGGCTGTCCACTATTAAGGTGTATTTCCTCAGCCAGTGTAGCAAAGAATTTAGGGTCATCTGCATTGGGGGCATAAAGACAAATGATATCTAACTCCCCTCCCTTTATCTGGAGTAAGGCCCTGGTCCACCTTCCTTCAACATCCGATCGGGTGTGCACAATATTCGCTTTTAAGGACTTCCGAACTAGGATGGCTACCCCATTCTTTTTCCTAATTGCAGAGGAGTAGGCAATCACCACAAAAGGCTTTATACTGAGTTTTAAGGTCTCCAATAAATTTAAATGTGTTTCCTGCAGCAGCAAGATGTCAGCTTTCTCATGTCGAGCGTATTCTATAATCTTTTTCCGTTTGATTGGGTTATTCACCCCTTTGACATTTAGGGAAAGTATTTTACAGGAAAGCATTAGCTAATACGAATATATGATCCATATTGAAGTCTAAAACAGGCATCCAACCTAATAAGAAGCGACCGTTTCGGTCTAAAATAGCCCAAACAGTACCCACCAACCCATGATAGTGCCCGAACATCAAAAAAATATATATCACAAGCGTTATCTTATTAAATGCGTACCCTGGAGGAGCGGCTACATCCCCAGAAATCGTTGGGAAGCTGACCCCAAACAGAATAGGCCAGAGAAACCCGACTTAAAAGATCTACCTAGAGTAAACAGCACCGTTGTATTGCCACACGCAGCTCTCACTCCAGTTAGATAAGAATCCCTCTCCCGCTCCACACAGCGGGCCCAGAGCCTAATTGTGAACCACTACTTCTAACATGTTAGATACAAACAATAGCAGCGTTTTATTATCTAAGTAACTTTGGTACCCTCTCAACCCCTCAGGGCAGAGTCCTCCACTACAATGTAGGGTTCTCAATCTCCGGACAACGTGGACGCGCTACTGTCCCTTTCTTCGCTAGGTCCCTCAGCGCATCTGAGCAGCTTCTTTATCTTCCAGATATGCGAAAAGGCTGTCCGAATCTTCGAACGATCTCATTTGATTGTGAAGGGTGACGTGCATTTTGGCAGGATACATGATGCCGAAGCGTGCCTGGAGTTGTTGAAGGCGTGGTCTGAGCGCCAAAAATTTCCGCCGTCGATCGACCGTTGCCTTTGCCAGATCCGGGTAAAAGGACAACTTGCTCCCTTCAAAGTCTAAAGGCGCCCGTTTACGTGCCGCCTCCATGATCTGTGATATCTGAGGATATCGGAGAAGCCTGAAGATGATAGGCCGTGGCATCCTAGTGTGGAGCGTGGCATAAGAGGGGACCCGGTGGGCGCGATCAATTTCCAGATCTTTCTCAAACTCTATCTTCAGGACCGAGGGGATCAGTTTAGCCAGGAAGGTGATCATATCTTTACCTTCAGCCCCTTCAGGGACGACAAGTAGCCGCAAGTTATTTCGCCGGGCACGATTGTTGCCGTCTTCCACGTCGCGCTGCAGGGCTCGAAGCTGCTTTTCTAATTTGCTCACCACTTCCAGCTGGGCCCCGTGTACCGCCAAAATGCCTTCCACTTTCTCTTGCTGCAACGAGATTCCCTCAATTTTGCTTTGCAGCGCGGCGATATCTTCATGGACAATGTTCAGAGAGTCCCCATTAGCTTTAACCAAGTCCTTTACCCCACGGATCTCCTTTAGTAGTTCTTGAAAGGCTTCAGGCCCCTCGCTGGCAGGCGCCATTTTCTGAGGAGAAGAGGGTTCCATTTTAGAGCGTTTCACGCTGGCATTTGTTGCGCCCGAATATTCAAGGCGTGTCGGTTTGGGTCCCGACATGTTTGGGAGCCCCACGGTACTATCTCAAGGCCACCCGGTGCTGCTACCCCCAAGTTTTACAAGGATTCTTGGCGGGTTTCTGCTGAGCCTACGCGTTATGCAACTATTCCGTTCGGCAGCAAGCTCCGCCCCCCTGGGGCGCCACTTTTATGTCCGGCTCTTTGTTGCTCCCACTGCCCCGATTGGATAGGAGCTTCTGAGTGGGAGGACTTCCCGCTCAGGTGCTCTACCCCGATCGGGGGAGCTGAGGAGGTCAGCGGGGGGTTCGGTGGCTGCAGTGGCTTCCTGGTTGCTGGGGCGCCGCTTTTATGTCCGGCTCTTTGTTGCTCCCACTGCCCCGATTGGGCAGGAGCTTCTGAGCGGGAGGACATCCCACTCAGGCGCTCTACCCCGATCGGGGGAGCTGAGGAGGTCATCGGGGTGTGTCGGTGGCTAAATTAGACATAGAAGTCCGCTGTATCTGAGTCCTCGGGAACAAATCTTGGATGAACTAGATTGGACGTCTCGCTAAGAATAAAGTGTCCGTTCAGATGAAGATATCCAGAAGTAGTCTCTTCAGACTCGCTCCATTCATCATGTTATCCACTTTTGAATAGAACTGAAGTACCTTCACAAAGGCCTCATCTAAATTTTGAAGATGGAGTTCTATTCCTATTCGTCTCTCCGGGCCAGTCCAGAACATGAGGGTAGTCAATCTCCTCCTCCAGCAGCTGAGGACTGAAAAACTGATTCTTGTTGCCAGGTTACCCAGCTCCCCCCTGGTGTCAGAATCCAATCTTGTAGTCCTCAGCAGCTGAGCTGGATGTGTGGATGACGAGCTCCCCACAAAGGCCTAGAAGCGTTATTTTTCTTTATCTTCTCTGGCTTAGTAATAGTAGTAGGAGAAGAGACAAGAGTAAAGCAGAAGTGTTCTGCCTTCTTGCCCTAGCAGGGTGAAACTGCACATACAGTTTTCTGTCTTCTCATTCCTGTTATCGAGCATGACAGAACAGACCACTGGTGGTTGTAAGCCGAAGGTTCGGCACGGAGATACGAGGCAGAGCCTGTCTCTTCTTTCTCCGGTAGCTCGGGGCGTTGGGAACAGCTCTGGGAGCCCCAGAAACTGTTTTTCCTGCGTCCGTTCCCTGTGTCTCCCGCAGCCGCTAGCAGCGGCATAGCGAGGAACAGAGGTGGCAGCTTTGAGTTTTTCTTCTTCTCAGGTAATTCAGAGTTTCTTTTTTACTTACCGGCCGACAGGCGCCACCGCGTGCGTTACTCTTCCGTAGGCAAGTTTCGCTGGGAGCAGGCGGTGTACGGATCGTTCTGTGCTCGGGGAGTTTTTGAGCTATCTCTAGCTGGCGCGGGGGTCCCCGGTGTGGGGCAGTAGGACCGCGGAATGGCAGACCAGCTCGGGGCTGAAGGAGAGCAGTTGGGCCGTCTTCAGTCTTCGGCGGAAAGAGCGGGAACGGCGGCCATCTTGGAAGTGCTGTCCGTTCCTCCCGCGCTGCAGCCTAAGTCAGGGAAGCGCAAGGCTAAGTCTCACAGAGTGCATTCGACTGCGGAACAGGGGCAACCGAAGTTGTCAGCGGTTCCAGAGTCCTTGGACTCTTTGCTCTTGGCAGAGTTTATTTTGGCGCTTCACAATGCTTATTTACTTAAAAAGTCTCAAACTCCTCTCAAAACTATGCCTGCCTCCATGGGGGTCTCTCAGGAAGAGGACTCTGTGCTGACAGATCCTGGTGAAGGGGCCTCGGTTGCAAAGGTTAAGGACATGAAGGTAGAACAGGCGACTACTCTGGCTGCGGAGGCGCTAGGGCTAGAGGAAGGTGAGCTACTGTCAGACCCCGGGTTGGAGTCCTGGCCAACAGACTTGGAGGAAGGAGAGTTAGGTCCCGGGGATGATCCTAATATCTTTCGGGTTTTTAGGAAAGAAGAGCTGACGGCTTTGATTGCGCAGTCTCTGGCAGCGCTTAATATAGTGCCTCCTGTGGTTCAGCAAGAACCTTTAGAGGATCCCTTGTTACAGGGCTTCAAGGCAGAACAAAGATGTTTTCCTCTGCACAGGGTGATTAAACAGATGATAGAATCTGAGTGGGAATGCCCGGAAGCGTCCTTGCGCGGAGCTCGAGCTATGGCGCGTTTATATCCCGTGACCCAGGAGGAGAGAGAGTTATTGCGGATGCCTAAGGTGGATGCGCTGGTTTCAGCGGTCACCAAGAAGACCAGGATCCCAGTGGATGGGGCTACAGCCCTTAAAGATATCCAAGATCGCAGATTGGAGGCGCTTTTGAAGCAGGCGTTTGATTCCAGTGCGCTAGCGCTTCAGGCGTCAGTGTGTGGGGCGTATGTGTCGAGAGCCTCTATCAGGTGGATTCAGATGAGTCCAGAGCAGGAAAGTGAAGTGGCTCCTTCAGTGGAGGGAGCAAAGCTAGAGTCTGCGGCGGCTTATCTGGCGGATGCTTTTTATGATTTGGTACGGATTTCAGTGAAGTCGATGGCTTCAGTGATTGCAAAATACCTCCACGAACTCAAGGCATACCATTCAGAAACCGACAACGCCAAAAAAACCTATCACACCAAAATCATCGCAACCGCCATAAACAAACCTCGAGAGCTCTTCCAAATTGTCAAAAATCTAACAAAAGCACCCAGTAACCCCGACCAGCTGCCAGACATCCCCCCCTGATCTTCTAGCCCGACAATACAAACAGCTGCAGCAACCACAAAACCCACATCACTACGCTGAAACAACAACCAAGACAACTTCATACACCACCCCGATCAGAGACTGGAATACATTCGACACAACCTCAAAAGAAGAAATATCCTCCACCATCTCCTGCTTGAACACCACCACCTCCCCGCTGGATCCTTGCCCTGCCGACTGGATAAAGAAAACCAAAGAAGACCTCAGTGCACCACTAACCCACATCATAAATGAATCCTTTAAACAAGGACACATGCCAGACGCCCTCAAGACCACAATCATCCGACCAACCCTAAAAAAGCACAACCTAGATCCCCTAGACCCCACCTCCTACAGACCAGTAGCAAGCCTCCCCCTCACCGCAAAGATAATTGAGAAGATAGTCCAACGTCAGCTTCAAGAACACCTAGACATTAACAACATACTGGACCCGCAGCAACACGGATTCCGACCATTACACGGGGTCTAGACCCTAATGTCCATGCTGATGAACACCCTTGTCATAGGAACCCAAGAGAAACACTCCGGATACATCCTCATTTTTCTGGATATATCAGCGGCATTTGACACCATCTCCCATAACACCCTCATCCACAGACTCCAAACAATTGGGATCAAAGGTACTGTACTCCAATGGTTCAGGTCCTATCTAACCAACCGACAGCAACTGATCCGCACCAAAACCTCCACCTCATCCCCCTTCCAGCAACATCAAGGAGTACCACAAGGATCCACACTATCAGCCATGCTTTTCAACATCTACCTCCGTCCACTCTGCTCAGTCATACGCACTCACAATGTCAACTTCCACATATACGCCGACGACATAATGCTCTACGCCCCAATTACAACAATGGACCCAACAAACGACCAGCTATCAACCTGCTTCACCGACGTATCCAACTGGCTACAAGAGAACAACTTATCCATTAACATAAAGAAGACCGAAGCCCTTATAGTGACAAAAGACCCAGACTTCAAACCACCCACTCACCTCACCATGGGAACCACGCAAATTCAAGTACAACCACACATAAGATATCTCGGCATTATCATTGACCAAGCCCTAACTCTTAAGCAACAAATCAACAAGACCACAAGAACTGTATTCCACAAGGCGAAAACGGTACAACGCCTCCGACCCCTCCTCGAACCACAAGACTTTAGGACAGTAATGCAAGCTCTAACACTCCCTCATCTGTACTACTGCAACATAATCTACCATGGCCTACCTGCCACACAGACCAATCCCCTCCGAACTGCCCTAAACACCATGGCGAGAATAATTCACAATGCAAGGAAACGAGACCACATCACCCCAATACTGAGGGACCTTCATATTCTCCCCATCGAAGCAAGAATCAAGTACAAAACTCTTCTACTCACCCACAAAACCATCCACCAAACACAGGGCACCCCACTCCGCACCCTATGCCTCGCCCAACCCACAGCAGAACAACCAGACAATCCTCCAACAGCTCCGTTGCCATCCCCCACAAAAGAACCAAAGCAACTCAACGGACCTGCAACAGAGCCTTTGAACTCTATGCCCCATCCCTCTGGAACTCTCTACCAAACCACATCAGGAACAATGGTGATCTCCCATCATTCAAAAAGCAGCTAAAAACCATCCTATTCCAAAAACATCTCTGAATAGGAACCCCCCCTCCCTATTTCTATCCAAGATCTCCAAAACAGTAACTATGCTATCTTGTCAGTCTCTATGTTCACCCCAAAAATCATCAATGTTGAACCCCCGGTGATGGCCCCCCCCCCATTTGATTCCCCCCCCCCCTGGTTATATGTCCCACCGCTTTGACCCGGTGAAAAGCGGGATATAAATACAGTTAAATAAAGAAATAAATAAATAGCCGCTCGGCGGTTTCTTTGGTTAAGGAATTGGTCTGCGGATGCTTCATCCAAGGCATGCCTCAGTAAGCTTCCATACAAGGGTAAGCTGCTCTTTGGGGAGGCTTTAGAAAAGATTGTAAAGGATTTAGGAGACTCCAAAGGGGGTCGTCTTCCCGAAGACCGTCCAAGAGCAGCGAAGCCAAGCTCCTTCCAGAGAGGTCAGGGACATAGGTTTCGGGGAACTCGCTTTACTCCTTATCAGCGTGGTCGTTTTGTTGCGAGGGGGCAGTCCTTTCGCGGAGCCAGAGGTTCCAGTAGGGGCTTTTTTGGCGCTCCACCAGCCTCAGCAAAGAAACCACAATGACGTGAGGCTGGCCCAGGGGGAGATTCCGGTAGGAGGGCGGTTGCAGAATTTTGCCCCCGCTTGGGCCGCCATTACTACCGACCAGTGGGTTATCCAGATTATCAGAGAGGACTATGCTCTCGAGTTCGACCAGCCTCTGGCGGACGCCTTTGTTTTCTCTCCGTGCGGGCCTCTTGCAAAGAGGACGGCAGTCCACAACATGTTGCAGCGTTTGTTGCGGCTTCAAGCAGTGGTCCCAGTGCCCCCAGACCAGTACGGCTTCGGTCGATACTCAATTTATTTTGTAGTTCACAAAAAGGAGGGTTCTTTTCGACCAATCTTGGATTTAAAACACGTAAACCGGTGTTTGCGCATGCCTAATTTCCGGATGGAGACGTTGAGATCGATTATCCGCTCGGTTCGACCGGGAGAGGTGCTGTCCTCCATAGATTTGACAGAGGCCTATTTGCACATTCCTATCATGGCAGAACATCAGAGGTTTCTTCATTTTGCAGTTCCCATGGGTCATTTTCAGTTCCGGGCCTTACCTTTCGGTCTGGCGACGGCGCCACACACCTTTACCAAGGTGATGGTGGTGGCGGCAGCGGTGCTACGCAAAGAAGGCATCCATGTACATCCTTACCTGGACGACTGGTTGATCCGAGCGGCATCGCAGGAGGAGTCCGTCGAGGCGACAGCTCGAGTAGTAGCTTTCCTCGAGGATCTCGGTTGGGTTGTCAACCGGGCAAAAAGTCATTTGGATCCGGTGAGACAGTTGACTTATCTCAGGGCCTTCTTCGACACGGAGAGAGGAGTCGTCCGTCTGCCTCCGGAGAGGGTACAGAAGATTTTGTCACAAGTGACGGCTTTTTTGCGCATCAAGGCTCCGACGGCTTGGAGGTACTTACAATTGCTGGAATCGATGACGGCGGCCTTATATCTAGCTCCTTGGGCCAGGGCTCATATGCGGCCACTGCAGCAGGCTCTGCTCTCGAGGTGGTCTCCACAGCATCATCCTCTTTCACGTTGGTTAGTCTGTCCGGCACAGGTGCGTGTCAGTCTTCGTTGGTGGTTAGTTCCGATACATCTGCAAGCGGGGGTTCCACTAGATCTGCCCGAGTGGGTCTTGCTCACTACAGATGCCAGTCTGTCTGGTTGGGGGGCGCATTGTTTGTCGCAGATAGCGCAAGGATCCTGGACGGCGGAAGAGCGTCTTTGGTCGATCAATCGGCTAGAGCTGAAAGCGGTGCGTCTCGCGCTCGTAGAGTTTGCAAGCCTTCTCGAAGGGAGGGCAGTGCGAGTTTTCTCCGACAACTTGGTGACGGTATCCTACATCAATCGCCAGGAGGCATGGGCAGTGCTCTACTCTTAGAGGAGAGTCAACAGTTGTTCCAATGGGCGGAACTCCATCTCGAGGCGATCTCAGCAGCTCATGTGGCCGGAAAGGACAACATTCAGGCCAATTATCTCAGTCGGCATGTGCTGGATCCCGGAGAATGGGAACTCAATGCAGTGGTTTTTCACGAGCTCACGTTGCGATGGGGTCAGCCGGTCATGGATCTTATGGCGACCCTGGGCAATACCAAAGCAGCGCGGTTTTTCATCAGACGCAGGGAGCATATGTCGGAAAGTCTCGACGGTCTGGTTCAACCCTGGCCGTTGGGGCAGCTGCTTTACGTGTTTCCTCCGTGGCCGTTAGTGGGGCGAGTCATTCAGAGGGTGGCGAGACACGAGGGGATGGTGATCCTCATTGCTCCAGATTGGCCCAGACGGCTGTGGTATGCGGATCTGATGCGACTTCTGGTGGAGCCGCTGTGGAGGTTGCCCGAACGAGTCGACTTGGTTCATCAAGGGCCCGTCCTGATGCCACAGGCGGATCGGTTCTTGCTTACGGCTTGGCTCTTGAAAGGGAGCGCTTGCGACATAAGGGTTATTCGGGGGCGGTAATCGCCACGATGTTACAGTCTGGAAGGCGTTCCACAGCGTTAGCGTACATTCGAGTGTGGCGCATTTTTGAAGCGTGGTGTGCAGAACGCGCAGTTCGGCCAGGGAAGACGGCCCTACCAGAGATTCTGGCCTTTCTTCAGTGTGGTCTAGAGAAGGGGCTAGCTCTTAGCACCCTAAAGGTACAGTTAGCGGCTTTGGCTGTTTATAGAGGATCGGTTCAAGGCAGTTCCCTCTCCGTTCATCCAGATGTTCTGAGTTTTCTTAGAACGGCCAAACACCTTCAGCCGCCGGTTAGACCGGTCATACTCCCTTGGGATTTGAATTTGGTGTTGGAGGCCTTGACGGAGCCTCCCTTTGAGCCTCGTGCATCCGGTAGTATCCGGGAATTGTCATGGAAAACGGCTATTTTGGTGGCGTTATGTTCGGCGAGGCGAATTTTGGATTTACAGGCACTTTCGTATAGGCAGCCGTTTCTTCAATTTTCAGCGGAAAAAGTGGTCTTGCGACCGGTGCCGTCTTTTCTGCCTAAAGTGGTGTCCACATTTCACGTGAATCAGCCGGTCTCGCTCCCCACCTTCGCGGCGCCGGGGGCGGGTCGGATCGATTGCTCTCTGAGAAAGCTGGACATGGGTCGTGTACTCCATAGATACCTTAAGGAGACAGAATTGTTTCGTAAATCGGACCGGTTGTTCGTTCTGTTTGGGGGTCCATCGAAGGGGAAGGCGGCCTCCAAGGCCTCGATAGCTCGATGGTTGAAGCATGCTATTCAAGTGGCTTACGAATCAAAGGGCAAGTCGGTTCCGGTTGGGCTCCGAGCTCATTCTACCAGGGGTCAGGCTGCATTGTGGGCGGAGTCAGCCTTGGTGCCGCCGGTGGATATTTGTTGGGCGGCATCCTGGTCGTCGCTTCATGTGTTTACACGGCACTATCGCTTGGATGTGCAGGCACGGCGGGATGCGTGCGTGGGGGCCTCGGCCATTGTTGCGGGGCTCACAGGTCCCTCCCGTGTTTAGGTACTACTTTGGTACTACCCTCATGTTCTGGACTGGCCCGGAGAGACGAATAGGAAGGAGAAATTAGACCTTACCTGCTAATTGTCTTTCCTTGAGTTCTTTCCGGGCCAGTCCAGAACCCACCCCATATATATATTGCTATATTCTGTGAGCGGTGTGCTGGTTTCATCTTTCAGCCCTTAGTACATATGTCAAAGAGCTCCTCTGTGTTGGAGGATTTAAAAAAAAAGAAAAATAAAAGAGGAACACGGGAAGAAACTTTCTGCGATACTCTTGCAAGTTCTTGCACGACCAGTTCTTTGTAGTCAGCATAGGTTTGTTGCTTTTGTTTATTTCGGTGTCGGTTTATAGAGTTCATTACTGCTTTGATATCATAAGACTGGATTCTGACACCAGGGGGGAGCTGGGTAACCTGGCAACAAGAATCAGTTTTTCAGTCCTCAGCTGCTGGAGGAGGAGATTGACTACCCTCATGTTCTGGACTGGCCCGGAGAGAACTCAAGGAAAGACAATTTGCAGGTAAGGTCTAATTTCTCCATACCAACTTCATTTGAAATAATTGTAATTGTTACATCATTATGCAATTGTTACATATAATTTGGGGAATAAAGAAATATTTTTTAATTGTAACATCCACTGGTCCCTTATCATTATTTAGTTATAGCTAATTGGTTGTCCCACTATTGTTCGTTGCTATTAAGTAGGAAGATATTCCAGGGGGACCTTAGTGTTTTATACCAGTTGGCACTCTCTGGGAGAGGTCAAACTTTTAACAACTGCTCAGATGGCCGCACACAGCTCCTAAGTGGAATCTGCATGTTTCCAAATGGGAAAGCAAAAGGCAAAATTGGCTAAGCAACCCCCTTGATAGCCGGTTACCTTCCTCTGTTGTGCCTAAAAGACCTTTGGATGTCTTTTTCCTTTCTCATGAGCCACTGCATTCGACCGCTTTGGGAGTTGTGTTAACCTCGGCTGTGGGAACTTCGGAGCAGGAAGGCTCAGCATATTCTTTGGGGAAAGACTACAAAAGGAGACTGCTACTTCTGGAGAGAGATCTGCAATTGTAAGTATTTACTTCTGAGAATTTTTCTAAATCTTGTGGAAAAAGGAATTCTTTAGATTAAAGCTGATGAATCTGTGAACCCAGTGTATTTGTTAAATCAGTCAAGGCCTAGTAGCAGCAAAGAGCTTTCAGCTTAAATTTAAAACACAGTGACAGTGGATGGTATATATTTTTTTTGTTTTTTTAAATTTAAAACACAGCAGAGAGCTTTCTGGTTAAATTTAGACCCCACGACTTCCTCTATCCAAGCAAAGGCTGTGGGAATCCCCCTGGAAATTGGTCACAGATTACCTTAAAAGCAGAGGACAGGAGACTGTGTAGCAGCCAGCTTTTCTTTTTCCCTCCCTCCCTCCCCAACACCCACCCACCCCTGGGATAATTGTAGCTTTATGGGTGCATAAACCTCTCAAAGGAAAGCAGGTGCCATAGTCACTCTCAGGTGCAGCTGTTTGTCCTCATCAGGCATACATTAAGGACCTGAGATTGATTAAGATTTAGGTGAAAAAGGTACATTAAATGTATTAGGTGTAGTTTTATTAGTATAAGTATCCCCACCAACCCTTAGTAGGTAAAGAACTTAAATACTTAAACACAGTCTTAAAACTAAGATGCAGACAGCAGTCCAGCAGCAAGATGGGTGGTTTCCAGTCTTTTGCATTGAGTGTCACATGTATGATTTTCTCCCAGTTGGTGAGGGGTCTTACATGTGCACTAGGTGCAAGGAGCTCTTTACTCTCAGGAAATGAGTCCAATCTCTGGAAGCTAAAATAGCAGACTTGGAAGACATAAGGAAGACAGAGAGGTACATAGATGAGACCTACAGGGATATAATACTGAAGTCCCACTTTCAGTCTGGCAGCATCCCTTTTGCCATGGAGGAGAGAGATCACATGACAGGAGAGCAGGAAGTGATCCTGTAGCTAGGACCTGTCCTCCAGGTGATGTTAAACCCTTTCGCACCGAGGAAATTTCTCCAGGGCCATGTGCCTATGAGGAAAGGCTTAGGACAGCCATTATAGTTGGTGATTAGATCATTAGGCGTGTAGATAGCTGGGTGGCTGGTGGATGTGAGGATCGCCTGGTAAAATGCCTGCCTGGTGCGAAGGTAACAGACCTCACGCAGCACTTAGAAAAGGTTTTAGATAGTGATGGGGAGGAGTCTGCTGTCTTGGTACATGTCGGTACCAATGACATAGGAAAATGTGGTAAGGAGGTTCTGGAGGCTAAATTTAGGCTTTTAGGTAGGAAGTTGAAATCCAGAACTTCCAGGGTAGCATTCTCCAAAATGCTTCCCGCTCCACGTGCAGGACCCAAAAGGCAGGCAGAACTCTGGAGTCTTAATGCATGGATGAGACAATGGTGCAAGGATGAGGGTTTTGGATTTGTTAGGAACTGGGGAACATTCTGGGGAAAGGAGGAGGTCTTCTGAAGGGATGGGCTTCACCTTAACCAGGATGGAACCAGGCTGCTGGCATTAACGTTTAAAAAGGAGATAGAACAGCTTTTAAACTAGGTAATAGGGGAGAGCCAACAGTCGCCCAAGAGCGCATGGTTAGAAACAATGTATCCTTGAAGGATACTACCAAAAGAATGAAGTTAGGACATATCAGCAGTGAGGTTCCAATAAAGACAAAAGTAGCCCAAATGCCCTTGAGTACAGAGCAGACAGAGCTTAAAGATTCCAAAATACCCCTGCCTACCGATAACCAGATTAATATGAATAAAATACAGTCTCTAAAATGCTTGTATGCAAATGCTAGAAGTCTAAAAAATAAGATAGGAGAGTTAGAATATATAGCAATAAATGAGAGGTTAGATATGATTGGTATCTCAGAGACATGGTGGAAGGAGGACAACCAGTGGACACTGATACCTGGGTATAAACTATATCGTAATGATAGAGTTGATCAAATTGGTGGAGGGGTTGCGCTCAGTGTTCCCTCTAAGGATTGCTGGTTCGTGTGCAAAATCACAAGCTCATGAGCAGAGTTTTAAAGAATCAATTTTTTTGTGTGCAAAACTTTACAACCTACACACGCGCGTGCTGTTATTACATTATTTAAATGCAAAAACTTTAATGAAATTAAATAAACTATATTTAAATAATTGTAATCAGAAACGACACAATAGCTCAATTAAAGCTATACTTTAATAATGGTATGATAACAAAAACAAATTCAAGTTACATTTAGATAAAGAGAATATTCTAATTTACTTTCTCTCTTCTTCCTTTATCTGTTTTTCATAATTCATAAACATTGTCAATATTAATGTTTTCAGTAGACATGTAAAGTTTAATTCTCATCAAATTCTCCAGGTGATTTGTTTCCAGCCGATTTCTACTCTGGGGTATGTTTACTAAACCATCTTAATGTGCACTCTGTGACGTTATCGCGCGATAAGGTACCTTATCGCGCGATAATGGCGCTTTATCGAGCGCAGAGGTACTTTAGCGCGCGATAACGAGCGCTGAAGGCGGAGAAAGGCTCCCAAAGGGCGGAGGAAGGCTCCCCAGGGGCGGAGAGAAGGGGTCAATGGGTAGAGAGTGGGAGGGGAGAGGCTCCCCGCACACTAACGCTGTGAAATCCGAGGCTGAAAACTAACGCCAGTGAAACCCTGGCATTAGAGCTGATTTAAAGGGAAGAGAAACCATTTCTGTCAGCAATGTACAGCAAAACCAGGGAAACCTACAAAAAGTGATATGTGTGATACATGTGCACAGAACAAAAGGGCAAATAAACAGTGAAAATGAACAGAAGAAAATGGAAAAATAAAATAACCAAGCTGGGCAATAGTGATCTCAATGGGAAACATCAAAAAACACTCCCAAGAAAGCACCAAAAAAAGGATATGAATTCTGGAAGGGTCCATGCTCCGTCCCCATACAAGGTGAATGAGCCCACAGTGAAATTGCGCTGTGCATGGTTTTCCTCTCCATCGGACAGGTTTCCTATGGTATGAACATGTGCGGCAACAGCAGGGCGGGCATGTCGGAACGGCCAACTGGACAGATGCTTGAAAATGGGATACAGAGGGCTGCAGGCGGCACATGCTGTGGTGCAGCTGGGGCACAGTGCGGACTAGGCAGATGCCTAGGTGGCACCTAGGAATGCTGAAACTGTACAGCAGCCAGACAGCAACTGATGAGTGCCCAACATGGGCATGAGTGTGTTTATCACAGTGTCACAGGGGATAGTACCCAGCAGGTACCTCCAAGGGCACAGAACATTGGCAGGCGGTGTTGGGGGGGAAGCGTGGACGTCTATACAGGCACCCCTACCCCAAAACATGCACCATAGGCAGCTGCCTACCTGCACACTGGATGGCCTGAGGCTGTGCACCACCAGCACCACCAACAGAAGGGCATGTCAGCATGGTGGCAGAGGGGTACTGGTGGTGGAGGGGGGCAGTGGCAGCTGTCCAGACAGACCATGGCCTAGCCCTGTGTTGGTGGGTGCCATGCACTGCAACAGACAGGCCCTGCCGGACGAACAATCATGGTATCACCAGGGAATTCACTGTCTCTGTGGCAACACGGTGGTGCAGTGCACACAACCAGTGTGTTCAGAGGCAGCAGGTCACAGGTTCAAGTCCCAGCTGTGGTTCTGCCAACCCAGTCCCCATATTTTACCCACTACTAAAACGTGCTAATACAGACAGAACCTTTATTGCAGATGACGTAAACATGCCCAAAACACCTACATTTTACCCTACAGAGCACAGACACCATAAAAAGGCGCAATACCTAGAGCAGAGTCTCCCAAATGCAGTCCTGGAGGGCCAAACACCATTCAGGTTTCATGTTGCCTCTAATAAAGATGCCTGTGCTGCATTTCTATGTGCCGCCCCCATGGTATGCAGATGTATCTCATGCATATTCATGAGGGACAGCATGAAAACCCGAACAGTGTTTGGCCCACCAGGACTGGAGTTGGGAACCTCTGCCGTAAAGCAGCAGCCAACAGGGGCAGACACACCCGCACCCACAGGCTCCATTATCCAATGCCTCCTGGAGAGGCAGGACATTGGGCCCTGCGTGCATCTCCCAGTACTAGCACTTGCATACCTTAGCAATGCCACTCTAAACCTGGTAATACGGTACACAGCTATCAAAAGGTTGCTATGATTACTGGCAGATAGCAATTCTGAAGTTAAGTACAATTTTCTGATTGAGCTGCATCATGGCAACCTTTCTGATGTCTGTGGAGTGTGCTACAGGTCTTGTGTCTGACAGTGTTTACCACCCTGGGGAGTGAACCCAACAGTATTGCGTACCATAGCCATGCCTGCACTGTGCCCAGGACTGGAGCGGTGGCCAGGGCTGCCAAACACCTCTATAGTTGTACAATGCTGGCATAGGTGTGGGTCTGTTTATCCAGTGTGTGATGGCTGCAAACACCCTCCACAGCCCACACTGCCAGCACTGTTGCCAGTATTGGCCTGCTAATGTGCATAATGAGGAGCAAGGTACCATGGGTATTGCCCGGACAGGGTGGCCTGGCCAGGATGCATCTGCACAGGGCATAGGGCAATGGCTGGGACATTGTAGTACCCGGCCACCACCTGCACAAATAGGGTGGCCACAGCATGTCCTGCTGGGAGATCACTCTCACCCTGACTGAACAGTGACCATGGCATGGCTAGGTTCCCCCATAGTGCTATATAGTATTTATTTTATGTGGTATTTATGGGTTCCTTTTTGGTGCCCAATCACTGACTTATCTGCTTGGTGTGTATGCATCTCTTTCAGGAACATGCACTATGGACTAGCTAGCAGACTGTCTGCAGCTAGTATGTGGTCTTGCTGGAACATCTTGCAGGGTGCAGTAGCTGGAGGCTTACTGCAGGAGAATTTCAGATAGGGGTGGGGTGCAGCTGAGCATTTCCAGGCCTAATGTCTGTCTGCTTTGTGTTGTGGATGTGTACAGAGCTGCATTGACTGCCCTGTAGGGTGTCTGTTCCCCAGCAGGACTGGGGTTGATGGTCTCCTCTACTGCCACCATAGCAAGGAGGTAGAAAGTGGATCTGTTGGTGGGAGACCCTGCTTCCCATCCTCAGCCCCAGAGGGTGGGTTGGGTGGTGGTACATAACACAGGTACACTACCAAAAAACTGCCTCCAGTTTTGCAACTGATTCCTATAGATTTTGGGGTGCTGAATCCAGAAAAAATAGCCAAAATGTTCCATCACGTCACGTTTTCTTGCAAAATTAGATTTCTTACCCATATAAGGAATGTTCACATAATTTCTTTTTAGCCGACTGCAGTTTATTTTCTTGGCCCAAAATAGAGGTTGTAATGGTTAACTAACTAGAAACACTCCCTCATGATATTTTAGAGTGTTTTGTATTCATTTTATACATTAACAGGACAATTGGGAGGCGGGGGGCTAAATCCAGTACTCGCGCTGGCGCATGTTCTTTCCTGTTCGCCTCGCCTCGTTCGCTCGCTCAAACACGGTGGTTTCGACATGAAGGACTAGAAAGGGGGGCTGTTTCTTCTGGAGAGAAATCTGCAACTGTGAGTATATACTTCTGGTAATTTTCTAAAAAGAATTATTTGTATTAAAGCTACTTAATCTGTGAACCCACTGTTTTTTTTGTTGGATCAGTTAGGGCCTAGTAGCAGCAATTAAAGATTGAATTTAAAAACCCAGAGGAGAACTTTCTGGTTATATTTCATACCCAGCAGAGAGCTTGTAGTTTAAATTTAATAGACACTCAGGGCCAAGTAACAGCAAAGTACTGTTAGTTTAAATTTAACACACAGAAGAGAGCTTTCTGGTAAAATTTAGAATCCAGCAGAGAGCTTGTAGTTTAAATTTCATAAGAAGTTGGAGCCTAGCAGCAGCAGCTAAGAGCAATAATTTAAATCAAATCAGAATTTAGCTTACCTCAGCAGCACAAGACAGGGTACTGTGTAGCAGCCCTCTTTTAATAGGTGTTATTTCCCTCCCTCCCTCCCCACTCCCACCCTCCCCTGGGATAATCATAGCTTTATAGGTACTTACACATCTTAAAGGACAGGAGGTGCTTTCAGGTGAAGCTCATTACCCAAATCAGTCATACACTAAGGACCTGAGATTAATTTAGCTTCAGGTGAACAAGGTATATTAAACGTATTAGGTACAGTTTTATTGGTATAAATACCCATAGCAACCCCTAGTAAGTAAGAACTTAAAGATCTAGACACAAACTTAAAACTGAGATGCAGACAGCAGTCCAGCAGCGGGATGGGGGCTTTCCAGTCTTTTGCATTGAGTGTCACATGTATGATTTTCTCCCAGTTGGTGAGAGGTCTTACGTGTGCACTAGGTGCAAGGAGCTCTTTGCTCTCAGGGAACAAGTCCGTTCTCTAGAGGCTAAAGTAGCAGACTTGGAAAACATAAGACAGACAGAGAGGTACATAGACGAGACCTACAGGGATATAGTCCTGAAGTCCCACCTCCAGTCTGGCAGCACCCCTGTTGCCATGGAGGAGAGAGGTCACGTGACAGGAGAGCATCACCCTGGTGCGGCAGGAAGTGATCCTGTAACTAGGACCTGTCCTCCAGGTGATGTAAAACCCTCTCGCACCGAGGAAGTTTCTCCAGGTCCATGTGCCCATGAGGGAAGGGTTAGGACAGCCGTTATAGTTGTTGATTCGATCATTAGGCATGTAGATAGCTGGGTGGCTGGTGGACGTGAGGATCGCCTGGTAACATGCCTGCCTGGTGCGAAGGTAGCGGACCTCACGCGCCACCTAGATAAGGTCTTAGATAGTGCTGGGGAGGAGTCTGCTGTCTTGGTACATGTCGGTACCAATGACATAGGAAAATGTGGTAGGGAGGTTCTGGAGGCAAAATTTAGGCTTTTAGGTAGGAAGTTGAAATCCAGAACTTCCAGGGTAGCATTCTCCGAAATGCTTCCTGTTCCGCGCGCAGGACCCAAAACGCAGGCAGAGCTCCGGAGTCTCAATGCGTGGATGAGACAATGGTGCAGAGATGAGGGTTTTGCATTTGTTAGGAACTGGGGAACATTCTGGGGAAAGGAGGGGCTCTTCCGAAGGGATGGGCTTCACCTTAACCGGGATGGAACCAGGCTGCTGGCATTAACCTTTAAAAAGGAGATAGAGCAGCTTTTAAACTAGATATTAGGGGAAAGCCGACAGTCGCCCAAGAGCAGATGGTTCGGAAGAATGTATCCTTGAAGGATACTACCAAAAGCAGAGAGGTTCCACAAAAGAGTAAAGTAGCCCAAATGCCCTCAAGTATGGAGCAGACAGAGCTTAAAGATCCCAATTTACCCATGTCTAACAATAGCCAATTTAACATGAACAAAATACATTCTCTAAAATGCTTGTATGCAAATGCTAGAAGTCTAAACAATAAGATGGGAGAGTTAGAATATATAGCACTAAATGAAATGTTAGATATGATTGGAATATCAGAGACATGGTGGAAGGAGGACAACCAGTGGGACACTGTGATACCTGGGTACAAACTATATCGTAATGATAGAGCTGATCAAATTGGTGGAGGGGTTGCGCTCTATGTTAGAGAGGGCATTGACTCAGAAAGGATTAAAGTTTTGCAGGAAACAAAATCTGCTGTAGAATCTGTATGGATTGAAATTCCATATAAAAGGGGGAAGGCAATGGCAGTGGGGGTGTACTATCGAGCGCCTGGCCAGAATGACCAAATGGATGATGAAATGCTCAAAGAAATCAAGGAAGCTAACAAACGTTACAGTGCAGTAATAATAATGGGTGATTTCAATTACCCTGGTATCGACTGGGTCAGTGTCACGTCAGGACATGCTATGGAGATAAAGTACCTGGATGAAATAAATGACTGCTTCTTGGAGAAGCTGGTTCATGAACCGACCAGAGGGTAAGCCATATTAGACCTAGTCCTTAGTGGAACACCAGATCTAGTGCAAGAGATAAGGGTGTTGGGGCCACTTGGCAATAGTGATCATAGCATGATCGCCTTTGATTTAATTAGTGGAGGAGGGATAGTAAGGAAATCCACAGTACTACCTTTTAACTTTCGAAAAGGAGACTATGATAAAATGAGGAAAGCAGTTAAGAAAAAACTAAAAGGAGCAGTTGCAAAGGTTAAAGACGTACATCAAGCTTGGGTGTTGTTGAAAAATACTATCTTGGAAGACCAGACCAGCTGTATTCCACGCTTTAAGAAAAGTGGAAGGAAGTCCAAAAAACTGCCAGCATGGTTTAAAGGTGAGGTCAGAGAGGCTGTTGTTGCCAAAAAAGCAACTTTCAGGAAATGGAAGAAAGAGCCAAACGACGAAACCTGGAAACAGCACAAGCACTGGCAAGTCAAATGCAAGGCATTGATAAAGCAGGCAAAGAGAGAATTTGAGAAGAAGCTTGCTGCGGAAGCAAAAACGTGAAATAAAGACCTTTTCAATACATTCGTAGTAAAAAACCTGTGAGAGAGTCAGTTGGTCCATTAGATGATAAAGGGGTTAAAGGAGCACTAAGAGGCGACAAGGCGATAGCGGAGAGACTGAATGAATTCTTTGCTTCGGTCTTTACTGAGGAAGATGTAGGGATGTTACCCATGACGGAAGTGGTATTTAAAGGTGTGGAAGAATTGAAGGAAATATCGATACATCGGGAAGATGTCTTACAACTATTAGATAAACTGAAGAGTAGCAAATCACCTGGGCCGGATGGTATACATCCAAGGGTGTTGAAAGAACTGAAATATGAGATTGCAGACCTGCTATCAGTAATCTGTGAACTATCATTGAAATCATCTCTAATACCTGAAGATTGGAGGATCGCCAATGTAACACCAATTTTTAAAAAGGGTTCCAGGGGTGATCCGGGAAACTACAGACCAGTGAGCCTGACGTCAGTACCGGGAAAAATGGTAGAAACCATCATAAAGAATAAAATTACTCAGCATGTAAATAGTCACAACCTAATGGGAGACAGCCAACATGGCTTTAGACAAGGAAGATCTTGTCTTACTAATCTGTTATGTTTTTTTGAAGGAGTGAATAAACAGGTGGACAAAGGTGAGTCGGTTGATATTGTGTATCTGGACTTTCAGAAAGCCTTTGACAAGGTTCCTCATCAGAGACGTTTGGCAAAACTAAAGAGTCATGGGATAGGAGGCAGTGTTCTATTGTGGATCATGAACTGGTTAAAAGATAGAAAGCAGAGGGTAGGGCTAAATGGCCAATTTTCCCAATGGAGAAAGGTGAATAGTGGTGTACCCCAGGGATCTGTGCTGGGTCCGCTGCTTTTTGACATATTCATAAATGACCTGGAAAGTGGAATAACGAGTGAGGTTATCAAATTTGCAGATGACACAAAACTATTTAAAGTTGTTAAAACCGAAGAGGATTGTGAAAAATTGCAAGAGGATCTTGATAAATTGGAAGACTGGGCATCAAAATGGCAGATGAAATTTAATGTGGACAAGTGCAAGGTTATGCACCTAGGGAAGAACAACCCAAACTATGGTTACACGATGCAAGGTTCCACATTAGGAACCACCACCCAGGAAAAAGATTTAGGCGTCATTGTGGATACCATGTTAAAACCCTCGGCCCAGTGTGCAGCGGCGGCCAAGAGAGCAAATAGAATGCTAGGTATGATAAGGAAAGGAATGGAAAATAAAACAAAAGATATTATAATGCCTCTATATCGTTCCATGGTGAGACTGCACCTTGAATATTGTGTGCAATTCTGGTCGCCGTATCTTAAAAAGGATATAGCGATTTTAGAAAAGGTTCAGAGAAGAGCCACCAAAATGGTAAAGGGGATGGAAGGATACTCCTATGAAGAAAGGCTAAAAAGGTTAGGGCTCTTTAAACTGGAAAAGAGACGGCTGAGGGGAGATATGATAGAAGTATATAAATTAATGAACGGAATGGAACGGGTAAACGTAGATCGATTGTTTACGTTATCAGAATATAGAAAGACTAGGGGACATGCAATGAAGCTACAGGGTAAACTATTTAAGACCAACAAAAGAAAATATTTTTTCACTCAACGTGTAATCAAACTCTGGAATTTGTTACCGGAGGATGTAGTAAAGGCTGTTAGTGTAGCTGGGTTTAAAAAAGGTTTGGACAAGTTCCTGGAGGAAAGGTCCATAAACCATTATTAAGAAGTGACCGAAGATATCAATGCTTGACCCAGTACAAGCATTGTGGAACTTGTGTCTCTTGGGGAAACTGCTAGGTACATATGACCTAGTTTGGCCACTGTTGGAAACAGAATACTGGGCTTGATGGACCTTGGTCTGACCCAGTATGGCATATCTTATGTTATGTTCTTATGTTCTTATGAACGTTCGTGTCAAATTTCAGTTTCTTGCAAGTTCATTATTACCTTTTGTTTGCTCAGTCGTAATCCAGCTTTATTCCGAAGTGGTTCACTACAGTTGTAGTTTGCAGTGCTGTGTATTTGTGATGGCTCACAGAGCCAGAGGTTGCGTCAACTCTCCGGACAGTTTTTGTTTTATTTGTGGGGAATATACCGTGAAAAAGCGGCAGAGGAACATTTCTGCATTTATTAAAAAAGTATATTTCGCCTATTTCGGTTTGAAGTTAGGCGATCAAGACAAACCGTGGGCTCCTCACAAAGTGTGCAAGACATGTGAGGAAGTTCTACGCTTATGGATGAAAGGTAAAAAACAAGCGTTTTGTTTCGGAATACCTATGATGTGGCGTGAACAAAGAGACCACAGCAGTGACTGCTATTTTTGCTCTTGCATTGTGAAGGGATACAACTTAAAAAATAAGAACGTAATAAGTTACCCCAACCTTCCCTCAGCAATTAGGCCTATGCCTCATAGCAACGAAGTACCTGTGCCTGAACTACCAAAATCTTTGGATCATATTTGTGTGGACAGTTCTGATCATGATGAGACTCATCAGATGGCTTTTCCCGATGAGTCCAGTACTTCCGAGTTTGAAACTGAACCAGATCCGAAACCTGAACTTTTCTCTCAAGCTGAATTGAATGATTTAGTCCGGGATTTAGGACTCCCAAAAGATGCTGCCCAACTGCTAGGTTCTCGGCTTAAACAGAAAAATCTATTGTCACCAGGAACAACTTTTTATTGGTACCGCAACCGCGAGACACAATTTTTGAAGTATTTCAGCAAAGAGGAAGATTTGGTATTTTGCAACGATATATACGGAGTGATGGAAAAGTTTAAACTCAAGTATGTTCCTGCTGAATGGCGGCTGTTCATTGATTCGTCAAAAGACAGCATAAAAGGTGTTCTTCTTCATAATGGCAACACATTCGCTTCAGTTCCTATTGCTCACTCTGTTATTCTCCAAGAAAAATATGTGAATTTGGCCCTGATTCTTCAGAAGATTCATTATGATGAGCATAAGTGGATGATTTGTGGAAACTTTAAAATTCTATCCATGCTATTAGGGCAGCAATCCGGTTTCACCAAATATCCCTGCTTCCTTTGCTTGTGGGATAGCCGGGCCCGCGACCTACACTGGGGAAAAAAGACTGGCCAATTCGGGAGTATTTGAGACCCGGTGAGAAAAATGTTCTTCATGAGAGCTTGGTATCTCGTGATAAAATTCTATTACCACCTCTCCACATTAAGTTGGGTCTCATTAAGCAATTCATCAAGTCCCTTCCAAAAGATGGTGAGTGCTTTCGGTACCTTTGCTCAAAGTTCCCCCGACTTTCTGAAGCAAAGCTAAAGGAAGGAGTGTTTGTTGGCCCTGATATAAGGAAACTCATTTCAGATGGAGCATTCGCTGAAACGATGTCTGAGAAGGAAAAAGAAGCCTGGGATTCCTTCAAGGATGTTGTTCTCAAATTCTTGGGGAACAGGCGGGATGAGAACTATAAGGATATTGTTGCCAGGATGCTCAATGCCTTTAAAGAACAAGGCTGTAACATGAGCCTGAAAGTCCATTTCTTGCACTCCCATGTGAACTACTTTCCCGAAAACTTGGGGGCGTACAGTGAAGAACAAGGTGAAAGGTTTCACCAGGACATCAAGGACGCAGAGAGAAGGTACCAAGGAAGATGGAACACCACTATGATGGCTGATTTCTGCTGGTTGCTGCTGCGGGAAACCCCAGATGAAAAATACGCCAAGCAGCACACCAAGAGAAGCATTCGGGGGAAGAAGAAACGGGCCCACCAGGAGATTGAATGACCCAAGAATGACTTTAAAATCTAAACTGTGTTGACAAATATCGTGTTTTTACTAAACTTTGAAATAAAAATTTGCTAGTTATTACCACAGTGTCGGATCTCATTTATTAGAATTTTATTTTCACACCATCGGATGTTTGTCTTCATGTATTGCAATGGTGCGGTTTGCGTTTTCAATTCTTACATACATACCTGTACAACATTTTTTGCACATTTCTTTGCTTTGCTTTGTGTCTAACCTCGCTCTTATATGCTCAATGTTTGTGCACATGTATGTGGCTGTTTTAAGTGCAGACAATTTTGCTACCATCACAGTGTGTTTTGTTGACATTACTCTATTCTTATGTGCTGCCTTGTTACAATTTTCTTTATTCTTATTTGAATAACTACTAAACAATTAGTATAAAGAATTCATCCAAGAAACTTTTATCTCGATCGCACTCAATCTGAAACGTTCACCTCAAACTGCTAACCCAATGTAGCAAAAAATCTGTACGTGATGGAGCAAATTGGTTACCAGATTTGGATTCAGCGCACCAAAAAACGTAAAAATCAATCGAAACATTAGAGGCAGTTTAAAAAAAAAATTTTTAGTGTACCTGTGTAATCTGCCTATGGGTCCAGAAGGGCTAAACCTGACAGAAATACAGATGTATTCAAGGCATGTCTGCAGGAACTACCTATCTCACACACTAGCACTGCTGGGGACCTGCAGCATGGCCTTTTTCTGCCATGGAAGGTGCGGTGGACCTGGTGCTGGGCGCCCCACCTCACCCTCAGGGTGAGCACAGTACCCGCACAATGTGACAGTGTGTAGCTACTCTGTGCCAGTAACACACACGGTCAGTTCCCCCTACCAGGCTGAGGTGCTGTTGGGGTGCATACCCCATCTTGTGATCATCTGTAGACTGCTGATGTGCATGTGCAGTGCATCATGGGTACGGGTGGGTTAACCCTATCCTGGTGATCACAGCAGACTGTTTGTGTGGTGACGTGCAGTCCTTCTGCAGCCATCCAGGGGTTTGTTAGAAGTTGTAGCCCACTGGTTACTTCACTGCCTGTGGAGCCAGAGGTCATGGGTTCCAACCCACAGTGGGGTTATTTGATAGGGCTGTCCAAAGCATTGTCTATTTTTAATGTACATTAGTGTTGCCATCAAAAACACCCTCAGAGTACTGTAACCATCAGGTGCTTTATAGGGCGCCCTATAGGGCACTTTATAAAGCGCCTTCTGAGGCACCTTATGGTTACAGTCCATATAAGGTGCCTTATAAGGTGTCCTATGGAGCGCCTTATAGGGTGCCCTATAGGGGACATTATAGGGTGCCGTGGCGGACAGTGCACTTTATAATATGCCCTATGGAGTGCCTTATAGGGTGCCTTATGCGGCACCTTAGGTTACGGCACGTGAGGGTGTGTTTGCTGGCAGCAATAATTAAAATACAAATAAAATGCCTCAAGAAACAATACTTACATGTCAAAGCTGATGCCTCAGCCAGCCTTATGCATTAGGCACACTGGGGGATCGAACTCATAACCCCTGTATCATCAGTCAGTGTATTTACCATTGTGCTACACCTCTGTTTTTATGTTTGCATGTGTGGGCGCCTACTTAATATTACCGCGCTTTAATGCGCTTAGCGGCGCTTCGCCCAATAATGTGCGCAGCAGCACGCGTTATTGCGCGATAATCCCGTTTTGCTACTTTAAGACTGAAATGCCCACTCCTTTTATGGCAGCCTGAACACTATCGTCGGGCGCACATTAAGACGGTTTAATAAACATACCCCTTTGTTTTAATGGCGTTTATTAGGCTGAAACCTCTCTAGCAATCAGCACTCGAGGCTTGAAAAGTCCCACATACATCTAGTAAAAGATTAAGTGCATTGAATTGTTCCTGTTGTCGTGTAAATGTTAGTATGTCTTGAAATGTTTTTATGGCTCCGACTTTTACCTTCTCTGCAATGATAAATTTGAGGTCTACATACTCTTTATGAAGTTACTTTTCATAAGATTGTTCATCTTTCTTGAATAAATTGCAGTAACGCTTAGCAAATCTGGACAGCTCTAATCTCCCAAATGAAAATTCATCAAGATTTGAAGGATTTGATACAGAATCTATATATACACCAATCCTGTAATTCATTCTCCGGAAATCTTTTATCCATGTGATCGCAAGTTTGTAGAATAAATTTGAGAATGGCATCGATATTTATTGTACAGCTGTAAGATGAAATTAAGTCTTGTACATTTTCACTCAAGTAGCCATTTTCTCCAAGATACTGAGATTTAATTCTCTGCATTTTGGCTTTGGTGAACTGATATGCTTCCACGGTGGTCAAAGAGCTCTTCTGAAGACTTCTGCTATTGCAAAGTTCTGCTAAGTCACCGAGAACATCACAAAGAATAAATATTGCTACTTTGTATTCGGGTTTTCTTAATCTCCCAAGGCAATATTTGTGTACTGGATCATTTTCTTCGTCTACTTGCGCTTGACAGTATTCAATTAAAATGTCATAATTCTTAACCAGTGACCTTAGAGCGAAATGTCGTGAGAGCCATCTTACTTCCTTCAATTGCCTAAATGAAACAACGTCACTGTCTGTTACATTAGCAATTTCCTCCAGTTTGCCTTGCCGTATACTTGATCTACTGATGAGGTTATAAACAGTGTGTAATAGAGTTTCAACATCCTTAATGAATTGAATTTTTTTCTAAGCATTGTCTATTGCTAAATCTTCTCTGTGAACTACACAGTGCTGTTCCAGTATATGAGGAACTGATGGAGAATTGCAGCCAACTCCATTGTTCTTTCCGAGCATAACAGAAGCACCATCTGATGTAAACATAACAATGCGATTCATGTCCAAGCAATTTTCATCATAAAACTTCCTTATTGAATCAACTATTGCAGTGCTATTGCAGGCATTCAATTTTACCATTCCAGCAAAAACTGTTTTATGAATATAGTCGCCAATCCTTCTAAATTTGATGTACATGATAAGCATCTTTGAGGTAGTGATGTCGGTGCTTTCATCTATTATGAGAGTATGGAAAGGAGATTCCCTGATTTCAGTTAAAATTAGATTTTTAACAACACAATTTATGCATTCGGTGAATTCGAAGGCATAATTTTTGCTTCTCCAGCTTGCTAGAATTTTAACAAAATTTTCAATATAGTCGTGAATCTCCTGCACAGCCAACATGGACGTATTCAATTTAATTGCAAGTCATTGCCAATTAAAATCTTTACCTCTTCTGGGCTTGCCCTATCTCAATTTGCCTGTTCAAGTCTTTTGTTCCTATCTTCAGGTGTTTCTCGTAAAAAATTAATTAGAGATCCATGCTTCAGATTCTTGAGTTTTGTTACTGCATCCAATGACATCTGTGAGTAATGTGACGCTTAAGATAATCAATTTTCCACTCACCCCAATTCTTTCCGGTGCTCCATTCTCCTTGAACTTCTGCTTTTAGACACATTCTGCAGACTACCACGTCCTCTGCTTCACGATATTTGAAAATTTCATTCAGTCGTACACTCTTACGGTCCAGTCACATCCGGCATAGCAGTTTGAACAGAAAACTCAGTCAACCAATCAAAATTGAAATTGTTTCTCTTATTTTTCTTCAATTTCCCGAAAAGATGATTTTCATTTTTTCGCTTCAACATTTTGATAGATGTTAAATAATAAAAATTTATTGACTCTACGCACTAGGTTTCGGGGGCGGAGCTAGGCAATCCCACGAGGCGGGGGGGGGGGGGTCCCTGCACGGCGATCCTGCCCACAGCGAAGATCGTGGAACACAAGGAGAGCAAATGCAGGCCCTCGCAACAACAGTACAAGGAAACACAGAGAGCAAGGGTGTTGAAGGTCGCTAAATTCTGTTTATTGAAAAAACAAACCCCAACACGTTTCGGCGAAATGCCTTCTTCAGGGGGCACACATCTTTAAAAATAAAAACAAAACATATAAATAAATCATATATCAATATATAAATAGTACAAATTAAAACATAAAGGATTGTTTGTGTAAATATATATAATAAATAAGGAATTAAAAAAATAAAACCACAGATAAAACATCAGGAATAAAAATATGTATAAGAAAAAAACAATAATGAATGATACATAAAAGAGGCTGCAAATAGTATAATCAAACCGAGATACGTGTTAGAGACAAAGAAGAAATACTTACGGAAGACACCAAGGGGTATGTTTACTAAACGGCGCTAATGGTGCAGTGGCGGTATTATTGCGCGATAAGTGACGTTATCGCGTGATAATGTAACATTATCACATGATAACGTCACTTAGCATGCGATAACGCGCCTGCGGCATTAAGGCACCCTAATGCCATGAAATCCGTCTCTAAAGGGCAGAGTAAGGCTTCCCAGAGGGCGGAGAGAAGGGGTCAATGGGTGGAGAATGGGAGGGGAAAGGCTCCAGGCACACTAATGCTGTGGAATCCAGATCTGAACACTAACGCCAGTGAAACCATCGCGTTAAGGCACATTTGCAGGAAAGAGAAAACATTTACGTCAGGAATGTACAGCAAAGCCAGGGAAACCTAGAAAAAGTGATAGTTGTGATACATGTTCACGGAACAAAAAGGCAAATAAACATGGAAAATGACCGGAACCAAATTTAAAATCCCCATAACCAAGCTGGCCAATAGTGATATTAATGAGAAACATAAAGAAACACTACTGAGAAAGCTAAAAAAAAAAGATATGCTCTGTCCCCCTACAAGGTAAATGATCCCACATTGAAATAGCGCTGATCAGATTTTTCCCTTTATATTGGGCAGGTTTCTTATGGCGTGCACATGTGCCGCAACAGCAGGGTGGGCATGTAGGAAAGGGCAACTGTACAGATGCTGGAAATGGGATACAGAGGGCTGCAGGCGGCACATGCTGTAGTGCAGCTGGGGCACAGTGTGGAGTAGGCAGATGCCTAGGTGGCACATAGGAATGCTGAAACTGTAGACCAGCCAGACAGCAATTGAAGAGGGCACAACATGGGCACGAGTGTGTTTCTCACAGTGTCACAGGGGATAGTACCCAGCAGGGCACAGAACATTGGCAGGTGGTGCTGGGTGGGAAGCATGCATGTCAATATAGGCACCCCTACCCGAGAACCCACATCATAGGCAGCTGCCTACCGGCATACTGGATGGCCTGAGACTGTGCACCACCAGTACCACTGGCATAATGGCATGGCAGCATGGTGGCAGAGGGATGCTGGTGGTAGAGGGGGCAGTGGCATCTGCCCACAGCAGACCATGGCCTAGCCCCATTTAGGTGGGTGCCATGCACTCCAACAGACAGGGTCTGTCTGATGAACAGTCATGGTATCCCCAGGGAATGAACTGCTCCTGTGGCAACAGTGTGGTGCAGTACACACAGCCAATGTGTTCAGGAGTTTAAGTCCCAGCTGTGGCTCCTGCCAACCCAGTCCCCATATTTTACCCAGTACTAAACCGTGGTAATAAAGAGAGAACCTTTCTTGCAGATAACATAAACATGCCTGAAACATCTATATTTTACCCTACAGAGCACAGACACCATAAACATGTGCAATACCTAGAGCAGAGTTTCCCAACTGCAGTCCTGGAGGGCCAAACACCATTCAGGTTTCATGCTGTCTCTAATAAATATGCCTGTGCTGCATTAGTATGCGCCACCCCCATTGTATGCAAATGTATCTCATGCATATTCATTAGGGACAGCATGAAAACCTGAACAGTGTTTGGCCCTCCAGGACTGGAGTTGGGAACCTCTGCCCTAGAGCAGCGGCCAACAGGGGCATAAACACCCACACCCACAGGCTCCACTATCCAAAGCCTCATGGAGAGTCAGGCTGTTGGGCCCTGTGCACAGCAGCATCTCCCAATACTAGCACTTGCATACCTTAGCAATGCCGTCCTAAACCTGGGAATACGTTACACATATATCAAAAGGTTGCTATGATTAATGGCAGATAGCAATTCCTAAGTTAAGCACAATTTGCTGATAGAGCTGCATCATAGCAACCTTTCTGATATCTGTGGAGTGTGTTTCAGTTTTGGTTTCTGACAGTGTTTACCACACTGGGGAGTGACCCCAACAGTATTGCGTACCATAGCCATGCCTGCACTGTGCCCAGGACTGGTGTGGTGGCCAGGGCTGCCAAAGGTCTCTATATATGCACAATGCTGGCATAGGTGTGGGAGTGTGTGTCTGTCTATCCAGTGTGTTGTGGCTGCCTACACCTTACTCAGCCCACACTGCTTGCACCGTTTCCAGTGTTAGCCTGCCAATGTGCATAATGAGGAGCAAGGTACTGTGGGTATGGCCCGGACAGGGCATAGGGCAATGGCTGGGACTTTGTAGTGCCCAGCCACCACCTGCATGGACAGGGTGGCCACAGCTGTCCTGCTGGGAGGTCACTCTCACCCTGACTGAGCAGTGACCACGGCATGGCTAGGTTCCCCCATAGTGCTATATAGCATTTCTCTCAAGTGATGTTTATGGGTTCTTTTTTCTGGGGCCCAATCACTGACTTATCTGCTTGGTGGGTGTGCTCACATCCCAGTTTTGGGTGCACACATCTCCTCCAGGGACATGCATTATGGAGTAGCTAGCAGACTGTCTGCAGTTGGTATGTGTATGGCTGGAACACTTTGCAGGGTGCGGTGGCTGGAGACTCACTGGGCTTGCTGCTGGAGAATGTCAGGTGGTGGTGGTGGTGGGGCAGCAGCTGAGCATTTCCAGGCCTACTGTCTGTCTGCCATTGCCTTATGGATGTGTACAGATCTGCATTGACTGCCCTGTAGAGTATCTGTTCCCCAGCAGGACTGGGGTTGATGGTCCCCTCTACTGCCACCATTGCAGGGATGTAGAATGTGGATCTGTTGGTGGGAGATCCTGTTCCCCACCCCTGAGCCCCAAAGGGCGGGTTGGGTGGTGCTACATAATCCGCCTATGGGTCCACACACCCCCCCTTCACTTACATCATGTGACCATGGCACCCACACAGGATATACACTATTCTGGGTGCAGCATAGTCCACAAGGGCTAGATGTGACTGGGAAATACAAATGGACACAGCTGTATCCTAGGTGTGTCTGCAAGAACTACCTATCACACACTGGCACTGATGGGGACCTGCAGCATAGCCTATCTCTGCCAAGCCAGGTGCTGTGGACCTGGTGCTGGGTGCCCCACCTCACCCTCAGGGTGAGCACAATACCCCCACAATGTGACGGTCTTTAGCTACTCTGTGCCAGTAACACACCCGGTCTATTCCCCCTACATGGCCGAGGTACTGTGGGGGTGCATATCCCATCTTGTGATCATCTGTAGACCGCTGATCTGCATGTGCAGTGTTTCATGGGTACAGGTGGGTTAACCATATCCTGGTAACCACAGCAGACAGTTTGTGCGGTGACCTGCAGTCCTTCTGTAGCCAGCGGTTACTTCACTGACTGTGGAGACAGAGATCATGGGTTTGATCCCACAGTGGTGTTATTTGATAGGGCTGTCTGAGGCATTTCCTTTTTTAATTTAAAATAGTGCTGCCAGCAAAAACACCCTCACAGTGCTGTAATCTAAAGGTGCCTCATAAGGCGCCCTATAAAGCGCCTTATAAGACGCCCTATAGGGAACATTATAAGGTGCCTTGGCGGACAGTGCACTTTATAATGTGCCATTGGAGTGCCTTATAGGGCGCTTTATGAGGCAACTTAGGTTACGGCACTGTGGGGGTGTGTTTGCTGGCAGCACTAATTTAAATTTAAAAAGAAAATGCTTCAGACAGCACTGATTTAAAGTAATGGGTAATGCCTCAGACAGCCTTACTCATTAAGCCCACTGGGGGATCAAACTCATGACCCTTGTTTCATCAGTCAATGTATTAACCATTGTGCTACACCTCTATTGCTATGCTTGCAGGTCAGCGCGCCTAATTAATGCTAATGCGCGTTAACGTGTGCAGCTCCCTCTATCCCGCGATAATGTGCGCGTTGCACTTTATCGCGTGATAACCCTCGATTGCTACCTTAAGACCGGAACGCCCACTCCTTTTATGGCATTCTGCACATTATCGCTGGGCGCACATTAAGACGGTTTGGTAAACATACCCCCTAGTTTAAACATGAAAAACATATTGCTAAAAGAGGACAAGGGAAAACCAATACATAGTGATAGTTCCTTTAAAAATTACAATGAATTAAAATTGTAAATTGAAAGGCACAACTTATTTTGGAGTTGTTTAAGGGGAATATAAAGATATGTATCCAGAGGGAATCCTTAAGCATAACAATTTGATTGAGAGAGGAACTCATGTAAACTAATTAAAAAACTTTAGGCCATTAAAAAATGGAATGCAGTGAATCCGAAAAAATGAATATCACAGATAAAACTTGTGAAACAAAAACATGCAAAAAAGGGGAACCCTTGAGTTGTATAGATGTTGAAACCAGAGTGTTTGAGCTCACGTTTGTGCCTAGACTCGCGTCCTATGAGTACACTTCCATAATAAAGGATAAAGGTATATGAGCGGGTATCTAAAGTGCCTGAAAACAAGCTGTAGAAATATCAAATAAATGGAATTTCATGACACAAAAAAATGTGCGTGACAAATTGTAAATCAAAAACATCACAAAAGAATGTGCGCCGTATTATAGGCAATGAAAATAAATAATGAATAAGGGCAGAGCAGTCAAAAAAACTAATCTACAGTGGCAAATAAAAATGGCAATATAAGTAGAATCGCAAATCAAAGAAAAAAGGGGAACGAGACTTACAAGTCTGAAAGCTTGAGGTTGAGCTAACCTTTTGTCCAGGAACAGCAGTGTATTTGCGAAAGGCTCACAGCACAGAGTATAGCTGTAATCGGCGTTATGGAGACAGTCAAAAACTGATCTATAATGGCAAACCAATATGGCAATATAAACAAAGTAACTTGTCAAGAAAGTAGAAAGCAGAGACTTATAGGTCTAAATACCTGGAATTATGCGAACTTATACTTCAAAACCAGCAGTGAACTTGCAAAGACTGACAAACACAGAGTACGGCTCTGACCGGCATTCTGTGAATTCGCGCTCATCTGGGACCCTTTTTTTAACCAAGGGGGGAAGGGTGCATGCTCATTATAAACTGTTATGTTTCAGGGGTGGAGCTAGGCAATCCCATGAGGCAGGGGGAGTCCCTGCACGGCGATCCTGCCCACAGCGAAAATTGAGTCACGATCCTTGATGCAGCTCACCTCCTGCGCTGAGCCAAACATTTATGCACTACGAGCCAGAAATCTGTGCGCCAGCGCACGCTAGCACAGCTTAGAAGGAACATTGGATGCACTCTATGTTAGAGAGGGCATTTAGTCACATTTAGGCCGGAAGGACTGGGGTTTCTAGTCCCACAGGTGCTCCTTGTGGTCTTGGGCAAGCCACTTAACCCTCCATAGCCCATGTTCCCTGTAAAATAGTTATCTCCAAGTTATAATGCCCTGTTCAATGTAATTTCAGTTTGTTCAATGTAAACCGCACTGATGCAGAATAGCGCGGTATATAAGAGAATGTAATAAATAAAATAAATAAATAAATAAAGTTTTGCAGGAAACAAAATTTGCTGTTGAATCTCTATGGATTGAAATTCCATGTAAAAAGGGGAAGGTGATGGTAATGGGGATGTACTATTGACCACCTGGCCAGAATGAAAAAATGGATGATGAAATGCTCAAAAAAATCAAGGAAGCTAACAAACGTTACAGCATAGTAATAATAATGGGTGATTTCAATTACCCTGGAATTGACTGGGTTGGTGTCACGGCAGGACATGCTAGGGAGATAAAGTTTTTAGATGAGCAGCTGGTTTCTTGGAGTAGCTGGTTCAAGAACCGACCAGAGGGGAAGCCATTTTGAACCTAGTCCTTAGTGGAACACCAGATCTGGTGCAAGAGATAAGGGTGTTGGGGTCACTTGGCAATAGTGATCATAGCATGATCACATTTGATTTAATTAATGGAGGAGGGATGGTAAGGAAAGCCACAGTACTACCTTTTAACTTTCAAAAGGGAGACTATGACAAAATGAGGAAAATAGTTAAGAAAAAAGTAAAAGGAGCAGTTGCAAAGGTTAAAGACTTACATCAAGCTTGGGTGTTGTTTAAAAACACTACCTTGGAAGCCCAGACCAGCTGTATTCCACGCTATAAGAAAAGTGTAAGGAAGTCCAAAAAACTGACAGCATGATTTAAAGGGGAAGTCAGAGAGGCTGTTGTTTCCAAAAAAGCATCTTTCAGGAAATGGAAAAAAGAGTCAAATGACGAAAACTGGAAACAGCACAACCACTGGCAAGTTAGATGCAAGGCATTGATAAGGCAGGCAAAGAGAGAATTTGAGAAGAAGCTCACTGTGGAAGCAAAAACGCATAATAAAGACTTTTTCAAGTACAGTACATTTGTAGCAAATAACCTGTGACAGTCAGTTGGACCATTAGATGATAGAGGGGTAAAAGGGGCACTAAGAGGGGACAAGGCCATAGCGGAGAGATTGAATGAATTCTTTGCTTCGTTCTTTACTGAGGAAGATGTAGGAATGGTGCCCATGAATGAAATGGCATTTAAAGGAGATGCTGTGGAAGAATTGAAAGAAATATCGATACACCAGGAAGATGTATTACAACTATTTCATAAACTGAAGAGTAACAAATCACCTGGACCAGATGGTATACATCCAAGGGTGTTGAAAGAACTGAAATATGAGATTGCAGACCTGCTATTAGTAATCTGTGAACTATCATTAAAATCATTTGTAATACCTGAAGATTGGAGGATGGCCAGTGTAACACCAATTTTTAAACTACAGACCGGTGAGCCTGACTTCAGTACCGGGAAAATGGTAGAAACCATCATAAAGAACAAAATTACTGAACATGTAGATAGTCTTGGCTTATTTAGTCCCAAAAATCCATAAGAACATTGTACAACCACCAGGGAGGCCAATTGTGTCAACAAAGGGTTCTGTACTCGAGCCCTTATCGATCTATGTGGATTCTTTCCTCCAACCACTCTTAATTAACATCCCCTCATACATCAGGGACTCTTCGCATTTTTTTACAGATTTTGGAAGCTCACACATCTTTGGCCACAGCAAATAATATTTTACTGGTGTCACCGCCCCTCTCTCCCAGAGGCCTCAGCGTGGGTTAAGCGAGTGGGGTGATGTGTTCCTTAAGCTTGTGAACTTGAATTTGAGGCTTTGCAAAGCCTCCTGGGAATTGTAGTTCCGTGGCTTAAAGAAAAATAGTTGTGTACACGAATGGTAAGGTTTCAAAATGGATTTATTCCCTTCCCAGGGTTGGAATTTGACCTTTAGAACATCACAACAGAAAAGTCCATACTTCTGGTATAAGGTAACAAAGGAACCAAACAACTTAGGCAATGCTTATCTTCAGCTTACCAGAAAAATGAAATACAAAAACAGTTTTCCTCCAAACTTGCTTTTGGACTGTTTTTCTCCTGCAGCAGTGGTTATAGCAAGACTAGCACAAGGATTGTATATTATCTGATACCGTGTACGTACAGTCCATATAGGTTTCAGTATCTGAAGTTGGATAAAATTCACATTGCATTTCATGCACGTTATCCTCAACTTCCTCCGGGGAGAACTCTGCCCTTTGCTCATTCACAGTGTTCCCATCCCCCAACAGCTTAGCTGAACTCAGGTGTTTTGCATAAAGCTCTCGGTCAGCTCTCTCACACAACTCTTGATACGTACAAGGGCTATTATCAAACTCCTCTGCAAAGCTATCTGGAAATATTCTTCTGTCTTCCAGCCACTGCTTATCCAGGGACCTTTCTTGGCTATAATATGGCTCCCTGTAAAACTCTTTCCTTTTAGTTTGCCTAGGGTTTCTTACAGGCAAAAACTCCTCTTCAGAACAACAAGTTTCCCTTCCACTATATTTAGTGCTAGAGGACTGAGACTGTCTTCTCAGGGGATTTAAAAGGTATTGCTTGCCTTTAGGAGAGTGGAGTTCCTCGGTGCTTTGTCCAGCCGTGTATTGCTTTCTCCGGCGTGGAATTGCCTGCTTCCTGGAGTCAGCGTGGCTTTCACAGCTCCCTTCTCTAGATGAGCCTTCCCAGGTAAGATAGGGTTTTTCCTCCCTTCTCTTATCCTGTCTTTCACCTTTTTCCCCTTTCTCATGCCATTCAATCCTTTCTGTCCTCTCAGACCTTGTTCTGTCTGTCGTGGTTCTTGCTCTCCTGGTTCCTGCCCCAGTTCTCTCCTCTCCCCTAACTAGAGGATTTTTAACTGTGTTGCTTTTCCCGGTGGCTGAAACTCCGCTCCCCATCAGCTGTTTCTCTTTTGCTAATGAGCCATGTGTTAGCTCTTGGCTCGGGCGTTCCCTAGCACTGAGTGACCTCATCTGTTTGGGGTTTCTATGCCAACCCTTCTCTCTGTTTTGCTCTGAGCTGTCAAACATACATTCATTCTGATATGAAGTCCCTGTTTCCATGGGCTCTGACTCTTGTTCCTTATGACACTGGTCACTTTAGACGTTACCTCTCTCTATACCAAAATTCCACAAACAGCAGCAGTTCAAGTTATAGGGGCAGCCCTTACTGGCAGACAAGATCTTTCACAAATTCACCAACATTTTTTGATACGGTTACTACGTTTGGTATTGTTTCATAATTATTTTCAATTTGAGAAAGCCCTCTATTTACAAACTTCAGGGGTAGCCATGGGCGCTACTTGCGCTCCATCGGTAGCCAATATTTATATGGAAATGTTTGAACGCAAATGGATCTCCATGTCCACGTTTGAGGGTAATATAAAATTGTGGCTTCATTACATAGACGACGTATTCATGCTTTGGCAAGGTTCATCGGAAACCCTGGCTAATTTTGTACAATGGCTTAACAGTTGTGATGTTAACATCCAGTTTACTTATGAGAGCAGTGAGGAATCCATTGCGTTCCTGGATTTGTGGATATCCAAGGGTATCAATAAATGGAATACATCAGTATACTGTAAACCCACTGATCGCAACACTTTGTTGCATTATACCAGCACTCATCCAAAATGGTTGAAGGACAGCCTTCCATTTTCGCAGTTTCTGAGATTTCGTCGCAATTGCTCAGACGTGAATGAGTTTAAAACACAGGCGAAGATGTTAAAAGAAAAATTTCGGACAAGAGGATACCCGCACCAAATAATCGAAACAGCATACAAACGTGCTTTATACTATAATCGTGATAGCTTATTGACCCCCCGACCCATATATGCACCATCACAAAATTGTGTTAATCTTATCACAAACATTCTCTGTATAGCCACAATATAATAAAAATATTGAAGAGACACGCAAACGTTTTTCGCAGCATACCTGGATTGGAAAATTATTATGCGCGTTGTGTCTGGCAAAGACAATGAAATATGAAAGAGCTTCTTAGTCCAACTGTTTTATGTTCCTAACCAGTGAATGCTGCACAAGAAAATTTTGGTCACCATAAGTGTGGTTCTTGCGATATTTGTTCCTTAACTTTAGAATTGGATGTTTTTGAATACAAACAGAGAAAAGTTTGCCTGAGACATTACACGTCTTGCAGTTCCACTCATGTAGTGTATTGCATTTTATGCCCTTGTCAGCTAGCCTACATCGGCAAAACTACACGTCCGTTTCGAGTACGCATGAGGGAGCACAGAAGTAAACTTAAATGCGGCTACACGCAAGCTCCTATAGTCCAACATTGTTTGGATTTAAAACACAGTTTTGATTCATTAAAATGCTTTTGCATTGATTTAATTGAACGAGGTTTGGAGGGAAAATCCAGGGATCTTACGTTGTCACGAAGAGAGCAAAAATGGATTTTTACTTTGGATACTGTGCATCCGAAGGGCTTGAATTCACAAATAGAGTGGGGCATATGTCATTGACGAATTGAAAGCCAGGAACGAATCACATGTATATCCGCTCAGTCTTTAAAAATCCCCAGTGAGTCATAGTTTGCATGCGCAGCGTTTTTTTGATAGAAGACACAACAGCCGGCATGGGGTGAGTGCCATTGAATTGAGTATTAAATTGTGTATTGCAAGTAACCAAAAGAATAAGATGGTGCATCTAATAATATTCAGTGTCGTTTCAACATTACAGATAATAAATGAGGACCAATGCTAAGTTTGAGCAGCTGTGATGAGCATCCCCTGACGAAACGTTGGATTGTGAAACGCTACGGCGCTATTGTTCAGGCGTTGCGTTGGGAGTACACTCACCATGTTTCAGATAAGCATCCTCAGATAATGATTTTTCAATAATATCACATCTTTTTTAGCACTGATTAATAAATAAGCAACCAGTTGGGTCATTGATGTGAGGTTTGGGCGCTGTTTCCATATGAATATATGTGTTCAGTAAGTCGCCCCATTCTGGTTCTGAGACCCAGTTGCATATTTATATGAAGTTACGGATGTGTTGTAACACAAGGACATTTTTCGATACATATCATCTTGAAGGTGAAGAGTAGAGCTTAATATATAGATTGGACTGAGAAGTTGCATATAGCTCTGAGAAGTGACATCAAGGCATATTTGTTTGGCTTAATGGGAGACAGCCAACATGGCTTTAGACAAGAAAGATCTTGTCTTACTATTCTGTTATGTTTTTTGAAGGTGTGAATAATGTCATGATGTGGGCACTGATAAAGTTGTTTTGAAGAAAAGAAATCCTGTTTCTTTAGAGGAACTAGATGTGCAGTTACCCCCAGGCACAGCTAGAGGGAGCAGGAACATACATGCCGCACTTAATGAACCTAGGCTCTCTGATGACCTGCAGCTGAAAAGGAACCAGGAAGTCATCAGTAACCGTTCACTTTATAAGCCAGAGCAGAATGCTTCTGGACAGAAGGAGAAAGGGGAAGAGAACAGGGAAGGAGTAGAGCTGGTAGTAGAAGAAGGAGAAGGAGAAACAGCAGAGAAGCCTGGAGGCTACCAAGGAGATAAGCCTGATTGCTGTGAAGGAAGCAAAGCTGGGAGCTGGAGGAGAAACAGACCTCACAAGGTGGGAAGCCAGAAGGCCCAAACTGATCCTGTTGTACAAGGGGAGTTTGGTGGAAGTTGCCCTAAGGTGAGAGCCTCTGCCACGCCTAGTTCCTATACTTTGCCTGGAGATAGAATAGAGAGAAGAAAGCCAAGAACCAGAGAGAAAGGTTCTGACAGAAGCTTATTATCTCTAGAGGATCATTGCCCAGTTTCACCTGTTCAGAGGGAAAAGCACTTTTATAGGCAACAGAAGTTTTTACCCAGAGTGAGGAGAATCCAACAGCAGTTTTATTCCACTGCCTAGAAGCACACCTCGGTATCCGGTTGGCAGGCAGAAGTGCAGCTACCAAGGGAGAGGTGCAGGAAAAAGAAGCACTGTGGATTTTATCTCACCAAAGCCAAGGTATGAGACCTTAAATATTGACTGTGATAATTGTGCTACTAAAAACTCTACTAAAACAAGTATTCCTTCTATGAGATACAAGAATCAAGACTGGTTTAGTAAACTACCACCAGCCCTGAGAATCCCTGGCTATAGGAAGCCAGACTCCCAAGTTTTAAACTACCATGCTGAGATAGACAGGGACAGTGAACGCTCCTTGAATGAGTACAGGGGAGAAGAATCTATGGAAGTGGATTATCCCAGCACTGTTCCCTCACCTATGCCGGAGTTAATGGAATGTGATTGGTGCACTGCCTATGCTCCAATGTCTGTATGCTCCACATACCATAGAAGAATAAGTGAAATATAATTTAATGTTTCTTATACTGAATGCTACTATGGAAAAACTTGCCTTAACTGTGAAGTAACAGTTAACTGCTCAGTGTGAATATTGGTACCTTTTAAGACAAAGGACTGTTTCTGTTATCTGGAATTATCTCTTAGTTGAACCTTGCTTTAAACGGGGAATAAAAGCCTTTATTACCCACCACCTGGTCTCTTTGATCATTAACGTCTCTACATAGTGGCGTAAATCTTTGTGTCACCGGGAACCCCGTGACATAAATGGCGTAGTTGGCAGGATGTGGATATAATCCAAAGAGATACAGCAAAGAAATATAGAAATAAATTGTCAGTGTTCATCTTGAAAAAAAAAAAAAAAACTTGGACTGGAGTTAAAGGAAAACCCGGACCGGAGTATCAGAAAACCGGACTGGAGTGAAAGGAAAACCTGGACCGGAGTACCAAAAGGAAACTGGATCGGAGTAAAAATCCGGACTGGACCTTTGAAAAGAGCCGGATCGGAGTTGGAGAAAGTGGACTGGACCACAGCAAATCCGGAACGGAGAACGAGTTCCTGGAGGGTGTTACGACGCGAGGCCGCACCACCGTTGCTGAGAGCCTGAGTCTACACTTCTACCAGGTAATGGGTAGAAACGCCTAACTTGTTTGGATACAAGTGTCAGTTTAAAAAGGGAGAATTGAAAAAAAAAAAAAGGAAAAGAGAAGGAAGTGTAGTGCTGATTTTTTTTGTGCAGCCACACTTGGTTTTTCTTTGTTTGTTTCTTTTCAGGGATCATCGCGATGGAGCAACGCGACCTATTTGATTGGATGGCGTCCCAATTTAGTAAACAGGCTGAACTGGCAGCGCAGACCCAGCAGCGTGCTATCCTGGCGATGCAGGAGCAGCAAAAGCCAGTCCTGCAGATGCTGGAGACTTGGATGAGCCATCAACAGAAGACACAGGAAGCAGCCACTGGACTCATAAAGCAGAGCTCAGGACTGAGCCATGGTCTGGTAGGACTAGGGTCCTATGACACTCTGACTTTAGGGAAGTTGGGGGAAAAGGACGATCCAGATGAATTTCTGGACGCATTCGAAAGAATTGCCCTTTGGGTTGGCCAGAGGACCAATGGTCCATCAGACTGGCAGTGTCCCTTACCGGAGAGGCACTGTCAGCCTACAGGGCAATGCCCGCTGCGTTAGCGGCAGATTATAGCGAAGTGACAAAAGCCATCAGGGAACGCCTGGGCTTGACCCCACTTATCTATAACCGAAGGCTACGAGCAGCCCGGCTTGAAGTAGGCGAAACGCCTAAGTCATTGGGTCATCGACTGAGGCGCTTGGCTGAAAAGTGGCTAAGGCCCAGTGAAAGATCCATAGATTCATTATTAGATATGATAGTTCTCGAGCAATTCATGACTGCAGTACCTGGTAAAATAAAGAGCTTCCTTATTCTCCAGAATTGTCGCTCAACTATGGAGGCGATTGCCTTGACAGAGAGGTATCTGGAGGCCGAATTAGTTACCCAGCCTACGGACGGGGTAGCTAAGACAGCCATAGCGACATTCAATCCAGTCTCAGGAAGTCTCTACCAGTCTAAAACACCTAATGTAAAGTGTGATAAAAAGGCAGAGAAAAGTCTTGTTAAGAGATGTTTTAACTGTGGGAAGTTGGGACATGTCATGAATGAATGTAGGGTACGTACCACTCTCATAGGAGAGCATAAACATTTATTGTCAGAAGGTTTTGTACTAGATGTCACAGTGCAGGGAGTAGCAGCCAAAGCCTTGCTGGACTCTGGTGCGGACCAGACAATGATCTCGCGCAAGCTCTGGTCTACCATTCAAGAGCAAACTGCGTCCGCCCCAGACCGTCCAGAAGGTCACGTAAAGATTAAGTGTGTACATGGCGCTGCTACCTTGTATCCCGTGTACAAATTGCTGGTCAAAGGTCTGGGAATAGAAAAAATTATGCTGATAGCAGTAGTCCCTAGATTGCCCAAAGAGCTGGTCCTTGGTAGGGACTGGCCACAATTTGAGAAGGGCCTAGAAAAGGGTCTAAACCCCAGAGAGGTTTTTGTCTCCACTCGTGGCCAGGCGAGTGTCGCAGAAAAACCCTCGTGTTCTAGGGAAGAGAGCATAGTTGATCTCCCATCCCATGATGATTTAGTCAATATTCCTCCAGATAGGGACAGAAAGACTAAGGCTCAAAAACGCAAAGAGAGAAAGGGACGCTCTCAAGGTGGAGCGGGTTTAGAAGCGGGTGAAGAACTACCATGGATCCCAGCGGAACTGGTAGAGAAGTTCCCTTCATTCGCCGCTGAGCAAAAAGAGGACTCTGTGCTAGCACGCGCATTTGAGAACGCTTCAACGAAAAGAGATGTTTTTCCCCGTTTTATAAAGGAAGAGGGACTCCTTTATAGAGAGAGCATAGACCCACGGACTAAAAATGTCCGAAAACAGTTGGTAGTCCCAAATACCTTCAAAGCGGCAGTACTAAGGATAGCCCATGATCACCCGACGAGTGGTCACAAAGGCGTACAAGGGACCCTTGACCAGATACTGGCCAGATTTTATTGGCCAGGAGTACTCAGGGAGGTCTCACGATTTTGCAAATCCTGCGCCTTCCGGTCAAAGGATGACCTACACAAAAGAAGTAGGGATTCCACTCTTCGGGAGGAATTTAAGAAGCCGTTTTAGAGGGACTTCACCTTTTGTTAAAGAAGAGCTGAAGAGCAGTCAGCAAAAACAAAACCAATACTTTGATAGAGACACCAAGCCTAGACATCTAACCAGGGGTGAGAAGGTAAGCCTTTTGATATCAAGCCCCACTCAAGAGTTTGAAGCCCGGTGGAAAGGACCTTATGTGGTGGTCAGATCACTTGGTCCCACATCCTATTTGGTACAGGATGGAAAAGGATGTGAGCGGGTATACCACAGAACTGTTCTGCGAAGATGGCACGAAGGCTTAGCGCTATTTCCATCAGCACAGAAGAGCTCCAGGATTATGTGCTGTAATGAGGGTCATTCAGCCCGTAATATTTTAAGAGGGGGGATGTGTCATGATGTGGGCACTGATAAAGTTGTTTTGAAGAAAGGAAATCCTGTTTCTTTAGAGGAACTAGATGTGCAGTTACCCCCAGGCACAGCTAGAGGGAGCAGGAACAGACATGCCGCACTTAATGAACCTAGGCTCTCTGATGACCTGCAGTTGAAAAGGAACCAGGAAGTCATCAGTAACCGTTCACTTTATAAGCCAGAGCAGAATGCTTCTGGACAGAAGGAGAAAGGGGAAGAGAACAGGGAAGGAGTAGAGCTGGTAGTAGAAGAAGGAGAAGGAGAAACAGCAGAGAAGCCTGGAGGCTACCAAGGAGATAAGCCTGATTGCTGTGAAGGAAGCAAAGCTGGGAGCTGGAGGAGAAACAGACCTCACAAGGTGGGAAGCCAGAAGGCCCAAACTGATCCTGTTGTACAAGGGGAGTTTGGTGGAAGTTACCCTAAGGTGAGAGCCTCTGCCACGCCTAGTTCCTATACTTTGCCTGGAGATAGAATAGAGAGAAGAAAGCCAAGAACCAGAGAGAAAGGTTCTGACAGAAGCTTATTATCTCTAGAGGATCATTGCCCAGTTTCACCTGTTCAGAGGGAAAAGCACTTTTATAGGCAACAGAAGTTTTTACCCAGAGTGAGAGGAGAATCCAACAGCAGTTTTATTCCACTGCCTAGAAGCACACCTCGCTTTCCGTTTGGCAGGCAGAAGTGCAGCTACCAAGGGAGAGGTGCAGGAAAAAGAAGCACTGTGGATTTTATCTCACCAAAGCCAAGGTATGAGACCTTAAATATTGACTGTGATAATTGTGCTACTAAAAGCTCTACTAAAACAAGTATTCCTTCTATGAGATACAAGAATCAAGACTGGTTTAGTAAACTACCACCAGCCCTGAGAATCCCTGGCTATAGGAAGCCAGACTCCCAAGTTTTAAACTACCATGCTGAGATAGACAGGGACAGTGAACGCTCCTTGAATGAGTACAGGGGAGAAGAATCTATGGAAGTGGCTTATCCCAGCACTGTTCCCTCACCTATGCCGGAGTTAATAGAATGTGATTGGTGCACTGCCTATGCTCCAAAGTCTGTATGCTCCACATACCATAGAAGAATAAGTGAAATATAATTTAATGTTTCTTATACTGAATGCTACTATGGAAAAACTTGCCTTAACTGTGAAGTAACAGTTAACTGCTCAGTGTGAATATTGGTACCTTTTAAGACAAAGGACTGTTTCTGTTATCTGGAATTATCTCTTAGTTGAACCTTGCTTTAAACGGGGAATAAAAGCCTTTATTACCCACCACCTGGTCTCTTTGATCATTAACGTCTCTACATAGTGGCGTAAATCTTTGTGTCACCGGGAACCCCGTGACAATAAACAGGTAGATAAATGTGAGTAGGTTGATATAGTGTAATCTGGACTTTCAGAAAGCCTTTGACAAGGTCCCTCATCAGAGACTTTTGGCAAAACTAAAAAGTCATGGGAAAGGAGGCAGTATACTATTGTGGATCAGGAACTGGTTAAAAGATAGAAAGCAGAGGGTAAGGCTTAATGGCCAATTTTTCCAATGGAGAAAGGTGAATAGTGGAGTACCCCAGGGATCTGTGCTGGGTCTGCTGCTTTTTGACATATTCATAAATGACCTGGAAAAGGGAATAACGAGTGAGGTTATCAAATTTGCAGATGACACAAAACTATTTAAAGTTGTTAAAACCTATGAGGATTATGGAAAATTGCAAGAGTATCTTGATAAAGTTTAAGGCTGGGCATCCAAATGGCAGGTGAAATTTAATGTGGACAAGTGCAAAGTTATGTACCTACGAAAGAACAACCCAAACTATGGTTCAACAATGCAAGATTCCACATTAGGAATCACCATCCAGGAAAAAGATTTAGGCATCATCATGGATAACATGTTAAATCCCTCCGCCCAGAGTGCAATGGTGGCCAAGAGAGCAAATAGAATGCTAGGTATCATAAGGAAAGGAATGGAAAATAAAACAAAGAATATTATAATGTCTCTGTATCGTTCCATGGTGTGAATGCAACTTGAAAATTGTGTGCAATTCTGATCAACTGAAACGGATGTATAAGGATATTATAATGTCTCTGTATCGTTCCATGGTGTGAATGCAACTTGAAGATATTATAATGTCTCTCCATCGTTCCATATTATAATGTCTCTGTATCGTTCCATGGTGTGAATGCAACTTGAAAATTGTGTGCAATTCTGATCAACTAAAAAGGTTATAGCGTTATTAAAAAAGGTACATAGAAGAGCCCCCAAAATGGTAAAGGGGATGGAAGGATACCTCTTTGAAGAGAGGCTAAAAAGGTTAGGGCTCTTCAACCTGGAAAAGAGATGGCTGAGGGGAGATATGATTGAGGTCTATAAATTAATGAATGGGGTGGAAAGGGTAAACATAGATTGATTGTTTACATCATCAGAATATAGAAAGGCTAGGGGACATGCAATGAAGCTACAGGGTAACCTATTTAAGACTAATAAAATAAAATATTTTTTCACTCAATGTGTAATCAAACTCTGGAATTTGTTACTGTAGGATGTAGTAAAAGCTGTTAGTGTAGCTTGTTTTAAAAAAGGTTTGGACAAGTTCCTGGAGGAAAGGTCCATAAACCATTATTAAAAGGGACTCGGGATATCGCTGCTTAACCCAATATAGGCATTGTGGAACCTGTGTCTTTTGGGGAAACTGCTAGGAACTTATGTCCTAGATTGGCCACTGTTGGGAACAGGATATTGGGCTTGATGGATCTTGCTCTGACCTAGTATTGCATATCATATGTTCTTATGTAGACCTCACCCCTCCTGATCCATGGTGTCCTCTGAGGTTGATGGTCCCTGCTGATTGTCTGAGGAGCCAGAGTCTGGCTGGGGCCTGTGTTGGTAGTCTGGCTGATTCACAGCAGTAGGCTTCAGGTGGTGATGCGGGGAGCAGTGACTACTTGCGAGAACATTGTGTTGGTAGTGTTCCCTTGGAGTTGGAAAGGTTGCAAGGAGCTGCAGATCCGGAGAGTGAGCAGGAGAGACTGGCAGATCTGGAGAGTTCTTTTGCCGGTTTATCGATGGACTCAAAAAACGTGGTCTATGAGCAGAGTGTTAAAGTCACCTGATTCAATGTTCTAAATACACTCTGAATTTAACCAATGGTAGCTGATTCTGTTTCTGCTTATTATTGGAGAAGCCACTCAATAAATCTATGTTTAAGGACAGGTCTCAAACTAATGACTAGCTTATCTCCCAAGGGAAAATAGCAAAGTCTAATGACATCAACGACCTTCCTGTATTTTCTGAACGTTTAGTGCTTCCCAATAGTGCTCTTTCAGTTTTTCAATATTTTTTGTTTGCCATGAAAATGAACTAAAAGTTTGCTTATCTTAATTGAGGAGTGTAACACGGCCTTAAAAAATGCTTCCCCAACGCCGATCCTGAGTACTGCTATCACGTTTCACTGTGCGTTTCTTCAGGGGTGATGTAGTCAAAGATGTAGACCGTCCTCAACTGGAATTGAAAGCTTCAAATCTATAAGGCGAAAACAGCATGTGAAAGAAAATGCATATAAGTCCACCCGCAAAATCGCTACTGAAACTGTATTCATTACAAAATCCCCTGTATTTTTACTAACCACACTTAAATGATGAGACTTTTGAATGATGCTGCCCACGTCAAAGATTCCTCACAGTTCTTCTTAAAAAATGTTTTTCAACACTCATGGACGCCGCGCATGCGGAGAATGATTACTCAACTCTTTTTAAATTCTCGGAGACCCGAAAATGACGCAAACACGTCTTTGACGTTCACTTCGAAAAAGGGGGAATCCTGATTTCACATTAAAAGAGGGAATCCTAATGCCACAACATTCTAAAGGAATCCCTCCGATGTAAATTTGTGACCGTACTCCCGCCTTTCATTGTGCTCAGAAGAGAACTAGGTCATAATCTTATAAAAATTTGCAATACTTAAAAGCATGCTTTCCAATCAATGTAACCATTGAGACCTGACGGTGCCAGAGAATTTAATTCAAATATCCACCATTGCTCCTTGCGGATGAGGCATTGGTCAAGGGTTTTGCCAGCCGCTCCTGTCACAACCTCGTCTATACAAAAACATGCCAGATCCTCAAAACAATGTTTATTCTCAAAACAATGTTGTACGATGGGAGCCTCCAGGACATTGTGTTTTAAGCGGCTTTTATGCTCACCCATCCTGATTCGAAACTCCTGACTAGTTTTGCCGACATAGGCCAAATTGCATGGGCAGCTAAATCAGATGTACTACATTCTTCGAGGCACATGTGGTTTGGTGTCGTAACGTATAGCCTTTACCATTATATGTAAATTCAGACACTTCTTTAGTGATAGAACAAATTCCACAATCCCCACATTTCCTGTGTCCCGATGGTTCTTTACGTAAGGGGTGAATGTCCTCAGGAGTTTTCAACCTCGCTGGACTAAGGAACTCCTTTAAGTTCTTGCTGCGCTGCCAAACGCAATCTGATCTTTTTGCCTACCAATCCATTGACAGTCCCCAATACATTGCTGTGCTTCCGTAGTATCTGCTGTATAGATTTACTCAGGGGAGAATATTTAGTGATAAGATTGATATTAGTATCGGCATCTTGTTTTTGTATGGTTCCTCGGTTGCTTAATAAAAGTTTGCGGTTGTTGTTGAGCACACGTTTGTATGCACAACGAATTGTGCGTGCAGGATATCCGCGAGCCAGAAAATTGCTCGTTAAATTCTGTGATGCTCTTTTGAATTCTTTCAAATTAGAACAATTTCTCCTGTATCTGAGGAATTGTGAGAAGGGCAACCCAGTTTTCAACCCTACTGGGTGAGCACTAAGAAAGTGCAAAAAGGTGTTACGATCAGTATGTTTACGATACACTGTGGTCTCCCAGCTATCGATGCTTCTCCTGATCCTCACATCCAAGTAAGTTATCTCTGTTTCATTATAGACATGAGTGAACCTTATATGTGGGTCGCAATCATTTAACCAGCTGAAAAAAGTCTCCAAACTGGTAGACGAACCGTGCCAAATCATGAACACGTCGTCTATATAACGACACCATACTTTAATATTCTGTATGAAAGGATTAGAATGTAACCATTTCTCCTCAAATAGTGCCATCTATAAATTGGCTATAGAAGGAGCGCATGTGGCGCCCATAGCCACTCCCAAGATCTGATGATATAAGGTCCCTTCAAACGCAAAATAATTTGAAAATATGGCCAACCTCGTCAATTGTAAAAGAAAGTTCAATTGGTCATTACTCAAATCTCCCCTTTTGTTCAAATGATGTTCCACTGTGTGAAAGGCTGCCATCTGCGGGATGCTTGTATAAAGGGAATTGACGTCTAAAGTTACTAGCAACACTGCGCTATCTCCGGCCCAATGATTGCTGCGGGTCAACAGACCCAAAAAATCTGTCGTATCCTTAATGTAAGATGGAATATGAACCAGTAAGCTCACAGAGACATCACCTTTTACTCAAAATCAGTGCTAGATGAAGCTGTTTGTCTGTTAAGATTAATTCGCGCTGCCAGCAAACATACCCTCACAGGGCCGCAACCGAAGGTGCTGCAGAAGGCACCCTATAAGGCACCCCAGAGGGCACATTATAAAGTGCACTGTCTGCCAAGGCACCCTAGAATGTTCCCTATGGGTCACCCCACAGGGCGCAGTACAGGGTCCTGCAGCGGGCACTGTATAGGGTGCCTGATGAGGCACTGTAAGGAGACAGCACTATGAGGGTCCCATGCTGGCAGCACCAATTGAACTTAAAAAAAAAAATGACACAGACAGCGCTAACAAATATCCCCACTGTGGGATCAAACCCATGACACCTGGCCACCCAGGCAGTGAAGTAACCGGTGGGCCACATTGCTAGTGCTATGAACAAATCCCCACGGGGTGAATTATAATTGACCAACAGTAAAATATCACACCAATTTAACAAATTTCTTTAGTGGAAAACAAATTTCATATGAACATCTAAACGGTGTAAATACTAAGGTTAATGTCAGCACCAGTGTTGAAAATTATGTTAGTAAGTGATGTTGTTAATAGACCAGGGGGTTTCCTGAAGAAACTCCGACATGGAGTGAAACGCTAAGAGGGCGCCAGTTAAAGCGTAGAGGCATTGAAAATGAATCATAAGCAGTTGGCTATTTTCCTGAGAAGAAAAGTCTTCAGATAAGTCTTCGGATCTTAAATACATTTCCAGGCCAAGGCTTTTTGATGAAATACAGCTTTTAAAAAAATTTCTTGTGCAATAGTTTTGCTGGACATTTGTTTAAAGAAGATTGGTGTTGACATCGAAGATTGGTGTTTATATTGGAACAATAGAGAAACCTGGGACTATAAATTGAGCACGAATAGTGCAGTTGAAGAAGAGTTTTAAAAATAATAGGGTTTTTTATAATGAAATAAGTGATAGCAAAAGAAACATCTTCCCAGTAGTTCCTCATATTAATTGGTGACGGCAGTACGGGTGTTAAGCTTAAAAAAATTTCTTGCATTCCAGGGTGGTTGCTGATGTTGTTGAAGTGCTAATGCTCAAACAAACTTTTTGAAAAGCATTTAAAGCGCGGTGTGAAGCTGAAACCCCCTGGTCTATTAACAACATCACTTACTAACATAATTTTCAACACTGGTGCTGACATTAACCTTAGTATTTACACCGTTTAGATGTTCATATGAAATTTGTTTTCCACTAAAGAAATTTGTTAAATTGGTGTGATATTTTACTGTTGATGAACAAATCCCCGGCTGGCAGATGAAGGTTGTCAGGTCACCACACAAACTGTCGGCTGTAGTGGCCAGGAGCAGGGTCAACCCACTCATACCCATGGTGCACTGCACATGCAGATCAGCAGTCCATAGATGAACACAAGATGGGGTATGCACCCCCACAGCACCTCGGCCTGGTTGAGGGAACTGACCGTGTGTCCCACTGGCACAGAGTACCTACAGACAGTAATTCAACAGGGTGTCCCATACAGTGCATGAAAAGGTGACTAGCAAAGCATCCAGAGCTACAGCACAATGGTTAATACACCGAACAATGTCAAAGTGGTCGTGAGTTCAATACTCCTGTGGGTAGAATGAGCAAAGCTGGCGGAGACAGCACTGTGTACCTTCTAGCAGTGCTGAGAGAAGCATTTATTATGTTAACCATAAGTAATGCTGCCAGCAAACACACCCTCACGGGGCCGAAACCTAAGGCGACGCAGAAGGCACCCAATATTGTACCCCAGAGGGCACATCATAAGGTGCATTGCCCACCAAGGCACCCTAGAATGCCCCCTATGGGCCACCCCACAGGGCGCATCAAAGGGTGCTGCACATGGCACGTGAAAGGGTGCCTGATGAGGTACCGTAAGGAGACAGCACTGTGAAGGTGAGGTAGCTGGCAGCACCACTGCAAATAACAAAAAGAATATGCCTCACACAGCCCCACCAAGTAACCCCACTGTGGGTTCCAACCCATGACAACTGGCTACACAGGCAGTGAAGTAACATGTCAGCAATATTGCCAGTGTGACCAACAATGTCCTAATAATGATGTGGCCAACCTATGGAGTATAAATGACAGATGGACAAAGGTCCTACACCAGAGCAAAAACAGGTTAGCTACGTACAAACCAGAAATGCCTGCCAAGCAAACAAACCAAGGTCTCAGCAAACAAGGGCATATGGCAAACACGATCAAGACCAAGGTCAAGACCATTACCAAAAACAACACGCCCAATAACATCACTGACCTTGTCAAATACGGACATCTACTGTCAAAATCCAAAGAAACACCCAAACTATGATGAATACATGGAGACAGACTAGCCGGATGCCAGTTCCCCCAGCTCTAACAAATCACTGCCTGGCAGATTAAGGATGTCAGGTCACCACACAAACTGTCTGCTGTGGTGTCCAGGATCTGGGTCAACCCACCCATACCCACAGTGCACTGCACATGCAGATCTGCAGTCCATAGATGAACACAATATGGGGTATGCACCCACACATCACCTCGGCCTGGTAGAGGGAACAGACCGTGTTTCTTACTGGCACAGAACACCTACAGTCAGTAATCCAACAGGGCGTCACATACAGTGCATGAAAAGGTGACTAGCAAGGCATCCAGAGCTACAGCACAATGGTGACTACAACGAATAATGGCGCAGGGGTCATGAGCTCAATACCCCTGTGGGTTGAATGAGTAAAGTTGGCGGAGACATCCCCAGTTATCCTAAAGCAGTGATGACAGAACCATCATTTTGTTAACCTTAAGTAGTGCTGGCAGCAAACACAACCTCACTGGGCCGTAACCTAAGGAGGTGCATAAGGCATTGCAGAGGGCACATAATAAAGTGCACCATCTGTCAAGGCACCACATAATGTCCCATATGGGAGACCCCAAAGGGCGCATGGAAGGGTGACTCATAGGGCATGGTATAGGGCACAAGAGGAGGCACCCTAAGGAGACAGTACCGTCGCCATCACACATCAGAGCCATCCTGCAAGGCGCCCTACCTGGTGCTGTCCGTGGACCCCAACCACTCTGCCTCCCACCCCAGCGTTGTCACCCTAACCCCTGTCCCCCAGTCTGCCACCTGTCCAAACCATACTGTACGATGTGGTGAGGAGGGTGGCAGCACGACATGTCCCCACAGTGCCCACCCCCACCGTATGCACATCAGTTACCATCCCCAACCCCCCACATACCTATGTTTAGGCATGCAGAGTAAACAGAGACCATGCAACATCCCCAGTGACATGTCAGTGTTCCACAACAATGCACAAGTGATCCCCCCAGCTGCAAACAATGAAACACCAAGACACGTCATGTCAGTGACGGTGTGTCAGATATCCGAGTGACAGTCAACAAAGTAGGCCAACAAGAAGGACCAAAAAAGGCTGTGTCCAACATGCAGAGGTACATCTAACAGTGGCAACAACAGGCACGGACAATTTCACACAGGTGCTGCGTCCAAACAAATATGGAAGATGGGGCTCCAGAGGAAGTGTGGTAGATGTGCCATGTCTGTGGGCTGTGTCCTGTGTGAAAAGGGGTAGAAAGAAGGGAAGGGAAGGGCGCACCCACCATCAGGTCAGAAATGACACACTGACAGCAGAATATGTGCATCAGGAATGCTGAAACACCACAACATGACATGATCATAACAGACAGCATAGTGCACATGGACCACAGTATGAGATGGCCCTGCAGACCATGACACAATCCCAACATGGTCATGTGAATGCCCATGGCACACAGGCATCACAGAGGTCAAAAGCATGTCCAGCAGTGGTGGTGCATCGAGATACCACAGTTATGCACGTTGCAACGAACAGGCCAAATGCAGCATCAGCATGTGGCCTATGACCCAGCGGAGGGAAGGTGAAGCTTACCTGAAAGGTACAGCATTGGACTGATGGGGAAAGCCAGAGTCAGGCAAGGGCACAAGGGGCCCCTGGAGAGGCTGCCGACGTCGATGAACTGTGTCCATCACCTCGACCTCATGATCTGCTGTCAGTGGAGCATGGCCTAGGAACGCTGTGTTGTGGAGAAACATACTGGTTACGTGAAGTGTCCTGCTAACCTACATGGGACATGTCAGGGAAGATAGTATGACACATGCACACAATGTACAGAAGGGCAGAAACAGAAGGGCATTGAGAGATGGATGAACATCGCCTGACAGGTGGGAAGACACACACGTCCCAAAGACACAGAGACACACACCGTGAGAAAAGGTAAGCATGCTGCAAGCTGTAGTTGGCTGGACTGCAGACAATCAGGGACAGGTGGAGACCTGGGTGCACCTAGGCTGTATAATGCAGCAATGGCAGTGAGGTCTCTATGTGTACCTAAGCATTGCAATTGCCTGTGTCCAGAGACACACTCAGCCTGGTAACATGTGCACAGGCAAATTATGTAGACCCCCTAGATGTGCACAGGAAATGGTCACATGTGTGTCAAACGGAACATATTGCGGATGGAGTGTGAGGCCAAAGACATGTGCAACACCAGAGGAACGGTGGAGAGGGAAACACATATGTGTCAAGTGGTGCTGCCACCACAGCACACCTAGCTGTATGTCCACCCAGCCCAGCCACCTTAATGCCGCTGTGACATACACACACTCCTCACATGAACCACAGCAGTGGGAAGTATCGGCAGCACATCCCTGGGAGGCAGGAACACAGCAGCCAATGCTGGTAAGCCGAAACACAAGATACAAATAGAGATATGTCAGTACAGTGCTGTGAAACACACATACCATCTCACACATGGCGACCCATAAGCACATCCCCCCACATGCAGAACTTACAGGAGAAGAGTTCCTCGATCAGATGTTACCTGGCCGCCATTCCCTCACGTGTGTCACCACGGCCATGTGCAGGAGGGCACACAGGATCCTCCCCGAGATCCTCATTAATATTGACTGGGCCATTGTGCCTGAGAGCAATGTTGTGGAGGATGCAACAGGCCAGAATGATCTTTGCCACAGTCAGTGGTCCGTACTGTAAGGCACCGCCGGTCCTATCCAGACACCTTAAGCGACTCTTGAGAACACCAAAGGTGCGCTCAATGACTGAGCAGCTGGAGGCATGGGCCTCATTGTACCGCATCTCTGCACCTGGCCGAGGGAGACGCACAGGGGTCAGCAGCCAGGCACGACACCCATATCCTGCATCACCTGCAAAAAGAGATGGCATAAAGTCACACGTGAGATGATGGACCTATGGAATCATTGACGTAGCAATGCCCAACTGGACAGCAGAGAAGCATGGACACACACATCTGACGTCTCAGCATTGCACACGATGGGAGTGCACCAGAGTCTGATGCTGGGAGTCCAAGAGCACAATTGGCGGGGCAGAGATGCGCAGTTGTGCAAGTCGGGGACTGTCATGATACATTGCACACAGGGCATAGGTCAACGGAACACATCCCCGGGGGGGCCAGGTGGGAGTGTCAGTGCAGACAGGCCAAAGTGAACAGTCATGCAGCATACATGTGTGATAGCAGGTTCACCCACTGCCCAAGACACGTGTCACCCCCTACATGGCGAATGAGGAGGCCCCATACACACTGTACACCATGTGTATGGTTCTGTGCCCCCCAATCCTCCCCCTTCCCCCCGTGGATGGCACATGCACAAACCTGTGGCACATGGGGTGGGAAAGGGACACACCCCACAGGCAGACATATGTACAACTGCCAAAGATGCAGGAGCCACATCCATGGAGGGGACACACCATGCGTGTCCAGAGTGCCCCTGTACACGGGAGCTTGTTAAGTGAACAGCAGAGGCAGGGTACAGCCCACACCACATGTGTGCGGGGACACCCAGATGAGCAAGAACACACACATGGTAGGCAGAGAGACGTATGGTAGCACACAGAGGTATGTGACCACATTCCAGGTGACAGGGTGTGATGTACTGTCAGGCCCAGAATAGGCTGCACCAGGAAACAATACCACAATGTCATGCATGCAGAGGACACAGGTGACAATGGTGCCCCCATGAATCATATACGGTAGGTGCACGTAAGATGTGGGGAATACCTACCCAGCAGACCATAGTCCTCATATTGTCCGGCCTCAAACTGGCCGAACAGTGCCGAGTTCTGCAGGATATAGGAGTCATGGGCTGACCCTGGGAACCATGGAACCACATTCAGAATCCGCATACCTGCATCACAAACCACCTGCACATTCAGGGAATGGAAGTGTTTGCGGTTGTGGTACACAACCTCCCTGTCGTGGGGTGGGACCAGGGCAACATGTGTGCAATCTATTGATCCCATCACATGTGGTATCCCTGCAATCTGCTGGAATGCCTGGCCCAGGGTCACCCAATGTTGCCTACTGTTGGGAATGGCAATGTAATTCCCAACTCGGCTGACCATGGCCCGCAGTACCTGGTGGAGGCAGCGAGAGAACATTGGCCTACTCATCCCACCCACTGCGGCCACTGAGGATTGGAAACAGCCAGAGGCAAAGAAATGTAGGGCAGCCAGGAGCTTGGCCAATCCCGGTATAGCATGTGACCGGGCAGTCAGGGGCTCGAGGTCAGGTCGTAGATCCTCATAGAGCTCCCTAATAGCCCCTGTGTCCAGCCGGTAGAGGGAGATTACCTGGTCCTCCCTGATGTTCCGGAGCATGGCCCTGGGCCTGTAGAGGCGTTGCAGGCGAGGCCATGCCTCAGCACGCCTACGGCGCCGTTGTTCCCCCACACCCGCCTGTGGACCCCCCACAGCTGCAGGCCTGAGTTGCAGCGGGATAGCACCCATGCCCATTGCTGCAGCCCCAGGAACATCATCTCCCGCTTCCGGAAAGCGCAGCCCAGCTAGCTCCAGCAATGCAAGTACTGCACCACCTGCATTCACAGTCTGATCCATGATAGACACAGGATGGAGGACAGGTGGTTGGGAAATAGGGTGCGGGCCGGGCACAGAAATCACAAAAACGATACACACCTGGTCAACCAGGAACATCCATCATAGCCAACACCCTGTAGGCATCCACGTAGCGCGCGCAGGAGCGCGTGTTCCCCCGCATTGCATCCGACAAAAGCCATCGACGTGTGTCACTGTGACGCAGCAGGGTGAACATAAGAACATAAGAACATAAGACATGCCATACTGGGTCAGACCGAGGTCCATCAAGCCCAGTATCCTGTTTCCAACAGTGGCCAATCTAGGTCATACGTACCTAGCAATATCCCCAAAAGACACAGGTTCCACAATGCTTGTACTGGGTCAAGCATTGATATCCTGGGTCCCTTTTTAATAGTGGTTTATGGACCTTTCCTCCAGGAACTTGTCCAAACCTTTTTTAAACCCAGCTATACTAACAGCCCTTACTACATCCTCCAGTGACAGATTCCAGAGTTTGATTACACGTTGAGTGAAAAAATATTTTCTCTTATTTGTCTTAAATAGTTTACCCTGTAGCTTCATTACATGTCCCCTAGTCTTTCTATACTCTGATAGCGTAAACAATTGATCCACGTTTATCCGTTCCACTCCATTCATTAATTTATAGACCTCTATCATATCTCCCCTCAGCCGTCTCTTCTCCAGGCTAAAGAGCCCTAACCTTCTTAGCCTCTCTTCATAGGAGTAGCCTTCCATCCCCTTCACCAATTTGGTGGCTCTTCTCTGTACTTTTTTCTAGTAACGCTATGTCCTTTTTAAGATACGGTGCCCAGAATTGCACACAATATTCAAGGTGCGGTCGTACCATGGAGCGATACAGAGGCATTATAATATCCTTTGTTCTGTTCTCCATCCCTTTCCTTATGATACCTAGCATTCTATTTGCTTTCTTGGCCGCCGCTGCACACTGGGCGGAGGGTTTTAACATGTTATCCACGATGACTCCTAAATCTTTTTCCTGGGTGGTGGTTTCTAATGTGGAGCCTTGCATCGTGTAACTATAGTGTGGGTTGTTCTTTCCTAGGTGCATAACTTTGCACTTGTCCACATTAAATTTCATCTGCCATTTGTATGCCCAGTCTTCCAATTTATCCAGATCCTCCTGCAGTTTTCCCACAATCCTCTTGGGTTTTAACAACTTTAAACAGTTTTGTGTCATCTGCAAATTTGATAACCTCACTAGTTATTCCCTTTTCCAAGTCATTTATGAATATGTCAAAAAGCAGCGGACCCAGTACAGATCCCTGGGGTACTCCACTATTCACCTTTTTCCATTGGGAATATTGGCCATTTAGCCCTACCCTCTGCTTTCTATCTTTTAACCAGTTCCCGATCCACAATAGTACACTGCCTCCTATCCCATGACTTTTTAGCTTCGCCAAAAGTCTCTGATGGGGGACTTTGTCAAAAGCTTTCTGAAAGTCCAGATACACTATATCAACCGACTCACCTTTGTCTACCTGTTTATGCACACCTTCAAAAAAACATATCAGATTAGTAAGACAAGATCTTCCTTGTCTAAAGCCATGTTGGCTGTCTCCCATTAGGCCATGACTATCTACATGCTGTGTAATTTTGTTCTTTATGATGGTTTCTACCATTTTCCCTGGTACTGACGTCAGGCTCACCAGTCTGTAATTTCCTGGGTCACCCCGGGAACCCTTTTTAAAAATTGGTGTTACGTTGGCGACCCTCCAATCTTCAGGTATTACAGATGATTTTAATGAAAGTTCACAGATTACCAATAGCAGGTCTGCAATCTCATATTTCAGTTCTTTCAACACTCTGGGATGTATACCATCCGGTCCAGGTGATTTGCTACTATTCAGTTTATCAAATAGTTGTAATATATCTTCCCGGTGTAGCGATATTTCTCTCAATTCCTCTGCAGTATCACCTTTAAATACCACTTCAGTCTTGGGTAACATCCCTACATCTTCCTCAGTAAAGACCGAAGCAAAGAATTCATTCAGTCTCTCTGCTATAGCCTTGTTTCCTCTTACTGCCCCTTTTACCCCTCTATCATCTAATGGTCCAATTGACTCTCTCACAGGCCTTTTGCTATGAATGTACTTGAAAAAGTCTTTATTTCGTGTTTTTGCTTCCGTAGCAAGTTTCTTCTCAAATTCCCGCTTTGCCTGCCTTATCAATGCTTTGCATTTAACTTGCCAGTGCTTGTGCTGTTTCCAGTTTTCATCATTTGGCTCTTTTTTCCATTTCCTGAAGGTTGCTTTTTTGGCAGCAACAGCCTCTCTGACCTCACCTTTAAACCATGCTGGCAGTTTTTTGGACTTTCTTCCACTTTTCTTAATGCATGGAATACAGCTGGTCTGGGCTTCGAGGATAGTATTTTTAAATAACACCCAAGCTTACTGTAAGTCTTTAATCTTTGGAACCGCTCCTTTTAGTAAATAACGGCTTTAGGGGCCGTACAAGAGAGCAACAACTTCTATATCAAGAACAACGGTGGATTTTCGTCTTATCGACAGTATACCCAAAAGGTTTAAATGCCCAGATATATTGGCACCTGTGCAAGTAAGTTAATGGCCAGGGCCCCTTTAATTGAAATCCTCCTTACTACATTTTCTCTATAAAAGCTGAGGGAAGTGGACAGTCCGCATGCGCGACGTTTTTTGGTGCCATGAGAATGATAGAAGCGTAAGCTGAGAAAAGTAAGGTAACTGGTTTCTGACAGTTCTTAATAATTTATGAACGTGTATGCAATGGAGTTCAGGAAGCAAAATGCTAGTTTGTCTTTTAATCTCTTTCTAGTCCGCGTAGTTTGAAGAACGTGGTCTGAAGTCTGTATTACAGCTCCCCTGAGGAAACGAACAGTGAAACGTGCAAGCGCTTTTGCTAGACGTTGGGAACCTCTACAGCATGGCGACATCATACAGGCTAATATAAGCTTACAGATTTTGATGAAGTCCACAGATAAGCATTATCTTTCGTAAAGTATTTTCAATAGAGAATAATTAGAAAGTTCACCTTTCTCTATAGTAACGACAAAAGCTGGTGGAAGTTATGAGAATGATCGGGAGATAATATGTTTTGAAGAATCATACAACTATGATTGTTACACATTTCTAGAAAGGAATAGAAAAAAAGAAAAAAAGAAAAAAATATGAAAACAAGCAATACCATGAGGATGCATGATTAATGAAGGTCGTTGATGCAAAAGAAGGCAACTTTCATTCCAGCAAGCCTGGCTGATTAAATGCCTCATATAAGTCTGAGACCTTGTTGCATCCAGTTAGTGGGTATTTTAGTATTGACTTAGCATTAATGAGCATTATCCAGAACTCCTAGTTTACAATTGAGCTGAAAGATTAACCTTTTTGTACATAGCAATGAGGGACATCTGGCAACCACAGTTGTCTGGAAACACTGTTAAACTTTATTTACATTTGCCACTTGACGACACATTCGCCATGGCTACTCATGCTGACATTTTTGTCTGCCAACCCTACTGTCCCTGGTGAGTGTGGCAGAAGCCATGGCATGGGCTGTCACAGGGCGGGTGTGCCATGCACATCCGCACACTACACACCCCGGGGACACCTGTCACATGGTGGCTGGCCAGGCGCGCCACCGGCTACCCGCTCCTCCAGCAAGCGCAGCCGGTCAGCCACCATGGTCAGGGTCGCCAGGACCTGCCCCATGATGAGTGCGTGCTGCCTCTGGGCGTGTGCCTGTGCATGCACAGCCGCAGCCACGCGCAGCCCGCACATGCAGCCGCACAGACACAGATCTCCCCGTGTCTATGTGGCTGCATGCACAGTGCGCCTGTCAGCGGCTAGGTGTGCCAGGCCCACGTCCAGGGGGGACGCATCGCCATCACCATGGAGCAGATGGCTGGCGCCCCCGTAGCCCTGTGGCAGCCCATGCCGATGTGCACATGCCACAGCCGGCAAACCCATCCCTTCCCCCGCCCCATGCCCCTCCAGCTCCGACCCGCTCATCCCTTCCCCCTCCTGCCCCTGGCCCCCACCACAGAGCCCCTCCCCTCCCCTCCCCCTCTGCCTGCACCGGCCACTCCACCACCTGCCCCCCGCAACCTCCTCTGCCTCCCCCTCCCCATCTCCTCCCCCGCTCCAACCACCCCAACCACCTCCCCCCCATCCCCCTCCTCCCCCTCTGTTTCGGCTGGAGCATCCTCGGCATCTTCTGCCCCGCCGTTGTCTGCCTCCATGGGCACCGGGGCGTCCTCCACCTCCTGGCCACTGTCGACATGCAGCTCCTCCGGCCCCGTTGCAGCATCTGGCCCCACAGGCTCCTCGGGAACACGTGCATCCGCTGTGGGAGGGGGAACACGTGTCATCTCCATGGTCTCACATCAGCCACGGCAGTCACATGCATCCTGTGGTTCTGACAGCCATTGCCCCACAGGGCCATGTTACATCACTCACCATTTCGTTGGGTCATCCGCTCCCTCTGTACCCTTCCTACAAAGCGGGGGTATCGTGCCCGAAGCTCCCACGCCTTCTTACGGAGATCCTCCACCTATTTGAGTGACAACACATATTGACATTAGCGGAGAGACACCCTTTAGGGGCCTCTGCCGCAACACATATATATCTCAGTGTGCAATATAGTTCGCCCTTGTGAACACAAACAGGGACATTCCCCATAGCACCAGGATGGGGGGTAGGGCTCTGAGGTGAGGCCTGCTGCATCCTGGGGATATAGTTCGCCCTTGCGATCACAAACAGGGGCATTCCCCATAGTGCCAGGACAGGGGATGGACCCCACCTTTGGGACCTTCTGCATCCTGGGGCTATAGTGGAGCCTGGTAATCACTAACAGGACCTGAATCCATAGCACCAGGACAGGGGATGGACCCCTCATTTGGGGCCTTCTGCATCCTGGGGCTATAGTTGAGCCTGGTAATCACAAACAGGGCCTGAATCCATAGCACCAGGACAGGGGATGGACCCCACCTTAGGGGCCTTCTGCATCCTGGGGCTATGGTCTGTTTCTTGTAATCACAAATAGGGCCAGAATCTATAGCACCAGGACAGGGGATGGACTCCTCATTTGGGGCCTTCTGCATCCTGGGGCTATAGTTGAGCCTGGTAATCACAAACAGGGCCAGAATCCATAGCACCAGGGCAGGGGATGGACTCCTCATTTGGGGCCTTCTGCATCCTGGGGCTATGGTCTGTTTCTTGTAATCACAAACAGGGCCAGAATCCATAGCACCAGGACAGGGGATGGACTCCTCATTTGGGGCCTTCTGTATCCTGGGGCTATGGTCTGTTTCTTGTAATCACAAAGAGGGCCAGAATCCATCGCACCAGGACAGGGGATGGACTCCTCATTTGGGGCCTTCTGCATCCTGGGGCTATGGTCTGTTTCTTGTAATCACAAACAGGGCCTGAATCCATAGCACTAGGACAGGGGATGGACTCCTCATTTGGGGCCTTCTGCATCCTGGGGCTATGGTCTGTTTCTTGTAATCACAAACAGGGCCAGAATCCATAGCACCAGGACAGAGGATGGACTCCTCATTTGGGGCCTTCTGCATCCTGGGGCTATGTTCTGTTTCTTGTAAACACAATCAGGGCCTGAATCCATAGCACCAGGACAGGGGATGGACCCCACCTTTGGGGCCTTCTGCATCCTGGGGCTATAGTTGAGCCTGGTAATCACAAACAGGGCCAGAATCCATAGCACCAGGACAGGGGATGGACTCCTCATTTGGGGCCTTCTGCATCCTGGGGCTATAGTTGAGCCTGGTAATCACAAACAGGGCCAGAATCCATAGCACCAGGACAGGGGATGGACTCCTCATTTGGGGCCTTCTGCATCCTGGGGCTATGGTCTGTTTCTTGTAATCACAAACAGGGCCTGAATCCATAGCACCAGGACAGGGGATGGACTCCTCATTTGGGGCCTTCTGCATCCTGAGGCTATGGTCTGTTTCTTGTAATCACAAACGGCCAGAATCCATCGCACCAGGACAGGGGATGGACTCCTCATTTGGGGCCTTCTGCATCCTGGGGCTATGGTCTGTTTCTTGTAATCACAAACAGGGCCTGAATCCATAGCACCAGGACAGGGGATGGACCCCTCATTTGGGGCCTTCTGCATCCTGGGGCTATAGTTGAGCCTGGTAATCACAAACAGGGCCTGAATCCATAGCACCAGGACGGGGGATGGACCCCACCTTTGGGGCTTGCAGCATCCTGGGGCTATGGTTTGTCTCATGTAATCACATACAGGGCCTGGATCCATAGCGCCAGGACGGGGGATGGACCCCTCTTTAGGGGCCTGCAGCATCCTGGGATGTCTTCGGGCCTTGTGATAGCTGACAGAGGCATGTGACAGACCCCTGTGTGTCTCTTGGCCTCAGTGGTGGGCCTGTGGTTTTGTGTGGATAGGGCACATCACTGAGGCTGCAACAGCGCCCCATACCATACCAATGTGGTCTTTAGTTCACCTCTGCCATGGTTGCAGCTACCCCCTGTGGGCTGGGGGGTTCTGATATTGGGTGAGTGGCAGACCTAACTACCAGCTGGACGCAACAACACCTGACGTTCTCTGGCAGTGCATATTTTATTGGTGCTTCGGTTACAGTGTGTTCTTCCCCACATCCTCAGTTGGGGTGCCTGTCCCCAAGCACTTACCTCACGTGGGTAATCAGAGCTCCTGTTATATCTGATTGTGAGGCGCTCCCAGGCCCTCCTCACCCTTGCTAGGTTTCTGCCTCCTGGATGAGCCAGGAAAGAGGCGCTGCTGGCGGAGGCAGAACAGCTCTGTGAGCAAGTACAGGTCTCTCTGCATGAAGGCAGGCTTCCTCGACATGGCTGCCATCTGCTCTGAATGTATCTCAGCTGCATAGCCACGTGCGTTGGTGAGGGCGTAGCTACGTGCGTTCGTGAGGGCGTAGCCACGTGCACGAATACATGTTGTTGCGGGCATGACACGGCGCGTGCTTACGTGCGTTCCTGCTGGCGAAATAGCCTGCGTAGGTACGTGCGGCGGGACGTAACTACGTGCGTTGGTTCGTGCGTTGGCACTTTGGATTACAGATCCTTGAGGGTGTATTGCATCTCACATTAATGCTACCATCTATAATTGTGATGGCCTATGGCTTATCCGAGCCTGTGAGCAGGAGCTGGGTTTTATAACCACCCCTTTTTAGTCCTGCTGCTACATATTGCAGAGTCTGCATCATGTTTTATAACACCTTCTGCTTCACACATCTCACATTAGGATACATTCACATTCCTTTGTCTAGGAATGTTCTTGATGTGGAGATGTATCTCACATTTCTAATGTCCCTTTTGTTTAGATGGATTGAGAAGGGTGTGTGGAGACAAAGGCACAGAGAGAGTCCCTGATTGGCAAAATGTGGAGGTGGCATTGGGACCAATGGAGAGCTTGTGTGTATTTGACTGTTTGGACATGTATAGCATGAGTTGTATCCTGGTCAAGCGTGCTCTTTCACCTTTTGACTCGTTCCTCTCTGGGTTTTTGAAAGAAAACATAGGCTTGGATTCTGTACTTTACCTCTGCTATTATTGGGTTACAGACACCACTGCTCCAGATGGAAATGCATCTGGCAGCCCTGCCATGTATCACCACAGTGGGTTCAAACCCATAAACTCTGGCTCCACAGTCAGTGCATTTGCCAGTGGACTACATCTCTGTAGCTCCTTCTACATGACTAGCTGGCTACAGAGGGACTTCAGTTCACCACACAGTCCATCTGCAGTGTTTCACAGGGTTGGATTGGAGCAGTAACATCCATGATGCACTGCACATGCAAATCAGCTGTGTACAGATGGTCATATGTTGAGGTGTGCCCCCCCCCCCCCCATAATCTAGGACTGTTGGGGGTCCTGACCATGTGCAGCCCCACAGCACCTTGGCATGTTAGGGGGAACAGACCGTGTGTGGCGCTGCCACAGAGTATTTTATTTTATTTATTTATTTATTTAGACAGTTTTGTATACCGCCTTATCCTTCAATCAAAGCGGTCACCACACAATTGGGGGATACATTTAACACGCAGGGATATGAGACACATACACTAATACTTACAGGGAACATGTGCAGTGGAGGGTTAAGTGGCTTGCCCAAGACCACAAGGAGCATCTGTGGGACTAGAAACCCCAGTCCTTCCGGCCCAAGGTTGCTGTCCTCTTGTGGGATTTGAACCCCCGACCTTCCGGCCTGAAGTACCTTGCCCCAACCACTAGGCTACTCCTCCCTCCACAGGCAGCCTCATTGTGCGGGTAGTGTGCCCACCCTGAGGTTGAGGTGGGGCACCAAGCACCAGGTCCACAGCACCTTTCATGGCTGAGATATGCCATGCTGCAGGTCCCCATCAGTGTGTTGTAGGTAGTTGTGTTAGACACACCTAGAATACATCTGTGTCCTGCTGTAGGTCTCAGTCATGTCTAGTCCCTATGGGCGATGATGCACCCAGAATAGTGCATATCCAGTGTTGGTGCCATGTTTACCTAATGTAGGTGAAAGAAGGGGCAGGGATTATGGACCCGTACTCAGATTATGTACCACCACACAACCCTCCCTCTGGGGCTCAGTGTGCAGAACAGGAGCACCCACCAATAGATCCACAGTCTACCTCCCTACAATGGTAGCAGTGGAGGGGACCATCATCCCCAGTCCTGTTGGGGAACAGACAGAGCGCTACACATCCATAATGCAATGGCAGACAGAAGGCAGGCCTGGAAATACACAGCTGGCCCACAACATTATCTGACATTAGCCAGCAGCACGCCTCCAGCCACTGCACCCTGCAAGGTGTTCCAGCAAGACACATACTAGCTGCAGACAGTCCACCAGCTAGTCCATTGTGCATGGTCCTGGAGGAGAAGCAGCCACCCTGAACAGGGATGTCAGCATACACACCAAGCAGATGAGTCAGTGATTGGGCCCCAAAAGGAAACCCATAGATATCACATGGAGAAATTCCATATAGCAATATGGGGGAACCTAGCCATGCAATGGTCACTGCTCAGTCAGGGTGAGAGTGACCTCCCAGGAGGACATGCTATGGCCACCCTGTCTGTGCAGGTGGTGGCCGGGCACTACAAAGTCCGAGCCATTGCCCTATGCCTTGTGCAGATGCAGCCAGGTCAGGCCACCCTATCCAGGCTATTCCCACGGTACCTTGCTGCTCATTATGCATATTGGCAGGCCAATAATGGCAGAAGTGCTAGCACTGAGGGCTATGGAGGGTGTTGGCATCCACCACACACTTGATAGACTGACACACACTCCCCACACCTATGCCAGCATTGAGCAGCTATAGAGGTGTTGGGCAGCCCTGGCCAACACACCAGACCTGGGCACAGTGCAGGCATGGCTATGGTACGCAATACTGTTGGTGTCACTCCCCAGGTTGGTAAACACTTTCAGACATTGGATCTGTGGCACACTCCAGAGACATCAGAAAGGTTGCTATGATGCGGCTCACTCAGAGATTTTACTTAACCTAGGAATTGCTATCTGCCAGTAATCATAGCAACCTTTTGATAGCTGTGTACCATATTCCCAGGTTTAGGGTGGCATTACTAAGGTATGCAGGTGCTCGTATTGGGAGATGCACGCAGAGCACGAGGTCCTGCCTTTCCAGGAGGCTTTGGATCATGGGGCCTGTGGGTGCTGGTGTATCTGCCCCTGTTGGCTGCTGCTTTACGGCAGAGGTTCCCAAATCCAGTCCTGCGGTGCCAAACACTGTTCGGGTTTTCATGCTGTCCCTCATGAATATGCATGAGCTACATCTGCATATCATGGGGGTGGTGCATACAAATGCAGCACAGGCATCTTTATCAGAGACAGCATGGAACCAGAATGGTGTTTGGACCTCCAGGACTGCGTTTGGGAGGCTCTGCTCTAGGTAATGTGCATGTTTATGGTGTCTGTGCTCTGTAGGGTAAAATAGAGGTGTTTGTGCCATGCTTATGTTCTCTGCAATGAAGGTTCGTCTTTACTATCACGGTTTTGTTGTGGGTAACATATGGGGACTGGATTGGCCGGAGCCCCATCTGGGACTTGAACCTGTGACCTTCTGCTCTTGCACACACTGTCTGTGTGCATTGCACCACCGTGTTGCCACAGGTAGGCTGCATTCCTTGGGGAGTCCATGACTGTACATCCGACAGGGCCTGTTTGTTGCAGTGCCGGGCACCCACCTGGACAGGGCTAGGCCATGGTCTGCTGTGGGCACCAGCCGCTGCCACCTCCACCACCAGTACCGCGCCATTCTTCGATTGGAGACAGCATTAACCCTGAATGACTTGTGGCCTCCAGGACTGCATTTGGGGGACTCAGCTGTAGGTAATGCGCATGTTTCTGGTGTCTGTGCTCTGTAGGGTAAAATAGAGGTGTTAGCGCCATGCTTATGTTCTCTGCAATAAAGGTTCGTATTTACTATCACGGTTTAGTTGTGGGTAAAATATGGGGACTGGATTGGCAGGCGCCCCAGCTGGGGCTTGAACCTGCGACCTTCTGCCTCCAAACACACTTGTTGTGTGCACTGCACCACCATTTTGCCACTGAGACAGTACATTCCCTGGTGATACCGTGTCTGTTCGTTCAGCAGGGCCTGTCTGTTGCAGTGCATGGCACCCACCTACACAGAGCTAGGCCATGGTCTGCTCTGGGCAGCTGCCACTGCCCCCTCCACCACCAGTATCCCTCAGACACCATGCTGACATGCCGTTCTCCAGGTGGAGCTGGTGGTGCGCAGTCTCAGACCATCCAGTGTGCAGGTAGGCGGCTGACTATGGTGCAGGTTCTGGGGTAAGGGGTGCCTGCATAGACGTCCACGCTCCCCCACAGCTCCGCCTGCCAATGTTCCATGCCCTTGGGGGTAGCTGTTGGGTACTATCCCCTGTGACTCTTTGGGTAACACACTCGTGCCCATGTTGGGCCTTCAGCAGTTGCTGTCTGGCTGCTCCACTGTTTCAGCATTCATATGAGCGACCTAGGCATCGCCCATGTCCACACTGTGGCCCAGCTGCACCACAGCATGTGCTGCCTGCAGCCCTCTGTATCCCCTTCTCCGGCATCTGTCCAGTTGCCGTTCCGACATGCCCGCCCTGCTGCTGCGGGACATGTGCACACCATAGGGCCCCTGTCCGATTGTGGGGAAAAACCTGAGAGGCACTATTTCACTGTGGCCTCTTTCACCTTGTATGGGGATGGAGTATAGACCCTTCCACGATTTTTATCTGTGCTACGTAGCTTACTTGTGGGGGGAGGGGTTGATGTTTCTCATTGCTACCACTATTGGCCAGCTTGGTTATTGTTTTTTTCCAGTTTGTTGGGGTCATTTTCAGTGATTCTGTGCCCTTTTGTTCTGTGCACATATATCACACTTCTCACCTTTTTTTAGTTTCCCTGTCTGGGCTGTACATTGCTGACATTTAAATGGTTTCTCTCCCCTTTAATATGCCTTTAACGGCAGGTTTTCATTCGCGTTGGAATTCAGCTCTGAAAATCAGCGCGTTAGTGTGAAGGGAGCCTCTCCCCGCCCACTTTCTGCCCATTGACCCCTTCTCTCCGCTCTCTCTCCACCTTCTGCAGTGTTTTACCGTGCCGCGGGAGTTTACGATCGTTAACTACAGTTACGCGCGTAATGAGACCTTAACGATCATTCGCACGTCATAACGCGCGTTATGACGTGCGAACGATCGTTAATGTTTCATTATGCGCGTTGTTCGTGATTACCGCAGTTTAGTAAACATACCCCATAGATTTATTGAGTGGCTTCTCCAATAATAAGCAGAAACAGAATCAGCTACCATTGGTTAAATTCAGGGTTTATCGATGGAGGCTTTCCTTCCACACTCAGAACAGATTACACTCGAGACTATATGGCGAGGCACTTTTGTTGCAAGTGCAGAGGTTGGCTGCCCAATTTCAAGTTACTCAAGACCAGTGTGCTACCAATACTTTGGAGATCTCTAAAGCGCAAGTCTCATTGCATAAAATTTCTGTACGGGTTTAACAAGTGGAAAACTGTGCAGGATCTGTGGTTAAGGATATAACCACAGATTTGCAATCCCGAAAATGTCTCCAGGATGGCAAATATTCGTTTGATTAATTTTCCTAAATCCCAGGTTTTATCACCTCAGGAAATGTTTAGATCTTATTTGGCAGATGTGCTAGCTGTTCCATCTGAGACTTTTCCACCAGTTAGTAAAGTTTATTATTTACCACAGGGGAAGAAGGCTTACTCTGTTGTGGAGGGGCCTGGTCCCCAGCAATTTGAAGAATTGAATGTATCTGCGATATTGGAAAGTTCTTCAGTTGATAATGTTATACCTGCTACATGTTTGGTCCTGTTCGCTCTGTCTTCTAACAGGGATTGTTTTTTACAGATGTTCTTTAATAAAAGGGAACATTCAGTTCTGAGGTTTGGGCATTTCCAGACCTGTCTTGGAATACCCAATGCCGAAGGAAGAGTTTCTTCTCCTTACACTGAGGGTCTTCCAGATGTGTGCTCTGTTTTTTCTTAAGTATCCATGCAAATGTTTAGTGAAATATATGTCTAATGCTTATGTTTTTCTGTATCCCTCCCAGCTTTTATCGTTCTTAAATGCCCATCCGGTTCCTAATTCTCCTAGTGTAGAACCTACAGTGGTAGAATGATATTGACTGTGAAGGAGCTGCTTCTTTTTCCTTCAAACTTAATCATATAATTTGTTTCCTTATGGAATACTCTGTGTATTGTGGGCTGGGGTAGGATGCTGGCGATTTAATTTTATTTCTTTTTTTGTAATCCCTGAATGTAGTGTTCCTTTTCATCCCTCCAGTTCAGTTGCTCACCTCTGGGTAATGCACTTCTTCCTGAAGCTTGGAGACTGGGCACGTCAAACTTGTGACATCACTGTGCATATACTGCTGGCACCCCCACCAGCTTCCAGTGTGCTCAGTCTCCATGCAGCAGGAGGTAGTGAGCCTAGGTGCTGGGCTCACTAGAGGAGCAGATAAGGAGCTTTAGACAGGTTGGATAGGGCATTTAGATTTTCTTTTCCACTATAATATTATTTCCTTTGATTCTAGATTAAAGTTCTTAAAAAAAAAAAAAAAAAAAGACAAGGTCTGTGAGAGGATCATGGGAAATCAGGAAGCTGCTTTCTCCCTCCCGTTTGCTTCTGTTTATCTTTAGCCTGCCCATCCCTCCTTGTTTGCACGGGCGGGAGTTGTTCAGCAGGTTTTTATTTTCTGACCAGATCAGTTGTTCTGCTCTGCTGATTCCTGTCAAAAGCTTGTATGGGGTTTCTCTCTGTTACTGCAGCCAACTGACAGGATTTCTCAGCACTGCTATTTTCAGTTTGTTTCTGGTGATTTTCAAGATACAGAGAGGGTCTGAAGGGCTCCGATGTTAAGGTGAGCGCTCTGATTATTTTTATTGCTGTCAGGAGAGTGTTTGGAGCCTGTTACAGCATGAAACACACTTTCTGATGGTTTGCAGTGCTGCGGGCCATTTTTCCAACATTTTATTTTTCATGGAGCTGTTTTTTCCTTCCAAACTGCTGTAATTGCTTAAATGATTTAGTCTTTGGTTAAATTTAAATTAATTTTGATTGAATTTGATGGTTTTTGATGTGTTTGGTTGCTTTAGATGGTTTTGAAGAGATTCCTTAATTTTTTTTCTATCTGTGCTTTGAGCTCTTAAAGGGCCAGTACATTAAAAAAAAGAAAAAGAAAAGAAAAGGATCAGTTACAGTACTTTGGTGCCTTTTTAGGACTCTATGGGGTATGTTTACTAAACCGTCTTAATGTGCGCCCGGCGATAGTGTGCCGGCTGCCATAAAAGGAGTGGGCGTTTCAGTCTTAAAGTAGCAAAACGGGAGTATCGCGCGATAACCCGCGCTGCTGCGCACATTATCAGGCGAAGCACCGCTAAGTGCGTTAACGCGCGGTAATCTTAAGTAGGTGCCCAGAAATGTAAGCATAGAAACAGAGGTGTAGCACAATGGTTAATACACTGACTGATAAAATAGGGGTCATGAGTTTGATCCCCCACTGTGCCTAATACATAAGGCTGGCTGAGGCATCAGCTTTGACATGTAAGTATTGTTTCCTGAGGCATTTTATTTGTATTTTAATTATTGCTGCCAGCAAACAAACCCTCACGTGCCGTAACCTAAGGTGCTGCATAAGGCACCCTATAAGGCACTCCATAGGGCACATTATAAAGTGCACTGTCCACCACGGCACCCTATAATGTCCTCTATAGGGCACCCTATAAGGCGCTCCATAGGACACCTTATAAGTCACCTTATATGGACTGTAACCATAAGGTGCCTCAGAAGGCGCTTTATAGGGTGCCCTATAGCCCTATAAAGCGTCTTCTTAGGCACCTTATGGTTACAGTACTCTGAGGGTGTTTTTGCTGGCAGCACTAATGTACATAAAAAATAGACAATGCTTTGGACAGCCCTATCAAATAACCCCACTGTGGGTTTGAACCCATGACCTCTGGCTCCACACGCAGTGAAGTAACCAGTGAGCTACAGCTCTAAAACTGCTAACAAACCCCTGGCTGGCTGCAGAAGGACTGCACGTCACCACAGAAACAGTCTGCTGTGATCACCAGGATAGGGTTTACCCACCCGTACCCCTGATGCACTGCACATGCAAATCAGCAGTCTACAGATGATCACAAGATGGGGTATGCACCCCCACAGTACCTCGGCCTGGTAGGGGGAACTGACCGTGTGTGGTACTGGCACAGAGTAGCTACACACCGTCATATTGTGCGGGTACTGTGCTCACCCTGAGAGTGAGGTGGAGCACCCAGCACCAGGTCCACAGCACCTTCCATGGCAGAAATAGGCCATGCTGCAGGTCCCCAGCAGTGCTAGTGTGTGAGATAGGTAGTTCCTGCAGGCACACCTTGGATACATCTGTATTTCTCAGTCAGGTTTAGCCCTTATGGACCCATAGGCAGATTATGTACCACCACCCAACCCACCCTCAGGGGCTGAGGGTAGGAAACAGGGTCTCCCACCAACAGATCCACATTCTACCTCCCTGCAATGGTGGCAGTAGAGGGGACCATCAACCACAATCCTGCTGGGGAACAGACACCCTACAGGGCAGTCAATGCAGCTCTGTACACATCCATAAAGTAATAGCAGACAGGCATTAGGCCTGGAAATGCTCATCTGCACCCCACCACTATCTGATATTCTCCTGCAGCAAGCCTCCAGCTACTGCACCCTGCAAGGTGTTCCAGCAAGACACATACTAGCTGCAGACAGTCTGCTAGCTAATCCATAGTGCATGTTCCTGGAGGAGATGCATGCACTCAGAACTGGGATGTCAGCATACAACGCCAAGCAGATAAGTCAGTGATCAGGCCCCAAAAGAGAACCCATAAATATCATATGAAAGAAATACCATATAGCACTATGGGAGAACCTGGTCACTGCTCAGTCAGGGTGAGAGTGATCTCCCAGCAGGACAAGCTGGGGTCACCCTGTCTGTGCAGGTGGTGACTGGGCACTACAATGTCCCAGCCATTGCCCTATGCCCTGTGCAGATGCATCCTGGCCAGGCCACCCTGTCCGGGCTATACCCATGGTACCTTGCTCCTCATTATGCACATTGGCAGGCCAATACTGGCAACAGTGCTGGCAGTGTGGGCTGTGGAGGGTGTTTGCAGCCACCACACACTGTGACTGGATAGACAGACACACACTCCCACACCTATGCCAGCATTGTACAACTATAGAGGTGTTTGGCAGCCCTGGCCACCGCTCCAGTCCTGGGCACAGTGCAGGCATGGCTATGGTACGCAATACTGTTGGGGTCACTCCCAAGGGTGGTAAACACTGTCAGACACAAGACCTGTAGCACACTCCACAGACATCAGAAAGGTTGCCATGGTGCAGCTCAATCAGAAAATTGTACTTAACTTCGGAATTGCTATCTGCCAGTATTTATCGTATTCCCAGGTTTAGGGTGGCATTGCTAAAGTATGCAAGTGCTAGTATTGGGAGATGCACGCAGGGCCCAATGTCCAACCTCTCCTGGAGGCATTGGATAATGGAGCCTGTGGGTGCGGGTGTATCTCCCCCTGTTGGCTGCTGCTTTACGGCAGAGGTTCCTAACTCCAGTCCTGGTGTGCCAAACACTGTTCGGGTTTTCATGCTGTCCTTCATGAATATGCATGAGATACATCTGCATACCATGGGGGCGGCGCATGGAAACGCAGCACAGGCATCTTTATTAGAGGCAGCATGGAACCTGAATGGTGTTTGGCCCTCCAGGACTACATTTGGGAGACTCTGCTCTAGGTAATGCACCTGTTTATGGTGTCTGTGCTCTGTAGGGTAAAATGTAGGTTTTTTGGGAATGTTTACGTCATCTGCAATAAAGATTCTGTCTGTATTAGCATGTTTTAATAGTGGGTAAAACATGGGGACTGGGTTGGCCAGAACCAGAGCTGGGACTTGAACCTATGACTTTCTGCCTCTGAACACACTGGTTGTGTGTACTGCACCACCGTGTTGCCACAGAGGCAATGCATTCCCTGGTGATACCATCACTGTTCGTCCGGCAGGGCCTGTCTGTTGCAGTGCATGGCACCCACCAACACAGGGCTAGGCCATGGTCTGTTCTGGGCAGCTGCCACTGCCCCCCTCCACCACCAGTACCCCTCTGCCACCATGCTGACATGCCCTTCTGCTGGTGGTGTGCAGTCTCAGGCCATCCAGTGTGCAGGTAGGCGGCTGCCTATGGTGCGTATTCTGGGGTAGGGATGCCTGCATAGATGTCTGCGCTTCCCCCCCCCCCAACACCGCCTGCCAGTGTTCTGTGCCCTTGGAGGTACCTGCTGGGTACTATCCCCTGTGACACTGTGATAAACACACTCGTGCCCATGTTGGGCCCTCATCAGTTGCTGTCTGGCTCCTGTACAGTTTCAGCATTCCTAAGTGCCACCTAGGCATCTGCCTAGTCCGCACTGTGCCCCAGTTGCATCACAGCATGTGCCGCCTACAGCCCTCTGTATCCCATTTTCAAGCATCTGTCCAGTTGGCCGTTCCGACATGCCCGCCCTGCTGTTGCTGCACATGTGTACACCATAGGAAACCTGTCCGATGGAGAGGAAAACCCTGCACAGCGCAATTTCACTGTGGGCTCATTCACCTTGTATGGGAACGGAGCATGGACCCTTCCAGAATTCATATCCTTTTTTTGGTGCTTTCTTGGGAGTGTTTTTTGATGTTTCCCATTGAGATCACTATTGCCCAGCTTGGTTATTTTATTTTTCCATTTTCTTCTGTTCATTTTCACTGTTTATTTGCCCTTTTGTTCCGTGCACATGTATCACACATCACATTTTGTAGGTTTCCCTGGTTTTGCTGTACATTGCTGACAGAAATGGTTTCTCTTCCCTTTTAAATCAGCTCTAACGCCAGGGTTTCACTGGCGTTAGTTTATAGCCTCGGATTTCACAGCATTAGTGTGCGGGGAGCCTCTCCCCTCCCACTCTCCACCCATTGACCTCTTCTCTCTGCCTCTGGGGAGCCTTCCTCCGCCCTCCGGGAGCCTTTCCCCGCCTTCAGTGCTCGTTTGCGCCGCTGCACTCGTTATCGCACGCTAAGGTACCTTATCGCGCAATAAAGCGCCATTATATCGCGCGATAAGGTACCTTATCACGCGATAACATCACAGAGCGAACATTAAGACGGTTTAGTAAACATACCCCTATGAGTTGTTATTAATTTTACTACCCGGTCTCTGTATTCTTTTTTTTTTTTCAAGTTTAAACTTTACTTTATTCAGTAAATTCAAGAAAATGATACACATTCCATCCACATTATGGGGAGCAGAAAGTGGAAAAATAGTAAGAAATAAACTTACATCATGCAGAAATACACAAAAAGAAAATATGCAGGAGAGGAAGTGCTGACCCATTTCATAAACTCGTTTTTTTTTTTCATCTGATGACAAACAATTTTAACTAGAAACTAATAAATTGTTACGCCTGTGGGGAAAAAGACAAAAGAAAAGTTTCTAAAGCCGATGCCTCTAGGAAAACATACTTGGTGCCTTTCAGCATAACCAAACATTTACAAGGAAATTTAAGGAAAAATGTGGCCCCAGTAGCTAAGACACAGGGCTTTAAGGCTAAAAAAGCCCTGCGGCGAAGTTGAGTCGCCCTAGAGACATCGGAAAACATATGTATTTTCCCCCCACCGAATACAGCCTCTTTATTTGTAAAATATAACCGTATTGCAGCATTTTTGTCTACTTCAGAAGCAAACGACACTAGAAGCATAGCCCTTTTTGAAATCACATCTTGAGAGGATTCAATGTACGCCGAAACATCCAGAGAATCCTCAGGTATAACAGGGGCAACTTCGAGAGGAACCTCATCTGGAGTTGTCCCCCTCCGAGGAATATAGAACACTTTTGTAACACGTGGTATAGTGTCCTCACGATATCCTAAAACCTCTACCAAATATTTATCAAATAGAATTTGGGGAGACAAAAAAACGCGTGTAAGGAAAGTTTAAACACCTTACATTGGAAGCTCTCAAGCTATTTTCCAAGTATTCTTGCTGAGTATGCAAGGTAATACTGTCCTTAATAAAAGACAGTGAAGTATTTTGCAACTCATTACAGTGAGCTTCCAATTTCTGTTATTTTTTATCCAATGTAATAATCTAGGAGTCATGCTGAGCGAATTTAGCTACAGAGTCTCTAGAAAAATCTGAAAATTGAGACACAACCAAACTAAGAGAAGTCTCAATCCTAGAAAGAACACGCCACACATCTGTAAGAGAGATATCTTGAGAGTCCACAGGAGTAGGCAACGAACCATCCCGATATGCCAAAGCAAGCCCTTCCGGGACCTGTAAGACCCGAGGCAAAGGAACAACCCTTGGATCCAAAAGAGTCCCAGAAGGAGACATTGATGATAAACAGTCTAACTGCTGAGGCAAACCCTCCATCAACGGAGAGGAGGTAACTGGGACGATATCATTATTGGCACAAGAAGGGGAAGAGATACTAACCCCTAAGGATATAGAGGAGCTATCACTTGGGAGTTGGGTCTTAGATGGGTCTTAGTCTGGCAGCACCCCTGTTGCCAGGGAGGAGAGAGGTCACGTGACAGGAGAGCATCACCCTGGTGTGGCAGGAAGTGATCCTGTAACTAGGACCTGTCCTCCAGGTCATGTAAAACCCTCTCGCACCGAGGAAGTTTCTCCAGGGCCATGTGCCCATGAGGGAAGGGTTAGGACAGCCGTTATAGTTGGTGATTCGATCATTAGGCATGTAGATAGCTGGGTGGCTGGTGGACGTGAGGATCGCCTGGTAACATGCCTGCCTGGTGCGAAGGTAGCGGACCTCACGCGCCACCTAGATAAGGTCTTAGATAGTGCTGGGGAGGAGTCTGCTGTCTTGGTACATGTCGGTACCAATGACATAGGAAAATGTGGTAGGGAGGTTCTGGAGGCAAAATTTAGGCTTTTAGGTAGGAAGTTGAAATCCAGAACTTCCAGGGTAGCATTCTCCGAAATGCTTCCTGTTCCACGCGCAGGACCCAAAAGGCAGGCAGAGCTCCGGAGTCTCAATGCGTGGATGAGACAATGGTGCAGAGATGAGGGGTTTGGATTTGTTAGGAACTGGGGAACATTCTGGGGAAAGGAGGGGCTCTTCCGAAGGGATGGGCTTCACCTTAACCGGGATGGAACCAGGCTGCTGGCATTAACCTTTAAAAAGGAGATAGAGCAGCTTTTAAACTAGATATTAGGGGAAAGCTGACAGTCGCCCAAGAGCAGATGGTTCGGAAGAATGTATCCTTGAAGGATACTACCAAAAGCAGAGAGGTTCCACAAAAGAGTAAAGTAGCCCAAATGCCCTCAAGTATGGAGCAGACAGAGCTTAAAGATCCCAATTTACCCATGTCTAACAATAGCCAAATTAACATGAATAAAATACAGTCTCTAAAATGCTTGTATGCAAATGCTAGAAGTCTAAAGAATAAGATGGGAGAGTTAGAATATATATAGCACTAAATGAAAGGTTAGATATGATTGGAATATCAGAGACATGGTGGAAGGAGGACAACTAGTGGGACACTGTGATTCCTGGGTACAAACTATATCGTAATGATAGAGCTGATCAAATTGGTGGAGGGGTTGCGCTCTATGTTAGAGAGGGCATTGACTCAGAAAAAATTAAAGTTTTGCAGGAAACAAAATCTGCTGTAGAATCTATATGGATTGAAATTCCATATAAAAGGGGGAAGGTGATGGCAGTGGGGGTGTACTATCGAGCACCTGGCCAGAATGACCAAATGGATGATGAAATGCTCAAAGAAATCAAGGAAGCTAACAAAAGTTACAGCGCAGTAATAATAATGGGTGATTTCAATTACCCCGGTATTGACTGGGTCAGTGTCACGTCAGGACATGCTAGGGAGATAAAGTTCCTAGATGAAATAAATGACTGCTTCTTGGAGCAGCTGGTTCATGAACCGACCAGAGGGGAAGCCATTTTAGACCTAGTCCTTAGTGGAACACCAGATCTAGTGCAAGAGATAAGGGTGTTGGGGCCACTTGGCAATAGTGATCATAGCATGATCGCCTTTGATTTAATTAGTGGAGGAGGGATAGTAAGGAAATCCACAGTACTACCTTTTAACTTTCGAAAGGGAGACTATGATAAAATGAGGAAAACAGTTAAGAAAAAACTAAAAGGAGCAGTTGCGAAGGTTAAAGACGTACATCAAGCTTGGGTGTTGTTGAAAAATACTATCTTGGAAGCCCAGACCAGCTGTATTCCACGCTTTACGAAAAGTGGAAGGAAGTCCAAAAAACTGCCAGCATGGTTTAAAGGTGAGGTCAGAGAGGCTGTTGTTGCCAAAAAAGCAGCTTTCAGGAAATGGAAAAAAGAGTCAAATGACAAAACCTGGAAACAGCACAAGCACTGGCAAGTCAAATGCAAGGCATTGATAAGGCAGGCAAAGAGAGAATTTGAGAAGAAGCTTGCTGCGGAAGCAAAAACGCGAAATAAAGACCTTTTCAAGTACATTCGTAGCAAAAAACCTGTGAGAGAGTCAGTTGGTCCATTAGATAATAAAGGGGTTAAAGGAGCACTAAGAGGCGACAAGGCGATAGCGGAGAGACTGAATGAATTCTTTGCTTCGGTCTTTACTGAGGAAGATGTAGGGATGTTACCCATGACTGAAGTGGTATTTAAAGGTGCGGAGGAATTGAAGGAAATATCGATACATCGGGAAGATGTATTACAACTATTAGATAAACTGAAGAGTAGCAAATCACCTGGGCCAGATGGTATACATCCAAGGGTGTTGAAAGAACTGAAATATGAGATTGCAGAACTGCTATCAGTAATCTGTGAACTATCATTAAAATCATCTCTAATACCTGAAGATTGGAGGTTCGCCAATGTAGCACCAATTTTTAAAAAGGGTTCCAGGGGTGATCCGGGAAACTACAGACCGGTGAGTCTCACGTCAGTACTGGGAAAAATGGTAGAAACCATCATAAAGAATAAAATTACTCAGCATGTAGTCACAACCTAATGGGAGACAGCCAACATGGCTTTAGACAAGGAAGATCTTGTTTTACTAATCTGTTATGTTTTTTTGAAGGAGTGAATAAACAGGTGGACAAAGGTGAGTCGGTTGATATTGTGTATCTGGACTTTCAGAAAGCCTTTGACAAGGTCCCTCATCAGAGACTTTTGGCAAAACTAAAGAGTCATGGGATAGGAGGCAGTGTACTATTGTGGATCAGGAACTGGTTAAAAGATAGAAAGCAGAGGGTAGGGCTAAATGGCCAATTTTCCCAATGGAGAAAGGTGAATAGTGGTGTACCCCAGGGATCTGTGCTGGGTCCGCTGCTTTTTGACATATTCATAAATGACCTGGAAAATGGACTAACGAGTGAGGTTATCAAATTTGCAGATGACACAAAACTATTTAAAGTTGTTAAAACCGAAGAGGATTGTGAAAAATTGCAAGAGGATCTTGATAAATTGGAAGACTGGGCATCAAAATGGCAGATGAAATTTAATGTGTACAAGTGCAAGGTTATGCACCTAGGGAAGAACAACCCAAACTATGGTTACACGATACAAGGTTCCACATTAGGAACCACCACCCAGGAAAAAGATTTAGGCGTCATTGTGGATACCATGTTAAAACCCTCGGCCCAGTGTGCAGCGGCGGCCAAGAGAGCAAATAGAATGCTAGGTATGATAAGGAAAGGAATGGAAAATAAAACAAAAGATATTATAATGCCTCTATATCGTTCCATGGTGAGACCGCACCTTGAATATTGTGTGCAATTCTGGTCGCCGTATCTTAAAAAGGATATAGCGATTTTAGAAAAGGTACAGAGAAGAGCTACCAAAATGGTAAAGGGGATGGAAGGATACTCCTGTGAAGAAAGACTAAAAAGATTAGGGCTCTTTAACCTGGAAAAGAGACGGCTGAGGGGAGATATGATAGAAGTCTATAAATTAATGAATGGAGTGGAACGGGTAAACATAGATCGATTGTTTACCTTATCAGAATATAGAAAGACTAGGGGACATGCAATGAAGCTACAGGGTAAACTATTTAAGACTAATACAAGAAAATATTTTTTCACTCAACGTGTAATCAAACTCTGGAATTTGTTACCGGAGGATGTAGTAAAGGCTGTTAGTGTAGCTGGGTTTAAAAAAGGTTTGGACAAGTTCCTGGAGGAAAGGTCCATAAACCATTTTTAAGAAGTGACTGGGGGGCGGAGCCTGATGTCCAGCGGGTAAGACGCTTCGCGCTGAAGCTCCCGAGAGGCCTACTTAGAATCCTGACTTAATACCTATACAAACTTACTATTTCGCTCCGGGCTGACCGGGGTACCTCGGGGGGATGGCGGCCCATAAACCAGCGCGCTTGGACTTCGGGTCTCCTTCTTCTTCTCACGGAAAACGCTCCAAAACAGAGGTGTCCTCCCCACAGAAGATGGTTCCATTTCGTGAAAACCCCGAAATGCACCTGGAGATTTTGGAGGAACTACGCGGCGTGAAGGAATTGGTGCAGTCCAATGGAGAAGCGCTTAGAGCCCTGCGAGAAGACTTTGGAGTGCTCCAGGACCGACTTGAAAGTCTCTCATTACGGCAGGACAATATGGCGGGGGTCCTCGACTCGCACGCGGTGCGCTTGGGCGCACTGGACAAGGCTGAGCGCCAGATACAGAATCTTCAAAAAGAGTTAGAAGATAGCAATAATCGAGCCCGTCGCAACAATGTGAGGCTCATTGGAATACCGGAGGGGGTAGAAGCGGGAGATATGAGAGAATTCCTGCTCAAAACTCTTCCTTCCTTGCTGAAGATCACCTTTCATAAAGAATTGGAAATCGATCGTGCACACCGTGTTCCTACCCACATGGCGCTCAACCGAACGACCCCCCGGCCTATTATCTTTCGCTTGCTACGATATCAACAAGTGGAACAAATTTTAAATGCTGCCCGGGCGAACCATCATTTGGAATTTGAAGGTCACAAAGTCTCCTTCTTCCCTGATTTGGCAAAGCCTACCGTTGACCGACGGAAGAAACTCCTTGCTTTTCGCCCTCGACTTCAACAGCTACAGGCTCGCTTTGGCCTGTTGTATCCCGCGAAGCTCCGAGTGACTCTCCACAACCAAACCAGGACATTCGAAGATCCTGATCTACTATCAACATTTTTAGACTCCAAAGAAGCAGAGCAGATGCGCTAATCCAACGACGTGGACTTTTATTTGCCGGCTCTGTCCGCCATTTTGAAGGGCCCGATGCGGCGGTCATAGTCAAGCACAGGGACTACCTGGACTTTCTTTCTTTCTTTCTATGACTTTCGTTTTGTGGTCTCCTATCCCTCCATGATGTGTGCCTCGGTCGGATTCGGAGCACGCACAGTCCTACAGGTTATGTGTTTTTTTCAATTTTGGCCTTCTCTGGGGCTTCTCCCCGCAGACACATGGTCGCCAGTAATTTTTGGGGTTCTGCTTCTTCTCTACCGTGCTGCGGTTTTCTTTTTTTAATGTGGGGCGCTTCATTGTATTATCTAAGCTTATTTTCTTTTATGCCATATGTACAGCCAGATACAGTCAATATGAGGGACATTGTGAAATTAGGTGCGCTATCATGCTCAGAATTTTTAACTTGTCTGAATGGCTTTATGTAAAATCTTATCACTCAATGTAAAGGGCATTAATAGTCCAATCAAAAGAAAGAAAATCCTTAGCTATCTTAGCCATGAGCATGCTGATTTAGCGTTTCTTCAGGAAACGCACTTAAACTCTGCTGAAACACTGAAACTCAATGTTAAGCCTTATATGGTGGCTGCCTATTCTCCCGCCGTTTCCAAACGGTGCGGGGTAGCCATTCTGGTTAAGAAATCTTTGCAAGCTACTGTAATTGATACTAGCGCTGATAAGGAGGGTAGATGGGCCCGAGTACATCTTAAGGTTGGAGATAGTGAATTTACATGTATTTGCATTTATGCCCCGAATGTGGACAACCCTGCTTACTATGCAAGTATTGCGCAGTTGGCACAGGCCTCTGCCAATACTCCATTAATACTTGGTGGTGACTTTAATCAAGTGTTAGACCCTCTGATAGATAGACAGCCGCCTAGAACGAGTAGTCCACCCAAGAGTCTTGCTACCCTTACAGCTCTGATGCAAGATCTTGCGCTGGTAGATATATGGAGGCTGCTTCACCCCTCCGACTTAGAGTTCACTTTCTTTTCTGCCCCCCATCACTCCCAATCTAGAATAGATTTCTTTCTCATTTCCAAAGCACTGATTTCTCAAGTAGACACGACTAGGACTCATCCTCTCCATATTTCAGATCATGCTGCCATATCTTTATCATTACGTGTCACTGCGCGGGACGATTCTCCCCGAGCTTGGTTTTTTGATAGATCCCTACTGGGTCAAAAAGATTTTCAGGTTGATATAAAGGCTGCTATCCAAGATTATTTTCATTTTAACTCACCCCATGACACAGCGGGCTGGGCTTGGTGGGAGGGTTTTAAAGCATCTATCCGTGCCACTATAACTAGCTATCAAATTCGGCAGGGGAAACAAAGAAAGCAACATTTACTGATTCTAGAGCAGCAGATACAAGCTGGGGAGCGTCTCCTCACGTCCCGTACTGACCCATGTATTTTACTCCGTTTACAACGCTTGCGTTTTCAATACAATCAGCTTTTGTATACTGCTGCTGTTAAAAATATTGAATCACAACAAGGGCTCTATTATCGGGAAAATAATCGTGCTGGCAAATTATTAGCAAATGCCCTAAAAGGTCGAAAAGAAGCCAAGCGTGTTACCGCCCTCCGTAATCCGTCGGGGGGGGGGCTTGGTCACTAAAGATACCGAAATCTTAGAACTCTTTCGTGATTTTTATACTCGGCTTTATCAATCTGAATGTGATTTTGAGCCAGATGTATTTGAACGCTTACTTTCAGGGGTACAAAGACCGACCCTATCTGATGAAGATAGAGTGGCCTTGGACACACCATTTACTGTCTCAGAAATTCATTCTGCTATCAAGAAATGTGCCTCAGGTCGAGCCGCAGGCCCAGACGTCTCCCTGCTGAATTCTACAAAACCTTTCACGCTGACTTAGCTCCAGTTTTGAAAATTTATTTTTCTGCTCTGGCCGAGGAGGGTTTTCCTTCTGGGTCCTTTTCAATGGCAAATGTAGTAGTTTTTGAGAAAGAGGGGAGAGACCCGCAACTAACAGCTAATTATCGTCCAATTTCCCTCCTAAACGCGGACTATAAAATCTTTGCCACCATTCTCTCTACCCGGCTCTCGGATAGGATGCCTACCTTAATACACCCAGATCAATGCGGTTTCATTCCTGGTAGATCAACTGCTGACAATGCTCGGACTCTATGCCATGTACTGACTACCGCAGTTAATCTCGATCGCCCATTTGTTGGCCTCTCGCTTGATGCTGAGAAGGCCTTTGATCGCTTAGAGTGGCCCTTCCTGTTTGCAGTCCTCCGCTGGTACGGATTCGGGGAAGGTTTTCTCCGTTGTCTTCGCACCATGTACGCACAGCCTACAGCCAGTATATGTGCCAATGCTTTAAAGTCTCAGCCTTTTCCCCTTCAACGCGGCACTCGCCAGGGATGCCCACTGTCTCCACTTCTCTTCGATCTTGCACTCGAGCCCTTGGCTTTACTAATCCGGCAATCGGAGGAGATTCATGGAGTCCCCTTCACCCATAGGGAAATCAAACTTTCAGCATATGCTGATGATCTTATGCTTTTTGTCTCTATAGACTCAGTACCGGCTGTCCTAGAGCAAATTGGTAAATACTCACAACTGTCCGGTTATAAGATAAATTGGACCAAGTCGGTAGCCTTTCCATTAAATCCTTTGCTTCATCAGGCAGATATGCAACCCTTCCCCTTTTTATGGCAACCTCGCATGGTCAAATACCTTGGGGTACACTATTGTTCTCCTTTGGAAGACACTATCTCCTTCAATGCCAAAGACTTAACCTCTAAAGTCCGGGCGCTTACTCACCGCTGGACTCCTTTAACACTTACCTGGTGGGGTCGATTAGAAACCATAAAAATGATGATTGTTCCGAAAGTGAATTATATCTTAGAAATGTTGCCCTGTCTCTTCCCTCGACGTATATATAAAGATATAGAGGGCCTTCTGACTAGATACCTGTGGCAAAACAAGACACCTAGGATAGCGAAACATAAGCTGCAAGCAGATAAGGAAAATGGGGGTGTCAGATTCCCTGATTTCCTGAAGTATCATCAATCTTTTCTTCTCAAACAAGGCGCTCGTTGGCTGGAAGATCCAGTACCGAGTAGACCTGTGTGGCTAGACATAGAAGAGGACCTTTGCAAACCGATTCCTCTTACTTTTCTCCCTGGTATGACTCTCCCATCAGACTCCCACTTTCCACCAATGCTTTTAGACACCTTAGGTGCCTTTAATAATCTCATGCACTCTTTAGACTCCCGACTCTGTCCGATAGACAAGCTCCCACTTTGGTACAACACTCGATTTCGAATACAAAATAAACCGATGGCGTGGAGCCCCTGGTACACTAGGGGCATTTGGATTCCTAGTCAGTTGTTCCATGAAGGTCGCTGGAAAACTTTTAGTGAATTGCAAATTGAATTTGGTCTCCCAGCGAAACACTACTTTCAGTTGGTGCAACTTCAGCATTGCCTTCGGAGTGCTAAGGTGCTCCCGCCATCGGCCTCCCCTACACAAGGTTGGTTGGAGACTATCCGATCTATCGGTAGTTCACCGGGTGTAGCATCCAATTTTTACAAAACCTTATGTAATGCTATAACTAGGGATACCCCTATAGCGCAGAAAGCATGGGAGAGAGAATTGCATGTGACTTTGACCCCGGAGCAATGGAGCCTTGTCTGGAGTAGAGTGACACGGGTCTCCCGATCCGCCTCACTCACTCAGACACTCTTCTTTCTGGCCCACCGGTGTTTTTACACTCCTGACAGATTAGCCAAATGGAACACTACTCAGGGCACTAGTTGTTGGACATGTCATGCGGCCATTGGTTCACTACCTCATGTTATGTATGAATGTCCCGCACTACAGTATTACTGGAGTCGGGTCTGGGGTCGTATCCAGTCTATTTTGCACTTTCAAGAGCCCCTTACTTGGAGGATAGTGGGACTTCGCTCAGCTGCGGGGATCCCCTCTCTTCCAAAAAAGGCTTCCTTCCTTTTGGACTTTATGCTTGGCATTGCTATTTCCCTAATTACGAAATACTGGAAAAATAGCTCCCAGCTGAGCCCCAATGAATGGTGGAATCATGTCTGTCTTTACAGTAAATATGAACAAGTACCTCGTATGTTTGCTTCCCCCATTCAGACTCCTCATCATCGGTCTAAATGGAAGATGCTCAATGACTATGTACATTCTGCTCAATGCTCTCATCTGACTGTCTAAATTTGTATATATCTTTGTCCCATGATTATGCTGTATCGCAGATACTCTTTTGATTGTTTTGATGTATAATCACTGTTGTTTGGAAGCGCTCACATACTGACATAATCAGCTAGAGAAGAAGCGTGGGGGTGGGGGGTAATTGGGTTTACTTTTCTTTATTGTATAATTGTTTTGTCTCCTTTGGTGTGTTGTTTCTTTTGTTTGTTGCAAAATGAAAATAAAAATTAAAAAAAAAAAAAAAGAAGTGACTGAAGATATCAATGCTTGACCCAGTACAAGCATTGTGGAACTTGTGTCTCTTTGGGAAACTGCTAGGTGCATATGACCTAGATTGGCTACTGTTGGAAACAGAATACTGGGCTTGATGGACCTTGGTCTGACCCAGTATGGCATATCTTATGTTCTTATGTTCTTACCTTAGCCTCCTTGTCTTCCATGGCAACTAAATGCCGATCCATTGGGCCTGAGACCTTGACAACTTTGGTAGGATTTACAGTACTCACATTTTGATGTCGTTTTCTACGTTTACCCATCCTGCATCACCGTGATCCAACTCCCCAGCTCCTCGAGCGCCAAAGGAGCGCATAAGGAGCTTATCCGGCCCCTTAATAGCGTGCCCCTTTAGAACGTGACCGCTACCACGTACCGCATAGCAGTCGTGCTTTTAAGGCCCCCTGATGATGTCAGGGCCAGGTGCCGCCGAGATGAACCAGGTGCTCCGGGCTGCCAAAGTGTACACTCTCAACGCGGTGCACAGCAGTGGACAGCAAGCCTCCTCTCCTCACACGCTCCCACGACTGGAGTCTCCTTCATGCTTTTAAGGCCCCATGATGACGTCAGGGCCAGGCGCCACCGAGATGAACCAGGTGCTCCCGGCTGCCAAAGGGTACACTCTCAACGCGGTGCACAGCAGTGGACAGCAAGCCTCCTCTCCTCACACGCTCCCCCAGTCTCTGTATTCTTGTAGTGCTGATGCCTTCACGTCCACAGTCTTGTTTGTGTCGCTCGTAAAAGCTTGGTCTCGGATGCGGGGGTGTGCCATGGCTGCGCGTCTGAAGAACTAACTATGAAGCAGGATACATCTAAGGAGGAGTCTCCCTTGGTGGCACAGGGTACTGGCGCCTCAGTGGAAGGTGAGGCTTTGCTAGAGGGCGCTTCCGCTTCTTTTTCTACAAGCTTGGCTTTGCCCGGTAGTTCATCCATCCCGATGGTGGCTGGGACAGCACTCTGAGGTTTCTCCATGGATTTTGTGCTGCTGATGCATCAGGCCTTCTGTTTGTGGCAACAGGGAGCGGTGGTGGATGCCTCACTGCTTGGGACCACAGGGGGCAAAGCAACTATAGAAAGGTTGGAAATTAGTGACGGTAGACCGGTTAAAAGGGCTCGGTCAATGGAAGATCAGCTTCCTGGTTTGGACTGGCCGGAAGGTGAAGACATTGAGATAGATCCAGAAGCCGGGATAGAGGAGCTAGAGGAAGGTGAGATTCAGGAACCTGAGGATCAGGCAAGGATTATCAGGGTCTTTTGGAGAGAGGAGCTGACAGCGCTCATTACGGAGGTCCTTCAGACTCTCAACCTTTCGTCGATGGTACCGGTGGAGGATGAGGGTTTAGAGCAGGGGTCTCAAACTCAAATTGCTTTGAATGCCAAATGAGAACTTCTAAAGTAACCCGCGGACCGCATAAGACGCGGGGCCTCATTTGCATAAATATTTGCATAATGTTACTATACAAAGTGCAGGCGTTAATGATGCACATTTCCCAGAGCTGACATATTCCAGTTAATAAATTCAAAATAAAGAGATATTTTTCTACCTTTTGTGCTTTTTTTTCAGTTGCAATTGTTCCAGACATTTTCTTCTGGTTTCTTTGTGTCTTCTGCTAACTCTCCATCGTCTGCTGTCCATTTGTCCTTTCTTCTCTCTTCTAGTTTTTTTTCCATTCTCTTTCTACATCTGCTTGAACATACTAATCTTTCTCCTTTTGCTTTTTCCTCATTCCTATTTCATCCACTCAAATTTTACCCCTCCATCCTCAATCCCCACTTACTCTCCCAATACCCAGCCAATTGTAGATTGTAGTTTTTCCAGTACACCGTGTGGTTAAGCAGATGATTCAGGATGAATGGGATGCGCCAGAGGCAGGATTGTGTGGTGTCAGGTCCATGAATCGGCTCTATCCCTTGGCGGATCAAGAACAAGAACTGTTTCGTCCTCCACGTATAGATGCAGCTGTGTCGGCGGTCACAAAGAAACTACCATTCCAGTTGAAGGCAGTGCGGCTTTGAAGGATGCACAGGATCGGAAGGTGGACTCATTGTTGAAGCAAGCTTTCGAGGTTAATGCTCTCTCTCTTCAGGCGTCTATTTGTAGAGCTTGAGTGGTGAGAGCATTCCTTCACTGCACAACAAATGCAGTAGCAGTCAGCAGATCTATCAAGGCTCGAGTCAGGTTCAGCTTATTTAGCCAATGTCCAATATGATCTTATTAGAGCTCTAGCGAACAGCATGCTTCCTTGGTAGCCGCCCACCACTATCTTTGGCTGAGGAATTGGGCGGCTGAGAATTCCTCCAAGTCACATCTTAGCAAACTTCCTTTTAAGGGGAAGCTGTTGTTTGGAGAGGATCTTGAAAAGCTGGTCAAAGATCTGGGGGAATCTAAAGGAGGTCATTTGCTGGAGGATAAGCCGAGCAAGGTCGGCCTCAGATACCGACGAGGGGTCAACCTCGAGATTTCAGACGTTTTCGTACCTTATGATTGGGAGGCTTTCAGAGAGGAAGATTTTCCACTTGTGCACAAAGCTTTCGGGGATTCTGGGGAATGGGCAGAGGTTTTGCTTGTTCCACTTCCTCGGGATTTAGGATAGCCCAATGAAGTGAGGGGGACCCAGGCAGGAGTTTCGGCAATAGGGGGTCATCTTCAGAAGTTTTTTCCTGCCTGGGTCCAGATAACATCCGATCAGTGGGTGTTGGAGGTGATTCTCAAAGGTTATTCTCTTGAATTTGCCCACCCCATACTCGACTCATTTGTCATGTCGCCTTGTAGGGGTTCAGAAAAGACAACAGCGGTACGGCAGACCCTGTCTCATCTGTTATAACTGGGAGCAGTGGTTCCAGTGCCGCAAGAGCATTACGGGATCGGTCGATACTCTATTTATTTCATGGTGCCAAAGAAGGACGGAGCCTTCCGACCAATTCTGGATCTCAAGGGGGTAAATTGCTGTCTGCGGGTCACTCATTTCAGAATGGAAACTTTATGTTCCATTATTGTAGCGGTTTGGCAGGGGGAGTTTCTCACATCTCTCGATCTCTCCGAGGCGTATCTTCACATTCCAATCAGGCCCAATCATCAAAAGTTTCTAAGATTTGGGCTACTGTGGGGCATTTCCAGTTTCAGGCATTGCCTTTCGGTCTAGCGACAGCTCCGCAGACCTTCACCAAGGATATGGTGGTGGTGGCAGCGGCCCTTCGAAAGGAGGGAATATTGGTTCATCCCTATCTCGATGACTGGTTGATTCGAGCAAAGTCCAGAGTCGGGAGTGTGCGGGTGATGGGCAGAGTGTTGGAGCTTCTACAGAGTCTCAGTTGGGTAGTCAATGCTGCCAAGAGCAGTTTGGTTCCTTACCAAGTTCTGGAATATTTGGGAGTTCGCTTCAACACTCGAATGGGAGCAGTGTTTCTGCCAGATTCCTGAGCCCAGGGCCTTCGGCTTTTGATTCACGGTTTTTTGAGCAGTCCTGCACCTTTGGCCTGGCACTATCTACGTGTTTTAGGAACAATGGCGGCAACTCTGGAAGTGGTGCCATGGGCCAGAGTTCACATGCGCCCCTTACAGAGGTCACTGCTCCGTCGCTGGTCCAACCAGAGTGATTCTCTATCCAAGCACCTTCCTTGTCCAAGGCGAGTCAGGATGTCCCTGCGGTGGTGGCTTCTTCCGCAGAATCTCTCAGCAGGCATGCCTCTCGAACAGCTTCAGTGGATCCCGGTACTAACGGATGCCAGTCTAGCCGGGTGGGGGGCTCATTGCGGAGAGCTCTTCACGCAGGGCTATTGGACCGTGCAAGAAATCAATTGGTCAATCAATCGACTGGAGTTGCGAGCTGTAACTCTAGTGCTTCGGGCCTTCGAGTCCACCTTCGGGGTCGAACAGTTCGGGTGCTTTCGGACAATGCCACAATGGTGGCATACCTCAATCGTCAAGGGGACACAAGATGTGCAGCTCTGGAGCTAGAGGCAGAGAGCCTGTTCAATTGGGTAGAGTCTCGGCTTCAGGCTTTGTCGGCGGGACATATTGCGGGAAAGGACAATGTGATGGCGGACTTTCTCAGCCGGGTTCACGTGGATCCGGGGGAATGGGAACTTCATCCAGATGTGTTTGCGCAGATAGTTCAGAAATGGGAAGCTCCTGTGATGGATCTCATGGCAACCCTTCTGTCGGCAAAGGTGAGTCAGTTTTACAGCAGAAGACGAGAAAGAATTCCAGAAGGACTAGATGCCTTGATACAAAAATGGCCCATGCACGGTCTCCTCTATGTGTTTCCTCCTTGGGCTCTTATAGGTTGAGTAGTTCAGCGCATCAAAGCCCATCATCGAAGAGTAATTCGAGTGGCTCCAGATTGGCCGCGTCGACTGTGGTATGCCGATCTAGTGCGTCTTCTCAATGGGAAACCGTGGCGGTTGCCGACAAGGGAGGACCTTCTGCTACAAGGTCCTCTGAAAATGCCTCAGGTGGCTCGGTTCTTGCTTACGGCTTGGCCCTTGAAAGGGCTAGGTTAAAAAAGAAAGGTTATTCTAGTGCGGTGATTGCTACCTTACGTTTGGCGAGAAAAAGATTGACGTCCTTAGTTTATGTGCGGGTTTGGCATATTTTTGAGGACTGGTGTGAACAACGGCAGGTCCGTCCTGCTGCAGTTTCTGTTCCAATAGTGTTGAGCTTCTTGCAGGATGGTTTCAATAAGGGGTTGGCGGCCAGTTCATTGAGGGTTCAGCTGAAAGCTATTTCTTGTTATCGAGGAAATGTTCAAGGGGTTGCCTTGGGTGCTCATGCCGATGTGGTTCATTTCTTGAGAGTGGTGTCCCATCTACATCCTTCGCGCAGGTTGGTTTCTCTTCCTTCGGATCTCAACCTGGTCTTAGAAGCCTTGTCTAGGGTGCCTTTTGAGCCTTTGCATCAGGTTTCGTTGAAATATTTGACCTTAAAGACAGTGTTTTTGGTAGCCATTTGCTCTGCGCGGCAGATCTCGGAGTTGCAGGCGTTGTCTTGTCAAGAACCGTTTCTGGTTTTCTCAAGGGAAATGGTGGTTTTGTGTCCTGTTCCGTCTTTCCTGCCAAAGGTAGTGTCGCCATTTCATGTCAATCAGTCTGTCTCCTTGCCAGTGTTGGGCGTTTCAGAGGAGAATGAGTCGGATCATCGTTTGCATCGGTTAGATATAAAGAGGTCTCTTCGTCGATACTTGAAGGTTTCAAGGTCTTTCCACAAGTCAGAGCATTTGTTCATTCTCTTTGGAGGTCCTCATAAGGGTGAAGTGGCATCCAAAGCTTTGATTGCCAGATGGGTCCATGAGGCAATAGCATCGGCTTTATCTTGCAAGGCCGTCAGGTGCCTGTAGGGCTGCGGGCTCATTCTACTAGAGCGCAGGCTACTTCTTGGACTGAACATAGCTTATTTCCTCTGATTGAGATTTGCAAAGCAGCCACCTGGTCGTCTTTGCATACTTTCAGTAAACATTATCGTCTAGATTTTCAAGCCTCGGGAGATGCCTGCTTCGGGTCTGCGGTGTTGCGGTCCGGGTGGAGAGGTCCCTCCCAGTAATTTACTGTTCTTTTACATCCCAGAGGTGAAAGACTGAACTGGAGGGAAAATAAGGAAAGAGAAATTAGACTTACCTGCTAATTGTTGTTCCTTGAGGAACTCTAGTTCAGTCCCGATTCACGCCCTGGGAGCTGGTTGTCACTTTTAGCACAGTCATTTTTAGGGTCTGCTGAATCGTCAGCCGGGCAGTAGAATTTTAGAAAATTTCTTTCTGTACTCGAGTACTGTATGCAGGGCTGGCCCGTCCATTGAACAAAAATGTTGTTTTGCACAGGGCCCCGCGTTTCAGGGGGCCCCACACAATGTTCCCTCTAATTTTCTGTAGGCTGTGTGCGCATAAAATATCAGCTGTGTGCAGCTTTTGAAGGAAGGTTAAATTTTTGTGCGCCACATAATGACACTCGGAGTTATATACTTTAAAATTTGACTACACATCAGAATACAGTATGTACACCACATTGATTTTAATCAAATTAAATGAAAATAGATGATTACTAAATGAAGTGGGAAATTTCTAGTAATTACAATCATAACTTTTAAATTTTAAGACGTCTGTGTTGTTTTCTATCAGAATCAGAGCTGTAATTTTTGTGCGCTTTGTTGTAAAGTATGTGCGCTCGCTCGGCGAGGTGTGTGCGCACGCACAGCTTAGAGGGAACAGTGGCCCCACACAAACAACATTCTGCATCAGCCCAGGTAGATTAAAAAAGAAACAAACCAGCTGCTGCTGCCGCTGTGGCAGCGGCAGAATCAAGCATCCCATGGGGCCCCCCTACCCGGCAGAGCCCTCCATGCAGCATCAGCTCCCTCAGCATCAGCTTTCAGAGCCGCGGAGGGAGTGTTTCTCTCTCGTGGCTCTGTTAAGCCCACCGGGGCTGATGGGAAACTGTTTCCCATCAGCCCCGGTGGGCTTAACAGAGCTGCGAGAAAGAGAAACGCTCCCTTCGCGGTTCTGAAAAGCCTGCGCTGAGGGAGCTAATGCTGCAGGGAGAGCTCTGCCGGGCAGGGGGGGCCCCGCGGGACGCTTGATTCTGCCATTACGGCAGTGGCAGCAGCAGCCAGTTATTTTTTTTAATCTACCTGGGCTTATGGGGGGAGGGGGTTAGGACTGGTAATGGGCTATGGGGGGGGTTAAGACTGGAAGTGGGCTGATGGGGGGTTAGGACTAGAAATGGGCTGATGGGGGAGGTTAGGACTGGAGGTGGACTGATGGGGGGGTTAGGACTGATAATGTGCTATGGGGGGCTAAGACTGGAAATCGGCTGATGGAGGGCTTAGGACTGGAAGTGGGCTGATGGGGCGTTAGGACTGGTAATGGGCTATGGGGGGGCTAAGACTGAAAATGGGGTGATGGGGGGGTTAAGGCCTGGAAGTGGGCTGATGGGGGGCTTAGGACTGGTATTGGGCTATGGGGGGGCTAGGACTGGTAATGGGTTGGGGGGCTTGCTAGGACTGGAAATGGACTGAGTGGAAGGGGGGCTTGAACTGCAAATAGCTAATCGGGACGGGGGCTTAGAATGGAAGTGGGCTGAGTGGAGGGGAGCTAGGATTTGACATGGGCTGATGGTGGGGCTAGGAAAGGATTAGAAATGGACTGATGGGGGGCTGGGATTGGAAATGATCTGATGGAGGAACTCAGATAGGACTGGAAATGGATGGGTGAGCTAGGACTGGAAATGGGCTGATGGTGTGGCTAGGATTGGAAATGGGCTGATGCAGGGACTAGAAGAGAGCGGATGCTGGGTGGGGCTGGAACTAGAATGGAGCTGATGTTGGGGGAGGATTAGAATGGGATGGAGCTGGGAGAGTGAAATGGAGAGGGGAAAAATATTTTGGGTGGGAGGGAAGACAAATCTACAATTGGCCGGATATTGGGAGAGTAAGTGGGGATTGAGGATGGAGGGGTAAAATTTGAGTCGATGAAATAGGAATGAGGAAAGAGCAAAAGGAGAAAGATTAGTATGTTAAAGCAGATTTAGAGAAAGAATGGAAAAAAAAAACTAGAAGAGAGAAGAAAGGACAAATGGACAGCAGACGATGGAGAGTTAGCAGAAGACACAAAGAAACCAGAAGAAAGTGGTTGGAGCAATAGCAACTGAAAAAAAATGCACAAAAGATAGAAAAATATCTCTTTATTTTGAATTTATTAACAGGAATATGTCAGCTCTGGGAAATGTGCATCATTAATGCCTGCACTTTGTTTAGTACAAGAGGAAATTAATTTATAGTTTTATTTCTACAGTGTTGTACATTCCAAGTTTGGCTTTTGGGGGTTCCCAGTTTAATTGTCTTCCTGTTTCTAAATTGTGATTCCTTGTTTAGTGATTGTCTGTGTTCTGCATGTGTAACTGAGCTGAGGTATTCTGTTTATGTAATTCCTATTTGACATTGCCACTTGTTCCCTTTCTCCAGTAGGTCATGTATTGTTATTCTCTGAAATGTATTGGTTTAATATTTGCAGTGTTGCCTTTTGATAGGTAGAGTATGGTGCTTTGTGAGTCCTGGTAGTGCTGTTAGGATACGGTGGATTTGCTATGGGTTCTAAAAGGGCAGTGTTTGTAGTAGTTCCTAATGTGCCTGGCTGTTGGCACTGGATTATAGTAATGTAGAAATCTTTTAGTCTTTCTTTATCCATACACTCATTAAGAGGCATGTTTACTAAAAGTTAGTGTATGGTAACATTATGCAAATGAGGCCCCTTATGTAAATGAGGCCTGCGCCGAGTCTCCGCACATGGCCCTGCACCCCCCTTGGGCCACCCCTGACTGTATGTTCTGTATTCCTTCTCTCTTTCTCTTTTCTGTTCTTTTCTTTCAAGCGGGAGAGGGACAGTTGCCCTTTTATTTAATGGGGAGTTAGTTCAGTTCAACAGTTACGTTTTAATGATTAATACTATAGCTACTTATTTGTTGCTCCTTTGAGTCTGCTTTGTCATTAGGTCACTGGAAGCTGGTGGGGTGCCAGCAGGATATGTACAGTGATGTCACAAGTTTGACTTGCCCAGTCTCCATGCTGTAGGAGGAAGTGCATTACCCAGAGGTGAGGGACTGAACTGGAATTTCTCAAACAATTAGCAGGTAAGTCTAATTTCAACAATTAGCAGGTAAGTCTAATTTCTCTTTATTTTCCTTTTATTGTTATTTCACTCAGCATTTTTCCACAGGTAATTTTTGTATGCACTTGTTTTTTTTTAGTAAAATTCATAAATAAAAAATTAAAAAAACAAAAAAACAACTGCTCTGCCTACTGTAAACATTTATATTTTAAGGGGAAACCAATTTTTTGACCAACAGAGACCATGGCACAGGGTTACATTAATATGCAGTTTATTTATGCAGATAAGCTAACATTTGGGGGATCGGTTAGTCTGACCTCTGTGGTGAGTAAATTAATGGAAACGCTGGTAAAACAAAGGATAGTCAGGTTTCTGAAGTCCAATGGATTGCAGGATCTGAGGCAAATGGGTTTACCAGAGGCAAGTCTTGTCAGACAAATCTGATTGGGTGACCAGGGAGTTGGATCAAGGGAGAGTCCTAGATGTGCTGCACTTGGATTTCAGTAAAGCCTTCGACACCGTTCTGCACAGGTGATTTATAAAAAAATTGAGCACCCTAGGGATGGACCCTAAAGTGACTGACTGAGTTAGAAATTGGTTGAGTGGGAGGCGACAAATGGAGCTCACTCCGAAGAGAAGGATGTTGCACTGATGTTGTTAGAAATATTGTGGAAGGACTGTCTGCTAAGGTTTGCCTCTTTGTGGATGATACCAAAATCTGCAATAGAGTAGACACCCAGGACGGAGTAGATAACAAGAGAGGTATCTACACTAGCTAAGCTTGAAGAATGGTCAAGAATTTGACAACTGAGATTTAATGCTAAAACATGCTGGGTCATGCATTTAGGCTGCAAAAGTCCAAGGAAGCTATGCAGAGTGGAGGACAAAGTACTTCTGTCCACGAAAGAAGAGTGGGTCCTGGACATGATTGTTTCTGATGGTCTTAAAGTGGCTAAACAGGTAGAAAAGGCGATGGCAAAAGCCAGAAGGATGCTTTGGTACATAGGAAGAGGAATGACCAGCAGAAAAAAGGAGGTTATAGTAACTCTCTTGTGCGACCTCATTTGAAGTATTGTGTACAATTCTGGATATAAAGGATATAAACTGGATGGAATCGGTACAGAGGACAGCTACTAAAATGGTCAGTGGTCTTCGTTATAAACCATATGGGGATAGATTTAAAGATATTAATATGTATAAATTAGAGGAAATGCGGGATAGAAGAGATATGATAAAGATGTTTAAATACCTCCGTGGCATAAATGCACAAGAGGAGAGCCTCTTTTGATTGAAAGTAAATTTGCAACAAAGGGGCATAGGATGAGGTGAAAGGGGATAGAATCAGGAATAATATGTGGAAATATTTCTTTACAGAAAGAGTGACATATGCATGGAGTAGTCTCCCAGTGGAGGTAGGAGAGATGAGGACAGTATCTGAATTCAAGAAAGCATGGGACAAACAAAGATCTCTAAAGGGAAAAAAGGGACTTTAGTAGTTGATATGGAAGGGCAGACTAGATAGTCCATGTGGTTTTTTTCTGCCATCATGTTTCTAATGTTTCTATGTTTTTATCTCACTTCAGAGACTGGCTAGAGTCATCCGCTCAGCTCTTGATCATCATGTGACCCCTCAATGTTGAAATTAGCACAGGTTTACCTAACACCACCTCAATGCACCCTTGGTAACTGCATCGCCTGTTAGGGTATACTGCCAGGAACATGCTATCCATGCCCCTGAAAGTAACTGAAGGATTTACACTTACTGCATGTTGGTTTCAGCATTAAACATGCATTATGTGCAAAAACCTGATTCACTTTAGTAAAAGACCCCTTAGATTGTAAACTGTCTGTGGACAGGGAAATACTTGTCTAAACATAACTTGTCTTGAACTGCTACTGGAACGGTTAAGCTAATTACAGTTAGATAGATAGATAAATAAAATAAATTCCTGAAATTAAGTCATCTGTTTTTTCCATGTGCTTCTACTATGTCTTCAAACATTATAATTAATGCTCACAATATATTTCTCTAAGTTCAAAGTTATTTTTCTAACTCTCCAACAGGCTGATGTAATAAACTGTAGTGCTCTTAGCACAGCAATTTACTTCCAGATCATGGAAACAAAAAAAAATCCAAATTAAACTGGAATTGGAAAATCAGCAGTAAACCTGAACTGGAAAATTAGTTCAGTTACCATGGAAATGCATGCTAATGAGATGTATACAGAATTATTTCTGATGCAGCAAACTGCCCTAAAGATTATTGCAATTTTTTACTTTCTTATTAATGCTGAAACTTTACCTTGGGAGGTAAAATAAAACTTCAATGTCCCATAGACGTCAGTGGAAGTCAACAGGGATTTCCTGAGCGGGTGTCCAGTTTAGTCCTCCACTTCCGGGTAGTGCACCTCCTCCTGCAGCAAGGAGACTGGACCAATCAACTCTTTAGTAATCTAGCCTGCATCCTGCTGGAACTCCCATCAGCCCTCCAGTGTGTCCAGTCTCCTTGCAGCAGGAGGTGGTGTGAGCCTGGCGCTAGGCTCACTTCGAATCTTGTTAGCTGTTTCATTTATCCCTTTGCTTTATTTTCAGTACCTTTCTCTTTATTTTTTTTCCTATTTGCAGCCTGTACCTTTAAAAAAAAAAACAAAAACCAAGGGGCAAGCGCGGTGGAGGAGCCGAACCGGCACTGCTCTTCTCACCCGGTACTCTTTTGGCAGCTCAGAGTGCGCAGCAAACTGTGATCGCTCCCCCAGGACGGTTTGGGGGTAGGATCCGTGGGCTCCTGGGCTCGGCAGGAGTTGCTTTTCTCATGGCACGGCTATAAGCTGTCCGGCTGAGGACCGGCGCTTCAGCTGCCCTGCAGTAAACGGGCTTTCTGCACGTTCCCGTTCTCGGTTTGAGCGGCATTGCAGGCCTTTCATGTATTGCTGCTTGCCTGGTAAGTGCCTTCTCTCCAATTTTTAGGGGATGGTAGTTTCGTCGGCTCTTTTCTTTCTTTTTTAGTTTTTGGCACCTTTTTTTCTTCAGTGTGGCTCTACCGCGGCGGCCATTTTAGCTTTGCGTTTTTGGCGGTAAAAGAGTTAGAGGGTTCCTGCCTTGCTAGTTTGGTGGCGTTTTGGATCCCAAGAAGGGTTGGGAGGTTGCTGATTTCTCTGCATCTCACATAACCAAAAAAAAACAAAAAACTACAGGGCCCGACGCAGAGAACTAGTGCCGACCGGTGTTCAGATATCTGCATTGGCCCTCGGCCTTTTTTCTCTGCGAGCTGCTTCTCTCAGTCTATCCCTTCCCGTTCTGTGGGGCTGTAGGCTGTTCTTCATGTCCTCAAAACCGCAGTGTGTGGTCTGCGGTTCGCGTAGGCGGTCAGTGTCTGCTTCTGGCTTCTGCGGGAGCTGTGCTGTTGTCTCCGGTGATATAGATCAACAAATGGCGGGCACTTCTCAGTCAGAGCCCTTGGAATCTGCATTGTCTGCTGAAGGAAATGCTTCTCCCGGTCCTCTGTTGCCACCTGTTTCGTCTGGATCTCAGGATCAGGGGTCTGGGATTCCGGTAGAACCAGGGGACCTTCCTTCTGCCTTTACGGATTTTTCGCCGGACTTCGTGCTGATTATGCATCAGGCCTTCAAATTGAGGCGGTTGGGCAAATGGCCTGAGTCCTTGTCCTCTTCTCCTGCCCCTCCGCCCGCTAGTTCGGAGCTGACCGGACGGGTTTCCAAGCAGGCTAAGAGACCTTGGTCTTTAGACCTCATTCACGAGGATTTGGAAGGGCACGACATGGATGCGGAGGTAGAGCCTGAGGGCAGTATGGATGATCTTGAAGAAGGAGAGATTCCAGACCCTGAGGATCAAGCTAGAATTGTTCGGGTGTTTCGTAGGGAGGAATTGGTTCCTCTTATCACGGAGGCTCTTCAGACACTCAATCTCGCTGCGCCGCCTCCGGGGGACGGCGAAGCTTTGGAGGACCCTCTTATTCAGGCGGTTCGGGATTCACAGGTGGTGTTCCCAGTACACCGGGTTGTGGCTCAAATGATTCAAACTGAGTGGGACCAGCTGGACTCTGGTTTGAGAGGGATCCGGACCATGCATCGCCTCTATCCTTTAGCAGACAAGGATAAGGAGAAGTTTAAGTCGCCTCGGGTGGACGCCGCCGTTTTGGCGGTGACCAAGAAGACCACAATCCCGGTAGAGGGCAGTGCGGCCTTGAAGGACATTCAAGATAAGAGAGTAGACGGTTTGTTGAAACAAGCATTCGAAACCAATGCCTTGTCGTTGCAGGCTTCTATCTGTGGAGCCTGGATAGCTAGGGCCTTGTTGCGGTGGGCTCAACGGTTGCGCCAGAATCCACTCTTAGATCAACAAGCGTTGCTAGAGGTCACGCGCTTAGAGTCTGGTTCAGCATATTTGGCAGATGTCCGTTATGATTTGATACGGACGTTGGCTAATAGTATGGCCTCATTGGTGGTGGCGCGCAGATCCCTTTGGTTGCGCAACTGGGCAGTCGACCTTTCTTCCAAATCTCGGCTCAGCAAACTCCCCTTTAAAGGCAGGTTGTTGTTCAGGGACGATTTGGATAAGTTGGTGAAGGACTTGGGAGAGTCTAAAGGAGGGAGGCTGCCGGAGGACAGGCCTAAGTCCGGTCGAGGTCTACCTGTAGTCCGGGGTCAATTTCGGGATTTTAGGAGGTTTCGGTCTTCCCGCCTTTGGAGTTCCCAGCGAGGCAGGTTTCCGTCTCGATCGCAGTCCTTTTGTGGTTTCCGAGGTGCTGGCAGAGGATTTTCGTCAGGTTCCTCCGGCTCGGCCTCTTCTTTTAGTCGCAAACCGCAATGAAGTGAGGCGGACCCCGGAGGGAGGTCAGGTGATCGGCGGGCGCCTCCGGAACTTCCTTCCCTCTTGGGTCCACATAACAACGGACCAGTGGGTCCTGGAAATTGTCAGAGACGGTTATGCGTTGGAGTTTGCCATTCCGCCACGAGACTCCTTTGTTCTGTCTCCCAGCAGTGGGCGGCAGAAGGAACTGGCCATTCGAGCTACTTTGGAGTGTCTTTTAGCGCTCGGTGCGGTCGTTCCCGTTCCGGAGAGCGAGCGCGGTCTCGGTCGTTACTCCATTTATTTCATGGTGCCAAAGAAGGACGGGTCCTTACGTCATATTCTGGATCTCAAGGGCGTGAATCTCTGTCTGCAGGTTCCTCATTTCCGCATGGAGACCCTCAGGTCCGTCATCGTCGCAGTGCGGCAGGGGGAGTTTTTGACTTCTCTGGACCTCACCGAGGCTTATCTACATATTCCAATCAGAGCGACTCATCAAAGGTTTCTGCGGTTCACGTTTCCCTGGGGTCACTTTCAGTTCCAAGCATTGCCTTTCGGCCTGGCCACAGCTCTTCGCATTTTCACCAAGGTCATGGTGGTGGTGGCAGCCCTGTACTAGTCCACCCCTATCTCGACGACTGGTTGATAAGAGCGAAGTCAGTGGAGGAGAGCTTACAGGCTACGGACAAGGTGGTGCGTCTCCTGCAGAGCCTCGGCTGGGTGATCAATGTACAAAAGAGTCACTTGGTTCCGACTCAGCTTCTCGAATATCTGGGAGTTTGCTTCGACACGTCGGCGGGAGTGGTGTCTCTACCGGATCGCCGCGCACAAGGGTTGCATCAGCTGGTGCAGTTTTTCTTGGCGAGTCCCGCTCCGTCGGCATGGTGGTATCTCCGGTTGCTGGGAACCATGGCGTCAACTCTGGAGGTGGTTCCGTGGGCCAGGTACCATATGCGGCCTCTTCAGCGGGCTCTGTTACGTCGTTGGTCCCATCAGTCAGATTCTCTCAATCGCCGATTGCCATGTCCGAGCCGGGTTCGGAAAGCGCTACAGTGGTGGCTATGCCCGCAGTCCCTTCGGGCGGGAGCCCCCTTGGAACAACCAGTTTGGTTACCGGTCATCACGGATGCGAGTCTAGCAGGCTGGGGAGCCCACTGTCTGGGCCGTTTCATGCAGGGGACGTGGTCTCCACAGGAGGCTCTGTGGTCGATCAACCGTCTCGAGCTGCACGCTGTGCGCCTAGCGTTGCAAGCCTTCGAGTCGTCGGTTCGGTCTCGGGCGGTTCGTGTCCTGTTGGACAACTCGGCGGCGGTGGCGTACGTCAACCGGCAGGGAGGCACGGGAAGCGTGGCCATGGAAGAAGAGGCGGATGCGCTGTTCGCTTGGGTGGAGGTGCATCTCCTAGCCATTTCGGCAGCGCATATCGCGGGAACAGAAAATGTGATGGCGGATTTTCTGAGCCGGGTGCACGTGGACGCTGGAGAGTGGGAGTTGCATCCGCAGATATATGCTCAAATAGTTCGTCGTTGGGGTCCACCCATCATGGATCTCATGGCGACCTTCCGGTCTGCAAAGACAAATCGCTTTTTCAGCAGGCGGCGAGAGCACATGTCCAAAGGCATTGATGCACACATCCAACCGTGGCCCGGGTTCAGACTTCTGTATGTCTTCCCGCTGTGGGCTCTGATCGGAAGAGTAGTTCAACGCATCGAAGCTCACCGCGGAAAGGTCTTGTTGGTGGTGCCGGATTGGCCCCGTCGTCCTTGGTATGCAGATCTGGTGCAGCTGCTCGACGGCGTGCCATGGCGGCTTCCTCCCTTAGTGGATCTGCTGGTTCAGGGGCCCCTGCGCATGCCTCAGGTGGATCGGTTCTCGCTTACGGTATGGCCATTGAAAGGGCTAGGTTGAAAAGGAAGGGGTATTCCCTGGCGGTTATTGCTACCCTGCTTCGGGTTAGGAAAGCTTCTACATCCCTTACGTATGTTCGAGTTTGGCGAATTTTTGAGGATTGGTGTTCCCGACATGGCGTCTGGGCAGCGTCTTCGTCGGTGGCGGTCATTCTTAGTTTTCTGCAAGACGGGTTTGACAAGGGGCTTGCCGCGAGTTCTCTGAAGGTTCAGGTAGCGGCCCTGGCGTGCTATAGGGGCAAGATTCAGAATGTCCCTCTTGCGGCGCATGTGGACATTCAACGTTTTCTAAAAGCTTCGGTTGCGTCCGTCGCGCAGGGTTACTTTGCCACCTTGGGATTTGAACCTGGTGCTGCAGGCTTTGGTTCGGGAGCCATTTGAACCCCTCCGCCATGCCTCGGTTAAAGACTTGATGCTGAAGGCGGTCTTTCTCATTGCTATTTGCTCGGTGCGCCGTATTTCGGAACTTCAGGTGCTTTCTTGTAGAGCTCCCTTCTTGTCCTTTTTCCATGATCGGGTGGTTTTGCGGACGGTTCCCTCTTTTCTGCCAAAGGTGGTCTCTCCCTTTCATGTGAATCAGTCTGTGGTGTTGCCCGTTTTTTCCCCAGAATCATCTCAGGAGTCCGACACCGCTCTTCATCGGTTGGATGTGCGGCGCATCCTGCGTCGGTATCTGCAGGTTTCTGAGTCCTTTTGAAGGTCGGATCACTTGTTTGTGCTTTTCGGTGGGCCTCGCAAGGGGGAGGCGGCGGCGAAGGCCTCCATTTCTAGATGGATTTAGGAGGCTATCGCTTCGGCGTATATTCTGCAGGGTAAAGCTGTTCCATTGGGTCTGTGAGCTCATTCTACTAGAGCGCAAGCCACGTCTTGGGCGGAGCATTGTCTGGTCCCACCATTGGAGATTTGCAGGGCAGCGACGTGGTCCTCTCTCCATGCCTTTAGTAGACATTACCACTTGTATGTGGCGGCGGCTGAGGATACTTGTTTTGGGTCGGCGGTCTTGCACGCCACGTGGCAAGATCCCCCCGTTGTTAACTGCTCTGGTACATCCCGGATGTGGAGGACTAAACTGGACACCCGCTCAGGAAATGGAAATTACACTTACCTGGTAATTGTAGTTCCTGGAGGGTCCCGTTTAGTCCTCCTTCCCGCCCAGAAGTTTCTGTAACTACTTTGTCTGGGCGGCGCGCTAAGTCCGTTGTGCGACGCTGTCGGTATGTTTTCGGCTCATAAGAGTAACCAACTTAAAAAAAAAAAAAAGGGTGTCAAAACCCCACCGGACGAGGGCCCTGGGTGTTTTTTTTCTAGGGTCTCTACGTTCCTTTGATTTTTTCTTTTTTCTCTGGAGTTGTTTGTTCATTAGCTTGCTGCTCTGACTGCCGGTTTTGGGTACAGGGGACAAAAGCAAGGTGCGGAGTTCGAGCCCTCTCGTTTGGGGAGGGGGTCACGTAGCTGATTAAGGGGTACTCTATACTGATACATACCTTTTTTTTCCTTTAATCTGTTCTTTTTTTTTTGAGTCTGCTTTGTTACTAGTTCACTGGAGGGCTGATGGGAGTTCCAGCAGGATGCAGGCTAGATTACTAAAGAGTTGATTGGTCCAGTCTCCTTGCTGCAGGAGGAGGTGCACTACCCGGATGTGGAGGACTAAACTGGACCCTCCAGGAACTACAATTACCAGGTAAGTGTAATTTCCATTTAAAAATCCAGCCTGTATGGGTTCCCAAGTTGTGGACCCCTTGAGATGGGATCCCAGGTGCCCCTGTCCATGTCCCAGATCACCCTGTCTTGGCCACCCAGACTTCAGTGTAACGCTGGCCCAAGCAGCCTAAGCTGGAGCACTATGAGCCAGGGTACCTGGGCCAGAAAGCTTCCAAATACCTGACCCTTTCCCCATTGTGTCCTCCTAGACTCCTCTTCATCTGCCACCATCTTGGAAAATGGCAGCAGTTTGGCTGATGAAGAGCCACCATTTACCAAGATGGCAGCAGAAGAAAAGAAGTCTAGGAGAATGTATGCCTGAGTCTAGGTAGGTATTCCTGGAACACTGGGGACAAGTATTTTAAGGAATTTTGAGTCAAGGGTCTTTCACTATAGGGAATCCTATGCAAGGGGTAGTCTTGGTTAGAGTGCCAATGTCAGGACCCTGGACCCTGAGGATCCCAGGACAAATGTTCTATTGGGAGGGGAGTCCCTGAATCAGAGAACCTTTGAAGTTAAAATAGAAGTATAGTTAAGAAAATTAATTTTACCTCCATTTTAACACATTACTTACAGTTTATTACTATTGTTTATTTCCATTTTTTGCACAAATATTTACCTTGCTGCTTTTTAACATCTAAATAACTTATTACATCAGAAGTGAAACAAAAATTAGCACAAAAATCATTCATGCAGTCTTTTTACATTGGCCTATAAGTTAAAGATATATTTTTATTCTCCCCGTGTGATCAACTTTTTCCCTCCCTCTCTCTCTGTCACGTATACACCTAAATTAATGATCAGTACATCATAACCTTGATATCTACTACAATACTGTCTTGCACATTTTTCTTTTCTAAAGCTAACAGAGATGTCCAGAGGCAAAATAATTTTTGGTTCATTTTTAAGCATTTTGGAATTTCTTTTTACCCGTTTTGGGCTTTTTTTGTTCACTTTGCACATTCAGTTTAACAAAAAATATCTAGCCATGAATTTGATCTCTTTAATGAATGCAAATCAATTGCATGTGGTTTAATTCACAAGTTAATGCAGGTAAAATCAATTTTATGTGAATTAAACGTTTTAAGGCATGCTAATGAACTGTATCCATGCTAACAAATGAACATCCCTAATGGCTAAAAGTTTTCTTAAAATCTCAGCATACCTTTTCAAGTAAGTTTTATGGGATTATTATATTGCCACTGTCTTCCACATATATTTATAAGGATGAGCAAGTCTTAATTTGCAGAAAAAAAGGGCATGGAAATGTGGATCCAGGAGGTGGGTGATGAGAGATCAGGGTTGATCGTGAACTGCCATTCTCCAAAAAAAACCCACATACACTGTCTTTCACACATACATATGCAAACACGCCCTTCACATTTTGCCCCCTCTTTTTCCACATGGAGCACTAGTGGGCATTGAATGATTGGGGTTTTAGTACTAGTAGGTGCTGTAGATGGAAGAGGAGTGTATAAAGAATTGGGCTCTTTCCTCCAGCAACTTGTCCAAACCTTTTTTAAACCCAGCTATACTAACAGCCTTCACTATATCCTCTGGTAACGAATTCCAGAGTTTGATTACATGTTGGGTGAAAACATATTTTCTCTTGTTAGTCTTAAATGGGTGTCCCCTAGTCTTTTTCTACTTTTTGATGGCATAAACAACCATTCCTTATCGTTCCTCCAGTTCAGTCCTCCACCTCTGGGTAGTGTACCTCCTCCTGCAGCTTGGAGACTGGGCATGTCAAAACCATGACATCGCTGGTTGTAGCCTGCTGGTCTCTCCCATCAGCCCCAGTGTGTCCAGTCTCCATGCAGCAGGAGGACGTAGTGAGCCTAGGTGCTGGGCTCACTAGTGGAACAGATAAGGAGCACATTTTAGGTTTAAGATTTGTTTTATTCCCTTCAATTTTTTGGTTTCGTACTGTCCTTTGAAAAAAAAAATTGATGGTAGGAATCAATCCAGCCTGGGATTTCCTTCCCTCTGCTCACTTTTAAAACTGGCTTTAGGGACTTGACCTGCTCTCCCCTCCTGGTTTGTACGGAGGGGAGTTGTGCAGTGCTGTAGTCGTTCTGCCCTTCTGCTCCGGATTGCCGCGGGGTGTCTGAGTGGACAGCTGAGGCCGGGGGAGTAAGCCCTCTCCACGGTCGTTCCTCACTTCAGTTGGGGGACGGCGTCATGGATTGCAGGGTGGCCTATCGGGCCGGTGCAGCAGACATTGGATTTCATGCACTCAGAGGTCCACAGCTCAGTGAGGGCTCATGCGACGCGCAAGCTCGCAGAAAAGCTTTGGGGACCGTTCCAGGCTGCTTGGAACCAAAAATTACCCGGCTGGATTCAGGTCTGTTCTTTCCTCGCTTTTGAGCCGTGAGGAGGCTGCTACTTTGCTAGGCATGCAGACGGTAACAGGAAGGCAAGCTCTTTTGGTATACTTAATATACTTTAATTTAAGTTACTTTAAGTTAATTTCTTTGAAAGGGAGCCATACTTGTTTAATTTGATTTGTTTTGGGAATTTGTTTGCAATTTGGGGCTCTCGAAATTGAAAAAAACCAACGGGATAGTCATAGCAGAGCAGTGCTAGTTATCTGCAAATGGTATAGGATAGTTAATTTTATTTATTTGGTTCCCTAGGGCGTGGTCCGAGCCTCTGCACCAAGCTTCAAGCAAAAATTTAATCTTAAGGATGGTGGTGTTAGCGGCCAGGTGCTCGGCAATCCGAGTTTCAAAGTTGCAGGACTTGTCCGGTCAAGAGACGGTTTTGCCTGTCTCTATGGGAAAACATAGTGTTACGTCCATTACAGTCCTTTTGCCCAAGGTGTTTTTCCTTTTTTCCTTGAACTATTCAGGGTTGCTACCAGTGTTAGGCCTGACAGAAGGAAACTCCTTGTACCGTAGTCTGCGTGGTTGGGTCTGGCAGAGAGTTCTGTGCCAATACATAAGGGTCCCAGAAACTTTCCATAAGGCGGAATGCTGATTCGTTTGCTTGGGGGGTCCTCGAAGAGGGGAAGCGGTGGCAAAAGCGTCAATCTCCAGATGGATCCGGAAAGCAATAGCATCCGCATGCACCTTGAGGTGTTATCAGGTGTCCGTGGGGTTACGGGCTCACTCTGCAAGAGCGCAGGCGACTGGCTCGGTTCCGCCGGTGCAGCTGTGCAGAGTCGCCATTTGGTCGTCTATCCATACCTTCACTGAACACTAGCACCTGGAGGTTCAGGTGGTGAGCAATACCTGTTTTGGGTCGGCGGTCTTGCGATCCGGAGTGATAGGTCCCTCCCAATGATTACTACTCTGTTACATCCTAGAGGTGGAGGACTGAACTGGAGGAACGATAAGGAAATGGAAATTACACTTACCTGGTAATTGTTGTTCCTTGAGGAACTCCAGTTCAGTCCTCATTCCCGCCCAGTGATGGTTTATTCAGGAGTTGATTATCAGTTGGGTGGGAGTACCAGTCACTGAGTGGGTTAAATCCTTTATAGTCTCGGGATTGCTCTAATTTTTTTGTATATCCCTTCTTTCTCTTCCCTTTTTTCTGGCTCGGTTCAAGGGGGGAACGGGAAGGGGCAAGAAGCAGTCCCCTTCTTTCAGGAGGGGGGTTAGTTATAAGTTAGTTATAGGTTACTTATAAGTTATAAGTTAATTATAAACTATAAGTTCATGTTGAGAATAAAGTTGAAATTCATATGATAGCTACCTATTTGTTGCTCCTTTGAGTCTGCTTTGTCAATAGTTCACTGCGGCTGATGAGAGAGACCAGCAAGCTACATCCAGTGATGTCACGGTTTTGACATGCCCGGTCTTCAAGCTGCAGGAGGAGGTACACTACCCAGAGATGGAGGACTGACTGGAGTTCCTCAAGGAACAGCAATTACCAGGTAAGTGTAATTTCCATTTCATTAATTTATAGGTCTCTATCATATCTCCCTTCAGCTGTCACTTTTCCAAGTTGAAAAACCCTAATTTTTTCAGCCTTTTCTCATAGAGGTATCCTTCCATCCCTTTTACCATTTGATGGCTCTTCTCAATATCTTTTCTAATTCTGCTATATCATTTTTAAGATACGGCGACCAGAATTGCACACAATATGCAAGGTGCGGTCACACTATGAAACGATACAGAGGCATTATAATATCCTTGGTTTTATTCTCCATTCCTTTCCTTATGATTCCTAACATTCTATCTGCTGTGTTGGCCGCTGCACTCTGAGCAGAGGGTTTCTATGTATTATCCATGATGATGCTTAAATCTTTTTCCAGGGTGATGGAACCTTGCATCGTGTAACCGTAGTTTGGGTTATTCTTTTCTAGGTGCATAACTTTCATCTTTCTCCATTGAGAAAATTGGTCATTTTGACCTACTCTCTGCTTTCTATCTTTTATCAAGATCCTGATCCACAATAGTACAGTGCCTCCAATCCCATGACTTTTTACTTTGGCCATGAGTCAAAGGCTTTATGAAAATCCAGATACACTATATCAGGGATCACCAACCATATGCCCACAGGCACCAAGGTGCCTGCCGAAGGGTTTTCATGTGCCCATGTGAAAAATCAGGGATGATCGCCCCCCAGACCCCTGGATTGTATTGGATTACCAATTCATGATCTAGGAAAGTGAATTTGACTAACAAAAAAGACTTTCTGATTTATTCCTAAAAATGTAGTGCCCGTTCACGAGACTTCAGCCAGGAGAGAAGAGCATCCAGGCCTGGAGCAGAGACAGCACACTAAGCCAGCTTTATGATAGGTTTACCACACTGCCTCTGTGGGCCTGGTGAGAGTACATCCTCCTCCTGACCGGCACCTGGGGCTGGCTGCACCTCCGGCCCTCTCCTTGGTACGCCACTGTCTAAAATGATCCCCTTAGTCTCTCAGCTAAGTCCTTGTCCTCCCCGAGTGTCCCTTTTTATTCCTTGATCCAACAGACTCCTTACAGGCTTCTTGCATTGAATGTACCTGCAAAAAAATATAAGTATTTGCCTGTCTGGCAAGCTTCTTTTCAAATTCTCTTTTTGCCTTCTTTATCAATGCTTTGTATCTAACTTGCCAGTGCCATTTTCTTCATTTGGATTTTTTCCATTATTTGAAAACCTCTTTCACCTCATTTTCTAATGATGCTGGCTGTCATTTAGCCTGCCTTATACTTTTTTAACATATGGAATACATTTTGCGTGGGCTTCTAAGATGATATTTTAAAAAAACAGCATCCATGCCTGATGTAAACTCTTATGCAGCTGCTTCTTTTAGTTGTTTTGTTTTTTAACCATTTACCTCATTTTATCATAGTCTCCATTTTTAAAGCTAAATGCTAGCACAGTAGATTTCCTGTCTCCTCACTTTAGTTATTAATCAAATTTGATCATGTTGTGATTGCTTTTCTATGTGGCCCTAACACTGTTACCTCTCATACCAAATACCATGATCTGCTAAGGACTAGGTCAAAAATAGTTCCCCCTTTTGTTAGTTCCTGAACTAGGTGCTCCATCAAGAAATTATTTATTTCATCTGGGAACTTTACCTCCATAGCATGTCCTGACCAGTCAGTATTGGAATAATTAAAATCACTCATTATTATTCAGCTACCAAATGTGTTAGTTCCCTAATTTCTGTTATCATTTTGTCATCTGTCTGTTCATTCTGGCCAGGCAGATGATAGTATACCCCCATCCCTTTCTCGTCACACGTGGAGTTTCTACCCATGAAGATTCCATGGCACATTCTGTTTCCTGCAGAACGTTTATTCTGTTTGACCTATTCTAAACATATGGGGGCCACCCTTCAACTAATATGATCTGCTCTAACATTGTAATATAATGTGTACCCTGGAATTACGGTGTCCCATTGGTTATCCTCCTTCTACCAGGTCTCTGAGATGCCTATTATATCTATCTCTTCACACAGTGTTACATATTCTAACTCTCTCATCTTGTTTTTTGGGCTTCTACCATTTATAAGCAGACATTTTAAAGTATGCTTTTTGTTTATATTTGCAACTTACCTAGCAGTTGACGAGGATAATTTTCCATCTTTCAGCTCTATCTATTCTTTAGTTAAAGTCATCTGGGCTACTTTTGCCCATCTTTTTGGAATTGGCTGCCCTTCCCCAGAATGTTGCCCAGTTCCTAAGAAACCTAAATTCCTCCTCCCTGTTCCCGGGACTGACCCAAGAGTTAGTTCAAGATGTTGGTGCCCTTGGCAAACCTTAAGCTTTATCTCCCCCCCCCCCCCCCTGTCAAAATCTGTTGTTTATCTTTGACTGCTCTGCTCTTTGCTGCCTCCCCACCCCACCCCCACCCCCTTGCAAAAGCAAATACTGTAGATAACCGCCTGGTTTGCTTAATGGTTGTTCTGGGCCTGCCTGCTCCTTCATTCAATTCACATTGAGATTCCTGAGCTCTTTCTGCCTCTTGGATAAGGCACATGGAACAGGAAACATTTTTGAGAATGCTATTCTGGAGATTTTTGTTTTCCCTGTCTACATAAAAGCCTATATATGGCTTCTATTGCCTCCCTCTTACACTTCCCTATGTTGTTGATACTCACATGTACCAAAATATTTGGTTCCTCCCCAACATTACCTAAAATCTTATGTAGGTCATACATGATATCCAACATATTTGCACCAGGCAAGCAAAATACCAAACAATCCTTATATTTACCAGCCACCCACTTTCTTAATTACTGGATCGCAAATTAAAACATTCATCCTAACCTTTCCTACCTCAGCACATGCCCCTAGAGACACATCCTCAATGCAAAATGATATTAAATCACCCTGAAGGAAGATCCTGGCTATAAGATCCTTTCTTCATATTTAGGTGAAGCTCTCCTTCCTGGTGACCTTTCTCCTCCGTGGAGCACAGAGGCTGCCAGACTGGAGATGCAACTTCTCTACTATGTCCCTGAAAGTCTTCTCTATATACCTGTCTCAGTTCCTCCAAGTCTGCTACTCTAGTCTCTATTGCTAACAGTTAATCACTCGCTGATGGTCCCATTCAACTTTGGGGTGAAAAACTTCCTTTCTATCCACTTAAATGGATTAAAAGCCTAGAAATCAAAGACTGGACCTAGGGTCAGTGGGAGTTAGGGGGGTAGGAGTCGAACACTAGCAGAAAGCTTTGCTATTTGCCTATTTCTTTGCTGCCTTTATTGAAACACTAACAGGAAGTTTATTTATTTACCTTTTTCTTTGTTGCTTTTATTTAAATACTAACAGAAAGCTTAGCTACAGCCTATTTCTTTGCCTTCTGTAAATACTGACAAAAAGTTTAGCTATTTCCCTACTGTTTTTCTGCCATTATTTAAACATTAACAGAAAGCTTAGCTATTTGCAGTCTTTCAACTCTGTCAACTCTCTGCTTAGGGGCATGTTTTCTAAAGGTTAATGTGCATTAATGAAATTAATACATGTTAAGTGTCACTGTGTCCATAGATATAAAATGACTTGGCTCTTAATGTGCATTAAAACACATTAAAACCTTTAGGTAGCATGCTTCTTAAAGTCACTGGGGCTACTTTTGCCTTTATGGCAATCTGTCTGTCAGGATCCCTAACTTCCCTCTTTTTTTTTTTTTAATTATTTATTTAAATTTTCTTGAATACAAAGTAACATACAAAAGTAAGTCTCCAACCAGTGAATAAATACATTCAAGAACAAAATCATTTAACAGTATTATACACATCAAGAGAGAGAGAGAGCCGTACTCTCCTAAGAGAGCCTGAAGAAAAAAGACATAGAAAAAAGGAGTAATAAACACCCCAAATCAGGGAGCATAAATCCAAAAGTCAACCCACCTATACCACATCCTGCACATTAGTTTTCTCCTTATCAACAAGAAACTGACGCAAAGAAGCCACATCAATATATACATAATCATGACCCTCATAAGTTACTAAGCAGCGGCAAGGAAACTTCAAAAAAAAGGAGGCTCCCAAAGCCACCACTCTAGACCTAAGTTCCAAAAACTGCTTCCGTCGAGTCTGAGTGGCCCGGCCCACATCAGGAAATACCTGAAGCTTATAACCACAAAATAATTCATCTTTACATTTGAAATAAGCACGAATAATTCTCAACTTAAGGGATTCGGTCCCAAAGGTCACCACCAAAGTACACCGCTTTGGGATGCGCTCAAGCGAATCCTGCAAAAATTCTGTAAGATTTAGGCCAACAGAGTCAGTCACAGGAACCTGATCCCTGGGCTGACTCGAGGTCGCCTCCTTAGGAAAAAAAGAATACATTTGCACAATATCTATAGCATTTTCCAAATGTAAGACTTCAGACAAATATTTTTTCAATAGTATCTCAGGTGAAAGCAAGTGAGTGGATGGAAAATTTAAAAAAACGAAGGTTCCTAGCACGCTGGTGGTTCTCCAATAACTCTAATCGATAAGAAACAGAGGAAAAGTCTTTAAGATAACCAAGATGGAAATCTTGATACGATCGGAGCTGAGAATCCACCAGAGTCAAGGAACCAGCTAAATCTGTCACTTGACTATCAATCACTTTAACCTTTGAGACAACATCATGAGAGAAACTACACAAGGAAGAGACAGTAGTAGTTAATCTAGTCTCAATTTTTTGAAGCATAGACCAGATATCTACAAGAGTCACCTCACTTTTAGATGGTAAAGAATCAGTTTCAGATGTAGCTAGGTCCACAGGAACTAAAACGGGTAACACAACTTGTGAAGGCACCTTCAAAGGAGTCGACGCACAGGCAGGTAGTGGAAAAAGAGGTGGGGTCCGGATGTCTGGACTCAGTGAGGCCTCATCCAAGGACTGACTAGCACGTGGAAGGGCAGCGATATGTTTCTCCATAGGACCGGTCACCTTACCTCCGTCTCCTGACGGTGTTTTAGCAGCTAACCTTGCCTTCCGCTTCCCCATGGACAGCACACCACTGCTGGAACTCCTGGAACCACCAAGAAGCACCAAAGGAGCACACAAGGAGCAGGCCCAGCCCCTTGTGACACGCCCCTTAGGATGCGACCCCGCAGGCCGCGATCACGCAGCTGTGTGTAGCCCAGCTGTTCTTTGTAGGGCTCGTGGGGGGGTCCTCAGCACCAGGGGCGACCACACTCTGCCTGCGGCTGTTCTGCAGGCACCCGGCTCCAGCCGACCACGTTGCTCCGCGGCAAAAGAAAACCGCGGCTGCTTCCTCAAAAGCTGCTCTCTCTCCAGCCAGGAAACCAGCCAGCTGCTCTTTGTAGGGCTCGTGGGGGGGTCCTCAGCACCAGGGGCGACCACACTCTGCCTGCGGCTGTTCTGCAGGCACCCGGCTCCAGCCGACCACGTTGCTCCGCGGCAAAAGAAAACCGCGGCTGCTCCCTCAAAGGCTGCTCTCTCTCCAGCCAGGAAACCAGCCAGCTGCTCTTTGTAGGGCTCGTGGGGGGGTCCTCAGCACCAGGGGTGACCACACTCTGCCTGCGGCTGTTCTGCAGGCACCCGGCTCCAGCCGACCACGTTGCTCCGCGGCAAAAGAAAACCGCGGTTGCTCCCTCAAAGGCTGCTCTCTCTCCAGCCAGGAAACCAGCCAGCTGCTCTTTGTAGGGCTCGTGGGGGGGTCCTCAGCACCAGGGGTGACCACACTCTGCCTGCGGCTGTTCTGCAGGCACCCGGCTCCAGCCGACCACGTTGCTCCGCGGCAAAAGAAAACCGCGGCTGCTCCCTCAAAAGCTGCTCTCTCTCCAGCCAGGAAACCAGCCAGCTGCTCTTTGTAGGGCTCGTGGGGGGGGTCCTCAGCACCAGGGGCGACCACACTCTGCCTGCGGCTGTTCTGCAGGCACCCAGCTCCAGCCGACCACGTTGCTCCGCGGCAAAAGAAAACCGCGGCTGCTCCCTCAAAGGCTGCTCTCTCTCCAGCCAGGAAACCAGCCAGCTGCTCTTTGTAGGGCTCGTGGGGGGGTCCTCAGCACCAGGGGCGACCACACTCTGCCTGCGGCTGTTCTGCAGGCACCCGGCTCCAGCCGACCACGTTGCTCCGCGGCAAAAGAAAACTGCGGCTGCTCCCTCAAAGGCTGCTCTCTCTCCAGCCAGGAAACCAGCCAGCTGCTCTTTGTAGGGCTCGTGGGGGGGTCCTCAGCACCAGGGGCGACCACACTCTGCCTGCGGCTGTTCTGCAGGCACAGGGCTCCAGCCGACCACGTTGCTCCGCGGCAAAAGAAAACCGCGGCTGCTCCCTCAAAGGCTGCTCTCTCTCCCCTAACTTCCCTCTTTTAATAGCATCCAAAGACACCTTACTCTGAACCATGCTCTCCTGAATGACTGTCAGTTTTCCTCCTGTTTCTAATTTAAAATCAACGCTACCTAACTTTAATTGTTGGTGCCAGCAGCTTGGTTCCACGCTGGTGAAGGTAGAGCCCATCTTCTTGGAAAAGGCAGTATTCACAGAATTCAGAAGATCACAAAAAAAAAGGAACACAGAAAAGAATACTCAATAAACCTTAAAGAGGCAAAGAGAGAAATCAGGATAGCAAAAGACTGAAGAGAGGTGACAAAACTTTTTTTTCAGGTATATTGGGGAGAGTCTAGAGGTGGAATTGCAGGACTCAAAGGTACTGAAGACTGATCTGGGGAAAGTGACAAGGAAAAAGTGTTCTGTGTTCATGAAAAAAAAAACTCCTGGAGAAGGACCATGCATAATTGACAAGAGCAGCAAGAATGGCATAGATTCCATACCATTCACAGAAGAAGAAAAAAGTTAAAAAAGGGACAATAGTAATTCGTATGAAAGGGCAAACTGGATAGGTTGTATGGTCTTTTTCTACCATCATGTTTCTATGTTTCCAAAACTCAAAGTAGACAAAGCTATGGGACCATATGAGATAATCCTAGGATACTGAGAGAGATCAAAGAGCTTCTGGCAGGACCTTTAAAGGATGTTTTTAATGGATCATTGGCAACAAGGAGACTCCATGTGATTAGAGAAGGACTGATATGCTCCTTCTTCACAAAGTTATAACAGAAGAGGTGGCAAACTACAAGTTTGTAATCCTTACCTCAGTGGTGAGAAAAGTAATGGAGATGCTGCTGAAAGGATAGCGAAGTTGTAGAATTCAATATTTTATAAGGTCCAAGGCAATGTAGTTTTATCAAAGAAAGATCATGCCAAACAAATCTGATTGATTTATTTTATTGAGTGACCAAAGAACTAGATCAAGGGTGTGCAATGAATGTGATCTACTTGCATTTCAGCAAAGCCTTGTTCAATGTATTTGTGAGTGATATTGCTGAAGGACTGAATGGAAAAGTGTGTCTTTTTGCAGTTGACACAAATGACACAAAAATTTGCAACAGAGTGGACTCCCCCGAGGGAGTGGAGAACATGAGGAAAGATCTACAAAAGCTGGAAGAATGGTCTAATGCTTGGCAGTTAAGATTTAATGTGAAGAAGTGCAGTGTCATGCACCTGGGAAGCAGAAATCCAAGGGAAATGTACGCGATAGATGGCGAGAGGTTTGTGTGCACAGACCAGGAGAAGGACCTTGGTGTGATTATTTCTGAGGATCTCAAGGTGTCAAAACAGTGCAACAAGGCAGTGGCAAAAGCCAGGAGGATGTTGGGTTGCATACAAAGAGGAATTACCAGCAGAAAGGAAGAGGTACTAATGCCACTGTATAAGTCACTGGTGAGGCCTCACTTGGAATATTGTGTTCAGTTTTGGAGACCATATCTTGCAAAGGATGTAAAAAGACTGGAAACTGTTCAGAGGATGGCAACCAAAATGATTTGGAGCCTGCGTCAGAAGCTTTATGAGAAGAGACTTGAAGACCTAAATATGTACACTCTGGAGGAGAGGAGGGATACAGGAGATATGATTCAGACCTTTAAATACTTAAAGAGAAATAATGAACAAACAAACCTCTTCCAAAGACGGGGAAGCTGTAAAACTAGAGGGCATAACAGGAAGCTGCAAGGGGTAAACTGGAAGGCAATGTCAGGAAATACATTTTCACTAAAAGGGTGGTGGATGGATGGAATGCCCTCCTGATGGAAGTGGTGGGGGCAAATACAGTGACGGAATTCAAAATGGCATGGGACAGACACAGTGGATCCCTTTACAGCAACAGGATAAAATCAAAATAAACTTAACTATCTAAATTCTCAACAAACAGGGGTGTCCTACATGGAGCAGTGGGTTCACCCCTAAACAAAGACATGAGGAGGGGTGGCCTGCACGGAGTGGCAGGTGCACCTACTCTTGCCATCTTACTGGGCAGACTAGATGGACCATACTGGTCTTTATCTGCCGTCATCTACTATGTTACTATGATACCGTTCCTCACAGGAGGCTTATGAATAAACTGAGCAACTTGGAGATGGGTTCCAAGGTGGTGAACTGGATCTGAAATTGGTTGACTGACAGACGACAGAAGGTGATGATAAATGGAATTCACTCAGAAGAAAGAAGGATTGAATGCCTCAGGGATCGGTCCTGGGACTAGTTCTGTTCAGTGTCTTTATGAATGATATTGCCAAAGAGTTAAAAGGAAAGGTTTGTGGAGGAGGAAGTGACATCATCTAGTGTGATGGCAGAAAAATAGAGGAGCTCTGGCTCTCGAGCTACTGTACAATGATCAGCTTTAAGAGTGATTACAAGCATCTTCTTTCCCTCCTCTGGATATGGCTTCTAAGAAGAAACAGGTGGTCTTTGTAGGTTTGTGGCCTGAAACACAGGAAGGGAAAAACATGGTGCCTGCAGCCAACCCCGTGAGGGAAAACAGTAGCTCAAGCAGCAAAACAATAGCAAATGTTAACACTGCTGAGACCGAATGGCAGGAGGATGATGAAGTGAAAAGTTTCTTCCATGATATAAAACAAGAACTAGCCAATTTGAGGGGAGATCTATAGATGATTGCTGATCTATGTGCTGACCGGGGACACATTGGGCAATGTGTTGAATAAATGGAATAGCGAGTTGATGAGCATTGTGAAAAAAATATCTGGGTGGGTTAAAGAAGGAACAAAAACACCTGGTAGGAAAAGTCAAAGACTTGGAAAATAGGTCCAGGCATCAGAACATCCATTGAAGAGGTGTGCGAAAACTCGAGAAGTTTGTGAACTGAATGAGTAAGACTGAAAAGCTCAGTAAGGGACAATTTTTGGCAGGAGATGGTCAAGGAAAGGACTTTTCAATCAATTTGGAATGGGCCCACATATCATTAGGAGTGCCTGGGGAGAACAGGCCTCGTGATATCATCATGTGCTACCATGATTACACTGTCAAGGGGCAGATTATGTTCAAAGACAAGGAGATGGGACCTCTCCTCTTGGAAGAACACAAGATTGAAATTTTTGCAGACCTCTTCCTGATAACATTCTAACAGTGTTATCAATTTATGGAGGACACTAAACTTATGGGGGCTGGTGGGCCTTTCCATTCACAACCGGCGGGGAAGTTATTCGGGGGCAGGTAAAGCCAGAAATAGCAGGAATGGATGTCCCATTGGGCCACCATCCCGCTATTCGTAGCTCAGAATAGCCCCCTTAGTGATTGTGCCTAGGGACCTACCTCATTGGCAGAGGCTCTGCAGAAAGTCAGATACAACCACAGTACACAAAGAGAAAGTGTCTGTGGGTGCCTGAGGTAATAAAGAATGGCATTTGGATATGCATCAATATTCTCTGAACTGCTGGGTTCTGTATGCTAAAGTGAACTGTTGGTTCTTATGTGGACATACATTTAATAACTGAGCTAGTTGCTGCCATTGCTCTAGATTAATTATTTTCTCCCATTACTTAATCTGCATTCGTTGATGCAGATTGTATACAGTTGGCTGGAGGGTGGGAAGGGAGGGGTAGAAAATTGGGGAGTTATGGATGTTACAAATGAGAGTCTGGTAGAGGACAGTGTGGTTTGTATGGTTTCTTCATGTGAGGAGTGTATGACTGGATGAATGGGGATGGCTGTGGCAGAGGCTGGTCAGATCTATAATTCTTTTGATATGGATTCATGACTGGTATTAAGATATATAGCTTGAATGTGAAAGAGATGAACTCCCCACATAAAAGGTGTATTTTGATTAAAGAAGTATAAAGGGAGCATCATGATACTACATTTGTACAAGGCACTCACTTTTGCAAAAATATGAAAGGCTGTTCTGCAACAAAAATTACCCTTCAATTTCCTTTGCTTCTAACTTGCAGAAACATAGAAGGGGAGGGGTGGCAATATTACTATCACATAGGTAAAATTTCAGGAGTTGATAGTGGAAAGAGATCCGCAAGGGTTTGTTTGTTTGTTTGTTTGTTTGTTTATTACATTTGATATACCGCTCAGGCCAAAGCATTAGAGCGGTTTACAATACTACATAAATGATACTGAAAATATGAAAAGAACGCCATTAACAAGATAGGACAGAGTAAGAGATAGTGATAGTCAAAGAAATAGATACTTAATGGTCAGTTTAATACTTGGTAATGTTAAGATAATGCTGATCAATATCGAAACACCAAATATGGACCAAGCAGGATTTTTTTCATGAGTTGTTCATATGGGTATTGGCCTTTGCCCTGAGCCCTATCATTTTGGAAGGAGATTTTAATTTGACGCTTAACCCATATTCAGACAACATGGTGCAGATTTCAGTCACTTCTGGCCATGTTAGAAAGAAACTCGGGGAGCTGGTGAGGGTACATAAGCTTCAAAATATTTGGAGAGTATTGCATAATAAGGAGAGAGATTACACACAACAGTTACTCTAGGATAGATCTTTTTCTAGTTGACCCAGGCATACTTCCTATGGTGAAAAAGTAGATATTGGCCTTATAATCTGGTCTGATCATGTGCTTATTCTTAACCGCATATCAGGAAACAATTCCAGGAAAAGTGCCTGGAAGATGAATGATGGTTATGAGACAGGGAGGTATATGAGAGGATACATCAAGAGATTGTAGGCTACCTCTCAATTAATAATCAGAAACTTGCAAGAGCTGTAAGGAAATACAATGCAGTCAGTGAATGCTTAATTTCTATTCGTCTACGAGGAAAGCTCATCAACACAACTATAATTCAGGTTTATGCCCCAACAACAGAACATGCAAACAGGATATCCTGATAATCATGGGTGACTGAAATGCAAAAATTGGCAACAAATAAGAAGGCAAAGTGGATGGAAAATATGGACTTGGCCACAGAAACAAAGATGGAGAAAGACTGATAGAATCCTGCAAGACCAATGATCTATTCATCTCATAAGAACATAAGATATGCCATACTGGGTCAGACCAAGGTCCATCAAGCCCAGTATTCTGTTTCCAACAGTGGCCAATGTAGGTCATATGTACCTAGCAGTTTCCCCAAGGGACACAGGTTCCACAATGCTTGTATTGGTTCAAGCATTGATATCCTGGGTCCCTTCTTAATAATGTTTTATGGAACTTTTCTCCAGGAACTTGTCCAAACCTTTTTTAAACCCAGCTACACTAACAGCCTTTACTACATCCTCCGGTAACAAATTCCAGAGTTTGATTACACGTTGAGTGAAAAAATATTTTCTTTTATTAGTCTTAAATAGTTTACCCTGTAGCTTCATTGCATGTCCCCTAGTCTTTCTATATTCTGATAAGGTAAACAATCGATCTACGTTTACCCGTTCCACTCGGTTCATTAATTTATAGACTTCTATCATATTTCCCCTCAGCTGTCTCTTTTCCAGGTTAAAGAGCCCTAACCTTTTTAGCCTTTCTTCATAGGAGTATCCTTCCATCCCCTTTACCATTTTGGTGGCTCTTCTCTGAACCTTTTCTAAAATCGCTATATCCTTTTTAAGATACGGCGACCAGAATTGCACACAATATTCAAGGTGCGGTCTCACCATGGAACGATACAGAGGCATTATAATATCTTTTGTTTATTTTCCATTCCTTTCCTTATCATACCTAGCATTCTATTTGCTCTCTTGGCCGCCGCTGCACACTGGGCCGAGGGTTTTAACATGGTATCCACAATGACGCCTAAATCTTTTTCCTGGGTGGTGGTTCCTAATGTGGAACCTTGCATCGTGTAACCATAGTTTGGGTTGTTCTTCCCTAGGTGCATAAAACCTTGCACTTGTCCACATTAAATTTCATCTGCCATTTTGATGCCCAGTCTTCCAATTTATCAAGATCCTCTTGCAGTTTTCCACAATCCTCTTGGGTTTTAACAACTTTAAATAGTTTTGTGTCATCTGCAAATTTGATAACCTCACTCGTTATTCCACTTTCCAGGTCATTTATGAATATGTCAAAAAGCAGCAGTCCCAGCACAGATCCCTGGGGTACACCACTATTCACGTTTCTCCATTGGGAAAATTGGCCATTTAGCCCTACCCTCTGCTTTCTATCTTTTAACCAGTTCCTGATCCACAATAGTACACTGCCTCCTATCCCATGACTCTTTAGTTTTTCCAAAAGTCTCTGATGAGGGACCTTGTCAAAGGCTTTCTGAAAGTCCAGATACACAATATCAACCGACTCACCTTTGTCCACCTGATTATTCACTCCTTCAAAAAAACATAACAGATTAGTAAGACAAGATCTTCCTTGTCTAAAGCCATGTTGGCTGTCTCCCATTAGGTCATGACTATCTACATGCTGAGTAATTTTATTCTTTATGATGGTTTCTACCATTTTTCCCGGTACTGATGTCAGGCTCACTGGTCTGTAGTTTCCCGGATCACCCCTGGAACCCTTTTTAAAAATTGGTGTTACATTGGCGATCCTCCAATCTTCAGGTATTAGAGATGATTTTAATGATAGTTCACAGATTACTAATAGCAGGTCTGCAATCTCATATTTCAGTTCTTTCAACACCCTTGGATGTATACCATCCGGCCCAGGTGATTTGCTACTCTTCAGTTTATCTAATAGTTGTAATACATCTTCCCGATGTATCGATATTTCCTTCAATTCTTCCGCACCTTTAAATACCACTTCAGTCATGGGTAACATCCCTACATCTTCCTCAGTAAAGACCAAAGCAAAGAATTCATTCAGTCTCTCCGCTATCGCCTTGTCGCCTCTTAGTGCTCCTTTAACCCCTTTATCATCTAATGGACCAACTGACTCTCTCACAGGTTTTTTGCTACGAATGTACTTGAAAAGGTCTTTACTTCGCGTTTTGGCTTCCGCAGCAAGCTTCTTCTCAAATTCTCCCTTTGCCTGCCTTATCAATGCCTTGCATTTGACTTGCCAGTGCTTGTGTTGTTTCCAGGTTTCGTCGTTTGGCTCTTTTTTCCATTTCCTGAAAGATGCTTCTTTGGCAACAACAGCCTCTCTGACCTCACCTTTAAACCATGCTGGCAGTTTTTTGGACTTCCTTCCACTTTTTTTAAAGCGTGGAATACAGCCGTTCTGGGCTTCCAAGATAGTATTTTTCAATAACAGCCAAGCCTGATGTACGTCTTTAACCTTTGCAACTGCTCCTTTTAGTTTTTTCTTAACTGTTTTCCTCATTTTATCATAGTCTCCCTTTCGAAAGTTAAAAGGTAGTACTGTGGATTTCCTTACTATCCCTCCTCCACTAATTAAATCAAAGGCGATCATGCTATGATCACTATTGCCAAGTGGCCCCAACAACCTTATCTCAAACAACTTCCAGCAACACAAGCGCCGACTGTACACATGGACTTCATCCAATGGATTGTACAGAAATCAAATTGACTACATCTGTGGAAGACAACGATGGAAAAGCTCGATAACATCAACAAAGACAAAACCTGGAGCTGACTGTGGTACAGATCACCAACTACTAGTATGCAAACTCAAGATAAAGTTGAAAAAGAGCAAGTCACTCATGAATGTAGAATATACCACTGGAATTTAAAGACTGCCTGAAAAATTGATTTGCTGCCCTATATACAAATGACAGAGTTCCAGAAGAATTATGGAGTGACAACAAGAAGATTGTATTGGAAGAAAGCACTAAGTTTCTACATAAGGTGAAAAAGCAAAAATGGTCAAAATGGATGACTGAAGAAACTCTGAAAATTGTCCAGAAACTCAGAAAAGCTAAAGTCAGAGGAAAAAAAGAGGCAATCGCAGAATCAACAGAGATTTCCAGAATGTAGCAAGACAAGACAAGGAGAAGTACTACAATGACATATGCAAAGAAATAGAATCAGAAACTATTAGAGGAAGAACAAGAATGGATTTTCTAAAACTACGAGACTTATAGAAAAAATTCCAGTCTCGAATTGGAATGCTAGAAGATGCTCAAGGATCCATGTTGAATGATGCTGAGAAGATCAAGAAAAGATGGAAAGAATATATAGGGTTATGTCTACTAAACCGCGTTAATGTAGCAGATACTACGTTAATGCGCATTAGGTAACGATAATGCGCGAACACGCGTTAACGTTACCTAACGCGCGTTAGCGTTACCTAACGTGCATTAGCGTTTCCGGCCGCGGTAAGTCCAGCAGAGGGTGGAGAGAGGGCGGAGAGAAGGGGTCAATGGGCGGGGGAGTGAGCAGGGAGAGGCCCCTTCCACACTAACATGGGGAACTGAAGGGCTGAATCTTACCTCGACTGAAAACCTGGCTTTAGCACACATTTGCAATGTACAGCATAGGTAGGGAGTCCAAGAAAAGTGATAGTAGTGCTCCATTTGCAGCAACAGCATAGTGCCCAAGTATGAAAGGCCACTATGGTGATGGTGCAAATGGGGCATAGGGGGCTGCAGGCGGGACATGTAGTGGGGGCAGCTGGGGCACAGGGTTTACTAGGCAGTCACCTAGGTGGCACATAGGAGCATAGAAACTGGACATCATCAAGACATCAGCTGACAAAGGCCAAACACAATCCACCTACATCTACATGGTCCACCCTAACTAACAGTTGCCAGGGCACTGACCTGACATCCCCCAGCCAACTCTTCCCCAAGCGGAAGAGACATAATATTGGCAGGCGGTGATGGGGCAGATGTGAGGATGCCCATGTATGCCTCCCCACCCCAGACTCCGCTCCCTAGGCAACCGCCTACCCATACAGTGGATGGCCTGGGACTGCACACTACCAGCACCGACAGCATATGGTCATGTCAGCATGGCAGGGGGGGTGTCTGCGCTGGAGGGGGCAGTGACACCTTCCTGCAGTGAACCTAGGCCATGCCCTGCACCAGTACGTGGTATGCAGTGCAAATAAAAGGTCTGGCTGAGGAAAAGTACAGGTAGCTCCAGGGACTACTGTGCATGTGTGGTGCAGTACACACAGCCAGTGTATCTAGAAGCAGGATCACAGGTTCAAGTGCCAACTGTGGATACTGCGAGCATATCCCTATATTTTACCCTACAATGCAGATACAACAGCAACATGTGCAAAACCCAAAGCAGCGGCGAACAGGGGTACAAACACCCACTCACACAGGCTCCACAATTCAAAACTGCATGGAGATTCAGGCTGTTGGCCCCAGCATGGAGCTGCAGTTATCACCAGAGCACTAGTACTACCTCCTGCACAGTTTATCAGTGTCGGCACTGTGATCAGGACCAGTGTGGCGGGCAAGGCTGCCAATCACCCCTATCTTTGCACAATGCTGCAGTAGGAGTGTGTGTGTGTGTATGTCTATCCATTGTTTTGTGGCTGCCCACACCTCACTGGGCACACAATGTCCCAATGTTACCAGCGTTAGCCTGAATATGTGCATAATGAGGAGCAAGGTATGGTGGGTATGGCCCAGACAGGGCGGATTGGCCAGGATGCATCTTCACAGGGTGTGGGGCACAGGCTGGGACACTGTAGTGCCCAAACACCTCCTGCATGGACAGGGTGGCCACAGCATGTCATGCTGCGAGGACACACTCACTCTGACCGAACAGTGACCATGGCATGTCTAGGTTCCCACATGGCGCTCTATGTTATCTGTCTCCAGTGATATCTGTGTGGTCCCAGTGCTGTGGTCCAATCACTGAGATACTTGCTTGGTGTGCATAGTTTCTCTATGAGCATGCACTATGGACTGGCTAGTGGACTGTCTGCAGTTAGTCTGTGCATGGGTAGAACACCTTGTAGGGTGCTGCAGGTGCAGTCTTACTGTGCTGTCTGCTGATGACTGGTAGACTGTGGTGTGAGGCAGTTGAGGTTTTCCAAACCTAACCACAGCATTACTGCTGTTCTGCCCCCGTCAGAGGTATGGCTCTGGCCCACCAACCCTGGAGGGCTGCCTTACACTAGCAGGATGGAGATTGTTTCACCAGTGCTCAGGTATCTGTTGCATACCTACAAAGAGGGTTATTGTGTGCCTTTTGGGGTATGTAGTGTATACCACTTTGACCTGTAGAGGCATTGCTACACAAACCTCATGCAAGTCTGGAAATCCCTCTGCCCTGATAACAGGTACCCATGACAGCCAGACCCTAGCACTGGGTATGCACTAATCTGGGTTGTGTCTGGTCCCAGAGGACCACATGTGACTGCAGAACACAGAAGGACACCAAATTACCTTCATATGCACTGCTAGGGACACCTGTCACACATTGGTAGTGATGGGGATGTACAGCAGGACCTATCTCTAGCACCACATGTACTGCGGACCTAGTGCTGGGCACACATCCTATACCTCAGGGTGAACACAGGACCTGCACAATGGTATGGTCTGTAGCTACTCTGTGCCAGTATCACGCACTGTCAGTTCGTCTTTCCAAGCTGAGGTACCGGAGAGGTGCAGACCCCATTTGGTGATAAGCTGTAGACAACTATTCAGTATGTGCATTGCATCATGGGTACTGGTGGTGTTACCCCATCCTGGCACTCAGAGCAGACAGTTTGTGTGGTGGCCTGCAGTCTTTCTGTACCCAGCCATTGCTGTGGGATACACCATGGAGGTATAGCCTACTGGTTAGTACAAAGCTGTTCTCAGCAGTGCTCATGGGTTCAGTTCCTCATTGTTCCCTACTTTCATGCCTGTCCTACTCAAATAGTTTGCATGCCTGTAACAGCCATATTTTTGCAGAGCTGTGCTGCCAGCCCATAATACCCTCGCCACAGTTGCCAAAATTCCTTCAGTCTGTCTATATGCGTCTGTCAGCTATGTAGCGTCTTGTCTGCCTGTGCAGGCTGCCACCCCATGTCCTGCACTTCTACCCTTTCCTGCATTGCGCCTCTTCATGCTTGCCTCACCTGTGCCTGATCTGCATGGCACCACTACTCCTCTGTTCACCCATCATTGTAACTATCCTGCCACCTCCGCCTCCACTGGAAAACACATATTCCCATCATCTACCACCCACTGTCTTTCCAGTACTTTACAATGCCAACACCCTGTGCTGTGGTACATTTGCCCCCCACCATGTTTGTCAACAGTACTGACAGCCACATGGGATGCCCGCAGATATGGCAGGTCCAGCAGCTCCCAGCTCTCCTTCCTTCACTCACCAGTTCATTGTCTTTCCTCGGTGCTCTATCCAGTGTTAGGGCTACATCTGTCTCTATGCCTCACAGGTCATGCATGTCATCCTGAAGCATATTAATATTAAAAAGGGCACAGAAGGGTTCCTTACGGACCTATACCGGAAACCTACTGATCGTAATACAATTCTACGTTATGACAGTTTTCACAACAAATCTTTGAAAGATAATTTACCCTATGGTCAGTTCCTAAGGGTTAGGCGTTTGTGCACGTCGTATAATGATTTTGAGAAACATGCATCAAAAATGAGTGGTAGATTTAAAGAAAGGGGTTATCCTATGCGTATCATCAAAAAAGCATATGATAAGGCAAAATCCTCAGATAGGAATATGCTCCTTAAAAAGCAAACATCAATTAAAGAGAACCAAATAGTATGTGCTTTGACTTTTTCAGCCCTTTCTAAAGATATTTCTGACATCCTCAGACGGGAATGGCATCTTGTTTCTGCTCTTCCTGCTATGACTCACAGATCTCTTATCATTGCATATAAAAGAAATCGCAACGTTAAAAATATTTTAGTTCCATCAGCTCTTGCAAAGCCAATACCGGTTGTAAAAACTAAAGGCCATTTTCAATGTGGACGCTGTTCGGTGTGTTTGAATGCCATTCCAATGAAAGATGTTTTTGTACATCCACTGACTCGCAAGAAGTTTTTTCTTAACCACTATTCAGATTGCATGACCAGTAATGTTATATATGTTATCATATGTCTTGTAAGCTACTGTATGTTGGAAAAACAACTCGCCCGGTTAAGACACGTATTATCGAGCACAAAAGTTGTCTAGGGAGACGGGTTCCAGATAAACCAATGGTGAATCATTGGATTGAAAAAAAACATCTTGTTTCAGATTTAAAGTTCTTTGTGTTAAACGTAGTACATCCACATTGGCGAGGAGGCAATATAGATTTGATTCTTCTTAGACTAGAACAGCGGTTCATTTATGAGTTGCAATCTATTGAGCCCCTTGGTCTTAATCAGGATCTTAATTTGTCAGTCTTTTTATAAGTATACTTTTTGTAAGTATAGTTTGGTTTTTCTATTTATTCAGGGTTTTTTTCCCCTTTTTTCCTTTTTTTCCCTTCCTTTCTCCCTCCTCCTCCTCCCCCTCCCCTCCTTCCTCTCCCTTTTCCCTTTCCTCTTCCCCCCTCCCCCCTTCCCCTCCTCCCCCTTTCCCTTTCCCCCCTTTCTTCCCCTTCCCTTTCCTTCTTTCCCCTTCCCTCCCCTTTTCCCTTTATGGTACACACACCATACTGATTTGTTCTCAGAATGTGTCGTGTTTATATATTTACATAGTTTTATTTTTATTTAGTTTTGATGTATTATTCATTTCATACATGTAGTTGTTCATTTATTACTTTTCATTACAATTCTTGTGGGCTTTAAATGGCGTTTCAATTCGATCTAGTTGAGGCATCCCGTTGCCTGGTCACATCGATCCATATGCAATTTTGGTCTTAATTTCATCATATCCAATCTCACTTTTAGCCGGTTTTTTAGCGGTTTTCAATTTTCTTTTATGCAATTTTGAAAGTGATTCATGTTATCCATTTGTGTTTTTGAGCTATTTATATTAGTTACTTGTACTAGCGGTTCTTTATCTGGATCTGATTTTCTTTATATGCTACGGGGTTTTCTTCAGTGAGTTTTAGGGGTATGTTTACTAAACTGTCTTAACGTGCGCTCTGCAATGTTATGGCGCGATAAGATACCTTATCGCGCGATGATGGCACTTTTTAAGGCGCACAGGTACAATATCGCGTGATAACGCGCGCTGCAGCGCAAACGAGCGCTGAAGGCGGGGAAAGGCTCCTGGAGGGCGGAGGAAGGCTCCCCAGGGGCGGAGAGAAGGGGTCAATGGGTGGAGAGTGGGAGGGGAGAGGCTCCCTGCACACCAACGCTATGAAATCTGAGGCTCAAAACTAACGCCAGTGAAACCCTGGCGTTAGAGCTGATTTAAAGGGAAAATAAACCATTTCCGTCAGCAATGTACAGCAAAACCAGGGAAACCAACAAAAAGTGATAAGTGTGATACATGTGCACGGAACAAAAGGGCAAATAAACATTGAAAATGAACAGAAGTAAATGTAAAAAAAACATAACCAAGCTGGGCAATAGTGAAAACAATGGGAAACAGCAAAAAACACTCCCAAGAAAGCCCCAAAAAAAAGATATGAATTTTGGAAGGGTCTACGCTCCGTCCCCATACAAGGTGAATGATCCCACAGTGAAATAGCACTGATCAGGGTTTCCCTCTCCATTGGACAGGTTTCCTATGGCATGCACATGTTCCACAACAGCAGGGCGGGCATGTCGGAATGGGCAACTGGACAGATGCTGGGAAAGGGGATACAGAGGGCTGCAGGCGGCACATGCTGTGGTGCAGCTGGGGCACAGTGCGGACTAGGTAGATGCCTAGGTGGCACTTAGGAATGCTGAAACTGTACAGCAGCCAGACAGCAACTGATGAGGGCCCAACATGTGCACGAGAGTGTTTATCACAGTGTCACAGGAGATAGTATCCAGCAGGTACCTCCAAGGGCACAGAACATTGGCAGGCGGTGTTGGGGGGAAGCGTGGACATCTATGCAGGCACCCCTACCCCAGAACACGCACGATAGGCAGCCGCCTACCTGCACACTGGATGGCTTGAGACTGCACCCCACCAGCACCACCAGCAGAAGGGCATGTCAGCATGGTGGCAGAGGGGTACTGGTGGTGGAGGGGGGTAGTGGCAGCTGCCTAGAGCAGACCATGGCCTAGCCCTGTGTAGGTGGGTGCCATGCACTGCAACAGACAGGCCCTGCCGGACAAACAGTCATGGTATCACCAGGGAATGCACTGTCTCTGTGGCAACACGGTGGTGCAGTGCAAACAACCAGTGTGTTAGGAGGCAGAAGGTCACAGGTTCAAGTCCCAGCTATGGTGCCTGCCAACCCAGTCCCCATGTTTTACCCACTACTACAACGTGCTAATACAGACAGAACCTTTATTGCAGATGACGTAAACATGCCCAAAACACCTACATTTTACCCTACAGAGCAACGACACCATAAACAGGCGCATTACCTAGAGCAGAGTCTCCCAAATGCAGTCCTGGAGGGCCAAACACTATTCAGGTTCCATGCTGCCTCTAATAAAGATGCCGGTGCTGCATATCTATGCACCACCCCCATGGTATGCAGATGTATCTCATGCATATTCATGAGGGACAGCATGAAAACCCGAACAGTGTTTGGCACACCAGGACTGGAGTTGGGAACCTCTGCCGTAAAGCAGCAGCCAACAGGGGCAGACACACCCACACCCACAGGCTCCATTAGCCAATTCCTCCTGGAGAGGCAGGACATTGGGCCCTGCGTGCATCTCCCAATACTAGCACTTGCATACCTTAGCAATGCCACCCTACACCTGGGAATACTTTACACAGCTATCAAACGTTTGCTATGATTACTGATAGATAGCAATTCCTACGTTAAGCACAGTTTGCTGATTGAGCTCCATCATAGCAACCTTTCTGATGTCTGTGGAGTATGCTTCAGGTCTGGTCTCTGACAGTGTTTACCACCCTGGGGAGTGACCCCCAACAGCATTGCTTACCATATCCATGCCTGCACTATGCCCAGGACTGGTGTGGTGGCCAGGGCTGCTAAACACCTCTATAGTAGCACAATGCTGGCATAGGTGTGGGAGTGTGTGTCTGTCTATCCAGTGTGTGGTGGCTGCAAACACCCTCCACAGCCCACACTGCCAGCACTGTTGCCAGTATTGGCCTGCCAATGTGCATAATGAGGAGCAAGGTACCATGGGTATAGCCCGGACAGGGTGGCCTGGCCAGGATGCATCTGCACAGGGCATAGGGCACTGGCTGGGACATTGTAGTGCCCGGCCACCACTGCACAGACAGGGTGGCCACAGCATGTTCCGCTGGGAGATCACTCTCACCCTGACTGTGCAGTGACCACGGCATGGCTAGGCTCCCCCATAGTGCTATATAGTATTTTTCTCATGTGATATTTATGGGTTCCCTTTTGGGGCCCAGTCACTGACTTATCTGCTTGGTGTGCATGCTGATATCCCAGTTCTGGGTGCACGCATTTCCACCAGGAACATGCACTATGGACTAGCTAGCAGACTGTCTGCAGCTGGTATGTGTCTTGATGGAACATCTTGCAGGGTGCAGCGGCTGAAGGCTTGCTGCAGGAGAATATCAGATAGTGGTGGGGGGCAGCTTAGCATATCCAGGCCTAATGTCTGTCTGCTATTGCGTTACGGATGTGTACAGGGCTGCATTGACTGCCCTGTAGGGTGTCTGCTCCCCAGCAGGACTGAGGTTGATGGTCCACTTTACTGCCACCATTGCAGGGAGGTAGAATGTGGATCTGTTGGTGGGAGACCTGTTTACCCCCCGCAGCCCTGGAGGAGGGTGGTGGTACTTAAGCCTCGTAGGGGTCCATAGGGGCTAAACGTGACTGAGACATACAGATATATCCAAGGTGTGTCTGCAGAAGCTACCTATCTCATACATTAGCACTGCTGGGGACCTGCAGCATGGCCTATCTCTGCTGTGGACCTGGTGCTGGGCGCCCCACCTCACTCTCAGGGTGAGTGCAGTACCTGCACAATGTGACGGTGTGTAGCTAATCTGTGCCAGTACCACACACGGTCAGTTCCCCCTACCAGGCCGAGGTACTGTGGGGGTGCATACCCCATCTTGTGATCATCTGTAGACTGCTGATTTGCATGTGCAGTGCATCATGGGTATGGGTGGGTTAACCCTATCCTGGTGACCACAGCAGACTGTTTGTGTGGTGACGTGCAGTCCTTCTGCAGCCAGCCAGGGGTTTGCTAGCAGCTATGGAGATGTAGCCCACTGGTTATTTCACTACTTGTGGAGCCAGAGGTCATGGGTTCAAACCCACAGTAGGGGTTCTTTGATAGGGCTGTCCAAAGCATTGTCTTTTTTTAATGTACGTTAGTGCTGCCAGCAAAACACCCTCAGGGTACTGTAACCATAAGGTGCCTCAGAAGGCACCCTATAAGGCGCCTTATAGGGCACCCTATAAAGCGCCTTCTGAGGCACCTTATGGTTACAGTCCGTATAAGGTGCCTTATAAGGTGTCCTATAGAGCGCCTTATAGGGTGTCCTATAGGGGACATTATAGGGTGCCGTGGCGGACAGTGCACTTTATAATGCGCCCTATGGGGTGCCTTATAGGGTGCCTTATGCGGCACCTTAGGTTACGGCACGTGAGGGTGTGTTTGCTGGCAGCAATAAATAAAATACAAATAAAATGCCTCAGGAAACAATACTTACATGTCACAGCTGATGCCTCAGCCAGCCTTATGCATTAGGCACACTGGGGGATCGAACTCATGACCCCTGTATCATCAGTCAGTGTATTAACCATTGTGCTACACTTCTGTTTCTATGTTTGGTTGTCTGTGCGCCTACTTAAGATTACCACGCGGTAATGCACTTATCGGCGCTTCGCACAATCATGTGCGCAGCAGCACGCGTTATTGCGCGATACTCCCGTTTTGCTGCTTTAAGACTGAAACGCCCACTCCTTTTATGGCAGTCTGCACACTATTGCCAGGCGCACATTAAGACGGTTTAGTAAACATACCCCTTAGTACTGCCATCATGCTTCTTTTTTGCAATTGTTTTTGTTATCACTCTTCCTCCGCTGCTTGTGCAAATTTTCATTTTGTAGGTGGTTTTCTCATACATTTGTATTGATGCATAATTTGCTCTTTGATTTTATAAGCGCGCCAATTTGGCGTTCCTTAAGGATTTTTTACCTTTCGTTGCCCGTGCAAGTGTTTTCCTTATACATATGTATTTATGCAGAATTCACTCTTTGACCTTAAAAGCGCGCCAATTTCGGCGTCCTCTAAGGATTTTCCTACTTGCTAGCAGTGCTGAAGGTATTTGTCCACACTCGTTCTTTTGCTTCGGTAGCTTGGTTTTATGTAAGTTTGGTGTTCAATTTTATGCACAAATTTATGTGCAATCCCTTTTTTAAAAAAATATATATATGGTCTGATTTGCTAGGCACCAGTTTTGATTATTTATTTTTGAGCTGTTCCCTTTTCCAGAACGGATTTGCATTTTAGCGATGTAACACCAAGATGTTTAAATACTGTTTTGATAACGCTGGATTTTCATTACTATTGAGTTGGTCAAGTCCATTTTTTTACACGTTTTTTAATTAGTGTTTTGCCTTTTAAATAGTATTAATTGCAACTTACATAGTTTTTCTTTTTGAGAGTTACATCGTATATGTTTTTTAATTAGTGTTTTGTTTTTTTTAAATAGTATCAATTGCACCTACGCAGTGTTTTTCATATACAATTTTTGTTGGGAGTAACATTACATGTGCATAGTTGGCTCAATTCAATCGTTTCAAACACTGTCTCCCTTGTTACATTTTTGGGTCTGGGTTTCTCATTATTTGTGTATTTATTCATATGATCTTTGCTGTTTATTAATGTCATCGTTGTTTTTTAGCATTATCTACTATATGTTTGGTTGTGTGCCATACATTTACGTTTCTCCATGCGCTTCATCTAGTACATAGCTACACACAAGTTGTAAGTATAACATGATTGTTTTATATTATATTTATCATGTTTGTCTCATTTTTAAATTATGTATGGTCGTTTATATGTAGTTATGTTTGTATTTTTGTGTTCAACCTTTTCATTTTTAACTATTCATTTTTAACATTTTGTTTTTAAAATAATGAGTATATTTATTTGCTATTTTTATTGTTATGACAAATACTGTATTTGTTTGCAGTCCTCTAGCCCCCTGATGAAGGCATCTGCCGAAACGCTTTGGGGTTTACAACTTTAATAAAGTGCAAGTGACCCAAACTCTGCTTGCTCCTGTGTTCTCTGAGTTTTCTCTGCGAGCAGGTGCTCCTGTTTGTGTTTTCTGTCATCCTGAAGCACCTTGCAGCCCTTAGGGCACACTAACCTAGGGCACCGTAACCTTGTTAGGCCACCTTAATCTATGGTTCCGTAACCCAGAGTGCCTTCTAAGGTGCCTTGTCCAGTGGTGCCTAATATGGCACTTAGCCTAGGGAGCCCTATAGGGTGCCTTACAAAGCGTCTTATGAGGCACCATACAAGGCACTTAACAAGGTACCTTATAAGGCACCAAACAAGGCACCTTAGAAGGCACCTTACTTAGAAGGCGCCTTGTAATATGCCTTGTAAGGTGCCTTATAAAGCACCTTGTAATGCGCGTTAGTCTAAGGCGCCTTGTAACGCACGTTAGCTGATATGGCTTGCGGTAACAATGCAATGCCCACACATTTATATGGGTATCTGTACCATTACCGCAGAACCTAACGCAGGTAACATTATTGTGGTTTAGTAAACATACCCCATAGAGTCATTATACCATAAGGATCAAGTGGATCAACAGACATTTCAACCTGTACCTTATGATCAGGAACCATTGGTGATGAAGAAGAAGAAGCAGAACCTGTACCTTATGATCAGGAACCAGCGGTGATGAAAGCCTTTTCAAAGAACAAAGCACCAGGCATTGATGGCATTCCCATTGAAGTATTACAGCAATCAGATGAAGCTGTTACGAAACATACAAGGCTCTGTCAGGAAATTTGGAAGACAAATTCATGGTCAACTGACTGGAAAAGATCTGTGTTTATACCAATACTGAAGAAAGGTGACCTGACTGATTGTAGAAATTATCACACAATTGTTCTGATCCCACATGTCAGCAAGATTCTACTCAAGATCATTCAGCAGAGACTACAACCATACCTCGAACGAGAATTGACTGAAGTGCAATCAGTGTTCAGGAAAGGACGAGGAACGCAGATGTGAGATGGATCCTTGAAAACATAAAAGTGGAGGAGTGGCCTAGTGGTTGGGGCAAGGTACTTCAGGCCAGAAGGTCGGGAGTTCAAATCCCACTAGAGGACAGCAACCTTGGGCCGGAAGGACTGGGGTTTCTAGTCCCACAGGTGCTCCTTGTGGTCTTGGGCAAGCCACTTTACCCTCCATAGCCCATGTTCCCTGTAAGATAGTTATCTCCAACTTATAATGCCCTTTTCAATGTAATTTCAGTTTGTTCAATGTAAACTGCACTGATGCAGAATAGCACGGTATATAAGAGAATGTAAATAAATAAATAAAAGAATACCAAAAGGATATCCATTTGTGCTTTATTAGCTACAGCAAGGCTTTTGACTGTGTAAACCATGAGAAATGCTGAGCCACACTTAAGAAGCATGGGTATATCTGAACACCTGATAGTTCTCTTACACAACCTTTACATTGATCAAGAAGCAACAGTTTGAATGGAACTAGGAGAAAGAATGGTTTAAAATCAGAAAAGATGTATGACAAGGCTACATACTTTCGCCCTACATAAAATCATAAGGTACAGGTTGAAATGAGTCTTACAGGACTACAAAAGGGGACTGTTACTTCTGGAGAGAGATCTGCAATTGTGAGTATATACTTCTGGGAATTCTTTGAAAGGAATTATTTCTATTAAAGCTAATTAATCTGTGAACCCACTATTTTTTGTTAAATCAGTCAGGGCCTAATAGCAGCAGTTTAAGTTTAAATTTTAAACACAGAAGAGAACTTTCTGGTTACATTTCATACCCAGCAGAGTGCTTGTAGTTTTAATTTAATAGTCACTCAGGGCCTAGTATCAGCAAAGTACTTTTAGTTTAAATTTATAACACAGACGAGAGCTTTCTGGTTAAATTTGGAACCCAGCAGAGAGCTGTAGTTTAAATTTAATAGTCACTCAGGGCCTAGCATCAGCAAAGTACTTTTAGTTTAAATTTAAAACACAGAAGAGAACTTTCTGGTTAAATTTAGAACCCAGCAGAGAGCTTGTAGTTTAAATTTAATAATAAATTAGAGCCTAGCAGCAGCAAAGAGCTATAACTGAAATCAAATAAGAATATAGCTTACCTCAGCAGCACAGAACAGGGTACTGTGTAGCAGCACTCTTTTAATAAGTGTTATTTCCCTCCCTCCCTCCCCACACCCACCCACCTCTGGGATAATTGTAGCTTTATAGGTACTTACACATCTTAAAAGACAGGGGGTGCTCTCAGGTGAAGCTCGTTACCCAAATCAGTCATATACTAAGGACCTGAGATTAATTAAGCTTCAGGTGAACAAGGTATATTAAACGTATTAGGTACAGTTTTATTGGTATAAATATCCATAGCAACCCTTAGTAAGTTAAGAACTTAAAGATCTAAACAAAAACTTAAAACTAAGATGCAGACAGCAGTCCAGCAGCGAGATGGGGACTTTCCATTTTTTTGCATTGAGTCTCACATGTATGATTTTCTCCCAGTTGGTGAGAGGTCTTACGTGTGCACTAGGTGCAAGGAGCTTTTTGCTCTCAGGGAACGAGTCCATTCTCTAGAGGCTAGAGTAGCAGACTTGGAAAACAAGAAAGATAGAAAGGTACATAGACGAGACCTACAGGGATATAGTCCTGAAGTCCCACCTCCAGTCTGGAGCATCCCTGTTGCCATGGAGGGGAGAGGTCACGTGACAGGAGAGCATCACCCTGGTGTGGCAGGAAGTGATCCTGTAACTAGGACCTGTCCTCCAGGTGATGTAAAACCCTCTCGCACTGAGGAAGTTTCTCCAGGGCCAGGTGCCCATGAGGGAAGGTTTGGACAGCCGTTATAGTTGGTGATTCGATCATTAGGCATGTAGATAGCTGGGTGGCTGGTGGATGTGAGGATCGCCTGGTAACATGCCTGCCTGGTGCGAAGGTAGCGGACCTCACGCGCCACCTAGATAAGGTCTTAGATAGTGCTGGGGAGGAGTCTGCTGTCTTGGTACATGTCGGTACCAATGACATAGGAAAATGTGGTAGGGAGGTTCTGGAGGCTAAATTTAGGCTTTTAGGTAGGAAGTTGAAATCCAGAACTTCCAGGGTAGCATTCTCTGAAATGCTTCCCGTTCCACGTGCATGACCCAAAAGGCAGGCAGAGCTCCGGAGTCTCAATGCGTGGATGAGACAATGGTGCAGAGATGAGGGTTTTGGATTTGTTAGGAACTGGGGAACATTCTGGGGAAAGGAGGGGCTCTTCTGAAGGGATGGGCTTCATCTTAACCGGGATGGAACCAGGCTGCTGGCATTAACCTTTAAAAAGGAGATAGAGCAGCTTTTAAACTAGATAATAGCGGAAAGCCGACAGTCGCCCAAGAGCGCATGGTTCGGAAGAATGTATCCTTGAAGGATACTACCAAAAGCAAAGAGGTTCCAAAAAAGAGTAAAGTAGCCCAAATGCCCTCGAGTATGGAGCAGACAGAGCTTAAAGATCCCAAATTACCCATGTCTACCAATAGCCAAATTAATATGAATAAAATACAGTCTCTAAAATGCTTGTATGCAAATGCTAGAAGTCTAAAAAATAAGATGGGAGAGTTAGAATATATAGCACTAAATGAGGGGTTACAGAGAGGTTACAGAACTACGATTAATGAGAAATATTTGTAAATAGTTAATGACATGCTATCGCATGTTAATGCATTGTTATCGTTGCTTGAGTTGACTTCAATTAATTTCAAGATTGAAAAAGTTATTACAATTTGATATTGTTCATGAAAGGTTAATTGTATATAGTTAAAACACTGTTCCATGTAAATACCTTTGTTTAATATTTGTTATATGTAAACCGCCTTTGATCTCTGGAAAAAGCAGTATAGAAGAATAGCATAAATAAATAAATAAATAAATATGATTGGAATATCAGAGACATGGTGGAAGGAGGACAACCAGTGGGACACTGTGATACCCGGGTACAAACTATATCATAATGATAGAGCTGATCAAATTGGTGGAGGGGTTGCGCTCTATGTTAGAGAGGGCATTGAGTCAGAAAGGATTAAAGTTTTGCAGGAAACAAAATTTGCTATAGAATCTCTGTGGATTGAAATTCCATGTAAAAAGGGGAAGGCGATGGCAGTGGGGGTGTACTATCAACCGCCTGGCCAGAATGAACAAATGGATGATGAAATGCTCAAAGAAATCAAGGAAGCTAACAAAAGTTACAGCGCAGTAATAATAATGGGTGATTTCAATTACCCCGGTATTGACTGGGTCAGTGTCATGGCAGGACATGCTAGGGAGATAAAGTTCCTAGATGACATAAATGACTGCTTCTTGGAGCAGCTGGTTCATGAACCGACCAGAGGGGAAGCCATATTAGACCTAGGGGTATGTTTACTAAACCGTCTTAAAGTGCGTCCAGCGTTAGTGTGCAGGATGCCATAAAAGGAGTGGGCGTTCCAGTCTAAACGTCGCAAGCGCGCAATAATGTGCGCTGCGCACCCTATCGCGTGATAAGGTGCGTAACGCATGTCAACGTGCGGTTAGCACAAGTAGGCGCACTGACCTGCAAACAGAGCAAAAAAGGTGTAGTACAATGGTCAATACACTGACTGATAGTACAGGGGTCATGAGTTCGACTCTCGAGTGGGCCTGCAGAAGAAGGCTGTCTGAGGCAGTACCCATTGCATTGACCCACTGCCAGCTGAGGCACCTCCTCTTTTGTAAATTAAATCTGTGCTGCCAGCAAACACACCCTCAAAGTGCCGTAAAAGAAGGTGCTGCAGGAAGCGGCTCCCAAGGCGCCCCAGAGGGCACCTTATAAAGTGCACTGTATGCCAAGGCACCCTATAATGTTGCCTATAGGGCACCCTAGAGGGTGCTGTATAGGGCGCCCTATGAGCCACTGCAAGGGTACAGCACTGCTTTGGATGGTAGCACTGCACATGGTAACCCCTGGTCATCCTAAGTAGGTGAGCTGACATGCAAGCAGCAACAGCAGCGTAGCACAATGGTTAATACAATGACTGATGGTACAGGTGCCCAATAAGGCATGTCAGAGGGTACAGTATAAAGTGCACTGTCCGCCAAGGCACCCTATAGGGTCTCCTATAAGGCCCCCATAGGGCGCCTTATAGAGTGTCCAATTAGGCATGGTAAGGGTACAGCACTATGCATGTAAAAGTGTGGTAAGCCGAAGAAGGCCCCCCCACCTGCAAATACAGCAACAGTGCTGTAGCACAATGGTCAATACATTGAGTGATGGCACAGGGGGTATGAGTGCAAGTCCCCAGTGTGCCAAATGAGTAAGGCTGATAGAGGAAATTACCTCTTCTGTTATCAATCTGTGCTGCCATCAGAAACATAACCAAAGCCGAGTGCCATAAAACCATGCACCTTTTCAGGGTGTACCAGAGGGCACATCCTAAACAACCATGTCAGCAAAGACGGGTTATGATGTGCCCCAGAGGCCATGTTGAAAGGTTGCAAACCCCCAAGGCACCATAGTAGGCACCCCAGAAGCTATTGAACTGACGGTGTGATGCAAGATGCCCCAAGGATGTATAGGTGAACCCAAAAACATTGCCCAAGTGCAGTACGATCCCCCAATGTGAAGGGCAAGAGAGGTATGTGGCAAACAGACATGTAACCCTAACACTACACAGAGCAACAAGGAAAGACAATGCATAAATAAAGGAAGGACGTAGAGCAGATCTGATGGACCAGACAAATCAGCGTCCAGCCCATGTGGCTGCTTGAAAGCTGCACAAACATATCGGGGGCAGCTGCAGCGATGCACAGAGGGAAGGTAATGTACCATGCAATAATGACAGTGTGTGGCAGAGGATGGGAAGACGTGTGCAGCTGAAGAGGTAGATGTGGTAGGATAGGAGGAATGTCATGATGACAGTGGAGTAGCTGTGCCATGCAGAGGACACACAGGAGATGCAACCAGAGAGAGCCGCAATGCAGGAATGTATAGGAGTGCAGGATGTGGGGGGAGCAGCATGCACATCAGGGTAGGACGACACACAGCTGGCAGACACACATAGATGGACAGAAGGATGGCCCACAACTGTGATGAGGGTACAATGTGCTCACAGCACAGATCTGCACAGAAATGACTGTTACAGGGATGAAAGGTGGTTGTGCAGGACAGGCAGACAAATGAAAGAGAACAGAGAGGAACCAAGCCCCTGACCAGTAGCACAAATGGCAATGCACAAACCTGTAGGCCACACCACCAGCGTCAACCCAGTAGCAAAAGCTGCATACAAATGTACTGGGGGGCATCACAAGACACCTGCTGGCCCTCAGGATAGGCAAAGCCCCAACAGTAACAATGATGAAATGCATATGCAGATCTGCTGTGTAAAGAGCAGATCACAGTCAGTAACTGGGATCACACACACATAGGGCCACATGTACACACACAATGAAAGGTAATGCAGTGGATACAGCATGCCAAAGAGGAAAGAAAAGAATCCCCAAGGGCATCAGAGGATGCTCTGTGGAGTAGGTGCAGAAACTGTACCTGGAGAAGAGAGAAGTGAACCTGTAAACAGGTGCACTACACACCAGCTGAAACACAGCAATATGAAACCCCCAACCGGACTGCCATGTACACACCTTAAATAACGAGACATATGTAACAGCTAACATGTGATGGGTAGGCAACTCAGAGGGCACACCTTGGTGTTCTGTGAAAGGATGGAGGTGTGTGTGCAGAGGTGATGAACCTGCTGGTAATTAGTGGTCATATTAGCACAAAAGCCAAAAAAAAAAACCATGAGGGGATCAAACCTGCAACCAATGGTGTTAGATCATATGCTGTAAACAACTAATCCAAACAAACACAATGAGAACACAGAGCACAATGCAGAAATAGCCCCACAAGGGAAGGGTGTGTATGGGGACCTGTAATACCCAGTGATGTCGCAAATGGCTAGCAGACAGACAACTGACACCATACAAGGATGTGAACACAGGTAGGCCATGTACATGACCAGAGAATTACTACATACAAGTGTTGGTGGGATGAAAGATTGTTGGAGTAGCCCAGTGGTGAGAACACTGTCAGGGTCACCAACCAAACAGGGTTAAAATCCAACTATCACCCCTTGTGGCCCTGGGCAAGTCACGTCACCTGCCAGCACCTTGGAAGACGTTCCTGGCAAACCACCTCTAGTGACACAGCCAAGAAAACCTTGAGGTATCTGGGTAACAATGAGTCTGGACTGACACAAAGGCACACATGGGGCAATGCATGTTTGTCACCATGACCAAGCAGCAGCAGAGACAAATGTCTGTAAAACACATATGTTCATTTGGAGAAGCATGACAGATAGTGTGGATAAGGCCATCATACTATCAATGTGAGGGGGACCCCTAGGGAAAGACGGGAACACATTTAGCAGGGTAGCTACCCACATCCCACAGAAAGGCCACTGGCCCACCCACAAATGAGGGGCAGGAGACACAATGTGCATCAGGTGCATGGTGTGCAGTGTGCATTAGGCCCTGCCCCCCCTACTGTTGTACCTCTCCAATGTGCCACCCACGTATGAGGGCATGTAGACAGTAGGACGTGCATGATGAGGGCCCAACACACATCAATCATGATTTGTGTCCACAAACATATATATCTTGCAACACAGGAGGCACACAAATGGAAACAGCATGTGTTGAAACGTAATTAAAAGAAAAAAAATGAAACCATGTTACAGCACCCACATAATCCCTGACATAGGAACCCAAGATGCTACAATGTAACCGTAAACAATCAGCTAATGCACGTTGAGGATATGCGAACAGGTAGCAGAGGCACATGAACACAGACAGCATCCAAAAGAAAATACCTGCAGAAACATGCATAGGTAACACTGTGCAGGAGGTCCCCCTGCACTGGTTGGTGTATAGACAGTGTCTGTACACATATCACGGTACATGGAATGCACAGGTAAAGGAAGACAGACACTCACAGCATCACACACCAAATATAATGTGCCAATGAGAGTGTAGGTACCTCAGGCCATACCTAGGAATGTCCAGACATGCAATTCAAGGTTTGTAAAACAATATTTATCGCCATGTCTGTACAGTAAACATACACAACAACTAGTATATAGAGATGGAAAGTAAGGGCAAACATGTTTCAGGGAAACACACAGAAACCATATTGCCTCGTGCTGTGTTTCCCCAACATAGCCATATGCACATGCCCCATCCACAGTTCAACATGATACAGTGATACCACACATGCAGGGAAACACCCTTGGTGATTGAGAACATCAATTCAGGATGATGGTGTATAAGAAAGCAGTGTCGTGGCAAAACCTGCATCATGTCCAGGTGGAGAGTGTGTGGACATAGACAACATGACCTCTCCATTGCTCCCTCTATGCCACATGCATGGCTGTATGTTTGTGCTGGAACAAACAGATGCGTGTATCCTGTGTCCCATGTCACACACATGGCTGAAACACATAAACACAATTGTGAAGGACTGTACAACATACGTTGACAATGGCAGCCCTTGCTGCACACGTGGGGACCGGTATACAGTGTCCAAAGTGCAAAGCGTATCTGCTATCCCACACGTAACCTTACTACTGTCCCCGCAACACTGGGCATACATAGTCTAGTGCCACATCCCAATATGCTGCAGTCCGTGAAGGTTCATGTGTGTATCCTGCAATGATCATGACTCCCAGCCAGAGCACGGCAGCAGCGTTGTGTTGGACAGGTTTGTCATGTCCAAAGTAGCAAGTCAACAAGAATAATGTCCATCCGAGACATGTGTCCCACTCACAGAGGTCGAACATCCTATGGCACAAAATCCCAGGAAGGGCTCCATGGTGTTGGGTACCCCAACAGGTGGCTGATGGAGACGCCAGATGCATTGTAATAGATGTGTCCTGTATGTCCCCCGCCCTGTGTCAGAGGAAGAAACATATTGTATTGGTATGCTGCTGTTAAAAGCAGCACAAATTGCAGAGAGTCTGACATTGAGAAAGACATAGGAAAGGGACGCACCGGCAAACATGACATTATCACAACACGTAAAACACCGCATGTGGGTGACATCCCGAACTGGAACAGCAGACACAGGTGTCACATGAATATGGACATGCCCATGCCCGTGTCACACAGGTGTCACACTGCTCCACCCTATGTGCATCAGTGCCCGTGAACAGAGATTACGCCAAATATGTATATGACAAACAGTAAAGCACCAACATGTAAAGGCTAATGTCAGCACAGAGCAAACTATGGTGCAAGCTACCTTGTGCATGCATCAGGTGTATGTCCTGGATCCCCAGAGCTGCCCAAAGGCTGTAATAGGTCCAAGTGATGGGAGGCAGTCTCGCAAAAATGTGTAGAATCGCCAAGTCACCATGTTATGCCACTTTTTATGTATGTCCACGTGATGAAGCTATCTGTGATACAAAACAGCTGGTCAACAGTGGTCAGTCAGAACACAGGACATAGGTCTGCCCCCAACACGCAACACATGCCCACAATGTTCAGATGGTAAACATCAGTGCAGTATGGATAGCACACTCACCCCCGCCACCCAGGTGTCTAGCCGCTCAACACATGCGAATGTGAAATGCCTGCACACTGTATCATCACACAGCCAACCACAGAAAAAAGATTCACAAAGAATGTTAAGGGTAGCGTGCCAGCAGTAGGAGATGGCCTCGACGTGCATAAGTGATAGTGGTTGACATACACGCCATGTGAAATACAATGATACACTGGTGATAGCTGATGGTACAATGTTGGCAAAGGGTGCAGGTGAAGCCCACCACCAAATCCCCTGGACCTACACACACATGCAGCTCTGTTGGCCATATCCCAGAGACAGTGTTGCTGAAGATTGTGCAGGAACACATGGGGAATTGTGTGCGCACAGAATGATCTGGGGTATGGAGGTGCAGGGAAAAGTGGTCAATAACAAAAACAGGGCGATATGACATATCACGGAGGACATGTGTACCCCCTGTTTGCTGACACAGACAGGGCAGCCGTAGATCCACCTACCCCTGACCACTGCCTGTTGGTCGACGCACAGTCACCAGCCAAAGCTCCACAGCACCCGGAGTTCCACCAACTATGTCCTGTGCATTGGGAAACACAAGGACAAAATACATCTGTTACGCCCTAGCTGTGCAACCCGCACCGCACCTTCCCATAACCAGCGTGCAGACCCACCAAACCCTGAACAGACTGTTCACCATCACACTGCACAGATCACACCCATGTGACGGTCATCATTGATGTTTCCCTGGCAAACTACCAGGATCCGTATGCTGTCTGTCCCTTCCCTCACTTCCCAGCTGCTGTACAGAGTGGTGGACAAAGGTGTTTGCTCCCCACTGTGTTGTGTCACGCCAGGGGTGCTGTTATGTCCTGGCCCTTCCAAACTGCTCCCTATGCTCCATCACTGTGTGTATTGCTGTCTCAATGTCCTTCCCTACCCTGCTGTCATGCCCAGTAACACAAGGAAATATGTAGGGTCAACCCCCGAATCCCCTGTGCGTACCCATATTCGTGCTGTGGATAGCCTACACCATAGCTAACATTAACACGTGTGCTGATGCTCTCATTTATTCATGTACATCTCCTATATCCCGCCCTATTAAAATCAATGTGGTTCACAATGAACAGAAAACCTCTACAATGCGACATAACAGTGTGTCTACAGAGAACAGAGGTTGAACTGGGGAGAACTGGGGAAACCAATCACAGGTCATATTGAAATAACAGTGTATGCACAGTTGGATACAACAGGGTATTCACAGTTGGGCAGAGGTTGGTGGTACAGGAGAGGTGTACCAGAAGGTGTACGCTGACTATCCACCTCTCCTGTACCCCCAACCCCTGCCCAACTGTAAATACCCTGTTGTATCCAAATGTTGCTCCTGCCTGGTTTGCCTCTGTCTGTGTGTAACTAGGCAACACTGCAAGTCCCGGCTTTTCAAAACCCCATATATTGGGCAACAATCCCCCCCCGGCTGGACAACGCACGGGGCCACTATCCGCCACAGCATCCAAGTCACGACTACGTGAAACCCTACACAGTCAGGCACACTGTAGTGTCTCTGTAATCTCCATTACGGACCACACAGAACTGTAATCCACATACCACAGATCTCGAAGGTACCACAACATAGCAAAAGGAGTGCCATACAAACACAGCACACACATGGACCCTGCAAATTGGAGCATACTAACCTCACAAACAGCTTAGAGGACATACTGATAAGCACACACATCTAGACAACTGGCCCAGCCATGCTCTTCTCCCCACTGTGAAAGTCATACCATATGCCTGTCACCCCGCTGCAAACCATTTATCAAAACCAACAACGTGTGTCTGCACAGCAGCCCCTATCACATGCACCCACAAACCAGGTATGTCAGGCAGACACCGCCCACAAGCCTAAAGCAACACACACACACACACACACACACACACACATACTACCTCCACCTGTTGCTGTACCCCGCCCACAGTTACTGTGCATCAGGCATGAGTATATATGATGCTGGCATGGCTAGCCACCGTAAGTTACATGTCCGTGCAGTGCTGCATATCACTGATACTGTGATACAAATGGACATCGGTAGTAGCTGTACACACATATTAAAACAAATGTAGGTGGTAACAAATTAAGTACGTACATGTGAAGAGCTCCATAATCAGCTGCCTCCTGACTGCTGTCCCCTCGCGTGTGTCACCACAGGCACATGCTGGGGGGCACACAGGGTCATCCTCATTAATGTCAACAGGGATACGGTGCCTGAGAGCAATGTTGTGCAGGATGCAACAGGCTAAGATGGTCTCTGCCACGGTCTGGGGATGGTATTGTAAGGCACTACCTGTCCTATCCAGACACCTGAAGCGACTCTTTAATATGCCAAAGGTGCGCTCTATGATGGAGCGGCTGGTGGCATGGGCCTCATTGTACCTCCACTCTGCACGTGTCCATGGATGACGCACAGGGGTCAGCAACCAGGGGTGACACCCATATCCTGCATCACCTGCAAAAAGAGGAATGTGTAATATTAAAGGAGGAGCGCATGTTCCCTCAAATTGACACAGGTACAGATGTGCTAAACAAATGCATACCACAATTTGACATACACATATGACAACAAGATGGGACAGCACAGCTATGTGTCAGGGTGCAAGGGCAGACACACAGGGCAAGGGCTAGGTGCACGGATTGGAATCAGTAACCACGGCATAATATGCTATGCAGCCATTCAACTATTACGACAAAGCTCCATAGCAAGGTGGACTGTGAGGCCACCCCTATTAGGTCACATACAGTTGACATACCCACACAACAAGTCAGACATCTGCACATACGGCACATACGAAATGAGAAATACACACCCAGCAATACACAGTCCCCATACTGTCCAGCCTCAAATTGAGTGAACAGTGTCAAGTTCTGCAGGATATAGGAGTCATGGGTGGACCCTGCAAACCTGGGAACCACATTCAGAATATGCTGATGTGCATCACAGACAACCTGAACATTCAGGGAATGATAGTGTTTGCCGTTGCGGAACACTACCTCCCTGTCTCTGGGCGGGACCAGGGCAACATGTGTGCAATCAATAGCTCCCATCACGTGTGGTATTCCAGCTAACGCCTCAAAGGCTTGGCTCAGGGTCCCCCACTGTTGCCTAGTGTGGGGAAGGGCTATGTAATCCCCCACCCGGCTGACCATGGCACGCAGTACCTGGTGGAGACAGCGTGAGAAGGTGGGGCGGCTCATGCCACCCACTGCGGCCACCGAAGACTGGAAACAGCCGGAGGCAAAGAAATGTAGGGCACCAAGGAGCTTGACCAAACCCAGTATGGCATGTGACCGACCAGTCAGGGGCTCGAGGTCAGGTCTGAGATCCTCGTATAGTTCCAGAATAGCTCCCGTGCTCAGGCTGTAGAGGGAGATGACCTGGTCCTCACGCATGCCCTGGAGCTGGGCCCTGGGCCTGTAGATGCGAGGCCGGTGAGCCTGCACCCCTGCACGTCTCCTGCCCCGTGCGGGTACAGCCCCTGCCCGGCCCGCCCCCACAGCTGCAGGCCTGAGTTGAAGCGGGTCCACACCCATGTCCTGTGCCGCAGCCCCATCGACACCATCTCCCCCATCAGGCAACCGCAGCCCCTCATCAACAGCAACCGCAACCGCAGCAAACGCAAAGGATGCCATACACACAACCTGTCCAAACGCACAATGACACACAGACAATGACACCCACCTCACTGGCCAGGACACACAGACACACACACAGGCCAAACACTCACAAACACAGCCACTACACACAAAGAACCGTCCTCCAACACTCGTCAACCTCCAGAAACACGTCACCAACTCTGTCTCTCTCCAACACAATCCCATCAATGTGTCCCAGATGTGCAGCTGAATATAAAGGGTGGAGGGATTTTGCGTGCGTTGCGCATGCGCTGTTACATGGGCGCAGCCGTTACGCGCGTTATGCATGCGCTGAGACGGTGCGGCCATTGCGCGCGTACGCAACGCGCATTATGTGGACTCTCCCTATAAAGACCTCTGCATACCTAGGCCACTTCGAGGGTTTTGTGTAGGAGAAAGAGGGAGAGAGAGAAGGAGTGTGGTATTGGTTAGTGTTTGGCGGAGTAGTGTTGGTGTAGAGAGTGAGTGGCAGTTGGAGAGGAGTTGCAGGGGCCAGAGGCAGGTGCAAAGGGTAGTGAGACAGCAGAGGAGAGATAGAGGAGGGGCGTTGAGCAACAGGTGTGAGAGACAGCAGAGGGGAGAGGGGGCCAACAGGGGGAGGGGGGTGGTGGGTAGGTGTGGGGGAAAGCCCTGTGGGTGGGGGAAGAGATGGCTGATAGGGAGGGGTAGGGGTAGGGGGGCCCCGTAGGGTGCCTGAGCACCAGCACATGGCTGGTCGGGAGGTGGGGTGGCCACCTGCTCATGCAGGAAGGAGCGGTGGGCAGGGAGGGGGGAGGCGGGCACATCAGGTGGGTCACAGCCCACACAGGGGTCCCCCACTGCCAAGAGAAGGAGGATCCCTGTGCCTGTTGCTGCCCGGAGGAGGGCAGTGTATTTCAGCCCCCAAGAGAACCACACCCTGCTGGCCTGTGTCCTCGAACACTACGATGTTCTGTATGGGCGGCTCAGCAGCAGCACCACAATTGCCACACGGACAGAGGTGTGGGAGGAGGTGCGGGTGGCCGTGGCTGAGTTAGGGGGGCCACCAAGGGACCTGGACAGCCTCAGAAAGAGATTTAACAACATCAAGCGTGGGGTGCGCGCACACATGACTGCAGAGAGGCAACATGCCATGGGTACTGGTGGGGGTAGCCCCTTCACCCCAACCCTCACCCCCTTGGAGCAGGAGCTGGCAGACAGACTCAGGCCAATCTACCTGCATGGCCTTCCAGAAGCCCTGGACACCGCCCATCCCCGGGCAGATACGTATGGCCGGTTCTGTTCGGCATTTAGATTTATGAGTTGTTCACTCTCTTTGAATAAGTTCCTTTTTAATTTTGGCGGCTGGTGTTGTCTGCATAAAAGACTTTCATTCTCTTTTTTATAGGTCAATCGTTTGACTTCTTTGTCATAATCTGGTTGGTATGTGTGCTAATTTAGCAATATGACATGATGGTGGTTTGATATCGGTTATTTACAATTCAATATGTAACCCCGCAGCACGGTTCTGCTGGTCCGTGCATTTTTATGGTTAGGATATAATCTGTTGTGATATCACCATGTTTGTAAATACTTCTTTGACGCTGGTTCCGTATGCATGATTGATTTTCCTTTCCCCTAATTTCGGTCAATTTCCCGCCGAATGGATGACTCCGCCCCTCTTTCTTCTCCTTATTTACGCATGTGTCGGCGTTTTCACTGTTATGCTGCTGTCAAAAGAGTTGGACGGCAGTTCTCTTCAAGGTAATTAATTTTACTTCCTTCATATATGTTTTCGTCTTATCCTCGTTCATTAAATAAAGAAGCAAAACGAGCGCTTTTGTTAGATTTGGTGGTTGCCCCTTTCTATGTTTAAAGTCAAAAGCACAGCGTATTTACAGTCCTTTGTTTTTTTATCGATCTCAATGCCTGGATTTATATATGGCTTATGATCTTTTAAAGGCTGCTTTTGGTGCCTAGATTCTGCCATCTTTACATATATTATTGCTTGTAAGGTATACTTTTTACAAAGGTCAAACTAACATTGTTTTATTGTATATAGCACTTTTCAGAAGCTTTGGTGGGGTAGTAAACATCATATTTAATACCAACTAGTTTATGCATAATTTATGCTGGCATTACATATTACATTTTTTACCTCCCCGGTTTTACCCCCCTTTTTTGTACAGATCAATGAGTAATGCTCTGGTCAACATTGTACTTTTTTGGCTTATAATTTTATTGATGGGAACCTCCTGGCCCACTCCTGCTACCACACTCCTTTGTTTTAGGTTTTGTCCATGTAAAGTTTATTTATCGAATGTTTACATGGTATCCATGTCCTGTCTTGTTCTCCTCATCCACCTTTCCTTTCACTTTCAAGTCAATAAAAGTTTTTTAATATGTCCTGTTTTTTTGTTTCTCCAGTAACAGTGTTCTTTTAGATTTTACCATAACAAACGTGATGTGATATTTTCCAAAGTCTACAACAGAGGTTGGTGAATCACTTTATGCATATATGTTTTCATGATGGTTTGTACCCTCGAGCACTTTTATTTTGTATTATTCAGTATTTTGCTGTACTGTACATGAGTTTTTTAATGTTTTTAATGGTGTTTTATGATAATTTGTACTTTTGAGCACTCTAATTTATTTTTATAGTATTTATTAGTTTTACTGTACCGTAAGTCGGTAGTTTTTAATGTTTTTAACATTATTTTAATATTTATAAGTATGATGTTTTTTAAGTTTGTTAGTCTGTTCCTTTATGTGATTGTTGGTTAATGTGTATTTATTTATTTTTTATGATTTTAGTTGTTTGTGCCTGGCCAGCCCCTGACGAAGGGTAGCGAAACACGGCCTGTGTCGGGCGGCCTGAGTTTCAATAAAGGACTCTGTCTTTCCTATCTATCACGCCCTTGGTTGGTTTCTTCCAGAGGCCCTGGACACCGCCCATCCCCGGGCAGGTACATATGTAAGCCTGTGCACCCTCTCCCTCACCCCGCACCGCACCTTCCGCTGCTGCTCCCCCCCCCACCCCCCACTCCCCTGGTATGTCTCTGCCCCCACCTATCACATGGTGTGGCCGAAGTGTAACGTGGCTAACATGAGCTACGTCACCCTCATTACTGGCCCCCATACCCAAACTCTCACTCTGTGGGGGCAACCACCCACCCCTAACGGACCTCTCATGTTGGAACTGGGCCTACCACAATCCCTCAAACCCCATCCACATACCCCACCCCACCCCGCATGCCCCCCCTGGCCCCTGGAATGTGCACACAGGTACAGATGAAGTCACCTTTGTACATGACCGTTTGAATCACGCTCCCCTCATCTCTCAACTCAGCTGCGACCTGGCCCCTGTCTGTGGAAAATGTTTCCACAGCCACACTGTTCAAGGGGGGCCTCCAGGTCCCCCACACTCACCGGTCCTCTGGCCATGGCAGGGGCAGTGGGCCCCCTCTGTCTCATACGGGTCACATACAGTCTCCCCTCCCACCCCTAACTCTCCCCTCCCACTCTGTCGGATTCCATCTGAGCCGCTGCTCCACACAAACAACACCCCGAATAGCTGGTGTCCACCGTCCCAACAACACCTCCAGACCCACCATCCTCTCATATAGTGAGTAATGTCTCTCAACCCTCCACGCCCATCCCACCCGCAGTCATGGTGACATGAAAAGTCATGTTGCGGACACCTCCACCCCCAATGTTCGCAACCCCCCCTGCTATCCCCGTATAGCCCCCTGCTCTCACCCATTGCACCAACACACCAGCAGGGTCATAGCCCTGTGCTGCCTGTCACCTCTAACTGTTCACCCCCAACCGCTCTGACTCTGTGCCCCCTATACCCGACAACCACCTGTTAGGCCTCATCACTCCCCATCTCCAATATCAGCCGCGCATGGGATCCACTACTCTTATGAGTGACCCCCCTGCCACTGACCCTCCAGCTCTCTCCCCCACTATGTCTACACCCCCTCATCCACTATGTCCACCAATTCCACTGCTGAGTCTGTGGCCCCCTTAACGGCTGTCCCCACCACTGCTGTGGCGCCTCCTGCTCCCCACATCCTGTGCCCTGTTAGGCGTTCACCACACAGCCATGCCTCTCTCAGGTTACCCGCTATTTGCGTTCATGTGCCCGCTCCACTGAGCAGGCCTGGCACACAACCTGCTCCAATGCTGACCATCCACACAGTAGATGCATGCCCCTGTCCTGACCATCAGCCATTGGCGCCTCCAAACAACAGGTCCTGGCCAGCTGGCGACCTCTCCTGTCTCTCCTCCCCGTCGTCTGTTCTGTACATGCGACCCTCCCCTATGTGTTAATGCATTCCGGGCACCTACCTCCTGTTGTGTGCAAACTGTGGCATGGTGCCACCATGACCAAATCTAGGCCAGCACCCTCCCTGTTCCAACCCCCTCCCCACCCTCCGTTCCCCACCCTTCGTTCACCCTGCCCCATCCTACCCCTCATATCCCCCACCCCCTGCCCTCCTGTCACAGATGTGGATACAACACCCCTCCAATGTCCACTGGGCTGATCATCTGGCACTATGGTCCCAGGGCCACCCACCTCCCCAGCCACATGTGCAACACACCTGTCACTCCCCCATTACTCTGAGTTGCGTCCCGTTGCTCACCACTGCCAATGTACCATCTGACTAGCAGCATGCTATAGTCACGGCCCTGCCCATGAACCCCACACACAATCCCTCCCATCCCCTGACACCCATACTGAAAGAACTGCACAGGCTCCCAATCATCGCACGCAGCAAATACAAAGCTATCATGAACATCTGCACTATCATACCACAGTCCTCCACCATACGCCTACACACACCCATACAACCCGACACAGGCACACTGGCAAGAGGAAGAGGCACCTCCAATCGGGTAAACACCCCAAACGGCATCACCAGGACACACAAAGACACCGCACAATGAGCAATCTCCCTGGCTGCTACATCCATATGGAACGCTATCCCAGATGATCTGACACTAACCACAGATAGCAAGGACCTTTGCAAAAGGCTGGTGACAAACTCTGTTCAGCGGTCACTATGAACACACCCCCAGAACCAGCATACAGGCCAGTTCATCCACCCACCCCCTCCCCCCCATAACTGTACATATGACCGTATAATAGCTCATAATGTATAATAGCACACTATTTAACCACTCCAAATCTAATCACATCCCCACCACCACACTGTCATGTGCAAACTACAGACCCATCTCACCTCCCTTGGCGTTGATCTTTCATCCCATCATGTGTGACCCACTCCCTGCATCTCGTGCTGTCCCCCTCCCCTCCCAGTCTGCCATTGGACATTTGTGATCTCCTTTCCTCCTTCCGGCCCTGCGCCCCCTTGTGTGATGGTGTGTATACTGTATACCGCTACCCCCCTTCTAAAAGTGGTATAGCACATACACCAAACAGCAATATGCACAGTCAGCCACCATCGGGACTCTAACGCACGCAGATACGTTAGTTTATCAAATCATATTAACAGCAATGCATGTGCTTGACAGCACCTTTTATTTGCAGAATCGTATTGGTCGGTGGCGTGGTAGTGCTGGGGTGGGACATGTTCAGGGCACCCCCAGGTGTACATTGCCGGGGGGGGACGTTTTGCACACGTGTACATATTTTTGAACCCGTGGTTGACCTGTCATCTGTATGCTCTCCACCCAACCCAGGTGACTACAGTATCATGGGGGCATCTGCTGAGGAGGAGGAGGACGGGACTCTGGATGTGGCCTGCCCTGAGGATGGCGCCTTGCGCGACATAGCTGCTGGGAAACAGACTCCAACCAGCCCAGAGGTGCCGGAGGTTCAGGGCGGAACCACCTTTGCCGGCTCTGCAATGGGGAGCGTTGCAAGCTCCGCACAGGCTGGGTCAGCCAGTGACCGCGGGGACAGCCCCCACCCCATGCAGGACCATGGTGCAGCAGTTGCAGCTCCCACAACATTGGAAAGCATCCTCACAGAACTGAGGGACTACGGTGCAGGTGGGTATCCCCAGACACACTGCTCCCCATGGTTGTGTGCCCAACATGCACAGGGGGTATGGCGTCTGCTGACACCACTGAAGCTGACAGGGGTTGGGGGAGGGGTGTCATGTGCCAGGTGTGTCCCACACCCCTGCCGGATGGTCTGTCCGGATGGCAGCATGTTCTGGGGTTTCAGGCCCACTCCTACAGCGACAGGCCATATGCCCCAGGTACTCAGACAGCGGAACACACTATTGACGGCCCACCCAAACACAATGGCCAGCGGGCACCCCTCCATGGGTACAGGACTGGGGCATGCTGTGTCCACATGATGTGCCCTATGCACACGCAGTTCAGGGGGCAGGGAGCCCTGATGTAGATATGTATGTGTGGGCACTGAGCCCTCACAGCACATGCCATACCTCTGACATGCTGTGTGCACATGTGTCCTCATCAGCTCATACTGCCACACTGCCATGTGTTAGCCCTGTGAGTCCCATGACCACGCATCATGACCACTATCAGGCACGCGGGTGGACCATGGGACACACATGTCTACACCTGGACATGCGCTGTTGGCTGAGCCATGCATGGCTCTCCCTAGACTGAGAACCACTTTGTTGCCTCTAGGAGCAAACCCTATTGCTTTGGAAATGTCGGTGAACTGTGCTCACCTCTCTACCACTTGTCCGTATGACGTGTTTACATCGGTACTGTCTCCACGAATGTTATTTCTGCGGTTCCAGGTCTGGGTCTACAACGCACAGCTTAAACTCCGGGCTCTGTATACCGCCCATACACTACGCAGCTGTTGACATCTCTGTCCTTCCTTTCCTCGTTACCCAATAGTCAGTCATGTCTTGTGCACTTTGTGTATACATTCTCGAGATATGCCATCATCGGGGTATGTTTAGATTGGTACGTGACATCTCCCCATTGGAGCCCCATATTGGTGTTCTCGCTGGCCGCCCAGGGATCCTCATCTGCATCCCTGAGTGGGCATCGCTAACACCAATATTGAGCTAAAATGGAGAGCTGTCACACACAAGTCCCAACAAGGCCTTGATGATGGCATATCTGGGGACTGCATGCCCAAAATGCATAAACGTAGCAACATACTGCGTACCTATTATAGGTGTGTCAGTGATGGTAACAACAGCGTACTGTGCGGGCAGGCTACATAGCTTGACAGCAACACTGTATGTGTATGTCCGAGACCCGGATACACAGACATTAGCATTGCGGAGCAATAAGGTATGAGACGCATCTGCTATTTTCACGTGTTGAGAGAGTAAGCACAGCTTGCCCTCCTTCCTCCATGCATGGCTGTGTGGAGGACTGAGCAGGTGGCATGTGCATGGCATGTGTATGGATGACATATGGGTCATGAGGGTATCTCACACATCACCTTGTGTCCCACCCACAGGTACTCAGCGGGCTCACCAGCAGCTACATGAGGATATGGGGGCTATTACTCGTGAGCTGCAACAGACGAGGGCCGCATTCACTATGGTTGTCGATGAGCTCCAGAGGAACAGGGCCACAAACGCCATGATTGTGGAGGAGATGCGGCGGAACAGGGTAACGAATGATCTTATGGTGGGGGCACTCCTCAGAATTGCACGAGCTCTGGAGTCCAGAACAGACCTGATGCAGCAGCCTGCGTCAACCCCGCCACCGGAAGCTGCATCACCTGAGCAACTACAGGGGGGTGGGCCGCCACGTGGGTGGGCTGTGCAGGGCAAGAGGGGCGGTCGGGTGGGCGGTGCAGCAGGCAACGTAGGATGTGATGTAAACAAAGTAAACTTTCATGTACCTGTACATACTGTGTGTTGTTTTCCGATTTTTGGGGCAGGGGTGCCCGACAACGCACACACCGCATGTTGTCTCCCCGTCCATGTGGCCACCATCATGCCCCTCAGTGCAGGGGTGGCTATACTGGCGGTTCACAGCACACAGTGGACCGGCCAGACCCTTTATGTCATGGACGGTGTCAGGTCCCAGCCCCGAGCCCCAGCATTGGGGGATGGCCATGCTCCCCAGATGCAAATGGCACATGTCCTGGTGCCACATGTCTGTTGCTTGGTCCTGTCACCATCACGCCCCCCAGCTCCCCCAACATGAGCCACACAGGTGCATACCGTCTCCATGGCCCCACACAGCCTACGTGGCAGGGCTCCCATGTTAACCTGCTTGTAGCACTGACAGACATGGCTTGCTTACATAGGTCAGTTGTGCATTCCTACATGCACCTATGGTCACCCACTGCCCATCCCTGGGACATGCATGTCCCTGGGGCAACCTCATATGCCATCCCCCTGGGCAGCTCCTTGGTTCAGAGGAACACCTTCCCCACAGACCACAGCCATCCCTATCATCTGGTTCAGCTATTGACACACATGCATCGTGCATCTGATATGGCTCTCACACATTCCACTCAGCATACACATAACCAGGGTCTGTGCGACATGATCCACATCGGCACACCACAGTGTCTACAATGCACATACATGCCCGCACACATGGCCATTCCCTCCACCAACATGTGGGGACAGGACATGTCTGCTAGACATGTCGCCCTTGCAAACACATACCTCCCGGAACATATGTCCCAGGAACATTTCTGTAGCCTGTCTGGTGGAATGACGAAGGACCAATGGTTTTGTTTCAGACATGTTTTATTTATGAACAATTAAACATATAACTTTGCCATACATCAAACATAGCACACTACATCTGTAGACCCTCTGTACAGGCCTACCATGCTATGCGGTTTCACACCAGCTGCCGTGCGGGGTCGGGGGACACAGGACACCACAGAGCACATGTGTGGGTGTCACAGGAGCCATCACATGCTCCTGGGATGCCCGTCAGGGGATGGCCGCCGAACGGGCATCCGTCCCATCTCGGCGGCCATCCACTGAACAGCCGCTGTCAGACACCGGTTGCTGTGAACAACCTGATACAGGGTATGCTGCATGCCAACCAAGGCCACATGCATGTCGTGCACGCACATGCCACCATACACACACATGGTGCCAGGTGTCTGCATGGTGGCATGTGCATGCAGGCCGTGTGAGTCCATGGCTGGCACGTCCTCTGCTACCCATACATCCTGTAAAGGCACACGCGGTGGCTGGCAGAGGCCCACGCCACCCTGTGGTGTCCTGTTTGCCCTGGCACCCTCCCAGGGCCCTGCTCCTCCCCCCCTGACAGCTCTCCCTCACTCTCTGCCTCCCCCATGTTCCCCCCCCCCTCTGCCCCACCCTCTCACACATCAGACGCACTCCCTCCCTCCCCTTTTGCCCCACCCCCCAGCCCCTCCATGCCCACATAGTCCCCCCTGCAGCGTCCGCCATCTCCTCAGCCGTCTTGTCCTCTGCCTCTGTGGCTTGCTCCTCCTCCTTGTCCTCGGTGGTGTGGCGGGCAGTGGGGCGTGGTGGGGCCGCTCAGGTGCCGACGGGCCCTCACCGGCGACATTGCGCTCTGTGGAGGATGACAGGCATAAAATCATTGTCCTGTGGGTCACCTGGCACATGTACATATTGAGGCACCACACAGGCTAGTGCGCCAGTGTGACATCCCTTACAGTTCTGCATCAACAGCCAAACTCACCTACACCTTGGGCCATCGCCCTCCTTTGGAGGCAGGAGAGATACTCAGGATGGCGCAGCCATAGCTCCCGGGCCTTTTTCCTTAGGTCTTCCACCTGTGCGTGGCGAGAAATGAGTGGGGGCATCAGTGACCATATATCTCTGGTGTGTGGCGGACACAACGCTAACCTCTCTGGGGGCGGTGTCTCCTGCTACACTGCTCCGTGTGTCAGGTCTTGGCTTTTTCCAGTGCCACCTCAATGTGTGGCTGTAGGTACGGGCATGTCTGCAGTGACACCTATGTGGCCTGTGCACTTTACCCTCGACAGACTGTTCAGTGTTCTTATGCTCTCTCTGCATGACATGGCAGCACCTTGTCACATGTGGTTTGCTGTGATGGTGTCCAGGGGACCCCCTGACCTCTGCTGTGGCCATAGGCCACATTAGCTGTCCCCTTGTCCTGACCACTTCATCCAACGCATCCCCGATGGTAACACCATATCCCAGAACACATGGGTGATGTGTCCACACATCGAGCAGTGGGTGGGTGGCCCTGTGCACTTTGCCTGGGGTAACTACCCTGCCATTTGCCCCTCTAGTATACCTATGGCCCATGACCAAGGACCGGTCTAGGTAGGTCAATGGTGGTTTGCAGCCACAGCGGCCAGGGCCTACACAACGGACTGGCCCATTGCCAACTGTGCTCCTGTCTGGGTGTCGGGCAGTGTAGTGCAGACCTGACAGGTGCATAGATCCTTCCAAAAGCATCTGTGATGTTCCTCTGCAACCAGGGATGGCATTAAAGCCGAGTGGGTGGATGGGTGTCCTGACTCAGCATACAGTTCTGAGGACATGGCTCTGTTACAGGCCTCCGTAGTCAGATCCCATTGCCCGTGGGGGTGGGGTGCTGCTCAGCACATTCACATCTGCACCCACCACACCATTGGGGTACCTCACATACGTGTGTGGAGTGGCATTCCCCCCATACTAGGGGTTATATGCAACCTACCCCGGTATACGTTAAACCCAGCGCTGAGGAACATACCAAACGTTGCATTCAGGTCCCAGGCACCCTCTGAGTCTGTTATCCTAGCACACATCAGCATCACACACCGTATCACCATGGTGACTGAGAGCCCACTCTGACGGGCCCTCAGTCCTCCTGGGGAGAAGGAAGATGGTTTAAATTACAAAGGCACACACTCAAATCTATCTCACCAGGGTAGCTGAGATCCCACTCTGATGGACCCTCAGCCCTCCTGGGGAGAAGGAGGATGGTTTAAATTACAAAGGCACACACATAACCGTATCAGCAGGGTAGCTGAGAGGCCACTCTGATGGGCCCTCAGCCATCCTGGGGATAGGGAGGTTGCTTTAAACTACAACAGCACACAGATCCATCTCACCAGGGTGACTGAGAGCCCACTCTGATGGGCCCTCAGCTCTCCTGGGGAGAAGGAAGATGTTTTAAATTACAAAGGCACACACACAAATCCATCTCACCAGGGTAGCTAAGAGCCCACTCTGATGGGCCCTCAGCCCTCCTGGGGATGGGAGGTTGCTTTGAACTGCAACAGCACACAGATCCATCTCATCAGGGTGACTGAGAGCCCACTCTGATGGGCCCTCAGCCCTCCTGGGGAGATGGAAGATGGTTTAAATTACAAAGGCACACACACAAATCCATCTTACCAGGGTAGCTGAGAGCCCACTCTGATGGGCCCTCAGCCCTCCTGGGGATAGGGAGGTTGCTTTGAACTGCAACAGCACACAGATCCATCTTACCAGGGTGACTGAGAGCCCACTCTCTTGGACCCTCATCCCTCCTGGGGAGAAGGAAGATGGTTTACATTACAAAGGCACACACACAAATCCATCTCACCAGGGTAGCTGAGAGCCCACTCTGATGGGCCCTCAGCCCTCCTAGGGATAGGGAGGTTGCTTTGAACTGCAACAGCACACAGATCCATCTCACCAGGGTTACTGAGAGCCCACTCTGATGGGCCCTCAGCCCTCCTGGGGATATGGAAGATGGTTTAAACTGCAACAGCACACACACCCATATCACCAGGGTGACTGAGAGCCCACTCTGATGGGCCCTCAGCCCTCCTGGGGACAGGGTGGGTTATCTGATTTAGACAACTACATACACCATATCACCAGAAAGACTGAGTACCCACTTACATTGGACTCTCAGGGCAACTGGGGGTAGGGCTGATGTGTCACCCTGGAAATGCAGACCCATCATATGGCCATGCTGTTTGGACCACCTCCTTAGGCATATATATGGGCTACCTGTGTTACTGTTATTGTTTGGATATCAACGACAGCAGCTGCCATGACACCAGGATGGCATCAGGGCCCCTGTAAACAGGGCTTTGGCCCCCTGGGTGACGGCCGGAGCAACCAGATGTGCTACATAGACAATATGGTACATGGGTTTACCTGCTACACACAACTAATTGTGATAGACTACCTACACACACCAGCATGCGCAGCTGCAATCAACACTGGATATGTGTATGGTTCAACTGACGTGTCCCCATGCACTTACCTCCCGTGGGTATGCAGCTGCACGATTGTTGCGCCGTGTGACTCTGTCCCATGCCCTCTTGACCCTGACCAGGTCCTGTCGCCTTGAGGACCGTGGAAAAAGCTCCTGCTTTAGGGCTATCAGCCCTGCCAGGTGCCGCAGCTCCTGCCTAGTGAAGGGAGGTTTCCGAGATCTGGTTGCCATCTTCACCTTTGCCGTGCATACGCATGCACGCTGCAACGTACGAGCATGCGCGTCGCAACGCGCGCTGCACTACGCATGCTGTGCTACGTACGTTGCGCTACGCCTACGCGCCGCAACGTGCGCTGCGGCCATCTGTCCCCTGTACAAATCTATGCTATGTGAGTTACACATGATTTGGTGTCGCCAACAATGTCTACATGGATCTCTGCTGCATACACACTTTTCACTGATGTGTATGCCATCTAAAAACTACAATTTGCCATCTGAGCATTAAATGGTTCCATACCCACCGGGGTCTCAAACCCATCACCACTGGTTCCTGGGGTAATGTCTTATCCGTTGTGCCATGCCTTTGCACATAGCAGGGACTGCTTACACAGAGACACTAAGGAGGACTTTTCAGATATCTGTCTTAATGTGAGCCCTGCAATAATGTGCACAATGACATTGGGGGGGGGGCTGTTATCTGGCATACATGTGGGAAGCGCACATTAGGTGGCATGGCACTCAGTATGGCACTATGGGGGTAGGCGTGCCAGGTTAATGCACGTCATTCGTAGGTAGGTGTGCTAACATACAGACATAGTGTGGCGCATTAGTTTACAGACCGCCTTATGGTACAGGCGTCATGGGTTCAAACACCCAGTGGGGCTATTGTGTCTGCCTGCCTGATACGTTGCCCTCTACTATCAGCAGTGATGTCTGAGGCAGTTTCCCTTTATTTTCATATGTGCTGCCAGCAAACACACCCTCACAGTGCCATACCCTGATGTGACGCATCAGGCATCCTATGGGGCTATCCAGCAGACGCATTATAGGGTGCACTGTCCGCCACAACACCTTATACTGTTCCCTTATAGGGCGCATCATAGGTCACCTTATGGTGTACCGTTCTGGCGCTTTCTGGTGCGCTTTTGAGGCAACCTCGGTCTACAGTACTGAGGGTGTTGCTGCTGGCAGCACTATGTAGACGTAGGGAACATAAAAGCCTCTGCTAGCACTTTCAGAGACCCCCACTGTGGCTTCACACCCATGACCTCTCGCTCCTCAGGCAGTGAGGTCACCAATAAACTACATCTCCATAGCTGCTACGTAACTGCTGGCTGGCTACAGTGGGACCTCAGGTCATCCCACGATCTGTCTGCTGTGGTTACCGGGATAGGGTTATACCACACATACCCATGATGCACTGCACATGTCAATCGGCACTCTTCAGATACCCATGGGATAGGGTATGCAGCACCGCAGCCTGGTAGGGGGTACTGACCGTATGTGTTACTGGCACAGGGTAGCTACAGGCCATCACATTGTGTGGGTCCAGTTCTCACCCTGAGGGTGAGGTGGGTCTAATGGCACCATATCCAGAGCACCTGGCATAGCTGAAAGAGGCTATGCTGCAGGACCCCATCACTGGCAGTGTGTGATAGGTAGGTCTTGCAGATGCACTTGGGCATACATCTGTGTCCATTGGTATTTCACAGTTACGTTTTGCCCTTGAGGACTATGATGCACCCAGATTAGTGCATATCCTGTGTGTGTGTGTGTGTGTGCCATGGCCATATGCGGGGGGGGGGGGGTTGGAGGTTGGACCCTTTGGCAGATTATGTCGTACCACCCATACTGTTCCCTAGAGCTCAATATCCCCCACCAACACATCCGCATCCCTGCGATGGTGGCGACCATCCACCTCAATGCATCTGGGGTACAGACAGCTTACAGGGAGGCCCCAGCAGTTCTGTATGCATCCATTGGGCAATAGGGGACAGACAGTAGGACTGGAAATGTTCAGCTGGCCCCTACCACTATCGGACTTTCCCAAACAGTGAGCACAGGGGGTCTCCAGCTGCTGCACCCTGCAAGGTGTTTGAGCAATACACATAGACACTGCATGCAGCCTGCTAGCTAGTCCATAGTACTGGGGGTGAGGTGTTCACCCCAAACTTGAGATGTGAACACACTCACCGAGCAGATAGGTCAGTGATTGGGCCCCCAGAAGGGGAACCCATATATATCACCTCATGGCAAAACTATATAGCGCTATGGGGGCACCTAGCCATGCCATGGTCACTGTCCAGTCATGGTGAGGGTGCCTCCCAGCGGGACATTATGTGGCCACCCTGTCCCTGCAGGTGGTGGCTGGGCACTACACTGTCACAGCTATTGCCCTTTGCCGTGTGCTGCTGCATCCTGCCCAGGCCACCCTCTCCAGCTATACCCACAATACCTTGCTCCTCATTATGCACATTGGCAGACTAACACTCTGAACACTGCAAGCAGTGTGGTCTACATAAGGTGTTAGCAACCACCACACATTGGATGGACAGAGATACTCTCTCACACCTGTGGCAGCATTGTGCCAATGTAGAGGCATTTTGCAGCCCTTCCCACCTCACCAGGCCTGGTTACAGCACAAACATGGCTATGTTACGCAGCACTGTTGGGGTCACTCCACAGGGTGCAGGACACTTCTGGACAACAGACCTGCTACACGATCCACAGACATCGTGGAGGTTGGTGTGCTACGGATCAAGGGGCAGTTTGTACCTAACTTAGGATTAGCTATCAGCCATTGTTCATAGCAACCTTTTTATATGTGTTTACCTCATCCCTGGTTTTAGGGTGGCATTGCTAAGGTATGCAGGCGCTAGTATTGGGGGCGCCATGCAGGGCCCAACATTCTGCCTCTCCAGGAAGCTTTGGGAAATGGCGCCTGTGGGTGCAGGTGTGTCCGGCCCTGTTGGCTGCTGCTCTCAGGCAGAACCTCCCAACACCAGTCCTGGTGGGCCAAACACTGTTCGGGTTTCCATGCTGTCCCTAATGACTATGCATGAGATACATCTGCATACCATGTGGGCGGTACAGTGTCATGCAGCACAGACATCTTTATTCGGGACAGCATGGGTCACGATTGTTGTTTGGCCCTCCAGGGCCTCATTTGGGGGACTCAGGTGTAGGTGATGCACATGCTTATGATGTCTATGCTCTGTAGGGCAAGATATGGGCCTTTGCAGCATGTTTGTGTTTTCTGCACTGGAGGTCCACTTTTGACTGCCACGGCTTAGTGGTGGGTAAAATATGGGGCCTGGAATGTCAGGCCCTCAGCTGGGATTTGAACCTGTGACCTTCTGCTCTTGAGCGCACTGCCAGTGTGTACTGCACCACAATGTGGCCACAGAGACGTTTTCCTCCCTGGAGATTCCATGAATGATGGCCAGGCAATGTACGTCTGTTGCACTGCACGGCACCCACCTGAACAGGGCTCAGGCATGTTCCGCTGTGGCCAGCGGCCAATGGTCTCTCCTCCACCCGTACCCCTGCGACGCCATGTTGACATGTTCTTATCTTGGGGACAGTGTGCACCCTGTGTGATTTGAGGCCCTCCAGGGCTGCATTTGGGGGACTCAGGTGTAGGTGATGCACATGCTTATGATGTCAACGCTCTGTAGGGCAAAATATGGGCCTTTGCAGCATGTTTGTGTTCTCTGCACTGGAGGTCCGCTTTTTACTGCCACGGCTTAGTGGTGGGTAAAATATGGGGCCTGGAATGTCAGGCCCTCAGCTGGGATTTGAACCTGTGACCTTCTGCTCTTGAGCGCACTGCCTGTGTGTACTGCACCACAATGTGGCCACAGAGGTGCTTTCTTCCCTGGCGATGCCATGACTGTTCGTCAGACAGGGCCTGTGTGCTGCAGTGCATGGCACCCACCTACACAGGGCTGGGCCATAGTCCACTGGGCACAGCTGCCACTGCACCCTCCCCCACCCTCCCCTGCCCCCTCCCCCACCCTCGGCCACCCTGCCGACATGCCCTTCTGCTGGTGGTGCTGGTGGAGCACCGTGTCCAGCCGTCCAGTGTGCGGGTAGGCAGCTGCCTATGGTGCGGGTTCTGGGGTGAGGTTGGCTGCATAGATGTCCGCGCTTCCCCCCAACACCGCCTGCCAATGTTGGTACTATCCCCTGTAACACTGTGGGGGGTAAACTCGTGCCCATGCTGGACCCTCATCATTTGCTGTCTGGCTGCTCTACTGTTTCAGCATTCCTATGGCCCACCTAGGCATCACCCTGATCCGCACTGTGGCCCAGCTGCACCACAGCATGTGCCGCCTGCGGTCCTTTGTGTCCCCTTTCCCAGCATCTGTCCAGTTGCCCATTCCGACATGCCCACCCTGCTGTTGTGGGACATGTGCACACCACAGGGAGCCTGTCCAATGGAGAGGGACACCCTGCACAGCACAATATCCCTGTGGGATCATTCATCCTGTATGGGGATGGTGCGTGGACCCTTCCACATTTCATATATTTCTTTTTGGGTGCTTTCTTGGGGGTGTTTTTTGCTGTTTCCCATTACTATCACTCTTCCCAACTTGGTTATGTTTTTTCTATATTTTGTTGGGGTCCTTTTCACTGTTTCTTTACCCTTCTGTTCCATGCACATGTATCACACTTATCACTGTGTTGTAGGTTTCCCTGGTTTTGCTGTACATTGCTGACAGAAATGGTTTCTCTTCCCTTTAAATCATTTCTAACGCCAGGGTTTCACTGGCGCTAGTTTTGTGACTCGGATTTCACAGCGTTAGTGTGCGGGGAGCCTCTCCCCTCCCACTCTCCGCCCATTGACCCCCTTCTCTCCGCCTCTGGGAAGCCGTCCTCCGCCCTCCGGGGGCCTTTCCCCGCCTTCAGCGCTCGTTTGTGCCACAGCGCGCGTTATAGCGCGATATGGTACCTGTGCGCCTTAGAACGTGCCATCATCACGCGATAACGTACCTTATCGCGCGATAAGGTCGCAGAGCACACTTTAAGACAGTTTAGTAAACATACCCCCTAGTCCTTAGTGGAACACCAGATCTAGTGCAAGAGATAAGGGTGTTGGGGCCACTAGACAATAGTGATCATAGCATGATCGCCTTTGATTTAATTAGTGGAGGAGGGATAGTAAGGAAATCCACAGTACTACCTTTTAACTTTCGAAAGGGAGACTATGATAAAATGAGGAAAATAGTTAAGAAAAAACTAAAAGGAGCAGTTGCAAAGGTTAAAGACTTATATTAAGCTTGGGTGTTGTTGAAAAATACTGTCTTGGAAGCCCAGACCAGCTGTATTCCATGCTTTAAGAAAAGTGGAAGGAAGTCCAAAAAACTGCCAGCATGGTTTAAAGGTGAGGTCAGAGAGGCTGTTGTTGCCAAAAAAGCATCTTTCAGGAAATGGAAAAAAGAGCCAAACGACGAAACCTGGAAACAGCACAAGCACTGGCAAGTCAAATGCAAGGCATTGATAAAGTAGGCAAAGGGAGAATATGAGAAGAAGCTTGCTGCGGAAGCAAAAACGCAAAATAAAGATATTTTCAAGTACATTCATAGCAAAAAACCCGTGAGAGAGTCAGTTGGTCCATTAGATCAGCGTTTTTCAACCACTGTGCCGTGGCACACTAGTGTGCCGTGAGATATTGTCTGGTGTGCCGTGGGAAAAATTCCAATTTCATCCGTAACATGTGGCCTCGGCTCACAAATTAGGGTTGCCAACCGGCCGGTTTTCAGCCGGCCCGGCCGGTTTTTCCATGGCCAGGCCGGCTGCCGGCACAGTTGTAAAACCGGCCATTGAAAAGCCGTTTTTTTGCTCTGGCCGCAAGATCGGGAGCGGCCAGAGCAAAAAAACGGCTTTTGTGCCGAAGTCCGCGGCGCGAACGCGATCGCGATTCCCTATAGCAGTGCAGCCGCTGGTTCTGCTTTGTACAGAGCAGCGGCTGCACTACACTTACATTGAAAAGTAAAGAGAAACTGTGTCAGGAGCCCTCCGATCATCGCAGAGCCCGAGGAAGTGATGTCATGGGGGCGGGCTCCTCACAGGCTGTCTTTCCTTTTCAAATTAACTTTAGCTGCAATAAAGTTAATTTGAAAAGGAAAGACAGCCTATGAGGAGCCCGCCCCCATGACATCACTTCCTCGGGCTCTGCGATGATCGGAGGGCTCCTGACACAGTTTCTCTTTACTTTTCAATGTAAGTGTAGTGCAGCCGCTGCTCTGTACAAAGCAGAAGCAGCGGCTTGGGCAGAGGGGGGGGTGTGTGTGTGGGAGTGAACCAGCAAGGGGGGGGGAGTGTGAGTGAACCAGCAAGGGGGGGGAGTGTGAGTGAACCAGCAGGGGAGGGGGGGGTGGTGTGAGTGAACCATCAAGGGGGTGGCGATTGTGTTATTGAAACAGCATTGTAGGGGGGGTAAGTGAGTGAGTGACCCAGCAGGAGGGGTGAGTAAGTGACAGGGGGGTGGGTGAGTGAACCAGCAGTGGAGGGGGGGGTGGTGTGAGTGAACCAGCAGGGGAGGGGGGTTGGTGTGAACCAGCAGGGGAGGGGGGTTGGTGTGAGCGTTTGATTCCTATTCAAGAGAATTACTTTATATATAGTCAATATAGGCACAGAGGTAAATTTTTTTAACATTTTCTAATGGTGGTGTGCCTCGTGATTTTTTTCATGAAAAAAGTGTGCCTTTGCACAAAAAAGGTTGAAAAACACTGCATTAGATGATAGAGGAGTTAAAGGGGCACTAAGAGGCAACAAGGCGATAGCAGAGAGACTGAATGAATTATTTGCTTCGGTCTTCACTGAGGAAGATGTAGGGATGTTACCCATGACTGAAGTAGTATTTAAAGGTGTGGAAGAATTGAAGGAAATATTGATACATCGGGAAGATGTATTACAACTATTAGATAAACTAAAGAGTAGCAAATCACCTGGGCCAGATGGTATACATCCAAGGGTGTTGAAAGAACTGAAAAATGAGATTGCAGACCTGCTATTAGTAATCTGTGAACTATCATTAAAATCATCTCTAATACCTGAAGATTGGAGGATCGCCAATGTAACACCAATTTTTAAAAAGGGTTCCAGGGGTGATCCGGGAAACTACAGACCGGTGAGCCTCACGTCAGTACTGGGAAAAATGGTAGAAACCATCATAAAGAATAAAATAACTCAGCATGTAGATAGTCATGGCCTAATGGGAGACAGCCAACATGGCTTTAGACAAGGAAGATCTTGTCTTACTAATCTGTTATGTTTTTTTTGAAAGTGTGAATAAACAGGTGGACAAAGGTGAGTCGGTTGATATAGTGTATCTGGACTTTCAGAAAGCCTTCCACAAGGTCCCTCATCAGAGACTTTTGGCAAAACTAAAGAGTCATGGGATAGGAGGCAGTGTACTACTGTGGATCAAGAACTGGTTAAAAGATAGAAAGCAGAGGGTTGGGCTAAATGGCCAATTTTCCCAATGGAGAAAGGTGAATAGTGGAGTACCCCAGGGATCTGTGCTGGGTCCGCTGCTTTTTGACATATTCATAAATGACCTGGAAAGTGGAATAACGAGTGAGGTTATCAAATTTGCAGATGACACAAAACTATTTAAATTTGTTAAAACCCAAGAGGATTGTTGAAAATTGCAAGAGGATCTTGATAAATTGGAAGACTGGGCATCAAAATGGCAGATGAAATTTAATGTGTACAAGTGCAAAGTTATGCACCTAGGTAAGAACAACCCAAACTATGGTTACACGATGCAAGGTTCCACATTAGGAACCACCACCCAGGAAAAAGATTTAGGCGTCATTGTGGATAGCATGTTAAAACCCTCGGCCCAGTGTTCAGTGGCAGCCAAGAGAGCAAATAGAATGCTAGGTATCATAAGGAAAGGAATGGAAAATAAAACAAAAGATATTATAATGCCTCTATATCGTTCCATGGTGAGACCGCACCTTGAATATTGTGTGCATTTCTGGTCGCCGTATCTTAAAAAGGATATAGCGTTATTAGAAAAGGTTCAGAAAAGAGCCTCCAAAATGGTAATGGGGATGGAAGGATACCCCTATGAAGAAAGGCTAAAAAGGTTAGGGCTCTTTAACCTGGAAAAGAGATGGCTGAGGGGAGATATGATAGAAGTCTATAAATTAATGAACGGAGTGGAACGGGTAAACGTAGATCGATTGTTTACGTTATCAGAATATAGAAAGACTCAGGGACATGCAATGAAGCTACAAGGTAAACTATTTAAGACTAATAAAAGAAAATATTTTTTCACTAAACGTGTAATCAAATTCTGGAATTTGTTACCGGAGGATGTAGTAAAGGCTGTTAGTGTAGCTGGGTTTAAAAAAGGTTTGGACAAGTTTCTGGAGGAAAGATCCATAAACCATTATTTAGAAGGGACCCAGGATATCAATGCTTGACCCAGTACAAGCATTTCGGAACCTGTGTCTTTTGGGGAAACTTCTAAGTACGTATGACCTGGATTGGCCACTGTTGGAAACAGGATACTAGGCTTGATGGACCTTGGTCTGACCCAGTATGGCATATCTTATGTTCTTATGTTCAACCTCTTTAATTTCTATTCAGAAAAAATCATCAGAGAAGCACGACTGTATGAAGACAACCGAGGTGTGAAGATTAGTGGAAGACTCCTCAGCAACCTTTGCTATGCTGATGCTACCACATTACTGGCTGAAAGTGAAGACAATCTGAAACATTTACTTCTCAAGATCAAGAAACATAGGGGTATGTTTACTAAGATGCGATAACGTAGCATCAGGTAACGTTAACGCACATTAACGTTACCGGCAGTGGTAACTGTCCCAGAGGGCAGAGAGAAGGGGTCCATGGCCGGGGAGTGGGTGTGGAGAGGCCCCTGCTACAATAATGCTGCAACATTAACTCCGGGACAATACCGCGAGTGAAAACCTGTCAATAGATGCACATTTGCAGGAGAGAGAAACCAGTTCAGTGTCGGCAGTGTACAGCACAGGCAGGGAGCCCAAGAAAAGGTGATAGTAGTGATCCATTTGCAGCAACAGCATAGTGCCCAAGTATGAAAGGCCACTATGGTGATGGTGCAAATGGGGCATAGGGGGCTGCAGGTTGGACATGCAGTGGTGGCAACTGGGGCACATAGTGGACTAGGCTGTCGCCTCGGTGGCACATAGGAACACAGAAACCGGAAATCAGCATGACAGTGTCTGAGCAAGATCAAAATGCCCAGTACTCTGTGTACCACATTGTCCCATCCAGGGGACACGTACCCAGCAGGTACCCCAAACATCACACAGGAACCACAATGCCTGTAATGGGGTAAGCAGTGCACATCTGGGGACCACTCTAACAAGGGTCTACGGTCCTTCCCCAAGATAAGTCCCAAACTGTCCATAAACCCACAAAATGAACACACATTATCACAGCCCCTGGTAAGGCAATACAGGGTGTGACCACACATTGGGTGAAATATGTGAACACCCAGTAGTCCATAATGGAGACACCGGACCCGCATTGCATGCCCCAGCCTGACCACAGTCTGCCGGCAGAACACAATCAATCAACCAGGTCCACCCTAGCCAAGTGTTGCCAGATCACACACCGCACACACCACAGCCATCGCACCCCCTTGTGGAAGTGACAGAACAGTGGCAGGCGGTGATGGGGGGATGTGTTGATGTCCATGTATGCCACCGCACCCCAAACCCTGAACCTAGGCACCTGCCTACCTGCACAGTGGATGGCCTGGGACTGCACACAACTAGCATCGACAGTATATGGGCATGTCAGCATGGCAGGGGGGGTTACGATGGCGGAAGCATCTGACTGCAGTGGACCAAGGTCATGACCTGCCCCAGTGTGCCGTGTGCAGTGCAATAAACAAGGTCTGTCTAAGAAAGAGCAAATGTAGCCCCAGGGACTGTACTGCTTCTGTGGTAACAGTGTGGTGCAGTACACATAACCAGTGTGCCTTGGAGTAGAGGGTCACAGGTTCTCATCCCAGCAGTGAATCCTGCAATGCATATCCCTACATTTTACCCTACTTTGCAGATGCAACATCACCATGTGTAATCCCATAAACATCAGCCAATAGGAGTACAAACATCCACACACACACAGGCCCCACTATCCAAAGCTCCATAGAGAGTCAGGCTGTTTGCACCGGCTCGGAGCAGCAGTTATCAGCAGAGCACACAACTAGCTCTTGCACCCCATAGCAATGCCTGCACTGTGATCTGGACCAGTGTGGCGGTCAGGTTTGCCAACCACTCCTATTTTTGCACAATGCTGCAATAGGAGTGGGTGAGTGCATGTCCATCCATTGTGGTGTGGCGCCCTACTCTGCAGTGGGCCCACAAAACATACACTGTTGCCAGCGCCAGCCTGCAAATCTGCATACTGAGGAGCAAGGTATTGTGAATATGGCCCAGGGAGGGCGGATCAGGCAGGATGCGACTGCAGTGGTGGTAGGGCAATGGCTGGGCATTGAAGTGCCCAACCACCACCTTCATGGGCAAGGTGGCCACAGAACATCTTGCTGGGAGGACACTCTCACTCTGACCGAGCAGTGACCATGGCACGGCTATGTTCCCACATAGTGCTACATAGCATTTGTCTCAAGTGATGTATGGGTGTTCTCTTTTCTGGAGGCCCAATCACTGAGGCACCTGCAATATAGAAGGGCTAGAGGACTGTCTGCAGTTCATATGTGCATGGCTGGAACACCTGGCAGGGTGCAGCAGGTGTTCTGACTGTGCCTCCTGCTGGTGAATGTCAGACCATGGTTGGAGGTAGCAGAGGCTCCCAGTACTACTGTTGGTCTGCCAGTGTCCTAGCAACAGGTCCAGATCTGGCTAACCCCCCTGATGACATCCACAACCTAAGGCACCTTTGGTTAAGGTTCTGTAAGGATTATAGGATGCATCAGGTTGACAGGCCTGAGCTGTAAGGCAGAACACCAGATGCATCCCTAAAACTGGAGAGAGCAAAATGGAAAGACAATGAACAGGTAGTATTCACCTCATCCTGTCTACTGTAGTGTGCACGTTATGTCAAGACACAGTACTGTGGTGCTGCGTGCAGTGCAATTCTGCAGACACGTAGCGCACACAATAACGCATGTGAAAGGATCGTCATGCGTGTTACTGTGTGTGCTACGGGTGTGTCATGATGCAGTGCGCATAGTAACACGCATTACTACACATACGCGACCATTCGGTGTCGTAAGGCCCTGGTCTAAACACAGCAGACAAAATGGCGGCGTGGTCACGATAACCACCGTTCACGCTAGCAGAGCATATTCAGTATGCAGTATTTAGTGGTATACTGCAGATGTACATTGCCCACCTGAGCTCACATCCGTGAACGGTGGCAACTGTTGGTCACCCTAACGTGCAATGTCCCGTTAATGTACGGGAAATGGCCAAGGCGCGCCAACGTGCATAACACACCTTCAGAGCTGTATAGCACCATGTGCAATGTGCATGATATATGGACTATGCGTTAAACATTATGCACATAGAGAGAATAATGAAATGTGCACATTGTGTATGACACACGCTGCGTGCACAGTGGTAGACGCACCGCGCGTGGAGTTATCAATGTAAAGTACATGTCCACCATATTTCCAGAAACAGCTGAACGCACATTACTATACGTGCTATGAGTGTGTTCTGATGCAATGCACATAGTAACGTGCGTTACTACACCTTACTGTGCATACGCGACGTTACCACATCATGAGGCCCCGCACGTTACACTAGACAAAATGGCAGCGAAGTCCCAAAAGCCAGCGTTTTCGGACTTCATCTCCTTGGAAGGCTGATCTGCTGCAGGCAGAGGTGCCTCTTTCTTGGGTCCTCAAGGAGACAGGACCTCAACAGAGTGATGCAGGCCTGGGAGCACCTGACCAGGTACGTCAATGTGGCTGCACAATACCCACATGAGGTAAGTGCATGGGGGCAGGTCACACAAACCAAGGAGTGCAACACAGTAGCCAGCAATCAACACACATATCATAGAAGCACAGCAGAGGAAATGGAGAGGTCTGTGGCTTAACCTGGGAGCAATGCAGCTGCGCTTGTTGATATGCGCAGGTCTGCCCTATCCCCAGGTGGCCCCAGGCCTATTTACAGAGGTCTGTTATTCATCCTGGTGCTATGGTAGGTGCGCCTGTTGATGTGCGCAGGTCTGCCCTATCCCCAGGTGGCCTCAGGCCTATTTACAGAAGTATGTGTTTACCCCTGGTGGTATGGTAGGTGCGCCTGATGATGTGTGCAGGTCTGCCCTATCCCCAGGTGGCCCCAGGCCTATTTACAGAGGTCTCTGTTTATCTCTGGTAGTATGGTAGGTGTGCCTGTTGATGTGCGTAGGTCTTCCCTAACCCCAGGCAGCCTCAGGCCTATTTACAGAGGTCTGTTATTCATCCTGGTGCGATGGTAAGTGCACCTGTTGATGTGCGCAAGTCTTCCCTAACCCCAGGCAGCCTCAGGCCTATTTACAGAGGTCTGTTATTCATCCTGGTGCTATGGTAGGTGTGCCTGTTGATGTGCGCAGGTCTTCCCTAACCCAGGCGGTCTCAGGCCTATTTACAGAGGTCTGTTGTTAATCCTGTTGCTATGGTAGTTGCGCGTGTTGATGTGTGCAGGTCTGCCCTATCCCCAGGTGGCCCCAGGCCTATTTGCAGAGGTCTGTGTTTACCCCTGGTAGTATGGTAGGTGCACCTGATTATGTGCGCAGGTCTGCCCTATTCCCAGGTGGCCCCAGGCCTCGTTAGAAAGGTCTGTGTTTAATCCTGGTGCTATGGTAGTTGCGCCTGTTGATGTGTGCAAGTCTGCCCTATCCCCAGGCGGCCCCAGGCCTATTTACAGAGGTCTGTGTTTAATCCTGGTGCTATGGTAGGTGCGTCTGTTGATGTGCGCAGGTCTGCCCTATAACCAGGTGGCCCCAGGCCTATTTACAGAGTTCTGTGTTTAATCCTGGTGCTATGGTAGGTGCACCTGTTGATGTGCACAGGTCTTCCCTATCCCCAGGTGGCCGGGGAATAGAAAGGAGTGGCCGGGGAGGGGAGGGGCAGTGGGAGTGGGTGGGCGTAGGGCAGGATGCACCCCTGGAGGTGCGTGATGTGGCAGGACCTGCGTATCCGCACGTGGGCCTGGCAGGTACACACACCCCCATGAGTGCATCCTGCCTCACTGCGCAGGTCATGGTCAGTCCTGAGTGTCAAAGGACAGCACAGGGCACCTGCCCCATGGTCCGGGGATGTCACCCATCTGGTTTGATTCCGCATCCAGTTCAGATCTCACCTACTGACCTATGAATGCATTCACTCTTCAGCTCCTCACTACCTTTCTTCTCTTATGTCTCCTTACAACCCCTCTTGGGAACTCCGCTCTTCTTTCAAACTGCTTCTTTCTGTGCTCTTCTCTTCTATTGCTAACTCCAGACTTGTCTCCGTTCACCTTGCTGCACCTTATGCCTGGAACAAACTACCTGTGTCTGTACGCAACGCACCCTCTCTGGTCCTCTTCATATCCAGGCTGAAAACTCACGTCTTTGCTGCTGCTTTTGGATCTTGACTCACCCGCTCTCCTTTTCCTTTCCTTTCCCCCTTTGTTTTATCCCAGCCTACACCTCCTATGTTGTCTGTCTTGACTAGATTGTGAACTCTGATGGGCAGAGACTGTCTCTTATGTGTCTGTGTAGCGCTGCATACGACTTGTAGCGCTATACAAATGCTCAGTAGTGGGAGTGGTAGGATGGGTCCTCCATGGGGCCCTGTACCCATCCCTCTGCTGTGGCTGTACTGGAGGCCAGCACACCATGTATGTGTGCGGTTCGCATGGGTGTCTGTGCGGCCCTACGCTGCGCACTTTCATGTGCTAGCTGATGGGTGTGTGGCGGTGTATGTGCCCTGCATCATGTAGAAGTGGTCACAGCATGTCCGCGTGTTCAGTGCCAGTCCATCCATCTCGCACGGCTGTTGTTTGCATAGGGCCAGGTGGTCCAGGTGGCAAAGCGCAGACAACATCTATATCTGCGGTTCGGCAGGCCAGCAGACCTCAGGGTGAGCGGGGGTGGGCAAAGCCCCCTTGGACAGCTGCAGAGGTGGGGGACGTCCCCCCTTCCAGGGGCAGCTGTGTGGGTGTGCCAGGCCCTCCCCAGCCCCCTGTTTGATGGTCGCGGCCCTCTTCTGGGGGCGGGTGGGATGTGTCTGCTTTGCCCGACGTGGGGTTGGGGGTGGGGTTCCAGGGGCTGGCCGTGGACCATTGCGGGACCTGGATGGGAGCGAGCACTGGGTTGGGCTGGAGCTGCACAGTGACTGGTGTGGCCGGTCCACATGTGATGGGGCTGGGGACCTGACATGGTGGGGGTGGGGGTGGTCAGTGTGAGTGGGATGGTATCTCTACATTGGGCCAGAGATTGAGTGTGTAGCTGGGGACTACAGTTGGCAGGTTACACTGTGAATGGCTGACTGGGGACTACAGTCTGGGGGCGGAGTGGGCATGCTGCAAAAGAATTATCATTTACGCCATATGTTGCGAGAGACTAGCTGGAAACATGAGGTGAGATGACTGGACATCCACACAACAGGAAGCGGGGTGTTCACAGCGGACACGTGGACAACAATGGACTGCAGCCAGTTTGTTGGCAACACGGTATACACAGGGATGAGAGGTGGGGGTGCTATATTTTACTTTGCCCTTCATAGATATCTCTTTCCTCTGGCCCTCATAGCTCTCTCTCTCCTCTGGCCCTCATAGCTATTTCATTCCTTTGACTCCCATGGCTATCTCTTTCCTCTGGCCATCATAGCTATCTCTGTCCATTGACCATTATATCTGGTATATGTCAGCTCTTGGATTTGGGCATCATGAACGTCTGCACTATGTGTTGTACAAGGGGTCAATACTGTGTAGCTCACCTCCTACAATGGTGTTGTACCTTCCATGTTTGGCCCTTGTGATTTCCATGTCATATACTTGTCCTCCTGGGTCTATATTGTGCTTCCTTGTCCTTTGTTTGGTGATGGTCTGTGGTCCGCATGTCCAGTACGAGCTGTGTTATGCTGTTACTGTGGAATGTGGTTCACAATGCCACCTGTTCACCTCCTCCAATAGGCCATGTGTTGTCATTCTCTGCAATGTTTTGGTCTGCTATTTGCACCGCTGCCCTCTGAGCGGTCTGGTATGGTGCATTCTATGTACTGGTAGTGTTGTCATGGTACGTCGGGTTTGCTGTGGGTTCTATATGGCCTGTGTTTGCAGTTCCTCCTTCTCATGACACCAGTTGGCACATGGTACTGTGAATATCTGGTACTCCCATGTCCATGCACTCAGAATGGGGCATGTCGACATCATTTGGGGATACCTAACAGAATGCAGGTATTGATGCATCTGTGGCCTCTGCTGGACATGTTGCCACACACTGAGTCTCGGGACATGGCCCCCACACCCCCCTGCAGCAGCCCCTGCATGTGCTGGGATATTAGCTTTCCCTGGACTACATATCTCCGTCTTACCTGCACGTGGATGTGCTGTATCCAGCAAGGGGGGCAGGCCATGAAGATACACTTGCCCCAGTCTTTCCACCAGCCGCTGCTCCAGGGGAGAGAGGGCAGGTCTTCTGGGTCCACCCCCACCAGTGGCCTGTGCATGGCACCTCTCCTCCGATAGGTGCGCACGTACCCCCCGCTTTATATCGCTGTAGCATTTATGGATGCTGTCAAGGTCTCGGCGTGGGCCTCCTGCCTCTGCTACAGCTGCCTGCACTGTCTCCCATGTCATGGTACGTGCACTGACAGTGGTGGTGCTGCTCTGGCGCCCATATAGCATTTCATAATTGTCAAGGATGCTTGCCAGCAGGAGTTCATTTTCCTCCTGGGTGAATCTCACTGCCCTCCTCCTGGCATCCCCGGGCAGGGGACTCCGCTTCCCCCTGGTGCCCCTTCAAGCTGGTCCCATGGGGGCCGGGACACCCCGGATGGCCCTGCCTCCTCACCCTCGGGCTCCTGTATGGTGGCAGCTGCTGGGGGCTGCTGGCTGCCTTGGTCACCGGATGTGTCTGTCACCTCAATGCAGTTATCCTCACTCATGTTGCTCGCTGCTCTCTTCCCTCCACCTCCTTCGATTGTGCTCCTAGTATACACCCTCGGCGGTATGTGCATGATGATGTGCCTTTATGGCTGCCTAGGGTGCGGTCTTACACGCTTTATGCATACACAACATGCAATGAGCATGTGGAATGCCTCACAAATGCACACGGCGCACTCCTGCACGTGTTCCGCATGACAGCGCATTATCGGATTTGGCATGCAGAATGCGCGGTCCCGCGCGTGTAGGAGGTGCACGGTGCATTTTCCTTGCATTGCGCATGTGCGCAGTGCATCCCTGCATGCGTACAGTGGGTGTACCATGCGCTTGAACACAACCGCAGACCACCCGCAGGGACGCAACGCGCGCATGCGCAACACACATAAGAAGCGCCTTGCACCTCCTGCAAGCGCGAGACCACACCTTCCACATGCCGAATCCCATAATACGCTGTGGATGGTACAACCTGCATGTTCCTATGCACACTACGGCACTACGCTTCCGTAGGCGCAGACCGTTTTGCTACGCTGCTGCTGGTGTGCGCCGCTACATCTACAGGTGTGTTATGTTTGATCTGATTATTTGCCACTCCCCAAGCCATATTTAGTGTGTATCTTTGCTCTACCTGATGTCTATCATGGCTCACATTCTCTTTGCAGGGTGTGCGATCCAGGCGCTTGATGGTGCGGAGGGGCTGCGGTTGCCTGACGAGGGGGATGGTGTCCATAGGGATGTGGCAAAGGGCATGGGTGCAGTCCCACTGCAACACAGACCTGTGGCTGTGGAGGCTCCACAGGCGAGGGTTTTGCCAGCACGGCACTGTAGGCGTGCTGAGGTGCACCCTCACCAGCCTCACCTCTACATTCCCAGGGCCATGCTCTAGGACATACATGAGGACTAGGTCATATCCCTCTAGCATCTGAGCACAGGGGCTATTAGGGAGCTCTTTGAGGATCTAAGACCTGACCTCAAGCCCCTGGACTGGCCGGTCACATGCTATACTAGGTTTAGCCAAGTTCCTGGGTGCCCTATATTTCTTTGCCTCTGGCTGTTTCCAATCGTCGGTGGCCACAGTGGGTGGGATGAGCCAGCCCACTTTCTCACGCTGTCTCCACTAGGTACTGCAGGGCATGGTCAGCCGGGTAAGAAATTACATTGCGATTCCTGACAATAGGCAACAGTGGGGGGCCCTGGACCAGGCATTTCAGCAGATTGCAGGGATACTATACATGATGGGAGCTATTGATTGCACACATGTTTCCCTGGTCCCACCCACAGACAGGGAGGCAGTATTCTGCAACCACAAACACTACCATTCCCTGAATGTGCAGGTTGTTTGTGATGCAAATATGCGTATTCTGAATGTGGTTCCTAGGTTTCCAGGGTCCGCCCATGACTCCTATATCCTGCATCACTCGGCACTTTTTGAACAATTTGAGAGCGGACAATATGAGGACTGTGTCCTGCTGGGTGGGTATTTCCCATCTCTAACATGCACATGATGTTACTGTGTCCTGGGGTGCTCGTCACCTCTCACAGGTGGGACAGAGTCACCTGTGGTTTGTCGTTCGACCCTTCAGACGGCATATTCCCTGTAACACACATGACATGCCCTGATGCAGATCTGACTTATTTTCTGGTAACATTCAGGACACTGGCCGTCAGGCAGTGGCATATCACTGCCCAGCCAGTGTGATTTATGAGGTCCCATTGGCAATTATGACTTCTGCATCCCTTTCCTTGCGTTGTGGTGGTAGAGCGCTGACCTTGTATGGAGCTGTGCCCACTATCACACCATGTCACCATCACTGGGGACGTGTTCACGTACCTTTGTGGGTTTCTACAATAACATATGTCTACCATTTGTGCATCATGGCTCTTCTGGATGTCTCAGCACACATGCGGTTTCCATTGGTGTTTGGTACTGCTGCTCTGTTGCACAGGTCTTTTGGACAGGGAACCTATCGGCACATATGGTGTGTCCCTTATATGGTGGTGTGCAACACCTTTCAGTTGACAACTATGGCTCACACCTCAGACCAACCATATACACAAATGTACATGTGTCTGCCTTTGTAGTGTGTCCCTAGTTGCCTCTGTATGCAATATGTGTGTATATGTGTGCTACCTTGGGTGGGGGGGGGGGGTGTATTTGCTTCCAGATTCATTTTCCTGCTGTACTGTGTGTTGGAAGCCCATTTACCTTTGACGGTTTCGGCCACATTACGTTGTTAGCTTTGTATTGACACGTTACATCACATATGTATGCTTCATGTATGTCAACGTTGTTTTGTCATTTCTGCCATCTTGACTGGACCCCTCAGGTATATGTTACTGTAACACCTGCTTTGTGTGCACAGTATCATGGCCGTCACGTGCTTACACACATGTGCATCTCTGCCCTTTTCAATGGTACATTGTCATGTGTCCACCTGATGCGTTCACGACTGCCACTATTGCCTTTCGGGTACAGGTGGTTGGTCATGTGTTTGGTCTGCATACAGTTGATATGTGTTGCCCTCATTAACTTTCCCCGGTGTTCTGTGTCTCAAACCTCCAGACGCTGGCGCATAGCTGTTGTGTGCTATCATGTGCCGTCATATGTTTGTGTCATTCGTTTATCTGTTGTTGGTTTGCACGTACATGCTTGTGTACCTGTGTGTGAACATCAGCTCCTGATTGACCTTTCCACATTTCTTTCTTCAGGTGATGCCGGATAAGGGTGTTGTGCCTGGTTGCTGACCCCTGTGCATCTTCCACGGAAACGTGCAGAGATGAGGTACAATGAGGCCCATGCCTCCAGCCGCTCAGTCATCGAGCACGCTAGTGGTGTTTTGAAAAGTTAAGAACATAAGATATGCCATAATGGGTCAGATCAAGGTCCATCAAGCCCAGTATCCTGTTTCCAACGGTGGCCAATCTAGGTCATACGTACCTAGCAGTTTCCCCAAAAGACACAGGTTCCACAATGCTTGTACTGGGTCAAGCATTGATATCCTGGGTCCCTTCTTAATAATGGTTTATGGACCTTTCCTCCAGGAACTTGTCCAAACCTTTTTTAAACCCAGCTACATTAACAGCCTTTACTACATCCTCCGGTAACAAATTCCAGAGTTTAATTACACGTTGAGTGAAAAAATATTTTATTTTATTAGCCTTAAATAGTTTACCCTGTAGCTTCATTGCATGTCCCCTAGTCTTTCTATATTCTGATAATGTAAACAATCAATCTACGTTTACACGTTCCACTCCATTCATTAATTTATAGACTTCTATCATATCTCCCCTCAGCCGTCTCTTTCCCAGGTTAAAGAGCCCTAACCTTTTTAGCCTTTCTTCATAGGAGTATCCTTCCATCCCATTTACCATTTTGGTGGCTCTTCTCTGAACCTTTTCTAATAATGCTATATCTTTTTTAAAATACGGCTACCAGAATTGCACACAATAATCAAGGTGCGGTCTCACCATGGAACGATATAGAGGCATTATAATATCTTTTTTTTTTCCATTCCTTTCCTTATGATACATAGCATTCTATTTGCTCTTTTTGCTGCCGCTGCACACTGGGCCGAGGGTTTTAACATGTTATCCACAATGACGCCTAAATCCTTTTCCTGGGTGGTGGTTCCAAATGTGGAATCTTGCATCGTGTAACCCTAGTTTGGATTTTTCTTCCCTAGGTGCATAACTTTGCACTTGTCCACATTAAATTTCATCTGCCATTTTGATGCCCAGTCTTCCAATTTATCAAGATCCTCTTTAAATTTTCCACAATCCTCTTGGGTTTTAACAACTTTAAATAGTTTTGTGTCATCTGCAAATTTGATAACCTCACTTGTTATTCCCTTTGCCAGGTCATTTATGAATATGTCAAAAAGCAGCGGACCCAGCACAGATCCCTGGGGTACACCACTATTCACCTTTCTCCATTGGGAAAATTGGCCATTTAGCCCTACCCTCTGCTTTCTATCTTTTAACCAGTTCCTGATCCACAATAGTACACTGCCTCCTATTTCATGACTCTTTAATTTTGCCAAAGGTCTCTGATAAGGGACCTTGTCAAAGGCTTTCTGAAAATCCAGATACACTATATCAACCGACTCACCTTTGTCCACCTGTTTATTCACACCTTCAAAAAAACAACAGATTAGTAAGACAAGATCTTCCTTGTCTAAAACCATGTTGGCTGTCTCCCATTAAGCCATGACTATCTACATGCTGAGTAATTTTGTTCTTTATGATGGTTTCTACCATTTTTCCCAGTACTGACGTCAGGCTCACCGGTCTGTAGTTTCCCGGCGATCCTCCAATCTTCAGGTATTAGAGATGATTTTAATGATAGCTCACAGATTACTAATAGCGTGTCTGCAATCTCATATTTCAATTCTTTCAACACCCTTGGATGTATACCATCCGGCCCAGGTGATTTTCTACTCTTTAGTTTATCTAATAGTTGTAATACATCTTCCCGATGTATCGATATTTCCTTCAATTCTTCCGCACCTTTAAATACCACTTCAGTCATGGGTAACATCCCTAAATGTTCCTCAGTAAAGACCGAAGCAAAGAATTCATTCAGTCTCTCCGCTATCACCTTGTCGCCTCTTAGTGACCCTTTAACTCCTCTATCATCTAATGGACCAACTGACTCTCTCACAGGTTTTTTGCTACGAATGTACTTGAAAAAGTCTTTATTACGCATTTTTGCTTCCGCAGCAAGCTTCTTCTCAGATTCCCCCTTTGCCTGCCATATCAATGCCTTGCATTTGACTTGCCAGTGCTTGTGCTATTTCCAGGTTTCGTCGTTTGACTCTTTTTTTCCATTTCCTTAAAGATGCTTTTTTGGCAACAGCCTCTCTGACCTCACCTTTAAACCATGCTGGCAGTTTTTTGGACTTCCTTCCACTTTTCTTAAAGCGTGGAATACAGCTGGTCTGGGCTTCCAAGACAGTATTTTTCAACAACACCCAAGCTTGATATAAGTCTTTAACCTTTGCAACTGCTCCTTTTAGTTTTTTCTTAACTATTTTCCTCATTTTATCATAGTCTCCCTTTCGAAAGTTAAAAGGTAGTATTGTGGATTTCCTTACTATGCCTCCCCCTGTAATTAAATCAGATATGATCATGCTATGATCACTTTTGCCAAGTGGCCCCAACACCCTTATCTCTTGCACTTGATATGGTGTTCCACTAAGGACTAGGTCTAATATGGCTTCCCCTCTGGTCGGTTCATGAACCAGCTGCTTCAAAAAGCAGTCATTTATTTCACCTAGGAACTTTATCTCCCTAGCATGTCCTGCTGTGACACTGACCCAGTCGATACCGGGGTAATTGAAATCACCCATTATTATTACTACGCTGTAACATTTGTTAGCTTCCTTGATTTCTTTGAGCATTTCATCATCCATTTGTTCATTCTGGCCAAGCGGTCGACAGTACACCCCCACTGCCATCGTCTTCCCCTTTTTACATGGAATTTCAATCCATAGATATTCTACAGCAAATTTTGTTTCTTGCAGAACTTTAATCCTTTCTGACTCAATGCTCTCTCTAACATAGAGCGCAACCCCTCCACCAATTTGTTCAGCTCTATCATTGTGATATAGTTTGTACCCAGGTATCACATTGTCCCACTGGTTGTCCTCCTTCCACCATATCTCTGATATTCCAATCATATCTAATCTCTCATTTAGTGCTATATATTCTAACTCTCCCATCTTATTTTTTAGACTTCTAGCATTTGTATACAAGCATTTTAGAGACTATACTTTATTCATATTAATCTGGCTATTGGTAGTCATGGGTAATTTGGGATCTTTAAGCTCTGTCTGCTCCATACTCGAGGGCATTTGGGCTACTTTACTCTTTTATGAATCCTCTCTGCTTTTGGTAATATCCTTCAAGGATACATTCGTCCGAACCATGCGCTCTTGGGCGACTGTCGGCTTTCCCCTATTATCTAGTTTAAAAGCTGCTCTATCTCCTTTTTAAAGGTTAATGCCAGCAGCCTGGTTCCATCCTGGTTAAGGTAAAGCCCATCCCTTCGGAAGAGCCCCTCCTTTCCCCAGAATGTTCCCCATTTCCTAACAAATCCAAAACCCTCATCTCTGCACCATTGTCTCATCCACACATTGAGACTCCAGAGCTCTGCCTGCCTTTTGGGTCCTGTGCGTAGAATGGGAAGCATTTCATAGAACGCTATTCTGGAAGTTCTGGATTTCAACTTCCAATCTAAAAGCCTAAATTTAGCCTCCAGAACCTCCCTGCCACATTTTCCTATGTCATTCGTACCGACATGTACCAAGACAGCAGACTCCTCCCCAGCACTATCTAAGACCTTATCTAGGTGGCGCGTGAGGTCCACTACCTTCGCACCAGGCAGGCATGTTACCAGGTGATCCTCATGTCCACCAGTCACCCAGCTATCTACATCCCTAATGATCGAATCACCAACTATAACGGCTGTCCTAACCCTTCCTTCATGGGCACATGGCCCTGGAGAAACTTCCTTGGTGCGAGAGGATTTTACATCACCTAGAGGACAGATCCTAGTTACAGGATCACTTCTTGCCACACCAGGGTGATGCTGTCCTGTTTCGTGACCTCTCTCCTCCATGGCAACAGGGATGCTGCCAGACTGAAGGTGGGACTTCAGGACTGTATCCCTGTAGGTCTCGTCTATGTACCTCTCTGTCTTTCTTCTTTCTTCCAAGTCTGCTACTCTAGCCTCTAGAGAATGGACTCGTTCCCATAGAGCAAAGAGCTCCTTGCACCTAGTGCACACATAAGACCTCTCACCAACTGGGAGAAAATCATACATATGACACTTAATGCAAAAGACTGGAAAGCCCCCATCTTGCTGTTGGACTGCTATCTGCATCTTAGTTTTTAGCTTGTATTTAGATTTTTAATTTCTTTACTTACTAAGGTTTGCTATGGATATTTATACTAATAAAACTGTACCTAATACGTTTAATATACCTTGTTCACCTGAAGCTTAATTAATCTCAGGTCCTTAGTGTATGACTGATTTGTATAATGAGCTTCACCTGAGAGTTGCTTCAGGTGTCTGGATAAGACCGGCGGGGCCTTACAATACCAACCTATGACTGTGGAACAGATCATTCTGGCCTGTTTCATCCTGCACAACATTGCTGTCAGGCACAATATCCCAGTCAAAATTAATCCAGATTGGAAGATGATCCTACGTGCCGTCCTGTACATGCCCATGGTGACACACGTGAGTGCACAGCAATCAGGCAACATCTGATTAATGAGCTCGTCTCTTGTAAGTCCTGCATATGTGGGGGAATGCATATGGGTATGCATGTAAATCCTGCCGTGTGTGTTGCAAGGCTCTATCATGACATATGTATGTTTCACTTGTGTTTGTGACTCCTCAGGATATGCTTTTGGACCTGCCTGGTGCTGTGGTGCAGTGGACACTGTGTGTACGTCCTTCAACTTGCAGGTGGCTGGGGTAGGTAAAGATACAGGTAACTGTACTGTGGGGACAGTGCAGCATAGCACATGTCTGGGGTTAATTATCTGTCCACTGCACATATGTTGTTGTACATCTCTTTGACCTGTACCCCCATACCCCATATGTTCCTGTTGGCACACATATGCCCATTTGTTCGTGACCAGTTCATGTGTTTCAACACTGTATTTGAGACACATCCAACCGAGCTGTGTGTGTCTATAGGTCCTAGGTGTTGTGATGGTGGATGGCACGGACACCCTTCCCTGGCATTGTGGCATTAAACAACATCAGTGTATCATTGCATGGACTGTAATGATTGTATCCACTGATCTCAGATTGTGCACAGACAGGCCGTATGCTACTGGAGGCATGCTCACCTTATCACAGTGTGTGTGTGTGTGTGTGTGTGTGTGTGTGTGTTTTGGACGTGTCTATGTAACGATACACTGTGCAGCCATTTAGCATTGTCTTGTGCTGGGATGTGTCTGGATACCTGTGGGGTGGTGATCACTGTGCTATCTCTACCTTTCTGCTGTTGCCCTTGTGAACATTGTGAGCATGTGTTTGCGCATGTGTTCTGTGTTGTTGACTGACCTATCTCTTGTGTGCTGACAGACCACTACGCATCAACATTTCAGTTTCACACATGTCGCCATACTTTGGACATGTGGCAATGATGGCTGAACATGCAGACATGGTCATTCAACGCATTTGCGGAAGCAAAAATGAGAAATAAAGAATTTTTCAAGTACATTCATAGCAAAAAACCTGTGAGAGAGTCAGTTGGTCCATTAGATGATAGAGGGGTTAAAGGGGCACTAAGAGGCGACAAGGCGATAGCGGAGAGACTGAATGAATTCTTTGCTTCGGTCTTTACTGAGGAAGATGTAGGGATGTTACCCATGACTGAAGTGGTATTTAAAGGTGAGGAAGAATTGAAAGAAATATCGATACATCAGGAAGATGTATTACAACTATTAGATAAACTGAAGAGTAGAAAATCACCTGGGTCGGATGGTATACATCCAAGGGTGTTGAAAGAACTGAAATATGAGATTGCAGACCTGCTATTAGTAATCTGTGAACTATCATTGAAATCATCTGTAATACCTGAATATTGGAGGATCGCCAATGTAACACCAATTTTTAAAAAGGGATCCAGGGGTGATCCGGGAAACTACAGACCGGTGAGCCTGATGTCAGTACCGGGAAAAATGGTAGAAACCATCATAAAGAATAAAATTACTCAGCATGTAATAGTCATGGCCTAATGGGAGACAGCCAACATGGCTTTAGACAAGGAAGATCTTGTCTTACTAATCTGTTATGTTTTTTTGAAGGAGTGAATAAACAGGTGGACAAAGGTGAATCAGTTGATATAGTGTATCTGGACTTTCAGAAAGCCTTTGACAAGGTCCCTCATCAGAGACTTTTGGCAAAACTAAAGAGTCATGGGATAGGAGGCAGTGTACTATTGTGGATCAGGAACTGGTTAAAAGATAGAAAGCAGAGGGTAGGGCTAAATGGTCAGTTTTCCCAATGGAGAAAGGTGAATAGCGGTGTACCCCAGGGATCTGTGCTGGGTCCGCTGCTTTTTGACATTTTCATAAATGACCTGGAAAGTGGAATAATGAGTGAGGTTATCAAATTTGCAGATGCAGTGGGAGCAGCTAACACAAAGCACCCCTCTCTGCATATAAGCAGCGTCCCTACCCCGAGGGAGTCGCTTATCCCAACAGCCTTCCCCCGGTGCACTCCTGCCCAATCGGGGCAGTGGGAGGTCTCCTGCCCAATCGGGGCAGTGGGAGCAGCTAACACAAAGCACCCCGCTCTGCATATAAGCGGCGTCCCTACCCCGAGGGAGCCGCTTATCCCAACAGCCTTCCCCCGGTGCACTCCTGCCCAATCGGGGCAGTGGGAGGTCTCCTGCCCAATCGGGGCAGTGGGAGCAGCTAACACAAAGCACCCCGCTCTGCATATAAGCGGCGTCCCTACCCCGAGGGAGCCGCTTATCCCAACAGCCTTCCCCCGGTGCACTCCTGCCCAATCGGGGCAGTGGGAGGTCTCCTGCCCAATCGGGGCAGTGGGAGCAGCTAACACAAAGCACCCCGCTCTGCATACAAGCGGCGTCCCTACCGGGCACGCCCGCGCCTGAGGGCCTCGCCAGAGGGCCCTTTGGCGTGGCCCTTAGGCACGGCCCTGCAGGCCCGAAAGATAACTGCAGCATACACCCTCCACTGAGAGAAACGTCCAGGAACACAAGCAAAAGCACGACTCCTTCAAACACACCCGGCTCGAGCTCCCCTGATCGGGTCTGAGCTCGCCGGCTCCAGTACCATCGACAAATGCATCTTCAAGTACCGCTGAACGAGAGCTCCCTGGAACACAGGTAAGCACGCCGGCTCCTGTTACCAGCCTCAACACACCTGACAACCATCTCTGATATAAAAAACCACCGTGGCAAGCAGCTCAACAGGTCAAACACCGGAAGATCCAAAGCACCAGCAAATCTACAGGAAAGAGACCACACCGCTTCAAAAGCCCAGGCACTCTGATACACCATGCCGCCCTTCCTAACCCCCATCTACTTTCTCACTCCTATTTTAACACTATACCCTCACCCAAGCACACTCAGCAATCCTCTCTATGCAGACACACTACCCGGCACAACCTCCTCTGCACAGACGCCATACCCACACCCAACCGCACCCATTGACCTCCCATACACAGGAACCACAGCACCTCAACCCACAAACATCTGCAGCACCACCCACAACCAAACACACACACCACAATCCAACCCAAACCACCAATCACACCAGCCACCTGCACCTCTCCATCTCACTCATAAACGCACGCTCAGCCAGGAACAAATACCACATGCTCCAAGACCTGATCATATCTGAGAAGATTGACATCCTATGTATAACCGAAACCTGGCTAACAGAAACCGACACGGTAATAATGAACCAACTGACACCAACCGGATACAGCTTTCATCACTGTTCCCGAACACACGCAAAAGGCGGAGGCGTAGCCATCATTGCAAAGGACAACCTCCACCTACGGTCCCATGCCTCGGAAACCTCCGATGAAGCAGACATCCTCACCTTCACTAACAAACACCTCTCGATATGCCTGGTCTACAGAACACCCGCTGCAAACTCTGACTTACCAAGGATACTACACATCATCTCCGAGAGCATTGACCCATCAAAAGAACCAATTATATTGGGAGACTTCAATCTCCCATCCCTCCAAGACACACAAACAGAAACATTCCTTAACGCCATGACAGCAATGAACCTGACACAGATCATAAAAGAACCAACGCACGAAAAAGGAAACACACTGGACCTCATATTCCTGAACTCCCAAACATCCTCCTCATGCAGCAGTCCAACAATCTCACCAGTCCCATGGTCAGACCACTACATCATCCACCTTTCCCACGCATATCAACCAAACACAAACAGAGGAAACACTCAACACACACGGAGATTCAAAGCATACAACAAAGAAGACTTCCTGACACTAACCCTACCTAACCTACTTACGAATTCCAACAACCTTGATGACCTCATAAACAACTGGAACACCACAATCTCCTCAGCATCCAGTGCAACTCTAAACAAAACCAGCAACAAACCCATCTCCTCAAGGGCTCGCTGGTTCACCCCTGACCTACGGAAACTAAAAACAAAACTTAGAAGAGCAGAAAGAAAATGGAGGAAAACCAAAAATGAAATAGACAAAAAGCAATACCTCTATGAACTCACTACCTACCACTCGGAGACCGACAATGCGAAGAGAAACTACAACACCACCAAAATCATCACGACAGCCGTAAACAAACCTCGAGAACTCTTCCAAATTGCCAAAAAACTGACAAAGGCACCGACCACTTCTGATCAACTCCCAGATATCCCCTCGGATCTCTTGGCCCGACAATACAAACAATTTCAGCAACCTCAACAACCTTACCTCTGCGCTACAACCACAAGGACATATCCCAGCACCACCATAAACGCAGACTGGAATACATTCAATAAAACCTCAAAAGAAGAGATATCCTCCACCATCTCCTGTCTGAACACCACTACCTCCCTGCTAGACCCCTGCCCTACGGAATGGATAAAGAAAACCAAGGAAGACCTGAGTGCCCCATTAACCCACATCATAAACGAATCCTTTAAACAAGGATACATACCAGATGCCCTCAAAACATCAATCATTCGACCAACCATAAAGAAGAACAACCTGGACCCCCTGGACCCCACCTCCTACAGACCAGTTGCAAGCCTCCCCCTTGCCACCAAGATAATAGAAAAGATAGTCCAACGCCAGCTTCAAGATCATCTGGACACCAACGACATACTTGACCCGCAGCAACACGGTTTCCGACCACTACATGGAGTCGAGACCCTCATGACCATTCTAATGAACACTCTCATCATTGGAACCCAAGAGAAACAATCAGGATACATCCTGATCTTCCTAGATATATCAGCGGCCTTTGACACAATCTCCCACGAAATCCTCATACGCAGACTACAATCAATTGGAATCAAAGACACAGTACTCCAATGGTTCAGATCCTATTTAACCAACAGACAGCAACGGATCCGCACCCTCTCCACAACCTCGCCCCCCTACCAACAACTCCAAGGAGTTCCCCAAGGATCCACCCTATCAGCCATGTTGTTCAACATATATCTCCGTCCACTATGCTCAATCATATGCACCCACAACATCAACTTCCACATCTACGCAGACGACATAATGCTCTACGCACCGATTACAACCACCAACCCAAAAAATGACCAGCTATCAGCCTGCTTCAACGACATGGCCAACTGGCTACAGGAGAACAATCTATCCATCAACATAAAGAAAACCGAAGCCCTTATAGTGACAAAAGAACCCGACTTCAAACCACCTACCCACCTCAACATGGGAACCACGCAAATCCAAATCCAGCCCCAAATAAGATATCTAGGCGTCATCATCGACCAAGCTCTCACCTTTAAACAACATATCAAAAAAACCGCTGGGACGATATTCCACAAAGCCAAAACTGTTCAACGCCTCCGACCCCTCCTAGAACCTCATGACTTCAGGACAGTAATGCAAGCTGTGACACTCCCTCATCTGGATTTCTGCAACATAATCTATCATGGACTTCCTGCCTCACACATCAACCCCCTCCGAACTGCCTTAAATACCACAGCAAGGATTATTCAGAATGCAAAAAAAACGGGATCACATCACCCCAATCCTAAGAGACCTCCACTTCCTTCCAATACAAGCAAGAATCAAATACAAGGCTATCCTACTCATCCACAAAACTATCCACCAAACAAGGAACACCTCACTCCACTCCCTACTGCCTCGCCCATCCCACAACAGACCAACCAGACATTCCTCCAATAACTCTATCGTTGTCCCCCACAAAAGAACCAAATCCACACAACGGACCTGCAACAGAGCCTTCGAACTTTATGCTCCATCCCTCTGGAACTCTCTACCAAACCACATCAGGAACAACGCTGACATCACATCATTTAAGAAACAGCTGAAGACAATCCTCTTCCGTGAACATCTCTGAACAGAAATACCACCCCATCCGCATGACCTAATGCTTAGATTCAGCAGAAGTATACATGTCCATGTCTACCCAAATCATTAATTGTTGCCCCTTGGTGATGGCCCCACCCTGAAAATTGCCCCCCCCCCCCCTATGTTATATGTTACACCGCTTTGACCCGGTGAAAAGCGGGATATAAATGCAGTTAAATAAATAAATAAATAAATGACACAAAACTATTTAAAGTTTTTAAAACCCAAGAGGATTGTGGAAAATTGCAAGAGGATCTTGATAAATTGGAAGACGGGCATCAAAATGGCAGATGAAATTTAATGTGGACAAGTGCAAAGTTATGCACCTAGGGAAGAACAACCCAAACTATGGTTACACGATGCACGGTTCCACATTAGGAACCACCACCCAGGAAAAGGATTTAGGCGTCCTTGTGGATACCATGTTAAAACCCTCGGCCCAGTGTGCAGCAGCGGCCAAAAAAGCAAATAAAATGCTAGGTATCATAAGGAAAGGAATGGAAAATAAAACAAAAGATATTATAATGCCTCTATATCGTTCCATGGTGAGACCGCACCTTGAATATTGTGTGCAATTCTGGTCGCGGTATTTTAAAAAGGACATAGCGATTTTAGAAAAGGTTCAGAGAAGAGCCACCAATATGGTAAAGGGGATGGAATGATACTCCTATGAAGAAAGGCTAAAAAGGTTAGGGCTCTTTAACCTGGAAAAGAGATGGCTGAGGGGAGATATGATAGAAGTCTATAAATTAATGAACGGTGTGGAGCGGGTAAACATAGATCAGTTGTTTACGTTATCAGAATATAGAAAGACTTGGGGACATGCAATGAAGCTACAGGGTAAACTATTTAAGACTAATAAAAGAAAATATTTTTTCACTCAATGTGTAATCAAACTCTGGAATTTGTTACCGGAGGATGTAGTAAAGGCTATTAGTGTAGCTGGATTTAAAAATGGTTTGGACAAGTTCCTGGAGGAAAGGTCCATAAACCATTATTAAGAAGGGACCCAGGTTATCAATGCTTGACCCAGTACAAGCATTGTGGAACCTGTGTCTTTTGGGGAAACTGCTAGGTACATATGACCTAGATTGGCCACTGTTGGAAACAGAATGCTGGGCTTGATGGACCTTGGTCTGACCCAGTATGGCATATCTTATGTTCTTATGCATTTCAATGACATCCTCTTCCTTTACTATGACCTCTTGTAGCCTTTGTCTGCCTCAGACAGTCCCTATCAGACACTTGCTGCACACAGATGGTAGATTGCACCTTTGATCTTTTGTTACTAACATCAACCTTTACATGTTGGTGTTTAGCTGTTTGTTTTGTCGTACTTTTCTGTGGGATCCATGTACACCAACACTGATGGACATGCTGTGGACCTCTGAGATGCCGGTGTTACGCAGGCATAGACATGACCATGTTGAGATGGCAACCTAGTCTGCAGTGCCATTTCCTAATGTCCTCGACATGCACTGTGCTCTGTGTTGTGATCGTGTAATGTTTGCATGTCTGACGTTTCATTATGTAGATATTGATGTTTCACTTCCTGCAATGTGACCTAATGTGTGCAGCATAACATGACGGTGTTTCTCCTCCTTTTACCACAGGACACAGCCAACACACACAGTGCATCTACTACACTGTATCTGCAGTCATCATCACCCACCTTTTGGCGGACACAGCAACTCCATGCAACGATCCCTGGAAGATGGTGCCATAGGGTGATGGACCTATGCGAGTGGGATACATGCCTATGATGGACATTATTGTTGGACTGGTACTTCAAGCATAACAAGGATGACCAACACACCATTGCTGCCGTGCTCTGGCTGGGTGTCGTGTTCATCACAGGAGACACACATCACCTTTTCAATGCTGTGGCACATTGAGATGTCATACGTGACTATGCATGCCCAGGAATTCAGGGACAGTCTTAACGGGACATGTAGGGTTGCAGACAACATTTGCACTATAGACACTGTGTACTGGTCCATACATGTACAGCAGGAACTCACATACTCGCTATATGTTGTACATTCATCTGACATTGTGTCCGTGTGTGTGGCCCATGTGTGTGACTTGCATCGCAGGATATACTCATATGTTTGGATCAACAGGAGCATGCAGCCATGTGCGTGGCACTGGAGGAACATTGTGTAGGTCCTGTTTTATTTGTCTGGCTACCTTACACTTGGACATGACATGCTGTTTGCCACCACCCCACTGTGATGCGTGACAACATCTTGGATTGCTGTTTGACCCTCGCTGGGGGTATTACAGTGCATCTGGGGCAGCACTCTCATGGTTCAACGTACATGGTGCATGTGCATGTGACTGATTATGCTGGTACACCGGTGCATGTGCCGGTGTGGATTTTCTGTGGGTTAGTGCACCATTGTTGACCTTTCTTTCTACCTCCACGTGCATGTTATTGTGTTTGGTTACTGTACAGATGTGGCGCTCTACATTGATTTACAAACTAATCTTTGCATGTCTGCACAGTCCTCTTTATCAGATGACATTGTGCCACTCATATTGCACCGATAACTTTTCAGTGTGGCAGTGGTTGTGTCCATTTTCTAACTTCATTTGTGCATTCCACGTACCTTGACATATGTGTGATGATTCTGTATCCACAGCACCCATTGCAGCAGGCCTTCTGCATAGTGCTATCTCTGCATGTCTGTGAGGTTCTGCTTTGTTCTTTGACAACATGTACTTCTCATACCTGTTACCATATCCTCATTTTGCACTGTGTCACTGGTTTTTTTGTCCCATTTGTGCATTAAAGGTGTGTATTTTCCTGGGTACCTGACGTCTGCTCTTTCTCGGCACATCATATACTGTTTTCTGGCCATCTACACTGCTGTATGACCCACTGCTACACACACATATGGTCTACACAGCTGAGGGGTTGTGCTGGGGCATTGGGACATGACATGATTGTCATGTTTGTGCATTTGCCTGTGCACTGCAGATCCACATCTCTGCATGTCAGCATGGCATTACATCTCTGTATCTTCCTTTCCTACCTTATCACCTTGTGATTGTGTGGTCAGCTTGGTGTGCCTGCCTGGACCATGCTCCTAGTCAGTTGTGTGGCCTGACACATATTTCATGGCTAACCCACCTATCAGAGCACTCACATGGCCATGGTAAAGTTGGTGGACATTGGACACATGTTACGATCACTTTGTCCTGTCCATCTTACAATGACTCGTGCACAGGTGTTTGACACTGACTGCTATACATGTGCAGACATTCCGGCCAGGTATGTTGGTACGTCAACCATGCGCCATATGTTCTCTTGCTATTGCAGTGATGATGCAGACAACGTACGTCGATGCTGTCTGGATCACTCACAGCACAATAACCACAAACCACATTTCAGATCATTGACCAGTGTGGGTGTTTTATCATACACAAGATGTGTGAGGTGTATCCAAAGTTGTGCTGCTGCATTCCTGCCCACAGATGGTTTCACTGATATCTACATAGGTGTTCCATTTTAACACAGCTACATTCTTCACTCCCATGTGCCTGGCCAGTTGCATGTCGGCTCATTTGGACCATTGTGGCTTCTTTTGGGTGGGCATTTCTACTACTTGGCCACATGCATGCTCAGGCTGGTGCCTGTACATCACCACCTGGGAGGTGTTTGTGGGACATAGCTGGCATTGGTGTTCGTTGGCACTGGTGCTCACAGTGGCGGCGGGGCAGAATAAAGATGCGCCTGCCTCCTTGTCTACACATCATCGATGGCAGAGATATTCATGTCATAGTGTGGAGGAGTATACACTACAAAAACTTGGTCGCGTTATCAAGCAGCTACTGCTATAGAATTGAAAAAGGTTATCTGCTTGAATGTTTACCTTATGAAACTAGTAGGACATAATGTTATCGTGTACCAAGGTCTCAGTTTAAACCGTCGCAGCTTATGTATCAAAGGGGCACTTTGTACCTCCCTTAAGTTATGCTGCTGTTTACATCAACGACCTTTAAATTATGTACACTCTGACCATTATCATCCTTTCCTTAAAATAATATTTTTTCAATGTTATTTGAAAGATACCACCCATTTTTTGAACGTTTTGATGGATTTGTCGTCATGGGCAGGAGTTACTGATACCCTTTTAGTCACTTTGGACGTAGTCTCTTTATACACTAGCATTCCGCAGCAAGCGGCGCATACCACTGTGGCACACCTTTTGCGCCAAAGAGAGGATGTAAATGAAGAACTAATGGCTCTCCTATCAAAATTGGCAGAGTTAGTTATTTTCAATAATTTTTTTCAATTTCAAGACGTAGTATATAAACAGATTTCTGGGGTGGCAATGGGGGCAACCTGTGTGCCTTCCATTGCCAATCTATATATGGCGCTTTTTGAGAGACATTGGTTGGAGATGTCTCCATACATTGCCAACATTATCATGTGGAGGCGTTATATTGATGATATTTTTCTTCTTTGGCATGGTAGTGCAACAGATTTGCAATCATTTTTTGATTGGCTCAACCTATGTGATCCCCATTTAAAATTCACTTTGACATTTCATCAAGATCAGATCACTTTTTTAGATGTACAAGTGACTCGTAGTCCTTCTGAGTGGATCACTTCAGTTTACTGTAAACCGACTGATCGTAATACGTTTTTGCATTTTAGTAGTGCCCATCCAAGAAATCTTAAAGAAGGATTGCCATTTTCTCAATTTTTGAGGTATCGTAGAAACTGCTCTGATATCAAAGATTTTCGTATTAAGTCTCATCAGTTGAAGGCCAATTTTTTAAAACGTGGTTATCCTTCATCTACAATACAAAAAGTGTATATTAGAGCCACATACAATGATAGAAGGCTCCTATTGACACCTCAGATAGCCCGGAAAACCAATGAAGAAAAAGAGACCAGTCCTGTCAATTTGATAACTCGGTTTTCTCTTCTGAGTAAGAACATTCAGAAAATTATTAAAAGACACAGTGCAGTATTAAAAGCGCTCCCGAGCCTTAAGGAGAAACGCATACGTTGCGTATGGAGTAGATGCCCTAACCTTAAAGAAAAACTCAGTCCATCAATCCTGCGAGCTGACCATCGGAAAGATGAATTAACGTTAACTCTTGGTCACAGAAAATGTGGATCGTGCAGTATTTGTGCTTTAACCTTGGAACTCACACAATTTGAGCACAGTCAGAAAATTTATACACTGCGAAAAGCTACTACATGTTTGTCTACATTCGTTGTGTATGCAGTCCGATTCCCTTGTTCCCTATTATACATTGGGAAGACTATTAGATCCTTTAAGTTTAGAATGATGGAACATCGGAGCCGTGTGAACAACAAAGTGCTGGAGGCACCAATGGTCCAGCATTGTCTAGAGGCTAATCACAGTTTTGACCAACTACACTGTTTTGTCCTGGATCGAGTTGATTTTCCTCGGGGCAATAAGACACGTGAACAAACTTTACTGTATGAAGAACAGCGCTGGATATTTACTTTAAATACTGTACGTCCACATGGTTTAAATGCCTCTCTTGATTGGTCAGTTTGCGTGTAAGGACTTGTACTGATTGACGGGTGCTAGGAGGAGGAGCTTCAGTTTTTAAATCTCCACAGGTTCAGTGACAAATTCTAAGGAGCATGCGCGGCGTTTTTTCGCCTTGTCGCACCAGCTAGCAGTCTAGTTTTCTCTGTTCGTGAATGAAAGGAAGGCAAAGATCTCTATGGTATGTTTTTCTTTAATCCTTGTAACGACATAACAGAACTGATGTTAAATATGAAACAAAGTAGAAAGATTATAATATGAAACACTTTGGCTGTGTTTGTTATGTGATCCCTATAGATTCATTGAAACAAATCCCCTGATGGAAACATATGGTGAAACGCTTGGGCGCCTTAGATATCCGGCGTCGGGATTTACACTGCAGCTGAAAATATCTTTATCTCATAGTGCTTCTACATCAGAATATAGCATTACCTCTGAAGCTAAGTACCAAAAAAAATTTTTTCTCTCATTAGTTGCAATAGTAATGTTTTTGCTTAAACAATGTGAAAGAGTTTTTTTGCAACAGTAGAGAAATTTGAATACGTACGTTTGCAGATGGATATGCCTTTTAATCTGAAGCACAGTGAGTTTTTGATCACTTGGAAAAAGTTTTGAGATAAATCACTTGTTTTGAGAAAAATCACTTGGAAAAAGTTTTACTTGGAAGAAGTTTGTGAGAAAAATTACTCGGAAAAGGTTTTGAGAAGTTTTTGTGTATAACATTGAAAAAATATTATTTTAAGGAAAGGATGATAATGGTCAGAGTGTACATAATTTAAAGGTCGTTGATGTAAACAGCAGCATAACTTAAGGGAGGTACAAAGTGCCCCTTTGATACATAAGCTGCAACCTTGGTACACGATAACATTATGTCCTACTAGTTTCATAAGGTAAACATTCAAGCAGATAACCTTTTTCAATTCTATAGTGTGGAGGAGTGGCATAATGGTTTGCACACTGTCCTGGGAACCAGGGTTCAATTCCCACTAGCACTCCATGTGGCCTTTGTCAGGTCACATACCTTCCATTGCTCTGACAGGATCCAGGTTATCATTGTCCCTCTTTAATGTACATTACCAGGTTTACATTACAATGTACACTGCTTTGATTGATATAATGAAGCAGTATCAGACAGCTGTTACATATATATGTCTGTATACTTGCTGACATTTTGCTGTGTATGCTTTTTCAGGTTTGTGTGTCCTATATTGCCGGGCAGGTATGTTTTTGTGGACATTTCATGACTGATGTGTGTTGGGTCCTCATCATGCACTGCCTACTGTCTACATGCATACATATGTGACTACGGCATTTGGAGCGTGCAGCTGCATTGGGGGGAGGCCTACTGAGCAGTACACACCATGCAGTTCCTGGACATGATCTGTCCTGCTCATCATCTGTGGACGGGCCAGTGACTTTTGTGTGACATGTTGGACACACATTTGTCTCTGCTGCTGCATCACCGCACTGACCAGCGTATTTAGTGGTATACTGCTGATGTACATGGCCCACCTGTGCTCACATCCTTGAATGGTGGTAGCTGTCTGTGTGCCAGCTGTCTGCCACCTCACAGGGTGCTACAGGTTTCCATACACACATTCCCTTTGGTGGAACATATTTGCATTGTGCTTGTTGTGGTTGTTTGGGATAGTGGTTACAGACATGCGTTGAGTCACCATAGGTTGCGGGTTTCATTCCCACATGTTCCTTTCCTTTTCTTTTCTTGTGTTCTGCTAACCTTACCATACAATGGCTCTGGCTTCATCACTTCTCCACACACCCTGAATATATATAAAATATGATTCTAGCACCACTGTAAATAGCCCACCCTGTATATAGCTCAAACAAATCAAGCACCCAACACATCCCTCACACAACTAAGTTTTATCCTCACTGCATGTACAACACACACACTTTACCTGATTGCTTGCTGTGATACCACCTTGATTATTAAGATAAGGCGGTTTAGAAATACTGTTAAATAAATAAATAAATAAATAAATAAACCCTTCCTTCTCTTCACTGTACACTGCAGTGTCACCTCCATGCAGCCTATCTTTGGGCTGTCTGGGTGGGCAGTTGGCTCAGTGGTTTGGTATCGGTGTTGGTGAGCTATGTTTGGACTCTTCAGTGGCCCTTCAGACAGACCCTTGACACCCTTTCCGTTTAATTTGTTTACTCTTCTGCATGCTGTTTTCACTGCACACCATTTCATGGTGTGTGTGCATGTGTTTATCTAAAGCTCACGTCCCCATTAAAGACTGCGATATCAGCTGCCTGTGGTCGACGGCCTTACACCTACAGCTTCGTTCTTCATATGGCACCATGTCTGCACATCCCTCAGCGCATCTTCTACTGTCTGCGCGCCTTTGATTGCAACCCTTTTGGACGCGCTGCTGCTTCCCCTCGACGGTGACGTTAACGTGCAGTAATTGTCCAAGGTGCCCTATACCGCACGTTAATGGCCAGGGCACCCTGTACCGCACATTAACGGTCCATGCTTACCTTAATGCCGTACCACCCACTTCCTTATATGGCATCGGTAACATTACCGCTGCACTTAACGCCGGTAACATTTGCGCGTTAGTAAACATATCCCATAGTCTTAAAATGGGTCTGCACTTTAACTTTAAGAAGTCAAAGATCCTGACAAACGGCTAAATCAATAAGTTCATTGTTGATGGAAAAGAAATTGAAATAGTTGACAACTTTAACTTACTTGGATCAACAATAAATAAAGAAAGGACTAGCAGTCAAGAAATCCAACGATGTATTGCTCTTGGTAGAATGGATATGAAGGACCTAGACAAGATTCTCAAGAGCAGAGATGTCTCTCTCCATATAAAGATTCAACTTGTCCAGGCCATGGTATTTTCAATAACGTCATATGGATATGAAGGTTGGACAGTGAAAAAGATAGACAGGAAGAAAATCGATGCCTTTGAATTATGGTGCTAGCGACGAATACTGTGTATTTCATGGACTGTCTGAAGAACAAACCAGTCAGTACTAGAAGTGATCAAACCTAAGCTTTCTTTAGAAGCTCAGATGACAAGGCTTCGACTTTCATACTTTGAACACATCAAACAAAGAGAGATCATTGGAGAAAGACAAAATGGTTGATAAGGTAGAAGGTCACCATAAAGAGGAAGGCCAGCAATGAGATGGATCGATACAATAACAGCAGCTATGGATACTCTATCAACGATGAGCCACTTGGCTGAAGACTGAACAAAGTTTAGGTCAACTATCCAGAGGGTCATCAGGAGTTGACACCAACTCAATGGCACTTAACAGCAACAACACCATACCAAAAGGTGTGGGATTGTATGTGATGCTAAGGGGGTTGATAGCTTGGGCATTCAAGAGGAAACAGTGAGAAAGAGAACTAATTTCTCTTTAAGAAAAAAATCCGAACATGGAATGAAACCAGAAGGGTACCCTGCATAATGATATTCTGGTGAAGCTAGAGTTGTTGCCTTCCCATTTAGATAGATAGATTTACTGCCATATTTTACAAAGAATATATTGCTAGTCTAGCTGCATCATTAACAAAGCTATTTGATCCATCCATCCATCCTGGGAGACTTACCCAATGCCTACTGGGGAATTAATTCTGCTGTTTATGCTCAGGCAGGGTGGTAAGGTTAACCCCTTGAAGATAATCCTCTATTCCAGTGTCTTCAACCTGTCCCTCAGGAATATATAGCTGTTTATAAAATTGCACAAAGTCTTTGGCTATATTGCCACCTCGCCGTCCTCACACACCAAGTCCCGTGTGCCCCACAAGATTTGCTGTATATTGTTGCACATGTGCCACTCCTTCAAATGATAGGCCAGAAACCTGCTAACTTTACCACCTGATTCAAAATAGTTTTGTTTCACCAGGCTCAATTAATATGCTATATCATTTGCCATAGGAGATTTACTACACAGGGTAGTTTTGTGACTGCGCACTAGGTTACTGAGTTGCTCAAAGAGAGCTACTAGTTATCTTTCCCACTGTTTTTTCCTCTTTCATGTCCAACCTACGAACCTCACCCGCATAGCACATTGGAGGGGGGGGGGGGGGGAATACCAGAATCTATGCAAGTGGCCTCTATAACCATGATCCCTAAAGTGGGGAAGGATCAGAATCTTTGTAGCTGATATAGACCGATATCTCAATTAAATATTAGAGTAAAGCTTCTAGCAAAGTGCTTCAAAGGGTTATTCTGCACCTCATCCACTCAGATCAGATGGGGTTTATTCCAGGATGACAAATTGTAGATATGGAGCGTGATTCTATAATGTAGATAGTCCAGCCCGCGGACACATCTAAATAAAAAACGGGCCCCCTTTGCACCTAATTCCACATCCACCAGTCTGGACGTGCCCACAGATCCAGAATAGGGGAGATAGATGTGTTCGGTGTGGCAATGTGCAAGCACTATTCAGCTGGCCCATGCTTCAGATGTGGGTAAACGTTTTGAACATCCCGCGCCCACCATATTCTGAAAAGTTACACGTTTCGGATCCTGCCTGTCCTGTGATTAACCCGTGGACGCCACGCCCCTTGAAAAAAACATGCATCTCCTAAACTGCTTATCACAGACAGTAGTTTGCTGATGAACACTAGACATAAATACCAATGAGAAATGACAGTTGCTGCAACTTAGACCATATACCAGTCCCCCTCTTGCCCTGAAAAGTGCTAGGTAAGCCCAGTACACCCCAATATGGTATATGAGAATGTAATTTTCAACATTTATGTCAGGACATACCTTGCATCAAATGGTACATGGCATTAGGAACCAGCCCCAGTGATTCCTGCCCTGGTCACCTCTACAAACACGCCTTAAACTGCTAGGGATGGACCCTAACCAAGTACACAAAACCCTGATCTAACATAGCAGTTCCCCAAAGGATGCATAATATTACTGAGCACCAAATGTATGCCTTTTTCATGCCTATGGCCTATAAGTGCACTCATTCTGCTGCTCCGCACTACCATTCTCCTCTTATCTCTCCCTACACTCTTCCCTGGGAACTCCACTCTTCTGTCAGAATGCTTTTATCTGTGCCCTTCTCTTCTACTGCCAAATCCAGATGTCACACCTTTCACCTTGCTGCTCCTTATGCCTGGAACAAACTACCTGAGTCTGTACATAAGGCTTCATCTCTGGCCTTTATCAAATCCAGGCCGAGCGCTCACCTCATTGTTACTGCTGCTGGATCTGATCCGTCTAAGCTCCCTTGTGTTTCCTTACCAGCTCCCTTGTGTTTCCTTACCATTCTGTCTAGATGTATCCTGTCCACAGCTGCTGTCTGTCTTGACTAGATTGTAAGCTCCGCTGAGCAGGAACCATCTTTTATGTGTGTCTGTGCAGCGCTGCATACACCTTGTAGTGCTATACAAATGATTAGCAGCAGTAGTAGCAGCAGTAGGGCCTTCTGGCTATGGCATCTGAAGCCCACCTGTCTGAGTACTGGCATTTCTCACAGCAGCTACACCTGTCCCGTAGTGGCATATGTCGGTCTGTATACATCTGCTGTCTGTGGGGAAACAGTGTCTGCCTTCCCACAGTTAGCTTTGTGGCACTGCTCCCCTGGCCAGGGCTGTATGGGCATAGGAGGGGACATCCCTGTGCCATCATACCAAGTAGCCAGCCTCCAGATATATCACCACTCTCACAGCTCTCATTGATTCTGACTGGGTAGGGATGTGGTCTCATGGAACATTTCGGGGAATGTTGACACTACATCAGTTGTGTCTCCCAGTGCTTGGCACAGTAGATGTATGACTGCCCTATCACACTGCCAACAATATCTGATCTTATTAGAATACCTTACATAAAATAACCCAGAAGAAATCAGAATAGGTTCCCTATATCTAAATGTCAAAACATATCCCTGTCAACAATAAGGGACCCTCAGAATAAGGGCATTCAGCAGTGCAAACAGCACTAATACATGCTCAACAGCAACACCATTGGTCCCACAAAATGTGCATCATGGGCATGCATTATTGCTGTTTTCACCATTGAGTGCCCTTATTCTGAGGGCCCCTTATTATTAACAGGGATATGTTTTGACATTTAGCTATAATGAACCCTCTGAGTTTGACTACCAATCACATTGGCACCTGGTGATGTTGCAGTTATCCATACGGTCCAGGTACTGGCCAGGCTTTCATGTCCCCCCTGAAGCGTAGATGAGCACACAAGATCCCCCGGGTACCCCTCAAATCAAACACATACTTTCTGTCACAAAAACATGATTCTGCCAAAAATATGCCCTGAACCTATACATAACAGCTATGACATAACATAATAGCATAGGGTACCAGGACTACAAATATGATCTCCGTTTTTCACCCAAAAAAGAATCCTTTCCATGCTCGCACCCATTCTATCCCTGCATCAGAAGTCACATTTTTCAGAACATGGGAATTGCTAGGGACTCTAGATTTGCTCCTTTAGCACAAACAACACATTAGTGCATAGCTGGAATAAGCATTATTGTTCTTCTTAATATTTCTGTAAGGGTGTTTATTAATATGTCTAGATCAGAGGTTCCCAACTCCAGTCCTGGAGGGCCAAACACCATTAAGGTTTTCAGGTTGTCCCTAATGAATATGCATGAGATACATTTGAATACAATGGGGGCAGTGCATGCAAATGCATCTCATGCATATTTATTAGGGACAGCCTGAAAACCTGAATGGTGTTTGGCCCTCCAGGACTGGAGTTGGGAACCTCTGGTCTACACCTTACTACATTCCCTCATCTCTGCTCTCTCTACCTTAAAACTGCATTGTGTGTTCTTCCAGACTGCAGTTACACCTGTTCAAAACATACTTGTCACAACCATTCTTCAATATGGGCCGCATTGCAGAGAAGAGCAGATTTCTTTCTAAGTCCTAGCCTTATTCCACGTCTCAGCAGGAATAACATGGATGTTTCCGGGAAGCATTTAATATGTTCATGGGCCTTTGCTAAATATGCTTTCTATGTCTCCATGGCTGACCAGGCCCCTGTTCCGCCCCTTCGGGGCATGTTCTGAGATCCCCATGCTAGTGTAGTGGACATGCATGTCAGCAGTGTTTCAGAATACGGTCGGGAACATTTTCAGCACATGAATGTTCCTGCAGCACGTAAAAACCCCTTATTCCTTATTGCCCCTCCAGTCCAGTCCCGACCTGTGGGTTGTCACGCCTCACCAGCAGCTTGGAGATTGAGCACACTAAATGTGTATTTAGATTTCAGTAAAGCCTTTGACACTGTTCCTCACAGGCGACTTATAAACAAACTGAGCACCCTAGGGATGGACCCTAAAGTTACTGCTTGGGTTAGAAATTGGTTGAGTAGGAGGCGACAAAGGGTACAGGTAAATGGAGCTCACTCTGAGGAGAAGGAGGTTACCAGTGGTGTGCCCCAAGGATCTGTCCTTGGTTTGATTCTTTTTAACATCTTTGTTAGTGATATAGCGGAAGGGCTGTTGGGTAAGGTTTGCCTCTTTGCGGATGATACCAAAATCTGCAATAGAGTAGACACCCAGGAAGGTATAGATAGCATGAGGAGGGATCTAGCTAAGCTTGAAGAATGGTCTAGAATTTGGCAGCTGAGATTTAATGTTAAAAAAATGCAAAGTCATGCATTTGGGCTGCAGCAATCCAAGGGAACAATATAGTATAGGGGCTGAAGTACTTTTGTCCACCAAAGAAGAGCGGGACCTAGGCATGATTGTGTCTAATAATCTTAAAGTAGTTAAACAGGTAGAAAAGGTGACGGCAAAAGCTAGAAGGATGCTTGGGTGCATAGGGAGAGGAATAGCCAGCAGAAGAAAGGCGGTGATAGTGCCTCTGTATAAGTCTTTGGTGCGACCTCATTTGAAGTATTGTGTGCAATTCTTGAGACTGCACCTTCAAAAGGATATAAACAGGCTGGAGTCAGTACAGAAGGTGGCTACTAAAATGGTTAGTGGTCTTCATTATAAAGCATATGAGGACAGACTTAAGGATGTTAATATGTACACATTAGAGTAAAGGCAGGATAGAGGTGTTATAATTGAGATGTGTAAATACCTCTGTGGCATAAATGTACAGGAGGAAAGCCTCTTTCAGTTGAAAACAAGCTCTGCTATGAGGGGACATGGGATGATGGTGAAAGGGGATAGATTCAGGAGTGATATGCGGAAATATTTCTTTACAGAAAGAGTGGTGGATCCGTGGAATAACAGTGGAGGTAGTAGAGATGAGACAGTATATGAATTCAAAGAAGAATGGGACAAACACAGAGGATCTCTAAAGGAAAAAAGGGGACTGTTGTATTGGTTGATATGGAAGGACAGACTAGATAGGCCATGTGGTCTTTTTCTGTCATCATGTTTCTATGTTTCTACTAACTTTTGATGACATCAGCACACAGGCAGCTCGCACCACCTATAAGCCCCAGTATCTCAGTGTCCAAGCAATGGGAAAGACGTTACACTTTGGGTCAGACCCACTGAAGGGTCAACTAAGAAAGTCATTGCCTTATTTAAAGTGAACTATCCTGTATTATACGGGACTGTCCCATATTTTAACGATTTCTTCTGGAATCGTATGAGATGCCTAATTGTCCCATATTTTGAAACTTGTCCCTCTCCTATACTCCTCCACATTTGTACCAGTGGAGTTCTCCACTCCAGCTGAAATTTTCAAAGGGAAAATATATTTATCTTAGACTATTTCCATCACAGACACAGAGACATATGCACATGCATGCACTCAGTTGTACTTCAGTTACACACACATGCATTTGCATTCATCCACTGCACCCCTACCCCAACCCCCAAATAAGGTACACACATGCACATTAGCACATTTCAGACAAACAGATTCTGTCTCTGACTGTCTACTGGTGCTGTGCTGCTTCTGCATTCCTCTACTTCAATGCCCCCAGTTCTTGCTTTTGCTACCAGTTCTTTATCTCAGCCCACACTTTACCCCATTCCTCCTACATTTCTACCCTTTCTCAGCAACCCCACTCACCCCTACCAAGAAGCCCACATTCTATTGACTTTTCACCCCTACCAAGAAGCCCACATTCTACTGACTTTCTCCCAGACTCTATGCAGAAAATCAGTCCACCCTTCATGTGACTAGTGCAGCCTTTCCATTGGCTGGAAACTACCACTTACTCTGTCCAGTGAGGGGGAAGGTCTGGCGAGCTGTAGAGCTAAACTCTAAAAAAAAAAATACCCAAACAATTTAGACATCATTCTGACTAAGACAGCTACTTTACAAAGTTGTAGAATCCTAAAATAATTTAGTTGGTTGGCAATCCTAAACTCCTGAGTCCTCAGCACATCTGACAAATCTGGCGCTGCTTCCTCCCCAGGGCCCAGGCAACCATCAGTCAGACAAAGCCAGCCAATAAATTAACATTGTAATTATAAGCATATTTTTTATTTTCCTTAACTTTGAACCCCCCCCCCCCCCCCCCGGCTTGATTGAATGTCCCGTATTTGAACTTAGAACAGATGGTCAGGTTATTTAGGCTGGGGTTTGTTCAAAGGCTCCTAGTTTGAGTCCTGGGCCCTTTAAATTTGTGCCTTTTAGAGCAATAAAGGAAGTTGAAGGGGAAAAAAAGCAGCCTTAGCAATCTGGGCCTTTCATTAGTTGGCTCAGCTTTCTTAATTTGGCAGCAGATCTCCATTCCTCGAGTGGATGAGGAATCGCTAAAATTGCTGACCTTAAACATCTGCAGCCCCTCACAGGACTTCCGTTGATGCTGACTCTGGTAAGGCCGGTCAGGAGCATGGGTGGGAGAGAGCAGCGGGGTGGGGCCAAGCAAGTGTGCCTGCGTTGTTCTGTTGATTCCTGAGCCGTGGTCTTTATTTGTTGTGAGGGAGCTGGTTCTAGGGCAGCGATCTTCATGACCATATGGTGGTTCGGGCTGTCAGGCTACAGAGTGTGGAAAACAGCACCATTTTAAAGCTGTTCACAGTTTTAAGTTTGGTGGGGAGGGAAACTCCAAGCAGGATCAGACCCTGAGGGGGCTTCTTCCCACACAACTTTTTGTGGCTGGTTTTTAAAGGGAAAGTAAAAGCAGAATAAAAATAAAAAAGGAAGAAAACGCAGAAGACCAGCAGAGCCATATCATCAAGAGCTGTGAATGAAGGAGATAAGACAACTGCATAGGCCTGGGCTATGCCTGCAAAGGGCATGTGTTTGGCCTGTGGATCCTGGAGGGGCTCTGTTTCAGCTGCAGTGTCTTGTCGTGGCTGTGAAACAGAGTCCTGGTCTGTGAAGGAAAGCTTTCAGGAAGACAAGTCTGAGAAGACAGCAAAGGGAAGGGTCCTTGGTGGGGTCCAAGGACCCTTCTCATGTGTCGGGGGACGTCACTCTCCTGCAGCTCTGCCTGGGCCCATAGTGGACTTGGAGGTAAACAATAGTCCTTCTCTGCCTTCGCTGGAGCCCTGGTGCAGGGGCGGTAGCTCTCCCTGACTCTCCACATCCAAGGACTTGGCTGATGACGAGCTCCCAGGGGCTTTTTCTCCCAAATTTGTCCTACTCATGCATACAGCCTTTTGCATGAAGCAGCAGGGAGAAAGACGGGCTCGCGGGGGCCAGGCAAAGAGCAAAGACGTAAGGTCTGCCCGATGCTTGCTCTGGCAGTACATTGGAGGGTGATCTTGGCCCTAGCTCGAGGCGTGAGGGCAGTGGCCCTTGCGAAGAGATGGGTTCCATCAGAGGAGGGGGATGACCTGGAAGCAGGGGTGGACCTGGAGACAATAGTGCCCAAGCTCAAAGAAGAAGAGATCCCATAGGAGGGGGATGCTCGGATCATGCACATCTTCCTCTAGGAACAACTGATGGAACTGATCTCCTATTTGCTGATGGCCCTTAATATGCCTCACAAGGTGCTGCTGGAGGAGGAACCCCTGGAAGATGCTTTGTTCCAAGCGATACAACAGCCAGAGGCAGTGTTTCCATTGCATTGTGTAATTAAACAGATGATTCAGGGTGAATAGGACATCCCAGAAGTGGGATTGAAGGTGACTCAAGCTATGTTTGACTGTATCCTTGCCAGATCAGGCGAAGGAGCTTTGCACGCTCTCAAGGTGGATGCGGCGGTATCTGTGGTGACAAAGAAGACTATAATCCCCATAGAGGGCAGTTGGGTCTTTAAGGATGTGCAGGATCGTCAGTTTATTTGATTCATTTATTTATTTATTTATTTTATTTATTTAACAGGTTTTTTATACCGTCTTATCCTACAATCAAAGTGGTTTACATCGTTTAACAATCAGAATAAACAGCAAACCAGGGGGAGCATGCATGGGGATCATAATGGATAATCTATTTACAAGGTTTGGGATATAGAAACAAAGTTAGGTATAGTACTTTTGAATGAAGGGGAGCTTGGAGGTGACTTATTTACAAAATCGGATATATACATATTGAACTGCTGGGTGGCTCTTTTTCAGAGGACTATGTGGTTGGGTGTTGTTTCAGATGTAGAGACCTTGCTGAAGCAAGCATCTGATTATCAATGTCCTCACTTTGTTGCGCCTTTGTAGCCAGGGCACGTTTACTTTGGACATAGGTGATCCTAGAGAGTGTGGGAGACTTGCAGTCTCCACCCCTGGAGGTGGTGGTTGGAATCCGAGGCCACCTATCTGGCAGATGCCTTTTATGATCTTATTTGAGGTGTGCTGAAGGGTATAGCCTCTGTGGTCACTGCCTGGCGTTACTTGTGGCTGTGGTATTGGATGGCGGATGTATCCTCCAAATCGCGCTTGAATAAACTCCCTTTCAAGAGTAAGCTCTTGTTTGGGGAGGCACTGGATAAGTTGATTAAGGACTTGGGGGAGTTGAAGGGAGGCAGGCTCCCCAAGGATAGAAGAAGCTACTTCAGTCCACAGCTCCGGTGTGGGGGAAATTGTGAGACTTTTGGCGGTTCTGTCTGGTGCACTTTGCTCCTTACCGATGGGGTTGTTTCCCTCTCGTGGGCAGCCCTTTTGAGGACTTTGCAGAACTGACAGGGATTTCTATGCCTCTTCCTCTTCCACAACAAAGAATTCACAATGAAGTGAGGAGGCCCGGGAGAGAGTGGTTCCCATGGGGAGTTGGCTGCAGGACTTCCTATTAAGGCTATGGGAGTTAAACATAGTTCCTCCAGACCAGTGTGGTTGGGGTTGATACTCCATATACTTTGTGGTTCACAAGAAGGAAGGCTCATTGAGGCCCATCCTTGATCTCAAGTGTGTCAATCTTTTTTTAAAGGTTCCTCATTTTCATATGGAGAAACTGGGGTTGGTCATCATGGCCATCCGGCAAGGGAAGTTCCTGACGTCACTCGATCTCACAGAGGCCTACTTGTACATTCCCAAACTGCCCGATCATTAACAATTTTTGCAGTTTGTGGTACCCATGGGGCACTTCCAGTTTTGGATATTGCCATACAGACTTGCAAATACTCCCCGCACATTCACAGAGATCAAGTTGGTGGTCGCAGTCAAGCTTTGACAGCAGGGAATTTTGGTTCACCCCTACCTGGACGATTGGCTCATTCAGGCAAAATCCAAGGACATAAGAACATAAGATATGCCATACTGGGTCAGATCAAGGTCCATCAAGCCCAGTATCCTGTTTCCAACAGTGGCCAATCTAGGTCATAAGTACCTAGCAGTTTCCCCAAAAGACATAGGTTCCACAATGCTTGTATTGGGTCAAACAGTGATATCCCAGGTCCCTTTTAATAATGGTTTATGGACCTTTCCTCCAGGAACTTGTCCAAACCTTTTTAAAACCTAGCTACACTAACAGCTTTTACTACATCCTCCGGTAACAAATTCCAGAATTTGATTACACATTGAGTGAAAAAATATTTACTTTTATTAGTCTTAAATAGGTTACCCTTTCTATATGCTGATGATGCAAACAATCGATCTACGTTTAACCGTTCCACTCCATTCATTAATTTATAGACCTCTATCATATCTCCCCTCAGCTGTCTCCTTTCAAGGTTGAAGAGCCCTAACCTCTTTAGCCTCTCTTCATAGGGGTATCCTTCCATCCCCTTTACCATTTTGGTGGCTCTTCTCTGTAACTTTTCTAATAACGCTATATCCTTTTTTAAGATATGGTGACCAGAATTGCACACGATATTCAAGGTGCGGTCATACCATGGAATGATACAGAGGCATTATAATATCCTTTGTTTTATTTTCCATTCCTATCTAGCATTATATTTGCTCTCTTGGCCACCACTGCACACTGGGCGGAGGTTTTAACATGTTATCCACGATGATGCCTAAATCTTTTTCCTGGGTGGTGGTTCCTAATATGGAACCTTGCATCATGTAACCATAGTTTGGGTTGTTCTTTCCTAGGTGCATAACTTTGCACTTGTCTACATTAAATTTCATCTGCCATTTTAATGCTCAGTCTTCCAATTTCTCAAGATCCTCTTGCAATTTTCCATAATCCTCATGGGACGAGAGCATGCAGGCCACGGCGATGGTGATAGCCTGCTTGCAGAGTTTCAGCTGGTTCATCAATTTTTCCAAGAGTCACCTACAACCGTCACAGGATTTAGTGTACTTGGGAGCCCAGTTACAGACGGATGAAGGTCTGCTGTCCTTGCCAGTGGACAGGATGCACATCCTGCAGAGGCAGGTATGGCAGTTTCCAAAGATGAAAGCTACCACAGCGTGCCATTACCTTCAGGTGTTGGGATCACTGGTGGCAGCCACTGAGATGGTTTCATGGGATCGGGCCCCCTTGAGGCCACTGCAGAGAGCGCTGTTGCGAAGGTAGTCAGCTCAGCATCAACTGCTCATGTGGGTGTTGCCCTGCCCAGTAGTCACCAGGGTGGTACTACATTGGTGGATCCAGCTAGACAAGCTCTTAACGGGGATGCCACTGAAACATAGAAACATGATGGCATGTGATGCCCTTAACCCTCTATTAGGTGGAACACACCATTTCCCACTTTCCTCATTCTCCTTCATCGATTGGCGGATGGCCTATATAGAAATATAGAAACATGACGGCAGAAAAAGACCACATGACCTATATAGTCTACCTTTCCATATCAACTACTATAATAGTCCCCTTTTTTGATTTAGAGATACTCTGTGTTTGTCACATGCTTTTTTGAATTCAGATACTGTCCTCATCTCTATCACGCATCTATCACTCTTTCCAAAAAGAAATATTTCCACACTCACTTTCACTCGCATCCCATATTCCCTCGTAACAGAGCTTTCCTTCAATTGAAAGAGTCCCTCCTTTGCATTTATGCCATGGAGGTATTTAAAAGTCTCCATCATATCGCCCCTATCCCGCCTTTCCTCTAAAATATACATATTAAGACCTTTAAGTCTGTCTTCATATGTTACATAACGAAGACCACTAACCAGGTAAGTGAAAGCCCCCAGGTAGGTGATACATTAAATACCTTTATGGAAATGGGTAACAGGGGTAACATGGAAAGCAGTGTGTATTAATGCCCGTAGCATGGGAAATAAGATCCCTGAAGTTGAAGCTTTGGTGGGAGTGGCTGACTTGGATTTAGTGGCAGTTACAGAAACATGGTTCACAGAAAACCATGACTGGGATGTAACTATACCTGGCTATACTTTATTCAGAAAGGACAGGGTAGGAAGAAGGGAAGGAGGAGTGGCACTATATGTAAAAACTACTATTAAAGCTTTGGAATTACAGAGCTTAAAAGGGAGAGAGGAGGCATTGTGGGTTAAACTAGAAAGGGAAAGAGAAATCTATTTGCATTGGTGTGATATACAGACCTCCCTCACAAGAGGAAGAGCTGGACAGAGAGTTAATTGAAGACATACGCAGCATTGCTAGGAAAGGGGAAGTGCTACTGATAGGAGATTTCAATATGCCAGATGTTGATTGGCACATTCCTGCTGCAGTATCATCTAGAAGTAAGGAGATCCTGGATTCTCTACAGGGAGAACTATTCAGGCAATTGATAACAGACCCCACACGTGAAGGGGCCATACTGGACTTGGTGCTTACCAATGGTGAAAGTGTTTCTGATGATGTAGTGAGAGATCATTTTGCATCCAGTGATCACCAGATGGTGTGGTTCAGTATTAGGACTAGGGCTGTTAGAATCCATTCCAAGGTGAGGATCTTAGACTTTAGGAAGACTAACTTTGCGAAGATGGGCCAATACCTCAAGGAGTTGTTAGTGGGATGGGAACAGCTGGGGGATGTAGAAAAACAGTGGGCAAAACTGAAAGGGGGTATTTTAAAGGCAACCAACCTTTTTGTTAAAATGGTAAATAAAGGCAAAAGGAACAGGAGACCACTATGGTTTTCGAAGGAAGTAGCTGAAAAAGTGAAGAAAAAGAGGGAGGCCTTCATGAAATACAAGAGATCACAGAGAGAGGAAGACAGGCATCTGTATTTGGAAAAACTTAGAGAAGCTAGCAAAGTAGTCAAGAAGGCAAAGATTCAAAAGGAGGAGAAAATAGCCAATGCAATAAAATGGGGGGATAATACATTTTCAGATATATTAGTGAGAAGAGGAAGGGCAAAAGTGGTATTGTCAGACTCAAGGGTGCAGGGGGGGAATATGTAGAAGCTGATAAGGATAAAGCAGAATTGCTTAACAAATATTTTTGTTCTGTGTTCACAGATGAAGAACCAGGAGCAGGACCTCAGAAAACACCCACAAATAGGAACAGAAGCGAGGGACATCTTGAACAATTTTCAGAAGACTGTGTTCGTGAGAAACTAGCTCAACTTAAAGTAGACAAAGCGATGAGACCGGATGGGATACACCCTAGAATACTGAAGGAACTTGGGGATGTTCTAGCAACTCCACTGACTGACCTTTTCAATGCCTCGTTGGAGTCGGGAGTGGTGCCAAAGGACTGGAGAGAGGCTCATGTGGTGCCTTTACACAAAAGCGGAAGTAAGGATGTGGTTGAAAACTACAGGCCAGTTAGTTTAACTTCGGTGGTGAGTAAATTATTGGAAACACTGCTGAAAGAGAAAATAGTGAGGTTTCTGGAGTCCAGCGGATTACAGGATCCGAGGCAGCATGGATTCACCAGAGGCAGGTCTTGTCAGACAAATCTGATTGATTTCTTTGACTGGGTGACCAGGGAGTTGGACCGAGGGAGAGCTCTAGATGTGGTGTATTTAGATTTCAGTAAAGCCTTTGACACTGTTCCTCACAGGCGACTTATAAACAAACTGAGCACCCTAGGGATGGACCCTAAAGTTACTGCTTGGGTTAGAAGTTGGTTGGGTGGGAGGCAACAAAGAGTACAAGTAAATGGAGCTCACTCTGAGGAGAAGGATGTTACCAGTGTTGTGCCCCAGGGATCTGTCCTTGGTCCGATTCTTTTTAACATCTTTGTTAGTGATATAGTGGAAGGGCTGTCGGGTAAGGTTTGCCTCTTTGCAGATGATACCAAAATCTGCAATAGAGTAGACACCCAGGAAGGTGTAGATAACATGAGGAGGGATCTAGCTAAGCTTGAAGAATGGTCTAGAATTTGGCAGCTGGGATTTAATGTTAAAAAATGTAAGGTCATGCATTTGGGCTGCAGCAATCCAAGGGAGCAATACAGTATAGGAGGTGAAGTACTTTTGTCCACTAAAGAAGAGCGGGACCTAGGAGTGGTTGTGTCTGATGATCTTAAAGTAGCTAAACAGGTAGAAAAGGCGATGGCAAAAGCTAGAAGGATGCTTGGGTGCATACGGAGAGGAATGGCTAGCAGAAAAAAGGAGGTGATAATGCCTCTGTATAAGTCTTTGGTGCGACCTCATTTGGAGTATGGTGTGCAATTCTGGAGACCGCACCTTCAAAAGGATGTGAACAGGATGGAGTCGGTGCAGAGGGTTGCTACTAAAATGATTAATGGGCTTCATTATAAAGCATATGAGGACAGACTTAAGGATCTTAATATGTACACCTTAAAGGAAAGGCGGGATAGAGGTGATATGACTGAGATGTTTAAATACCTCCGTGGCATAAATGTTCAGGGAGAGAGCCTCTTTCAATTGAAAGCAAGTTCTGCTACGAGGCGACATGGGATGAGGGTGAAGGGAGATAGATTCAGGAGTTATATGCGGAAATATTTCTTTACAGAAAGAGTAGTGGATCCATGGAATAGTCTCCCAGTGGAGGTGGTAGAGATGAGGACAGTAACTGAATTCAAAAAAGCATGGGATCAACACAGAGAATCTCTAAAGGTAAAAAGTGGACTGTTGTAGTTGTTGTTATGGAAGGACAGACTAGATAGGCCATGTGGTCTTTTTCTGTCATCATGTTTCTATGTTTCTATGTAACCATTTTAGTAGCCACCTTCTGCACCGACTCCAACCTGCTTATATCTTTTTGAAGGTGCGGACTCCAGAATTGCAAAAAATACTCCAAATGAGTTCACACCAGACACTTACACAGAGGCATTATCACCTCCTTTTTTCTGCTGGCCATTCATCTCCCTATATAACCAAGCACCCTTCTGGCTTTTGCTGTTGCCTTTTCTATCTGTTTAGTTACTTTAAGATCATCAGACACAATTATGCCCAGGTCCCGCTCTTCTTTTGTGGACAGAAGTACCTCACCCCCTACACTGTACCGCTCCTTTGAATTTTTGCAGCCCAAATGCATGAACCTGCATTTTTAGCATGAAATTTCAGTTGCCAAAATCTAGACCATTCCTCAAGCTTAGCTAGATCCCTCCTCATATTATCTACTCCTTCCTGGGTGTCTACTCTTGCAGATTTTGGTAACATCCTCAAAGAGGATGTTAACAAACAACCCTTCCGCAGTATCACCAGCAAAGATGTTAAAAAGAATCAGAGCAAGGACAAATCCCTGTGGCACACCACTGATAACCACCTTCTCCTCAGAGTGAGCTCCATTTACCTGTACCCTTTGTTGCCTTCCAATCAATGAATTTCTAACCCAATCAGTAACTTTAGGGTCCATCCATAGAGTGTTCAGTTTGTTTATAAGTCGCCTGTGTGGAACGGTATAAAAGGGTTTACTGAAATCAAAATGCACTACATCTAGGGCTCTCCCATGGTCCAACTCCCTGGTCACCAGGTTTGTCTGACAAAACCTGCCTCTGGTGAATCCATGCTGCCTCAGATCCTGCAATCCATTGGACTCCAGAAACCTCACTATTCTCTCTTTTAGTAGCCTTTCCAATAATTTACTGACCACAGAGGTTAGACTAACTGGACTGTAGTCCTCAATGTCATCCTTACATGCACTTTTGTGTGAAGGGACCATATGTGCCTTTCTCCAGTCCTCTGGCACCACTTACAGAGAAGAAAATTTCATCTACACATAAGGGACAATATCAGTGTGGGCACTGTTCTGTCTGTACACACGCATTGCCAGTACGGAAGGTTTTCATTCATCCTACTTCAGCCAAAAAATTTTTTGTTGACGACTTCTCGAATTGTGACACGACACATGTTATTTATGTTATTTTATGCCCATGTAATAAGTTATACATTGGCAAGACCATACGCAGTATACGCGTACGTATAGTAGAACATAGAAGCTGCATAAAAAGAAAGTTGGTCGATAAACCTTTGGTTCAACACTGGCTTGACATGGGTCATAAATACTGATTTAAAATTTTTTGTTATTAAAAAGATAAAAATTAATTGGAGGGGGGGACATCGATAAGACTTTGTTGCGGTTAGAACAGAGATATATCTACCAGTTAGATTCCATGTCCCCTCTTGGCCTGAATTTAGAAAGAGATCTGTCCGTCTTCCTGTAAATTTCATTTTTCTTTTTATATTTTTTTTAACTCAAGGTTCATCATTGGTTTTTCATTCAGGGTTTGTATAATGTTATATGCTCTGTCCATTTTTCCTGACAGTATGTTGCACTGTATTTAACATTGGTTGGAGTACAACAATTTGCTAATTTGTTAATGTTAATCTTTCCTTCCCTTTTCCTCCCTTTTCCCCCTCTTTCTTTTCCTGATCCCCCACCCTTTCCGCTCCCCCCTAATTTCTTTTTCTTTCCTTCCCCCCTCTCCCACTTCCCCCTCCTTTCTTTTCTTTCTTCTTTTTTTCTTTTTTCCCCCCCTTTTTCCCTCTTCCTTTCCCTTCCCCCCTTTTCTTTCCCCCTCCGCCTTCCCCCTCCCCCTTCCCCCCCTCCCCCCCTTTTGAAACCCCCCCCCCCTTTTTTGATATGATTGAACCTTTTTTGATATGATTGAACCTTTTTTTGGCTGCTTTTGTTGGGTTTTATGTTAGGTTTTTTTATATACAACCAGGAGTTAACTTTTTATTAATGGTTGATATTTTAGACTGGTGACTTTGGCTTCATTTTATTTCCTCAGATGTTTTCTCGATGGTTTTTTAAGAGTGTTATGGGTTTTCCCTTCATACACTATTTGGAGGTTAGCTTTGTTTTTGCATGTATATTTACGATTTTTTGAAAGACGGCCTGAGCACATTTAGTCCATTTGTGCTGTTTTCATTTTCTCACTCCGGGCATTTCAATAAATTGCGCATGCGCTGGGGGCGGAGCCTGATGTCCAGCGGGTAAGACGCTTCGCGCTGAAGCTCCCGAGAGGCCTACTTAGAATCCTGACATAATACCTATACAAACTTACTATTTCGCTCCGGGCTGACCGGGGTACCTCGGGGGGGATGGCGGCCCATAAACCAGCGCGCTTGGACTTCGGGTCTCCTTCTTCTTCTCACGGAAAACGCTCCAAAACAGAGGTGTCCTCCCCACAGAAGATGGTTTCATTTCGGGAGAACCCCGAAATGCACCTGGAGATTCTAGAGGAAATACGCGGCGTGAAGGAATTGGTGCAGTCCAATGGAGAAGCGCTTAGAGCCATGCGAGAAGACTTTGGAGTGCTCCAGGACCGACTTGAAGGTCTCTCATTACGGCAGGACAATATGGCGGGGGTCCTCGACTCGCACGCGGTGCGCTTGGGCACACTGGACAAGGCTGAGCGCCAGATACAGAATCTTCAAAAGGAGTTAGAAGATAGCAATAATCGAGCCCGTCGCAACAATGTGAGGCTCATTGGAATACCGGAGGGGGTGGAAGCGGGAGATATGAGAGAATTCCTGCTCAAAACTCTTCCCTCCTTGCTGAAGATCACCTTTCATAAAGAACTGGAAATCGATCGAGCACACCGTGTTCCTACCCACATGGCGCTCAACCGAACGACCCCCCGGCCTATTATCTTTCGCTTGCTACGATATCAACAAGTGGAACAAATTTTAAATGCTGCCCGGGCGAACCATCATTTGGAATTTGAAGGTCACAAAGTCTCCTTCTTCCCTGATCTGGCAAAGCCTACAGTCGACCGACGGAAGAAACTCCTTGCTTTTCGCCCTCGACTTCAACAGCTACAGGCTCGCTTTGGCCTGTTGTATCCCGCGAAGCTCCGAGTGACTCTCCACAATCAAACCAGGACATTCGAAGATCCTGATCTACTATCAACATTTTTAGACTCCAAAGAAGCAGAGCAGATGCGCTAATCCAACGACTTGGACTTTTATTTGCCGGCTCTGTCCGCCATTTTGAAGGGCCCGATGCGGCGGTCATAGTTCAGTACAGAGACTGCCTGGACTTTCTTTCTTTCTTTCTTTCTATGACTTTTGTTATGTGGTCTCCTATCCCTCCATGATGTGTGCCCCGGTCGGATTCGGAGCACGCACAGTCCTACAGGTTATGTGTTTTTTCAATTTCGGCCTTCTCCGGGGCTTCTCCCCGCAGACACATGGTCGCCAGTAATTTTTGGGGTTCTGCTTCTTCTCTACCGCGCTGCGGTTTTTCTTTTTTCATGTGGGGCGCTTCATTGTATTATCTAAGCTTATTTTCTTTTATGCCATATGTACAGCCAGATACAGTCAATATGAGGGACATTGTGAAATTATGTGCGCTATCATGCTCAGAATTTTTAACTTGTCTGAATGGCTTTATGTAAAATCTTATCACTCAACGTAAAGGGCATTAATAGTCCAATCAAGAGGAAGAAAATCCTTAGCTATCTTAGCCATGAGCATGCTGATTTAGCGTTTCTTCAGGAAACGCACTTAAACTCTGCTGAAACACTGAAACTCAATGTTAAGCCTTACATGGTGGCTGCCTATTCTCCCGCCGTTTCCAAACGGTGCGGGGTAGCCATTCTGGTTAAGAAATCTTTGCAAGCTACTGTAATTGATACTAGTGCTGACAAGGAGGGTAGATGGGCCCGCGTACATCTTAAGGTTGGAGATAGTGAATTTACATGTATTTGTATTTATGCCCCGAATGTGGACAACCCTGCTTACTATGCAAGTATTGCGCAGTTGGCACAGGCCTCTGCCAATACTCCATTAATACTTGGTGGTGATTTTAATCAAGTGTTAGACCCTTTGATAGATAGACAGCCGCCTAGAACGAGTAGTCCACCCAAGAGTCTTGCTACCCTTACAGCTCTGATGCAAGATCTTGCGCTGGTAGATATATGGAGGCTACTTCACCCCTCCGACTTAGAGTTCACTTTCTTTTCTGCCCCCACTCAATCACCATCTAGAATAGATTTCTTTCTCATTTCCAAAGCACTGATTTCTCAAGTAGACACGACTAGGACTCATCCTCTCCATATTTCAGATCATGCTGCCATATCTTTATCATTACGTGTCACTGCGCGGGACGATTCTCCCCGAGCTTGGTTTTTTGATAGATCCCTACTGGGTCAAAAAGATTTTCAGGTTGATATAAAGGCCGCTATCCAAGATTATTTTCATTTTAACTCACCCCATGACACAGCGAGCTGGGCTTGGTGGGAGGGTTTTAAAGCATCTATCCGCGCCACTATAACTAGCTATCAAATTCGGCAGGGGAAACAAAGAAAGCAGCATTTACTGACTCTAGAGCAGCAGATACAAGCTGGGGAGCGTCTCCTCACGTCCCGTACTGACCCATGTATTTTACTCCGTTTACAACGCTTGCGTTTTCAATACAATCAGCTTTTGTACACTGCTGCTGTTAAAAATATCGAATCACAACAAGGGCTATATTATCGGGAAAATAATCGTGCTGGCAAATTATTAGCAAATGCCCTAAAAGGTCAAAAAGAAGCTAAGCGTGTTACCGCCCTCCGTAATCCGTCGGGGGGGGGCTTGGTCACTAAAGATACCGAAATCTTAGAACTCTTTCGTGATTTTTATACTCGGCTTTATCAATCTGAATGTGATTTTGAGCCAGATGTATTTGAACGCTTACTTTCAGGGGTACAAAGACCGACCCTATCTGACGACGATAGAGTGGCCTTGGACACACCATTTACTGTCTCAGAAATTCATTCTGCTATCAAGAAATGTGCCTCAGGTCGGGCCGCAGGCCCAGACGGTCTCCCTGCTGAATTCTACAAAACTTTTCACGCTGACTTAGCTCCAGTTTTGAAAATTTATTTTTCTGCTCTGGCCGAGGAGGGTTCTCCTTCTGGGTCCTTTTCCATGGCAAATGTAGTAGTTTTTGAGAAAGAGGGGAGAGACCCGCAACTAACAGCTAATTATCGTCCAATTTCCCTTCTAAACGCGGACTATAAAATATTTGCCACCATTCTCTCTACCCGGCTCTCGGATAGGATGCCTACCTTAATACACCCAGATCAATGCGGTTTCATTCCTGGTAGATCAACTGCCGACAATGCTCGGACTCTATGCCATGTACTGACTACCGCAGTTAATCTTGATCGCCCATTTGTTGGCCTCTCACTTGATGCTGAGAAGGCCTTTGATCGCTTAGAGTGGCCCTTCCTGTTTGCAGTCCTCCGCTGGTACGGATTCGGGGAAGGTTTTCTCCGTTGTCTTCGCACCATGTACGCACAGCCTACAGCCAGTATATGTGCCAATGCTTTAAAGTCTCAGCCTTTTCCCCTTCAACGCGGCACTCGCCAGGGATGCCCACTGTCTCCACTTCTCTTCGATCTTGCACTTGAACCCTTGGCTTTACTAATCCGGCAATCGGAGGAGATTCATGGAGTCCCCTTCACCCATAGGGAAGTCAAAATTTCAGCGTATGCTGATGACCTTATGCTTTTTGTCTCTATAGACTCAGTACCGGCTGTCCTAGAGCAAATTGGTAAATACTCACAACTGTCCGGTTATAAGATAAATTGGACCAAGTCGGTAGCCTTTCCATTAAATCCTTTGCTTCATCAGGCAGATATGCAACCCTTCCCCTTTTTATGGCAACCTCGCATGGTCAAATACCTTGGGGTTCACTATTGTTCTCCTTTGGAAGACACTGTCTCCTTCAATGCCAAAGACTTAACCTCTAAAGTCCGGGCGCTTACTCACCGCTGGACTCCTTTAACACTTACCTGGTGGGGTCGATTAGAAACCATAAAAATGATGATTGTTCCGAAAGTGAATTATATCTTAGAAATGTTGCCCTGTCTCTTCCCTCGACGTATCTATAAAGATATAGAGGGCCTTCTGACTAGATACTTGTGGCAAAACAAGACACCTAGGATAGCGAAACATAAGCTGCAAGCAGATAAGGAAAATGGGGGTGTCAGATTCCCTGATTTCCTGAAGTATCATCAATCTTTTCTTCTCAAACAAGGCGCTCGCTGGCTGGAAGATCCAGTACCGAGTAGACCTGTGTGGCTAGACATAGAAGAGGACCTTTGCAAACCGATTCCTCTTACTTTTCTCCCTGGTATTTATTTATTTATTTATTTAACATGTTTTGTATCCCGCCTTTTCCTTCAATCAAAGCGGTTAATACAGCACAAAGTTAAACAAAGGTGAGGGAAACATACATTGCATTATCATTACATCACAACAAAACACTAGGAGTACAAACAGGGAACACAGTACATAACTTACATTACATTACCTTACATTAACTACAAACAGCATATCGCTGAACAGAATGAGCATATAGCAGCAGATAGTGGGTCTCGCACAGTCCACCGCCTAAGGGCCACGCCAAAGGGCCCTCTTGCGAGGCCCTCAGGCGCGGGCCCGCAAGGCACGGGCGCGCCATTGCTGAAGGGATTTTAAATGATTTGAAAAGTGCTCAGATTGGCTGCAGTTTTCTCTCACACACAGTTCCCAACTAAGTAGGCACAGCTGATTCTCACTCACTGCTCACAGGATCGTTGGAGCCTTTGCTGAAGGGATTCTAAATGATTTGAAAAGTGCTCAGATTGGCTGCAGTTTTCTCTCACACACAGTTCCCAACTAAGTAGGCACAGCTGATTCTCACTCACTGCTCACAGGATCGTTGGAGCCTTTGCTGAAGGGATTCTAAATGATTTGAAAAGTGCTCAGATTGGCTGCAGTTTTCTCTCACACACAGTTCCCAACTAAGTAGGCACAGCTGATTCTCACTCACTGCTCACAGGATCGTTGGAGCCTTTGCTGAAGGGATTCTAAATGATTTGAAAAGTGCTCAGATTGGCTGCAGTTTTCTCTCACACACAGTTCCCAACTAAGTAGGCACAGCTGATTCTCACTCATTGCTCACAGGATCGTTGGAGCCTTTGCTGAAGGGATTCTAAATGATTTGAAAAGTGCTCAGATTGGCTGCAGTTTTCTCTCACACACAGTTCCCAACTAAGTAGGCACAGCTGATTCTCACTCACTGCTCACAGGATCGTTGGAGCCTTTGCTGAAGGGATTCTAAATGATTTGAAAAGTGCTCAGATTGGCTGCAGTTTTCTCTCACACACAGTTCCCAACTAAGTAGGCACAGCTGATTCTCACTCACTGCTCACAGGATCGTTGGAGCCTTTGCTGAAGGGATTCTAAATGATTTGAAAAGTGCTCAGATTGGCTGCAGTTTTCTCTCACACACAGTTCCCAACTAAGTAGGCACAGCTGATTCTCACTCACTGCTCACAGGATCGTTGGAGCCTTTGCTGAAGGGATTCTAAATGATTTGAAAAGTGCTCAGATTGGCTGCAGTTTTCTCTCACACACAGTTCCCAACTAAGTAGGCACAGCTGATTCTCACTCACTGCTCACAGGATCGTTGGAGCCTTTGCTGAAGGGATTCTAAATGATTTGAAAAGTGCTCAGATTGGCTGCAGTTTTCTCTCACACACAGTTCCCAACTAAGTAGGCACAGCTGATTCTCACTCACTGCTCACAGGATCGTTGGAGCCTTTGCTGAAGGGATTCTAAATGATTTGAAAAGTGCTCAGATTGGCTGCAGTTTTCTCTCACACACAGTTCCCAACTAAGTAGGCACAGCTGATTCTCACTCACTGCTCACAGGATCGTTGGAGCCTTTGCTGAAGGGATTCTAAATGATTTGAAAAGTGCTCAGATTGGCTGCAGTTTTCTCTCACACACAGTTCCCAACTAAGTAGGCACAGCTGATTCTCACTCACTGCTCACAGGATCGTTGGAGCCTTTGCTGAAGGGATTCTAAATGATTTGAAAAGTGCTCAGATTGGCTGCAGTTTTCTCTCACACACAGTTCCCAACTAAGTAGGCACAGCTGATTCTCACTCACTGCTCACATCAGACTCCCACCTTCCACCAATGCTTTTAGACACCTTAGGTGCCTTTAATAATCTTATGCACTCTTTAGACTCCCGACTCTGTCCGTTAGACAAGCTCCCACTTTGGTATAACACTCGATTTCGAATACAAAATAAGCCGATGGCGTGGAGCCCCTGGTACACTAGGGGCATTTGGATTCCTAGTCAGTTGTTCCATGAAGGTCGCTGGAAAACTTTTAGTGAATTGCAAATTGAATTTGGTCTCCCAGCGAAACACTATTTTCAGTTGGTGCAACTTCAGCATTGCCTTCGGAGTGCTAAGGTGCTCCCGCCATCGGCCTCCCCTACACAAGGTTGGTTGGAGACTATCCGATCTATCGGTAGTTCACCGGGTGTAGCGTCCAATTTTTACAAAACCTTATGTAATGCTATAATTAGAGATACCCCTATAGCGCAGAAAGCATGGGAGAGAGAATTGCATGTGACTTTGACCCCGGAGCAATGGAGCCTTGTCTGGAGTAGAGTGACACGGGTCTCCCGATCCGCCTCACTCACTCAGACACTCTTCTTTCTAGCCCACCGGTGTTTTTACACTCCTGACAGATTAGCCAAATGGAACACTACTCAGGGCAATAGTTGTTGGACATGCCATGCGGCCATTGGTTCACTACCTCATGTTATGTATGAATGCCCCGCACTACAGTATTACTGGCGTCGGGTCTGGGGTCGTATCCAGTCTATTTTGCACTTTCAAGAGCCCCTTTCTTGGAGGATAGTGGGACTTCGCTCAGCTGCGGGGATCCCCTCTCTTCCAAAAACGGCTTACTTCCTTTTGGACTTTATGCTTGGCATTGCTATTTCCCTAATCACGAAATACTGGAAAATAGCTCTCAGCTGAGCCCCAATGAATGGTGGAATCATGTCTGTCTCTACAGTAAATATGAACAAATACCTCGTATGTTTGCTTCCCCCATTCAGACTCCTCATCATCGGTCTAAATGGAAGATGCTCAATGACTATGTACATTCTGCTCAATGCTCTCATCTGACTGTCTAAATTTGTATATATCTTTGTCCCATGATTATTCTGTATCGCAGATCCTCTTTTGATTGTTTTGATGTATAATCACTGTTGTTTGGAAGCGCTCACATGCTGACATAATCAGCTAGAGAAGAAGCGTGGGGGTGGGGGGTAATTGGGTTTACTTTTCTTTATTGTATACTTGTTTTGTCTCCTTTGGTGTGTTGTTTTCTTTTGTTTGTTGCAAAATGAAAATAAAAGTTTAAAAAAAAAAAATTGCGCATGCGCTGGCGTTTTTTTTTCAATTGTGATTCTTACATGCTGCTTTCAGTATCGCTAGTTGAGCTTTTAATGCATTTATCAGGTATTTTTTATTTTTCTTCACAATTTGATTGTTGTTTGCCCTTTTTTTCTCATTCTACATGCTTTATATATGCTTCTTATTATTTGAAAGGTTCTCCTGAAGGATAATTTTAAAGCTTACGCTACTACCCTTGCACGTTCTGTGTCTAGAGTGGTAAGCCCTTTTTAAACATTTTTGAGGATTTAAAGTCAATATTTTCTTATACATTCATATTTTTACTTTTTTCACACATTCATACACTACTTCATGCACTGCTGGTCATTTTATGGCACTATGAAAATTTTCACGGTGTGTTTCAGTAGCGTATCGACACCTGGTGCTGCAGACACCATTAGTTCCATTGCAGTAATTAATACACATATTACTTTTCAATCAACATAATTATTATGCATTTTATCTAATAGCCATTTGTTAATGTCTTACCTTGCATATAATTGGTTTTTAAATATTTTTATACAGCACATCGTGGCTGTTTATAGTACTATCAGAGTTTTGCCGTGGTGTCTACTGTGTTGTGTTCATACGTCATTGAGGTAATCCTTTTCGATTCACTCCTGCTCTGTGACACGTTCTTTTAATTTCTCTCCTGCTCCAAGATACTCGATACTTTGATCTTCCTCATATCTCTCTATAGTAACATGTATTTTATCTATCTCTCTAGTATGGTACATCCTTCTACTTTGTATGTTCATTGTATTTTTATTTATAATGCTTATTTATATGTTTATTTGTTTTATGCATATTTCTTGATTATATTAGTATTGACATTGTTTACTTTGGTATTCTTTTTACTTTATTGGGTTATAATATGTTCTTTTATATCCCATGTTTTACATTATTTATACATGTTTTGTATTTCAATCTAGGATGTCATGTTTTTATATTTATACATCCTTTATCTTATTATTTATCGATGGGTTGGTATTTATTTATTTATATTTTTATGATGTTATAGTGTGCCCTGATAACCCCTGACGAAGTACCACATGAAACATGGCCTGTGTTGGGTTTCGCCACTGTTTTAAAGACTAATAAAATTTTGTGTGAACTCTCTGTCCACATTTCCCAGACTGGTTCTTTGGTGCCACCATTGGACATCTGCAGGGTGGCAACTTGGTCATCCTTGCATACCTTTGTGAAGCATTATTGCCTGGATGTGCAGGTGGCAGCAGATGGGAGGTTTGGGTTGGCAGTGCTTCAGGCCAGGCTTGCGGGTTTCTTCCATGGTTAGTTCTACTATGGGACATTCCACCATTCAGGACTAGACTGGAGGGATGATAAGGTGAAATTAGGCCTTACCTGCTAATTGGCTTTCCTTGAGTACCTCCAGTTCAGTCCCGGACCCTCCCTGTTTATGTGACGCAGTGTGTGCTGGCGATCCCGGATTCAAAGAATGTCAAATAAGTATGTAGTGTGTCTGGGTTGGCCTGTAGGGGCCCTAAGCATGCTGTGATTCTTTTGAGAGGGCCATGTGCTTCTCCTTTGTGTAGGGGAAGGAAATTAGCAGAAGTCGTCAAGACTTAGGATCAGTTTTTCAAGAGTATCGGTAAGGTTATTTTGACTATTTTCTTGGGGAGGTGTTGGCTACCTGCCTTTGGGGGATGTAAATTGTCAGTTTATGAATAATATTTACATAATTGTTGCTCCTGTGAATCTGCCTTGTCAATAGAATACTGGGGCTGGTAGGTAGTGCCAGCTGCCTATGTGTGCTGATGTCATCAAAAGTTAGTGTGCTCAGTCTCCAAGCTGCTGCTGAGACGTGACAACTCACAAGTTGGGACTGGGCTTGAGGTACTCAAGGAAAGTCAATTAGTAGGTAAGGCCTAATTTCACCTTCGTATTCTGGAATGACCCCCAATGTTTATAAGATTTTAAATACTGTTTGGATAGCCCAATCTCACCAGCTCCTACTTGTACTCCTATCAATAGATGCCAAAAAGGCCTTTGATAGGTTTAGCTGGGCATTCCTTTTCAGGGTTTAGAGAAGATGGGAATGGGAGGGTATTTTTTTGTCATAGGTGAAGGCTTTAGTACATAAGAACATAAGATGTGCCATACTGGTTCAGATCAAGGGTCCATCAAGCCCAATATCCTGTTTCCAACAGTGGACAATCCAGGTCGCAAGTACCTGTCAGGTTCCCAAAGGTAAATACATTCCATGCTACTTGTCCCAGTGGTAAGTTGTGGATCTCCCCAGTCCACTTTAATAATGGTTTATGGACTTTTCCTCCAGGAACTCATCCAAACCTCTTTTAAATCCAACTATACTAGCGACTCTTACTACTTCCTCTGAAAACAAATTCCAGAGCTTGATGGAACCAGGCTGCTGGCATTAACCTTTAAAAAGGAGATAGAGCAGTTTTTAAACTAGATAATAGGGGAAAGCCGACAGTCGCCCAAGAGCGGATGGTTCGGAAGAATGTATCCTTGAAGGATACTACCAAAAGCAGAGAGGTTCCAAAAAAGAGTAAAGTAGCCCAAATACCCTCGAGTATGGAGCAGACAGAGCTTAAAGATCCCAAATTACCCATGTCTACCAACAGCCAAACTAATATGAATAAAATACAGTCTCTAAAATGCTTGTATGCAAATGCTAGAAGTCTAAAAAATAAGATGGGAGAGTTAGAATATATAGCACTAAATGAGAGGTTAGATATGATTGGGATATCAGAGACATGGTGGAAGGAGGACAACCAGTGGGACACTGTGATACCTGGATACAAACTATATCGTAATGATAGAGCTGATCATGATCAAATTGGTGGAGGGGTCGCGCTCTATGTTAGAGAGGGCATTGAGTCAGAAAGGATTAAAGTTTTGCAGGAAACAAAATTTGCTATAGAATCTCTATGGATTGAAATTCCATGTAAAAAGGGGAAGGCGATGGCAGTGGGGGTGTACTATCGACCGCCTGGCCAGAATGAACATATGGATGATGAAATGCTCAAAGAAATCAAGGAAGCTAACAAAAGTTATAGCACAGTAATAATAATGGGTGATTTCAATTACCCCGGTATCGACTGGGTCAGTGTCACGGCAGGACATGCTAGGGAGATAAAGTTCCTAGATGACATAAATGACTGCTTCTTGGAGCAGCTGGTTCATGAACCGACCAGAGGGGACGCCATATTAGACCTAGTCCTTAGTGGAACACCAGATCTAGTGCAAGAGATAAGGGTGTTGGGGCCACTTGGCAATAGTGATCATAGCATGATCACCTTTGATTTAATTAGTGGAGGAGGGATAGTAAGGAAATCCACAGTACTACATTTTAACTTTCAAAAGGGAGACTATGATAAAATGAGGAAAATAGTTAAGAAAAAACTAAAAGGAGCAGTTGCAAAGGTTAAAGACTTACATCAAGCTTGGGTGTTGTTGAAAAATACTATCTTGGAAGCCCAGACCAGCTGTATTCCACACTTTAAGAAAAGTGGAAGGAAGTCCAAAAAACTGCCAGCATGGTTTAAAGGGGAGGTCAGAGAGGCTGTTGTTGCCAAAAAAGCATCTTTCAGGAAATGGAAAAAAGAGCCAAATGACGAAACCTGGAAACAGCACAAGCACTGGCAAGTCAAATGCAAGGCATTGATAAAGCAGGCAAAGTGAGAATTTGATAAGAAGCTTGCTGCGGAAGCAAAAATGCGAAATAACGATTTTTTCAAGTACATTCGTAGCAAAAAAATAGTGAGAGTGTCAGTTGCTCCATTAGATGATAGAGGAGTTAAAGGGTCACTAAGAGGCGACAAGGCGATAGCGGAGAGACTGAATGAATTCTTTGCTTCGGTCTTTACTGAGGAAGATGTAGGGATGTTACCCATGACTGAAGTGGTATTTAAAGGTGCAGAAGAATTGAAGGAAATATCGATACATCGGGAAGATGTCTTACAACTATTAGATAAACTGAAGAGTAGCAAATCACCTGGGCCGGATGGTATACATCCAAGGGTGTTGAAAGAACTGAAATATGAGATTGCAGACCTGCTATTAGTAATCTGTGAATTTTCATTAAAATCATCTGTAATACCTGAAGATTGGAGGATCGCCAATGTAACGCCAATTTTTAAAAAGGGTTCCAGGGGTGATCCGGGAAACTACAGACCAGTGAGCCTCACGTCAGTACCGGGAAAAATGGTAGAAACCATCATAAAGAATAAAATTAGCATGTAGATAGTCATGGCCTAATGGGAGACAGCCAACATGGTTTTAGACAAGGAAGATCTTGTCTTACTAATCTATTATGTTTTTTTGAAAGTGTGAATAAACAGGTGGACAAAGGTGAGTCGGTTGATATAGTGTATCTGGACTTTCAGAAAGCCTTTGACAAGGTCCCTCATCAGAGACTTTTGGCAAAACTAAAGAGTCATGGGATAGGAGGCAGTGTACTACTGTGGATCAAGAACTGGTTAAAAGATAGAAAGCAGAGGGTTGGGCTAAATGGCCAATTTTCCCAATAGAGAAAAGCGAATAGTGGTGTACCCCAGGGATCTGTGCTGGGTCCGCTGCTTTTTGACATATTCATAAGTGACCTGGAAAGTGGAATAACGAGTGAGGTTATCAAATTTTCAGATGACAAAAACTATTTAAAGTTGTGAAAACCCAAGAGGATTGTGGAAAATTGCAAGAGGATCTTGATAAATTGAAAGACTGGGCATCAAAATGGCAGATGAAATATAATGTGGACAAGTGCAAAGTTATGCACCTAGGGAAGAACAACCCAAACTATGGTTACACGATGCAAGGTTCCACATTAGGAACCACCACCCAGGAAAAAGATTTAGGCTTCATTGTGGATAGCATGTTAAAACCCTCGGCGCAGTGTGCAGCGGCAGCCAAGAGAGCAAATAGAATGCTAGGTATCATAAGGAAAGGAATGGAAAATAAAACAAAAGATATTATAATGCCTCTATACCGTTCCATGGTGAGACCGCACCTTGAATATTGTGTGCAATTCTGGTCACCGTCTCTTAAAAAGGATATAGCGTTATTAGAAAAGGTTCAGAGAAGAGCCACCAAAATGGTAAAGGGGATGGAAGGATACTCCTATGAAGAAAGGCTAAAAAGGTTAGGGCTCTTTAACCTGGAAAAGAGACGGCTGAGGGGAGATATGATAGAAGTCTATAAATTAATGAACGGAGTGGAACGAGTAAACGTAGATCGATTGTTTACGTTATCAGAATATAGAAAGACTAGGGGACATGCAATGAAGCTACAGGGTAAACTATTTAAAACTAATAAAATATTTCTTCACTCAACATGTAATCAAACTCTGGAATTTGTTACCGGAGGATGTAGTAAAGGCTGTTAGTGTAGCTGGGTTTAAAAAAGGTTTGGACAAGTTCCTGGAGGAAAGGTCCATAAACCATTATTAAGAAGGGACCCAGGATATCAATGCTTGACCCAGTACAAGCATTGCGGAACCTGTGTCTTTTGGGGAAACTGCGAGGTACTGTGGTGAAGAGCGCCCTCCTGAGGAAATGGAGACTGAAGGAAATCCTGAAAAGCAGCAGGATTTACACAGGATTTTCAATCCTAGAAGAAAAAATCCCTCTTCTGTTGAGCTGAGAATGGAGACCAGCCCAGGGGAGGAGTTGAGCAATGCTGATTGGGCACACCCAGGGGTTGGACGGGGTGTAGCTGGAAAAGAATCCCTTTTTGAAGTGGTGAATGACGCTGCTAAAGGGAAACAGAAAAAGAAAAGCCATGAGCAGATGACCTTTGAGCAGAGGGCCTGTGAACCGACGAGCTGTGAGAGGACGTTTGGGACGTCAGATGAGACCGAGTCAAGCAGTGAGTGCAAGACCAGGAAGCAGTTTGGATGCACGTCTGAGCCTGGTAGCAACAGAGGACCTGCAAGGATTTTTACAGGTGCTGTGAAAGGAAGTCCTGTGAGAAGTGGACGGATCCCTGGTTTAGAGTCCTGGGGAAAGGCAGAGCCCTCAAATAGAAAGCCTCCAAGGCAGACACCTGCAAAAGGTAACTCATTCTATGGGATACAATTTGGACCAGAGAGACCCAGAAGCACTCACAGCTGGAAAGCTTTTGAGCTACCTAAGAGGAGAGGAGCCTGGCAGAGAGAAAGCAGTTCCAATAGGAGTCATGATAGAGAAGGTAAAATTCAATCTCCTATGTTTGGGGCTTTGTTAAAGGATCCCAATTGTTACCCTGATTTATTTAAGCCAAGAGCTGAAGGGTTAAGCATTACTGACCGGGAGAGAAACCCAGTACTTGCTGACAACTGCTTGTCAGGAAATGAACAGGCTGAATTGCTCCTCCAGGAGTTTAAACAGTTCTTAGAGTTGAAAGCAGGCAGACAGCCAAAGCTGAATGAGGACACTAGTTCTGTGCAGTCAGAAGATTTAATGCAGATAGATTATGCCTTACCTTCTACAAACTCTGACAATTGTAGCATGGACTGTTCAATATGCTGTAAGGAAATAACAGTATAAAGAAGCTTGCTATACCTTGTATGGAAAGAATACGACGTCGTAGTTTCTGCTGCCGTGCTTGGAAACTTGATTGTTTGCACCTGAGTTTGAGCTCACACTGTGAAAGGAAAAGTGACTGTTATGAGGCTGCAATGTATGTGAGTCACCTCTTGAGGCAGAGCTGAGTTAAGCTCCATAAGAAGGAAAGCTGATCCTATTTTTTGTTGTCTTATATTCCTGAGTTTCTTCTGTTCCTATTTAAAAGCACCATTTATGTTCATGTATTTGAATTTTGATGCGCTGGAGGAATTTCCCCAACACGAATAAATATTCTTGCAAAAGTCTTACCGTCTCTGGCACAACTACATTTATTCCTGAGAGAAGGGAGAACAAACTACATTACCCATCATTCCAAGGAAACAGTTTACCTCCATTCCTCATGGGACAATAGGCCACTCCTGTCCGTTAGCCCTAGGGCTGGGGCAGGAGCGTCGCAGTACGTATGACCTAGATTGGCCACTGTTGGAAACAGGATACTGGGCTTGATGGACCTTGGTCTGACCCAGTATGGCATATCTTATGTTCTTATTACACGTTGAGTGAAGAAATATTTTCTTAGACTTGTCTTAAATGTGCTACATTGTAGTTTCTTTGCATGTCCCCTAGTTCTTCTTCTTTTTGAAGAACTAAACAACCAATCTACATTTCTAGTACCCGTTCCACTTCATTCATTATTTTATAGACCTTTATCATTTCTCCCCTCAGTCGTCTCTTTTCCAAGTTGAAGAGCTCTAACCTTTTAACCTTTTCTAAAAGGGATATCCTTCTATCCCCTTTACCATTTTGGTTGCTTTTCTCTGTACCTTCTCTAATTCTGCTATGTCCTTTTTAAGATATAGTGACCAGAATTGCAGAGTATTCGCACCATGGAGAAATAAAGTGGAATTATAATATCTTTGTATCACTCCATGGTGCAACCACACTTTGAATATTGTGTGTATTTCTTGTTGCCATATCTTAAAAGATATAGCAGAATTAGAACAGGTATGTAAAGGTAAATGTGTTCAGATCTATTTCCCCTATTGAAGAGTACCAGGCAGGTACTATTGAAGCCAATCCAGTAGGTGCATGTCCAGTCCTTCCGGATGTCCAGAAATCTGGACAGCCTGGAGATGCACCTGATTCTGCTCCCACGAGGGCTAGACACCCCTGCGGGAGCAGAATTACAGCATAGTAGCTGGACGTTCAGGGGGTGCCCCAAATCAGGCACCCCAGCCGTCCAGCCTCTTGCCCAGCTAACTCAGCCGGGCTACTTAATGGAGCCGCGGTGCCAAGGCATCATGTTGCAATGGCACTGCGGCTCCATTATGGAGCTGCAATTCGCAGCTGCCCACAGAAACTCTTTCCTTGCAGCCTGACCCCCGATGAGGCCTTCCAAAGGCAGGGTCGGGTGATGGGGAAGATCCTGCACCCCCTTGCCCCGCTGACCTGGCCCTGTGCTGCGGTCCCTCAACTTCCAGGGGGACTTATTCCACTTTGGAGGAGAAATAAGTTCCCCGTTGGCAACCCTGAACATACAGGATCAACCTCAAGATCAGCCCTGAACATCGAGGGTCGCATCCCTGCCCACCGCCCACCCTCGCTCCTCCCTCAGCCCGCTACATCCTGCCCCCAAATAGAGCTCCCCGCACAACGGGGATTGACATGCAGGGAGCTCTGTTACCAGTATAGTGGTCCCAGTGTTTAGAGGGGCTGAATGAGGACTGGAATGACTCTCTATATCATTGAAGCCTTGGGCAGTTAAGATCCGGGATTCTGTAGACATTGAGGGCCTTGGGTGGGATGGTAGGCAAACTGAAATGACTTTCCTTATCGTTCCTCCAGTTTAGTCCTCTACTTCTGGCTTGTGCACCTCCTCTCGCAGCTTGGAGACTGGGCATGTCAAAGTCGTGACATCACTGGATATAGCCTGCTGGTATCTCCCATCAGCCCCCAGTGTGTCCAGTCTCCATGCAGCAGGAGGACGTGTGAGCCCGCCTTCTGGGCTCACTTGGGAATCAGTTAGGGATCAGTTAGAGTCAGAAGCTAGTCTTTCTTTTAATTTGGTTTAAATTTGGTTTTACTTTTGACCTAGCTTATCTTGAAATTCTGAGTATTAGTTTTAAGGGGTTTTCTTTGCGCTAGTCGCTTTGAAGTTAAAAGTCACCCTTTTACTTTAATACTTTAATGCTTCAATACTTTTTATTTAATACCTTTTTAGAGGTTAATAATAGTTTTTTTCCTTTAGTTACCTTAGCTTCTTTGAGAGCGTGCGGTTAACAAGGGCATTTCCCGCCTGCTCCTGTGACCGTTAGAGGGTACATCCTTAGCGGCCATTAACTTCGGTCAATTAATGTTTCTGTTATCCCCAGACGTCGTCCATTTATGTGTGTCGGCTCTCCCCTCCCGGACGATACGGAGGGGAGCCCGGCAGGAGACGAGAGGAGCGCCGTTCGTGCTGCCCCAAAGTGCTCGGGGCAGCGGGAGGAGCTGGAAGAGCGCCATGCTCGGTCCCTCCGGCGCACTCTGCTCACACTGAGATCGAGCAGTATAGCGCTTACTGTTCTGCGGTGCAGTCGCTCATTTGGGCTGACTTCGAGGCCACTAACCGCTGCGCTTGTGATCTCTCCCCCTGGACTTTACGGGGGAGAGCTCCATGGGCTGCACCGGCACCCTCAAGTTTGATCGGGGTGCGAGCGGCAGCAGTATATGTTCTGGCACCGGATAGGACGGCACCAGCCATGGGAGCGGGCTGTTCCAGATAGGCTGCTCTCGGCTCTGCCGGGCAGCTTGGCGGTTCCAGGATTGCTCGGTACACGGAGCGAGCACCGTTACTGCTGAGTTGAGACACCGCAGGTAAGGCCTTTGGGTGCGGGGAGTAAACTTAGCAGTTTCCCGCCAGATCCGGTCTGACTAGAAGACTGCGCTTGGGAGGGAAGCCCAGGTAAAGCTAAAAAAAAAAAAAAAAAAAAGATTTAACTTGTTTTAATTAATTCCTTATTTATTTTGTTTCCGAGTACCTTCAAGTGCTCGGGGTTTTCTGGACCTCGGTTCTTTCAATTTCAGGTTTATGTGCTACGTGTAGTTCACTTTTCCCCAGGGCTTAGCGAATCCTCGGACAGCTCTCGCAGCAAGCTGACTCAGGGCAAGTTCTTCCTATCTTGAATTTTCTGGCAAGCCAGATGGGGGGAAATTCTGAGTGGAAAGGTTCTTTTTCTCATTTAAGGAGGATCTTCTCTGCTGTTCAGCCAATCTGAGAGCCTGGAACCGCCATTTTAAAACGAGAGTGTGTCTGGAGCGGCAAATGTAATTTGGGCGCCAAATAAGAGCCAGCCGGAGCCTTTCCTGTGCTCCGCGGGCTACTGACAACAGTGCTACTCCGAAGCAGGCTCTCAGGGTTGTCTTAATTGACAGCAGACAGTGGTTATCACTAGCGCTTCACCTTCTTGTCTTTATTTCTTTGTGTAGGCAGCTGTTGTGGTCAGCACATTATTAGTTGCAGGTCGGCAATAAAACAATGTGATAATTCTGAAGTTTGTGGTATGGTGTTTGTTTCCCCTTTTCATAGATTATATCCCGTTGCGTTTGGCATTGGTGGGATGCCTTGGTGGGACTAGAATACCACCACAAGTCCGTGCAACAATGGGGGCTCCTAGAGCATGTGGACGGTCTCAGAGCTATGCCCTTTCCCCCCTCTCACCCACATGTGGGGCTGTGACGTTTAAAAAAAAAAACAAAAAAACAAAAACAAGGGTTGGTTTGGCTATGCCTATGTGGACAAGCTAGCTAACGTCAGCCGTTCAAAGACCGCGGAAGGTATGTTGGTTTTCAGTGCTCAACACCAGGAACTGGTTTACTTTTTACTTCTATTAGGGGCAGAAGGCCAGGCGGTGGTGATATAGCGTTATGATATGCTGAAAACATTATATTCAAGACACAGGAATTATGGGGATAACTTTATTGGTCCGTTGTAACAGGTGCTTGGGTGTGCGCTCTGGCCAGTCCACTGTTGTGGAATGCTTTGCCATAATCATTATGTCATGAAAAGGATTTTATTTTGTAAGCCCTTAATTTTACCTATATGTGGTTTAATTTTTCTTATGGGAAAGGCGGCAGCTCAGCGGAGAGAGGTTGCAAAATGGAATTCTGGCCTTTGAAGCTATCTATGCTCCCATTCCGTTTATCAGAGGTCTCCAGTGGGGAGAGTTTCTGCTAGTGTTCTGTAACTGCCTTAATGGGGGTCTGAAGCACGCAGCTAGGCTAGTCCTCTAGCAGTGATAGCAGCAGCTCCGGTTCTAGTAGGCATACTCCATATGCTGGGCTTACAAGATGGCTTCCACGTTGCTCGGCTTCCGTCAATATGGCTGCCGGTTTCGACGGTGCATGTGGAGACAGCCTGCATGTAGGACCTTGCGTTCTAAGTAAAATGCCTTGCATACACTGAATCATCATACTTCGGTCAGCTGCTGGCAGGACGCAATGCGCTCTTACCTGCCTTTTTGCTTCAGTGACCTAAAATTGGAGTCTTTTTACCAGGTGGCATAATGAGGGCTTGTCTACAGTTTTTCGGCTGCTTCATTGCTGACTCATGGACACGGCGGAAGGAGAACGCTGAATTTTCCTGACTCTAGGAGTTCGTTGGACTTAAACTATGAGGTTCATTTTTGTGCAGTCCGGTGGAGTGGGGCGTTACTCTAGCAGAAAGGCCATGGGTGAGTATGCCTCTGATTGGGAGTTCTTTCTACTTCATGTTGTTGGCACGGGAAGAGCTTCTTCTGACTTATGCGGAAGGAATTTTGGTTGAGAGATGTTGTGGTAAAAAAAAAAAAAAAAGGAAAAAGAAAAAAAAACACAAAAAAAATAAAAAATAAAAATAAGCAGGTGTTCTGGAAAGAGGAACTAATGGCTCTTCTCACGTAATCCCTTCAGACACGCAGTCTCGTTACTGCACAGTCGTCGGAAGGCGAAGTGGGGGAAGTCCCTGTGCTTCAAGCGGTGAGACAGGTGCAGGTATTTAATTTTATTTAGACAGTTTCTGTATACCGCCTTATCCTTCGCACCCCGCTCAGTGTTGCCTTGGTGTCGGATGCTAGATCCGGAGAGCCAGGAGGAGTGCATTCTGCCGGGGACAGGCCGGTGGAATGTTAGGCCTGCGGACGGACTATGTCCTTGGCCGAACAGAAACAAGGAGGGGTTACGCTAACCGCAGTTGGATGCGGAAGGGTCGGTGGTCACAAAGGAGACCACTCTTCCAGGTGAAAGGTAGCGCGGCTTGGGAAGGTGGTCGTATTCGGCTGTCCCGAATTCGCGTGTTCTTGATTGACATTTGGAGGCTAAGCTGGGGCAGGCCTGGGTGCTCCTTGAGTGGGTGCACACCTGAGAATACCAGGGGGTGTGGACTTACTGTATGCAGGAGAGCCCTCGCAAACTTCTTTAGCGCAGGATAGGACAGTGCATGGTTTACTGAAGTGGTAGTTGGGGGCAATGTCCTTCCAAGCTTCCCTTTGTGGAGCCTGGGGGGGCAAGAGCATGCTTCCGGTGGTCGCAGTGTTTACGGTAGTCTACTTGCCTGGGACAGAAGAGGATCAGGGAGTTGAATCGACTAGAGCCTGTTTTGCGTTATGTGTTCTGTTTAATTCGAGCGCTAGCTTGGCTTCCTTGGGGGTTATCCCTGAGGTTTCTCTGGTGGAGGACTAGGGCAGCCGATGGTTCATCCAAGTCAAGGCTCTCTAAGCTACCAGTTAAAGGTCTTGGTCTTATCCCCTCCGGGTGAGCTCTCATACGGCGAGTGGTTAGCGTATCTAGGCTTTTGGGGTAGATACTATTGCTACCACCCGGTTGGACGAGACGGCCGTACTACGCTGTTCTCGGTCACCAACTCGACGGGCACTCCTAGCAGTAGCCAGTAGCGTGGGTTCTGCTGCGGCTAGGGCCGCGACGAATGTCTCAGGAGGTTCGGTGTCCGCCTGCAGTTGGCCCTTGAGTGGGCAGGGCTGAAGTAGTCTTATTCTGCGGCAGTCTTCGCCACCTTGATGGGGGCAGGGAGACCGGCTGCGTCTGGTCAATAGGTCGGTATTTATCACTTTCGTGGAGGCGGCTGTCCATGTCGTCAAGTCCGGGCGACATAGGTGTCTGTATCCTTGTTTTCCGTTCTCTGCAGGTTAGTGTCAAAGGGATCTAGCGGCCAGTCCCTTAATGAGGCCAGCTGGCCACTGCTTCCGTCTATAGCGGTTCTGTGCAGGGCATTGCGCTAGGAGCTCAGATCGATGGGTGGCTTTCCTTAAGTTGGGAGCCGGCTGCGCTCCTCCTATCTTACAAATGGTGTTCCTTTCATGTTTTCTCAAATAATATATTATTGTAAACCGCTCTAATGCTTCGGCCTGAGCGGTATATCAAATTCAAATAAACATAAACATAAACATCACGATGGGACCTGTCAGACGGCTGCCTAGGGTGAGAACTTACACAATCTTGATGATGCATATATTCATATGATTCTTGCAAGGTATTGTGGGTAATGTAGTCCTTTCACTCCAAACACAGCTGAAGACAATAATTGAGTTGTGATACCAGTGGTAAGGCCAATAAAATACTTCTTTTATTGATGGGGTTTAATTCACCCAGCACAAATATGCTTGGTAGCAATATAAATGAGGTTACTTGCTTGCAGTGTTTAAATGGATAACATAAAGTCACAAAGCAAACCAGAAAACAACCTTCAGCTTGTCAGGCAATTAGCTAATGTTTTCTTAGCAAATAATTACCAAATAAAAAGGCACAAAGAAATGAATAAACTTTGCTTGTTAGGTTAACTTCTGCTTATTTTCCACGCAGATCCCAGCAGTGATTCTCCCTTGCTCACACACACAATCAGGTGCAGCTTTAATTACTATCAATTGACCAGCTGAAACCCTTTAGCTGGCTGGCTGCTACTGTGTGAACCCAAATCCTGCTTTAGGAGCTGTTTGCAAATGGAATAAAGAACAAAGTTAGGTTTCTTTGTGATGGCTGATGTGTTTGCTCACAGAAAGCTAGCAATAGCATTGGGATAAAGAACAGTCCATGTAATTAATAGTCTCATCTGCTGTAATTTCCCCTTCATCAATCAGCATAGGGTCACTATCATACATTGGCACAGATGAGTCTTTCAATAAGGCACTATCATGAGAATGCTTATTCCCTTGCTGCCATTCACTATTATAGATAGGGTCTGGATCAGTGTTCATACCTGAGCCTCTCCTGCTATCATAATTCCTCTCTGTATAGCCTGGCCAGTATGTAATCCAATTCTGATGTCCAGCCTTCCAATCTTGATCCCTGGACACTGGATCTCCTCTCACATACCTTCTGGCCTTGGTCTGAAAGTCCTTTCCACATGCAGTCTTCTCTCTTCCAGGTAGCCACTGGTGATTCCTATCTCTGCCATTCCATTCCTCTGGCTGACTCCAGTCCAATGGACTCTGCTGGCATTTGGAATACCTCCCAGTATAGGTACTGCCTTGGACTCTCCCAGACCATCCAATGGGCTTTCTTCTCTTCCTTCCAGAGAGTTTCCTTCTTTCTCTATCCGCTTGGCTTGGCTTCTGTTTCTCCAGGTGATACTGGTGCTTGAGCTTGAAGTTGTTGCTGTCTCTTTTCCTGAAGCTCTTTCTGTAGCTGTTATCTGAAGAATAAGCTCTATTCTTATTCTGTCCTAATGTGTGCTCCTCCCTAACACAGCGCAGCTGTGTTGAATCAGGTCCTGCCCTTTGAGATGAGTGCTTAGGGATTACCTCATAGCTCTCTTGATTGCACACACGTTTTCTCACTTCAGCCCCTCTCATGGCTGCTGGAAACCTGGTGCATTCTGGGACTGGTAGTCTTTTATGTGAAAACTCTGTTTTCTTACTTCTACCAAAACTGACAGGTTGCTTGTTCAGAGTCACATCATCTTTTCTATAGCTCCTACCTGAGCTATGATAAGCTTCCTTATCACAGACCTTAGAGGCATTAGATAAGAGCTCTTTGATTCTTTACTCCAAGCATCCGGAAAGGATTTCCTGTTATGGACAGTGTCTGGGTTCGGCATGATGAGTTTCGGAGTTTCAGGCGTGGTCATGTAATGAACCGTTTTCACCCTTTCTGGGGAGAGAGTGGGGTGTGCGTCCGGTCCCGTCCTCCTTACAAAGGGTGGTATCTGATTTTTTTCTCCTGGCCTGTTGGTTTCTCTTCCATTTCTCGGTTTTCTGGAAGGGTAGGTTTTTTCTTCGTAGCTTACGTCAATAGGAAACATGAGAAGCGGGCTGTGGTGTTCGTTTTCTTTGTTTTTGTGTGTTGGTTGGAGGTGCCTGCGAAGGGAATGCAGAAGCGGAGGCGGCCAGCTCGCGTGGGTTACAGTGGTGATTGCCTCAGAATTCTGGTGGCGAGGTCGTACGCTTCAGGGGGGCTTTCTACCTCCTGCTACCAGGACGCAAGCAGTTTCATGAGTGGATCGCTGGGTTCTTCCTCCACGGGAAATTGGTAGAACAACTTCCAGGTCGTCTCTTCATTTCTTCAGTTACCACTACTGCCTAAATGTGCTGGCAATACAGGATGCCTGTTCCAGGTCGACGGTGTGGTACAGTGGCTGAATATGTCCCTCCCAATAATTACTGCTCTGTTACATCCCAGAAGTAGAGGACTAAACAGGAGGAATGATAAGGAAATGGTAATTACACTTACCTGGTAATTGTAGTTCCTTGAGTGACGACAGTTTAGTCCTCATTCCCGCCCAGGGGTGTGATTTCTTCAGTGTTTATTTTCAGGCAGAGTGGATCGTCCTTCACAAGGCCTTGAAAGATCCTTTCGGATTCTAAATCGCAGTGAGTACCTCTCTATGTTCTGTTTCTTTCTTATTTCAACGAGGGGATGGTACAGGAAATGGGTTTGCATAGGGGGGACGTGTACATAAAGTAAAAAAAAAAAAATTATTATACAAGTCTGTCAAGGTTCAAAAGGTTCCTCAGGTTGAGGAATGGGGAGTTATGTAAAGTTATGATATTGTTACTGATTTGTTGTTTCTTTTGAGTTTCCTTTGTCAATAGTACACTGGGGGCTGATGGGAGATACCAGCAGGCTATATCCAGTGATGTCACGACTTTGACATGCCCAGTCTCCAAGCTGCGAGAGGAGGTGCACAACCCAGAAGTAGAGGACTAAACTGTCATCACTCAAGGAACTACAATTACCAGGTAAGTGTAATTATCATTTATTTGCCAATGATATCTTATTCACTATATCTAAGCACCAGTTAACCCAGGTTAAAGAGGAATTGTCAAGAAGTAAAGTCCAGTTTGAGAAGTTATGTAGTAAAACACATTTTACCGAAGGGGAAATATCTGCTTTGTATAGGGTATTAAATATACTCAAATTTATAACAGATTGAAAATCTGACTTGGGAATTTACTGGTATAGGGACCAATGGTATGAGATTGATCTGACTTTTGCTAAGAGTTTGATCTCTGCAAGTTTGGTAGAGAATTGCTATAAAACTTATTATAGATGGTATTTGATTCCGGTCAGGTTGCATCAACTGTACACTACTACTAACAATTTGTGCTGGAGGACCTATGAAGAAAAAGGCTCATTCTTTCATATCTGGTGGAAATACTTAAGATTTAAAAGGTTTTCGGCATTGGTCCAGAAAGTAATACATGAGGTTTTAGAGACTGATCTTCCACTGGTACCAAATGTGTTTTTATTAATGCAGGGTCCTGACTTTATGGGGATTAAAGAGCAGAGACTCATTTCCTTCATGCTGAATGCAACCCAAATGGAGATGGCAGCAGCATAGAAGAGGATGACTCCACCCAGCAAGGCAGAATTCCTCAGTAGAGTGGGGAGAGTCTACTTGATAGCGAAACTTATGGTCATTCTTAGAGAGCATGTTCTATCCCATAGGGATCCTGAACTGAGGATTATTTGGGGGTGCATTAAAAAGAAAATGGGGTGTTCCCTCTCTGCTATATGGGTCTGGTGGAAGATTCCTAAGATTCAAACATGAATATGGTATAGCTGAACAGTCTTATGTCGACTCACCCTTTCCTATCTTTATTTTATTTTCTGTTGTTCGCTTGCAATGATTGTGTTGGGTAAACTTAGTTAATTCCTTTATTTTATTTATTTATTTATTTATCTGTATTTATATCCCGCTTTTCACCGGGTCAAAGCGGTGGGACACATAACAGGGGGGGGGGGGGGAATCAAAAGTGGGGGGGCCATCACCGGGGGCTCAACATTAATGATTTAGGATGGACATAGAGACTGACAAGATAGACAGTTACTGGTCTGAGGATCTTGAAGAGAATAGGGGTTCCTATTCAGAGATGTTCTTGGAATAGGACGGTTTTTAGCTGCTTTTTGAATGAAGGGAGATCACCGTTGTTCTTGATGTGGTTTGGTAGAGAGTTCCAGAGGGATGGGGCATAGAGTTCAAAGGCTCTGTTGCAGGTCCGTTGTGTTGCTTTGGTTCTTTTGTGGGGGACGGCAATGGAGCTGTTGGAGGATTGTCTGGTTGTTCTGCTGTGGGTTGGGCGAGGTAGTAGGGTGTGGAGTGGGGTGCCTTGTGTTTGGTGGATGGTTTTGTGGGTGAGTAGAAGAGCTTTGTACTTGATTCTTGCTTCGATGGGGAGAATATGAAGGTCTCTCAGAATTGAATATGAAGGTCTCTCAGAATTGAGGTGATGTGGTCCCGTTTCTTTGCATTGTGAATTATTCTTGCCGTGGTGAATTATTCTTGCCGTGGTGAATTATTCTTGCCGTGGTGTTTAAGGCAATTCAGAGGGGATTGGTTTGTGTGGCTGGTTACCTTTCATACCCAGTAGAGAGCTGTAGTTTAAATTTCATAGTCACTCAGGGCCTAGCATCAGCAAAGTACTTTTATATACCGCTGCTGATCCTTGGAAGCAGCGGTATATAAAAGCTGTCCAAATAAATAAATAAATAAATAGTTTCAAATTAAAACACAGAAGAGAGCTTTCTGGTTAAATTTAGAATCCAGCAGAGAGCTTGTAGTTTAAATTTCATAATAGGTTAGAGCCTAGCAGCAGCAAAGAGCTATAATTTAAATCAAATCAGAATATAGCTTACCTCAGCAGCACAGGACAGGGTACTGTGTAGCAGCCCTTTTTTAATAAGTGTTATATCCCTCCCTCCCTCCCTCCCCACACCCACCCTCCCCTGGGATAATCACAGCTTTATAGGTACTTGCACAACTTAAAAGACAGGAGGTGCTCTCCGGTGAAGCTCATTACCCAAATCAGTCATACACTAAGGACCTGAGATTAATTAAGCTTCAGGTGAACAAGGTATATTAAACTTCTTAGGTACAGTTTTAGTGGTATAAATATCCATAGCACCCTTTAGTACATAAAGAACTTAAAGATCTAAACACTAACTTAAAACTAAGATGCAGACAGCAGTCCAGCAGTGGGATGTGGGCTTTCCAGTCTTTTGCATTGAGTGTCACATGTATGATTTTTTCCCAGCTGGTGAGAGGTCTTACGTGTGCACTAGGTGCAAGGAGCTCTCTGCTCTCAGGGAACGAGTCCGTTCTCTAGAGGCTAGAGTAGCAGACTTGGAAAACATAAGACAGACAGAGAGGTACATAGACGAGACCTACAGGGATATAGTCCTGAAGTCCCACCTCCAGTCTGGCAGCATCCCTGTTGCCATGGAGGAGAGAGGTCACGTGACAGGAGAGCATCACCCTGGTGTGGCAGGAAGTGATCCTGTAACTAGGACCTGTCCTCCAGGTGATGTAAACCCCTCTCGCACCGAGGAGGTTTCTCCAGGGCCAAGTGCCCATGAGGGAAGGGTTAGGACAGCAGTTATAGTTGGTGATTCGATCATTAGGCATGTAGATAGCTGGGTGGCTGGTGGACGTGAGGATGGCCTGGTAACATGCCTGCCTGGTGCAAAGGTAGCGGACCTCACACGCCACCTAGATAAGGTCTTAGATAGTGCTGGGGAGGAGTCTGCTGTCTTGGTACATGTCGGTACCAATGACATAGGAAAATGTGGTAGGGAGGTTCTGGAAGCTAAATTTAGGCTTTTAGGTAGGAAGTTGAAATCCAGAACTTCCAGGGTAGCGTTCTCCGAAATGCTCTCCGTTCCACGCGCAGGACCCAAAAGGCAGGCAGAGCTCCGGAGTCTCAATGCGTGGATGAGACAATGGTGCAGAGATGAGGGGTTCGGATTTGTTAGGAACTGGGGAACATTCTGGGGAAAGGAGGGGCTCTTCCGAAGGGATGGGCTTCACCTTAACCGGGATGGAACCAGGCTGCTGGCATTAACCTTTAAAAAGGAGATAGAGCAGCTTTTAAACTAGATAATAGGGGAAAGCCGACAGTCGCCCAACAGCGCATGGTTCGGAAGAATGTATCCTTGAAGGATACTACAAAAAGCAGAGAGGTTCCAAAAAAGAGTAAAGTAGCCCAAATGCCCTCGAGTATGGAGCAGACAGAGCTTAAAGATCCCAAATTACCCATGTCTACCAATAGCCAAATTAATATGAATAAAATACAGTCTCTAAAATGCTTGTATGCAAATGCTAGAAGTCTACAAAACAAGATGGGAGAGTTAGAATATATAGCACTAAACGAGAGGTTAGATATGATTGGAATATCAGAGACATGGTGGAAGGAGGACAACCAGTGGGACACTGTGATACCTGGGTACAAACTATATCGTAATGATAGAGCTGATCAAATTGGTGGAGGGGTTGCGCTCTATGTTAGAGAGGGCATTGAGTCAGAAAGGATTAAAGTTTTGCAAGAAACAAAATTTGCTGTAGAATCTCTATGGATTGAAATTCCATGTAAAAAGGGGAAGGCGATGGCAGTGGGGGTGAACTATCGTCCGCCTGGCCAGAATGAACAAATGGATGATGAAATGCTCAAAGAAATCAAGGAAGCTAGCAAAAGTTACAGTGCAGTAATAATAATGGGTGATTTCAATTACCCCGGCATCGACTGGGTCAGTGTCACAACAGGACATGCTAGGGAGATAAAGTTCCTAGATGAAATAAATGACTGCTTCTTGGAGCAGCTGGTTCATGAACCAACCAGAGGGGAAGCAATATTAGACCTAGTCCTTAGTGGAACACCAGATGTAGTGCAAGAGATAAGGGTGTTGGGGCCACTTGGCAATAGTGATCATAGCATGATCACCTTTGATTTAATTAGTGGAGGAGGGATAGTAAGGAAATCCACAGTACTACCCTTTAACTTTCGAAAGGGAAACTATGATAAAATGAGGAAAACAGTTAAGAAAAAACTAAAAGGAGCAGTTGCAAAGGTTAAAGACGTACATCAAGCTTGGGTGTTGTTGAAAAATATTATCTTGGAAGCCCAGACCAGCTGTATTCCATGCTTTAAGAAAAGTGGAAGGAAGTCCAAAAAACTGCCAGCATGGTTTAAAGGTGAGGTCAGAGAGGCTGTTGTTGCCAAAAAAGCATCTTTCAGGAAATGGAAAAAAGAGCCAAACGATGAAACCTGGAAACAGCACAAGCACTGGCAAGTCAAATGCAAGGCATTGATAAGGCAGGCAAAGAGAGAATTTGAGAAGAAGCTTGCTAAGGAAGCAAAAATGCGAAATAAAGACCTTTTCAAGTACATTCGTAGCAAAAAACCTGTGAGAGAGTCAGTTGGTCCATTAGATGATAAAGGGGTTAAAGGAGCACTAAGAGGCGACAAGGCGATAGCGGAGAGACTGAATGAATTCTTTGCTTCGGTCTTTACTGAGGAAGATGTAGGGATGTTACCCATGACTGAAGTGGTATTTAAAGGTGTGGAAGAATTGAAGGAAATATCGATACATCGGGAAGATGTCTTACAACTATTAGATAAACTGAAGAGTAGCAAATCACCTGGGCCGGATGGTATACATCCAAGGGTGTTGAAAGAACTGAAATTTGAGATTGCAGACCTGCTATCAGTAATCTGTGAACTATCATTAAAATCATCTCTAATACCTGAGGATTGGAGGATCGCCAATGTAACACCAGTTTTTAAAAAGGGTTCGAGGGGTGATCCGGGAAACTACAGACCGGTGAGCCTGACATCAGTACCGGGAAAAATGGTAGAAACCATCATAAAGAATAAAATTACTCAGCATGTAGATAGTCACGACCTAATGGGAGACAGCCAACATGGCTTTAGACAAGGAAGATCTTGTCTTACTAATCTGTTATGTTTTTTTGAAGGAGTGAATAAACAGGTGGACAAAGGTGAGTCGGTTGATATTGTGTATCTGGACTTTCAGAAAGCCTTTGACAAGGTCCCTCATGAGAGACTTTTGGCAAAACTAAAGAGTCATGGGATAGGAGGCAGTGTACTATTGTGGATCAGGAACTGGTTAAAAGATAGAAAGCAGAGGGTAGGGCTAAATGGCCAATTTTCCCAATGGAGAAAGGTGAATAGTGGTGTACCCCAGGGATCTGTGCTGGGTCCGCTGCTTTTTGACATATTCATAAATGACCTGGAAAGTGGAATAACGAGTGATGTTATCAAATTTGCAGATGACACAAAACTATTTAAAGTTGTTAAAACCCAGGAGGATTGTGGAAAATTGCAAGAGGATCTTGATAAATTGGAAGACTGGGCATCAAAATGGCAGATGAAATTTAATGTGGAGAAGTGCAAGGTTATGCACCTAGGGAAGAACAACCCAAACTATGGTTACACGATGCAAGGTTCCACATTAGGAACCACCACCCAGGAAAAAGATTTAGGCGTCATTGTGGATACCATGTTAAAACCCTCGGCCCAGTGTGCAGCGGCGGCCAAGAGAGCAAATAGAATGCTAGGTATGATAAGGAAAGGAATGGAAAATAAAACAAAAGATAATATAATGCCTCTATATTGTTCCATGGTGAGACCGCACCTTGACTATTGTGTGCAATTCTGGTCGCCGTATCTTAAAAAGGATATAGCGATTTTAGAAAAGTTTCAGAGAAGAGCCACCAAAATGGTAAAGGGGATGGAAGGCTACTCCTATGAAGAAAGGCTAAAAAGGTTGGGGCTCTTTAACCTGGAAAAGAGACAGCTGAGGGGAGATATGATAGAAGTCTATAAATTAATGAACGGAGTGGAACAGGTAAATGTAGATCGATTGTTTACTTTATCAGAATATAGAAAGACTAGGGGACATGCAATGAAGCTACAGGGTAAACTATTTAAGACTAATAAAAGAAAATATTTTTTCACTCAACGTGTAATCAAACTCTGGAATTTGTTACCGGAGGATGTAGTAAAGGCTGTTAGTGTAGCTGGGTTTAAAAAAGGTTTGGACAAGTTCCTGGAGGAAATTTCCATAAACCATTATTAAGAAGGGACCCAGGATATCAATGCTTGAACCAATACAAGTATTGTGGAACCTGTGTCCCTTGGGGAAACTGCTAGGTACGTATGACCTAGATTGGCCACTGTTGGAAACAGAATACTGGACTTGATGGACCTTGGTCTGACCCAGTATGGCATATCTTATGTTCTTATGTTCTTATGTGGCAGGTAGGCCATGGTAGATTATGTTGCAGTAGTCCAGATGAGGGAGTGTCAGAGCCTGCATTACTGTCCTGAAGTCCTGCGGTTCGAGGAGAGGTCGGAGACGTTGTACCGTTTTTGCCTTGTGGAATACAGTTCCAGTGGTCTTGTTGATTTGCTGTTTAAGGGTTAGGGCTTGGTCAATGATAATTCCGAGATATCTTAAGTGTGGTTGTATTTGAATTTGCGTGGCTCCCATGGTGAGGTGAGTGGGTGGTTTGAAGTCTGGGTCTTTTGTCACTATAAGAGCTTTGGTCTTCTTTATGTTAATGGCTAAGTTGTTCTCTTGTAGCCAGTTGGATACGTCGGTGAAGCAGGCTGATAGCTGGTCATTTTTTGGGTCTGTGGTTGTGATTGGGGCGTAGAGCATTATGTCGTCGGCATATATGTGGAAGTTGATGTTGTGTGTGCGTATGACTGAACAGCGTGGACGAAGGTAGATGTTGAAAAGCATGGCTGATAACGTGGATCCTTGAGGTACACCTTGATGTTGCTGGAATGGGGGTGAGGTTGCGGTTTTGGTGCGGATCAGTTGCTGTCGGTTGGTTAGATAGGACCTGAACCATCGGAGTACAGTATCTTTGATCCCAATTGCTTGAAGTCTGTGGAGAAGGGTGTTATGGGAGATGGTGTCAAAGGCCGCTGATATATCCAGGAAAATTAGGATGTATCCGGAGTGTTTCTCTTTGGTTCCTATGATGAGGGTGTTCATCAGTGTGGTCATGAGTGTCTCGACCCCATGTTATGGTCGGAATCCGTGTTGCTGCGGGTCCAGTATGTTGTTGACGTCCAGGTGTTCTTGAAGCTGACGTTGGACTATCTTCTCGATTATCTTTGCGGTGAGTGGGAGGCTCGCTACTGGTCTGTAGGAGGCGGGGTCTAGGGGATCTAGGTTGTGCTTTTTTAGGGTTGGTCGAATGATTGTGGTCTTGAGGGCATCTGGCATGTGTCCTTGGGTAAAGGATTTGTTTACGATATGGGTTAATGGTGTACTCAGGTCTTCTTTGGTTTTCTTTATCCAGTCGGCAGGACAGGGGTCTAGTGGGGAGGTGGTGGTGCTCAAGCAGGAGATGGTGGAAGATATTTCTTCTTTTGAGGTTGTGTCGAATGTATTCCAGTCTCTGTTAAGGGTGGGGTATGAGTTTGTGTTGGTTGTTTCAGCATAGTGTTGTAAGCTTTGTGGTTGCTGAAGCTGTTTGTATTGTCGGGCTAGAAGATCAGGGGGGATATCTGGCAGCTGGTCAGAGTTACTGGGTGCTCTTGTTAGTTTTTTGACAATTTGGAAGAGCTCTCGAGGTTTGTTTATGGCTGTTGTGATGATTTTGGTGTGGTAGGTTTTATTGGCGTTGTCAGTTTCTGAGTGGTATGCATTGAGTTCGTGGAGGTATTTTGCTTTGTCTTTGTCGCTTTTGGTTTTTCTCCATTTCCTTTCAGTTCTTCTAAGTTTGGTTTTCAGTTTGTGGAGGCTGGGGGTGAACCATCGGGCTTTGGAGGAGATGGGTCTGGTATTAGTTTTGTTTCTAGTTGTGCTGGCTGCTGAGGAGATTGTGGTATTCCAGTTGTGGATCAGGTCATCAAGGTTGTTGGAGTTGGTGTGTAGGTTAGGCAGGGTTTGGGTTAGGAAGTCTTCCTTGCTAAATGCTTTGAATCTCCTTGCATGGTGTTCGTTTTCTCTGTTATTTTTGAGTTGATAGGTGTGGGATATGTTGATGATGTAGTGGTCTGACCACGGTACTGGTGAGATTGTCGGTCTTCTGTATGAGGAGGCGGTTTGGGAGTTTAGAAATATGAGGTCAAGTGTGTTTCCTTTTTCCTTTATCATTGCCATGAGAGTAATAATGGCTGATAACAGAATGATGTGATGCTCTGTTCATCTAATACTGCTCCTCTGGACTGTTAAATTGAGATATCTGTATCGGGGGGATGGGAGTTGGGAGAAAATGGACAAAATGTTATGTGCCATAAGTATCTAGCTGTGCTGTAATGCACTGGTTTATTTAAAAATTAAATTTTAAAAAGGAAAAGTTTGCCTTTTGTGGATGTTATGAGGATTTGCAATAGAAGGAATAGACAACATGAGAAAAGATCTATAAAAATTAGAATTGCCTAATGCTTGGCAGCTAAGATTGAATGCAAAGAAGTACAGAGTGGTGCACTTGGAATGCAGAAATCCAAAGGTGCTGTATCTAATAGGTAAGTGAGAGGCTGATGTGCAGAAACCAAGAGAGAGACCTCAAGGTGATAGTGTCGGATAAGCTCGAAGTGGAGGAACAATGTAACAAGTTGGTGGCCAAAGCGAAGCTAGGCTTGTCAGAGAGGTATAACCAGCAGAAGGACGGAGATGTTAATGCCCCTGTAAAGTTGTTGTGAAGCCACATTTAGAGTACTGTCTTCAGTTCTGGTGACCACACCTCACAAAGGATATAAAAAGGCTTGAAACAGTTCAGAGGAAGGCAGCCAAAATGATATGGTGCCTGCACCAGAAGAATTATGAGAAGAGATTTGAAGGTCTCAATATATTTACTCTAAAGGAGAGGAAAGACAGGGGAAATATGATAAAGACTAAATACTTAAAGCAGTGGTGGGATCCAGCCACTTCGTCCCAATTCGCGTGAACCGGTAACTGCCACGGGCTGCATTCAGCGAACTGGTCAAAAGCGGCTGCACTGGCAGGACTCCCTGCACCCGCCTGTGATTTGATGGCATTGGGGAACAGCGGCATTGCGGGAAGTCCTTAATGCTGTCAACTCACTTGTGGGTGGAGGGATCGGGCCACTGGACCACCAGGGAGCTGCTGCCCTGCGATGACCGTCAGCGGCCCAAGCATGCGGCACCAGCAGTGCAAACGCATGCTGTGCTGCCGCCCGCTCGGTCCTATCAGTGGCAGGATCGATCCAAACCGGTTCCTGTTCGGATTGGATCCCTCCACTGACTTAAAGGGTATTAATGAATGAACAAACCTTTTTCGAAGATGGAGAAGCTGTAGAACAAGAGGATATGAAATAAAGCTGAAAGGACGTAAACTTAAAAACAACACTGCGAAATGATTTTTTCACGGGAAGAGTGGTAGATGCTTGGAATGTCCTGATGGAGCTGTTGGGAAAGCAAGCGGTGACAGAATTTAAAAAAGAATGGTACAGACACAGAGGATCCTTATATAGCAAGAAGATAGAGTCAAAGCAAACATGAATAACTTTTATGCTTCAAAAAATAAAGGGGATAACCTGTATGGAATGGCAGGTACATCACTAAACAAAGGCATAGAGAGGGTAACCTGCACAGACTAGGAGATACAACCCTGAACAAAGGCAGAATGGGGTAACCTGCAAATAGGAGCAAGTACAACTCTAGTCATCTTATGAGGAAGACCATCCTGGTCTTTATCTGCCGTCATTTACTATGTTACTATTTGTCTATTTCTTTGCTGTCTTTTTTTAAGCACTAAGAAAAAGCTTAGCTAGTTGCCTATTTCTTTGCTATCCTTATTTCAACAAAAACAGGAAGTATAACTAGTTGCCTATTTCTTTGCGTCCTTTATTTAAAAACTGTGCTTACCTGAGGAGACCACGTGATGTGGTGAGCTTGGACGGACGTGTCCGGTCTGAGCTCTGGGCCCCCTGCCCCCTGAAACGGGACAATCCGCCGTGAAAAACCGACATCTGCTCTCCCCGCGTGAAGGGCGACCCGCTCACTCCCCAACGCCGCTTTTTACCCCGGGACGGCCATGGCTTCGGCGGCCAAACTTGGTCGCAGGGAAAAAGACCGGGGCGCCGGGACATCCAAGATGGTGGACTCTCCCCCAAAACAGACCGGGTCTCCTCCACCGCCGACCCTGACCGTAGAGGCGGTGACTGCCGCGCTGTCGGGGCAGTTTGATGCCTTACACACGAAAATGGACGCGATCCACAACACCCTGGGGGGACTGGGGTCCCGCGTGCAGGAGGCAGAGACCCGCATCACACAGGCAGAGGAGGACCTGATAACTCTCCGGCGGGAACTCCGAGCGGTGCAAAAAGTAGCCACAGACCAGGCATCCAAACTGGACGATTTGGAAAATCGATCCAGGCGGAACAATCTAAGATTCTTGGGAGTCGCCGACTCAGTCCTTGACAAAGACCTCCCGAGGTTTGTGGAGGCCCTGGCGACATCGCTACGCTCCGAAGCCGAAACACATGGCCCTATCACAGTGGAACGAGCCCACCGGATTGGGCCCAAGCAATCGGCGAATGACCGCCGTCCCCGAGTGGTGCTGGCAAAGTTCCTCAGTTTCCCGCAAAAGGAGGCGCTGCTTCGAGCGGTGCGGCAGAGGGGAGCGGTGGAATGGGAGAGTATGAGAATTCGCGTCACACAAGATTACTCAGCCGCGCTGAGTCAACGCCGGAGAGCTTACGCCTCCCTCTGCCAAAAACTTATCGAAGCCGACATACGCTTCCAGGTGCAGTATCCTGCTCGCCTGGTGATTTGGAAAGAGGGGACCCGCCGGAGTTTCGAATCAGCGGACGAAGCTGCTACCTGTGTGGATCGGCTCACATCACCGGCGGCAGACCAGAACGGCTCACCCAGCGAGTGAAGAACTGGCCCCTGCGCTGTAAATTAAAGTGGATCGCTCAATCCATGCGTGCTGAAGTGGACTACAAATAAGTTGCTGCCCTACAGCCCTGGCTAACCTGAGACGTTACAATTTGCTGCATGGGCCTGCGAGATCTCTTAACACGTGCTACACACACCCACCTTGTTGGAGCGCACGGGATGCCTCGGGGAGAAAGCCTTGCCCAGCGGCGAGTGGGAGAGAGGCCCCCTGTTGGTTTGGACGGGCCAGCAAAGGCGGGTGCCAGCGAACTACTCCCAAACTTATCTGCGACCCGGACAGCCGCTTCGAGGCCGGAGCCACAGGATTGTGTCTCTGTGTTGCAGATCTCCGGCAACTGTGTTGCAATGTAAATGTTAACAGCTACACTGTTTGTATTTTCCATTGAGGCCTCAGTTACTGTATCCCAAAGGCTGCACAGTGTTCAGCAAGCTAAAGGTTTGCCTGGGCCCTCGGAGCCTAGTTAAACCGCCGCTTTCTGGCTAGTTACCCTTCCCCTTGAGGGGGGGGTCCGAGGGGGTCCACCTGTATGGGATTCGGGATAGCAGGTACCACACCAAGTTCTGCAGTGGGCACATACAACCCCCTGTGTTAATTATACTCCGGGCCATGGGGCATCTCTGGTCGCGGGGAACTTTGTCTTAAGGGTAGGGGAGGGACTGCCAAGACCTGGGGTGTTTATTTGGGCCCCCCGATCTCGTCTCCCCGGCGAGCGGACCTCAGCCAACTTTGCCATAGGTCGCGCGAAGGGGGGGGGGGGAGTATTCCACATTGGGCTGCACCAGGTTTGGTCGCTGTAATGTCTGAGACATGCCCCTGAGGATACGTGGTGGAGGGCCCTGGCCTGTATGGTAACCAAGCCTCTCTGCGGCTCAGTTACGGTCTGTGGAGTACTGCCCACCCATTGTAAGTTCTTAGTGTCGCTCTGGGGTTGCAGCATTGGATGTGGGGGGATTTCCACCTTGTTTCCCCCTCCCTTCCCTTTTTCAGTGGGCATTCCTATGAGAACGGTGGTTGCTTGGGAGGGCGCCGGGTAGTAGGGGGGAGAGCTCAGTAGTCCGGGTAGAGTGGACAGGGGCGGGGTGGGGTAAGGGTCTTCACTGGGGTAGGTAGCCGGGTGGTGTTTGATGCATAGAAGGGGAGGGGGTCCTGCTCACATCCTAAAGTCTCCGATGGGTAGGGAGAAGAATTTGTTTGGTTGGGGGAAGGGGAAGAAGGGGCGAGGGCAAAAGGGGGAGGGGGGTTGTAGTGGGCCGGGGATGGGTAAGATACGGGGGGGGAAGAAAGAGTTTAGGCGTGCGGGGCTAACCAGAAGCATCCTCCTATTCCAGGGGGGACCTCAGGCTGGGGAGGTCCACCCCTATCATATCAACTGGTTAATGTCATACTTGCTGCGCGTTTATTATCCAACCTGAGAATCATCTCTTGGAATGTCTGCGGGATAGGTAATCCTATTAAAAGGTCGAAAATATTGCAAGCTCTGGCGCGACTGAACTGTGATGTTGCCTTGTTACAAGAGACCCACCAAACAGCCGACGAGCATGTAAAATTAAAAAGGGCGTGGGTTGGGCAAAGTAGAGGAGCCCCGGCCAAAGGCAGGAAGGGTGGAGTGGTCACGCTCATCAGCAAAAAGACACGCTTTGATCAACTCAGAGAAATTGTGGACCCTGAGGGCCGCTACCTTTTACTATATGGCCATTTGGATGGTAGACCAGTGGTTTTGGGGAATCTATATGGCCCTAATGTTTTGGACCGTGCATTTTACACACGCTTGGCATCCCAGGTGGAGCAACTACCAGATGTCCCGCTGATACTGGCCGGAGACCTGAATGGGGTCCTAGATATTGACATGGACACGGCCGCAGTGGGAGGTGGGAGAGGGAGGGCTCCAACCACGAGAGTACTGCGGGAGCTTTGCCGGCGGTTAGGTATCGTGGATCCCTGGCGTTTGTTACACCCCCTTGAAAAGGACTTCACCCACTTATCGAGGGCTCATGGGACCCAAGCCCGCATAGATTACCTACTAGTCTCAGAAGAGATCTTTTCACGGGTGGATGACGCGCAGATTGGACCCACCGAAGTATCCGATCACGCCCCGATCTGGGTGGACTTAGCGTGGGGGGCAGTCGCTGATACAACACGTATCTGGCGATTCCCCACCGGCCTAGACCGTGATCCGGAATTTCAAACCCATTTGCGGGGCTGCTGGGCAGATTTTATGCTCCACCACGAAGCACATACTGTTGACCCAGAACTGCTCTGGGAGACCGCCAAAGTGGTTCTTAGAGGCAATATTATTGAGTATGTCGTGCGCAAGCGTCGACGTTTAGCGAGGCAAATAGTGTCTTTGGAAAAGCAGGTGGTCAGGGCGCGCCGTCGCTGCGCCGGAGACCCCTCAGTGGGAAACCGTAGACGCTTTTGGGAATTGCAAACATCGCTAAACGAACTTATCCATCAGCGGACGAAGAAATCCCATTTTTACTATCGATATTGTTTATACCAATTTGGGGATAAACCGGGCCGTCTCTTAGCTCGCTGCCTTCGTGGCAGCCGGGGGGTCCGTTCGGTAGCCGCCATACGAGATGAGACCGGTCTCTTGCATAAAGATAACCGGGCCATAGTGGGGCAATTCTGTTCCTTTTTTCAACGGCTCTATGCACGGCGTGAGGGGGCCATATCCGAGTTACAGGGTTACCTGCGAAAGCTGACCCTACCGAAGCTGTCCACCACACAGCGGGCCACGCTAGACGCCCCGATCACAGTGGAAGAAATCCGCGATGTCATCCAGCGGGCACAGTGTTACAAGGCGCCCGGGCCAGATGGTTTTGGGGCCGAGTTTTATAAAGTGATGGGTGACGCGATCCCTCCGGTTCTCACCGACCTGTACGGTCGCAGGGCGCAAACTGGACATTTCACCTGGGGATCTAATCATGCCTACGTTACTTTAATACCCAAGCCTGGGAAAGACCCTACTCGGGCGGCTTCCTACCGCCCTATCTCATTACTGAACTTCGACATGAAAATACTGGCAAAAATACTGGCGGATAGATTGGCCTTGGTGCTCGATGGGTTGATTCATGAGTCCCAAGTGGGGTTCGTCAGAGGGCGTTACGCGGTCCGTAACCTACGGAAGATTTTGGCATCCTTGGAGTGGGTCAGGGACCGGGAGCTGCCCTCCCTATTGATCAGCTTTGATGCAGAGAAAGCCTTTGATCAAGTGCATTGGGACTATTTGAAAGATCTGTTGCCGCATTACGGACTAGGAGACATCTTTTGTAATTATGTGTCGCTGTTGTATGCCGACCCGACTGCGGGTATCCTTTGTAATGGTTTACTTTCCGATCCTTTCCGCATAGAGCGGGGCACACGCCAGGGGTGCCCGCTATCGCCTTTACTCTTTGTTCTATCATTGGATCCCTTGATTCGGACCGTGGAGGAATCCGTGCTTATCCCGGGGGTCCAGATTGGAACAGTGGGCTTTAAAGTGGCCGCCTTTGCGGATGATATATTGGTCCATCTCACATCACCCCAGCGGTCACTGCCTCATCTGCTAGCGGCCTTCTCCAGTTACGGGAGATTTGCCGGATTATGTATTAACACAGAGAAATCTGAGGCCTTGGACGTGGGGGGTGCGCTGCGGGCTCAATGGCCGGGCACTTTCCCTCTCCGATGGGCTGATGAGGCCTTTGTTTACTTGGGTATAATGCTGACAAGACTGCCTGAGACGCTGTATAAAATGAACTTTGACCGAGTATTTCTCAAACTTCAGACGCAGTTGCGGGCCTGGATGCCGCTGCCTTTGTCCCTGTTAGGTCGAGTGGCGGCCTTACAGATGGTTATCCTCCCACGTGTCCTTTACTGGATTCAAACTCTCCCAGTGTGGCTGCTGCGCCGAGATGTGATGCGTATGGAACGTGAAATCCGGCGCTTTCTATGGAAAGGGGCCCGAGCGCGCATACCGTTATTCCGACTGCGGGGGGGTTGGAGCACAGGAGGGGTGGGAGTTCCAGACTTCTGGAAATATGCGTTGGCCTGCCAAGCACGACACCTAAGTGATTGGCTGGGGGACACCGAGGTGTATACCCCCAGGGAGCTAGAGCGGGCCCTTCTGGCGCCCCATGCCCTAGAAGCGGCTTTACACCTGCCGAGAGTGCGGTTGCCGACTCGGCTGACCAATAGTGTTCTACTGCAGGCGATGCGGCGCACTTGGCAGCAGCTTAATAAACTTTGGAGCAGCAATCCTGCGGTATCCTCATGGTTGCCACTACGGGGCAATGTTCAGTTTCCCCCTGGCTCCGATTCATCCGCCTTCCGCTACTGGGAAGGAGCCGGGATCACCCGCTTGGGGAATGTAGTTGATACTACCGGGAAATGTAAGACCTTGGATGAACTCGTTGCTGAATATGATCTGCGGCGGCCTGATTCCAGTTTCGCTTATGCCCAATTGTCCCACTATGTGGGCTCTCTGCCCCAATCGGAACTCCGGTTGGAGCACTCCGCCCAGATCTTGGAGTTTTTAAGCTTGGGCGCAGGCGCTCCCCCAACCATTGCCGAGTTGAAAAAGCGATTGGATCGCCTAGATAGCCCCATGGATTTCTCAGCCGTAGAGGAGGCGTGGGCACGAGAGCTCGGCCGAGCGGTCGACCCAGGCTCTGCAGGTATTGCCATATCACAGATTCGACGGTTAGTAGAAGGGACCAGGTGGCGGGAGGTACAGTATAAATCCATCCTTCGGGCACACTTCTCCCCGAGAAGGGCGTTGCGGAGCCACCTAGCCGAGTCTGGCAATTGCCCTAAATGCTCGTGTCCCTTAGCTGACCTCGGTCATATGTGGTGGATATGCCCCATGATACAGTCCTATTGGAGGCGTATCGAAAGTTATTTGGGTGGGCTTTTAAGACAGCGGGTCCACTGGACGGGGTTATTCGTGGTGCTGGATTACCTGGGGCCACTCCATCCTAAAGGGCGCTGGGAGCGTCTTCTCGTACGCAAGGCTTGTCTGGTGGGGAAGGGACCTGTTCTCCGCAGATGGCGTGAGGCATTGGCTCCTACCTTTTGTGAATGGCGTAACTGCTTTCATCAGCTCATGCTTTTTGAGCGACGCCGAGCACTAGGATCTCCCAAGCGCTGGGCCTCCTTTTTATTGGTTTGGATGCCCTATATCCAGAACTTGGGTCCTATCGCCCGCAGCGAGGTGCTCAAGGTTGGATAGAGATGCTTCTGGTTTAGTAGCATGGAATGGATACGGTTGGGGGTGGGGGTGGGGTTGGGGTGGGGAGGAGGGGGGGGATACCTAGAAATAGTCTTTACCGCATTGTTTTGCCCTATGTGAAGTTCTTGGCCTCCGGTGGTGGATCAGACACAACCACACCCGGAGGGTCCAGGTATTGATTGAAAAACAAAAAATTTTCTTTGCTGTTGTATTGTGAACCTGTTGTTTGTTTGTACTGTCGTTTTGTTTAATAAACAGATTATACAAAAAAAACAAAAAAAAAACTGTGCTTACCTATTTGTTTATTTCTTTGTTGCCTATTTAAACAAAAACTTATATTACTACTACTACTATTCTTAATCATTTATAAAACACTACAAAGAATATGCAGTTCTGTACAAGTACATATAGAAGATGGTCCCTGCTCGTTAGAGCTTACAATCTAATCAAGACAGAGAGTATAATACAAGAGAAACAAGGGGTTTAACTAAGGAAAGGAGACACAAGGAGAACAAGGGATTACGATCCAAAAGCAGCCTCAAAGAGGTGAGCTTTTAGCATGGATTTAAAAAGGGGGAGAGATGAGTCCTGACGTATAGATTCAGGATGTTTTTTACAGGCATAAGGGGCAGCAAGGTAAAAAGATCGAAGTCTGGATTTGGCAGTGGAAGAAAAGGGCATAGAGAGAAGAAAGACAGAAGAAGAGTGAAGTTCACCAGCAGGGGTGTAGGGAGAGAGGAGTAGTGAGGGGCAGTAGAGTGAATGCATTTATAGGTCAGAAGGAGAAGTTTGAGTTGGATACGGAAATGAAAGGGGAGCCAATGAAGTGATTTGAGAAGAGGGGTTATGTGATTGTATCGGGACAGGCAGAAGATTAACCGCATAACAGAGTTCTGAAAAAATTGAAGAGGAGAGAGATGACTCTGACCAACAAAGAGGAAGTTGCAATAGTTGAGACAGGAGGTGACCAAAGAGTGGATAAAAATTTTAGTAGTGAGTTCAGAGAGGAAGGGGCAAATTTTGTTAATGTTATAGAGAAAGGAACGATAGTTTTTAGCAATCTGATGGATATGTGTGGAGAAGGAGGAGTCAAAAATGACTTGGGCCGAGGAAACAGGAAGTAGAAGAGTGTTATCAGCAAAGACAGAGAAAGGAGGAAGGGGGGATGAGGGTTTAGGGGGAAAAATAAAAAGTTCAGTCTTGGCCATGTTCAGTTTCAGATGGCGGCGGCGATGTCAGTAAGCTGGCAGAGATACGGGTTTGGAGTGTAAGAGAAATGTCAGGTGTAGATAAATAGATCGATAGATAGATTTGAGAGTCATCAGCATAAAAATTATACTGAAAGCCATGTGAAGAGATGAAGGCACCAAGGTACTGGGTATAGAGAGAGAAAAGGAGAGGGCCCAGAACAGACCATTGGGGCTACACCAACTACATAACAATATGCAAAATGATACAGGGCTGTTTCAGAAGAAATTGCAATTTTTTCTGAATTCTGAACCAATCTAAGTGTTTATTGACTGAGTACTGGTTTTCTAATACCAACAACAAGTTAACATTACTGTCAAAGCCTTCTTATATTTATATAAGAAGATAAGATTTGAAATACTGTGTGAAAACATGGGATAGTATGACTGCTTCATTTTGGAGGGGGCAAGGAGGGTGACATATTTGATTATTCATTTACATATGTGCATATTATTTGCATATTCATTATGATTATCCTAAAATAAAAACAATAGATGGATAGTAAGCCATTATATCAAACAGGCGAGGGATGAGTTGGTGCCCCAAAATACTCAAAGAGGGAGCAGAGATTCTCATTCAGTAGCTATATAATTAAAATGCAGCAAAATTTGTAGCTGTTTAATTATTTAGCCTAGCACTGTAAGGTAAAAAATATTGACACCTATAAATATATACTCTGCAAAAAAACAAAGGAGATGGTAAGATACTCACATGCCAAAGGACAAAAAGTAAAAGAGAAACACAGCGTAGTTTATAACAAAATAAAATTTGTTATAATTTAACTAATTTTATTTTGATGTTAGAAACATAGAAACATGACGACAGAAAAAGACCACATAGCCTATCTAGTCTGTCCTTCCACATCAACCACTACAGCAGCCCCTTTTTTCCTTTGGAGATCCTCTGTGTTTGTCCCATGCTTCTCCACTGGGAGACTATTCCACGGATCCATCACTCTTTCCGTAAAGAAATATTTCCGCATATCACTCCTGAATCTATCCCCTTCACACTCAACCCATGTCCCCTAATAGCAGAGCTTGCTTTCAATCGAAAGAGGCTCTCCCCCTGTGCATTTGTGCCATGGAGGTATTTAAACACCTCAATCATATCACCTCTATCCCACCTTTCCTCTAAGGTGTACATATTAAGATCCTTAAGTCTGTCCTCATATGCTTTATAATAAAAACCACTAACCATTTTAGTAGCCACCCTCTGTACCGACTCCAGCCTGTTTATATCCTTTTGAAGGTGCAGTCTCCAGAATTGCACACAATACTCCAAATGAGGTTGCACCAAAGGCTTGTACAGAGGCACTACCACCTCCCTTCTTCTGCTGACCATTCCTTTCTCTATGCACCCAAGCATCCTTCTAGCTTTTGCCATCGCCTTTTCTACCTGTTTAGCTACTTTAAGATCATCAGACACAATTACATCTAGGTCCAACTCTTCTTTAGTGGACAAAAGTACTTCACCCCTATACTATATTGCTCCCTTGGATTGCTGCAGCCCAAATGAATGACCTTGCATTTTTTAACATTAAATCTCAGCTGCCAAATTCTAGACCATTCTTCAAGCTTAGCTAGATCCCTCCTCATGTTATCTACAACTTCCTGGGTGTCTACTCTATTGCAGAATTTGGTATCATCTGCAAATAGGCAAACCTTACCTGTCAGCCCTTCCGCTATATCACTAACAAAAAGAATTGGACCAAGGACAGATCCCTGGGGTACACTACTGGTAACCTCCTTCTCCTCAGAGTGGGCTCCTTTGTCACCTCCCACTCAACCAATTTCTAACCGAAGTAGTAACTTTAGGGTCAATCCCTAAGGTGCTCAGTTTGTTTATAAGTTGCCTGTGAGGAATGGTATCAAAGGCTTTACTGAAATCTAAATACACCACATCTAGGGCTCTCTCTCGGTCCAACTCCCTAGTTACCCAGTCAAAGAAATCAATCAGATTTGTCTGATAAGACCTGCCTCTGGTGAATCCATACTGCCTCGGATCCTTTAATCTGCTGGACTCCAGCAGCCTCACTATTTTCTCTTTCAGCACTGCTTCCAATAATTTACTCGCCACCGAAGTTAAACTAACCGACCTGTAGTTTTCAACCACATCCTTACTTCTGCTTTTGTGTAAAGGGACCACATGTGTCTCTCTCCAGTCCTTTGGCACCACTCCCGACTACAACAAGGCATTGAAAAGGTCAGTCAGTGCAGCTGCTATAACGTCCATAAGTTCCCTCAGTATTCTAGAGTGTATTCCATCTGGTCCCATTACTGTCTACTTTAAGTTTATCTAGTTTCTCATGAACGCAGTCTTCTGAAAATTGTTCAAGATGTCCCTCGCTTCTGTTCCTGTTTCTGGGGTCCTGCTCCTGGTTCTTCATCTATGAACACAGAATATAAATATTTGTTAAGCAATTCTGCTTTATCCTCATCAACTTCTACATATTCCTCCCCTTCACCCTTGAGTCTGACAATACCATTTTTGCCCTTCCTCTTCTCACTAACATATCTGAAAAATGTCTTATCCCCCATTTTACTACATTGGCTATTTCCTCCTCTTTTTGAATCTTTGCTTTCCTGCTATAGTTGTCTCTTTTTCTTTTTCAACATCTATTTTGCATCCAACAAAACCCCTCTTCCAACAGTAGGTGCAGAGCAGAACTAGAACATTTCACCTTGGAACCAAACATACAAGAAAAAAAATCTGATTCAGATGTCATCTCATTAATAGCCTCTCCAGTATCAGGCAGATCTTGCACTACTGCAACACAAAACCCTACAAAAATCACTGATCACCTATAAAGCAAATCTAACATATCACAATGACACCACCTTCTAAAATAAACATAATAAGCCTACCCAGAAAACAGAAGCACCATAAATATTGCAATGGGCCTTTAGAACATCCTTACACCTATTTGGAAAACTGAACAAGCCAGATTAATAAAGGTGCTGCATAGAAACTTCATGGTTACAGAACACATGGGGGCATGTTTACTAAATCATGGTAGCGGACTCCACCCGATATCGGAGCCACGGTCCCATTGAATTCAATGGGGCCGCGGCTCCAATATCGCACGGAGTCCGCTACTGTGACTTTGTAAACAAGCCCTATGGTCTCAGATACACAGGCAGAACACGGTTAGCCCTTCACCAAGAACAGAATTAATTTTAACATACTCAATGTAGAAATATGCAGACAAAATTAAACTGAAACCCCAACAGGCTAGGCTCTGCATGCAGTGCAACACAAGAAATAGAAACAGTGATCTATTTTCCCCTCTTCTGTGCAAAATATAAAGTTTTTTACCTTTATCATATAGCTATTTTATTTTTCTAATTGCCTTGTTCCTGGTATCTGGTTTCGTCATCCTCTGTCTTCTCTTAACTCTTTTCCAGAGTTTGCAATCCACCTGCCACTTCTCTCCACTCCTGTCTTCTTCAATTGCTCCCCTACATACATCTTTGACATTGATCTTTTTCCTTTAAGCTTTCTTCCATTTATTTTTCTCTCTTTATCAACTCAGATTTCATTTCTCTTTCTGATATCCAGTTCTCAATCTCCCTCTTTTTACATCCCTCTCACTCCATCTTTCTATCCTTCCACAGTCACTTACTGTATTCCCCAGTCTTTAACTAACTCTTTCATCTCTCTTCCATCCTCCCTTTGTTCAGCAGATATCCCCTTTCCTCCAGCCCTGTCTTGTCTTTCCCTCTCTCCCAATCTCACGCTTCTCCCCTTTTTCTCATCCTACCTCCATGTCTAGCATTTCCCCTCTCTCCCTACCCCATGTCCAGCATCTGCCATTTATCCCCCTATGGACCCCTACCCTGTGCTCAACATCTGCCCTCCATCCCTTTATGGCCCCTACCCCATGTACAGCATCTGCTCTCCATCCCTCTAAACCCTTTACCGTATGTCCAGCATATACTATACCCCCAGTCCATATCCACCATCTGCTCTCCATCACCTTATATCCCCCACCCTATGTCTGTCTATATCCATCCAGCATCTGTCCACCATCCCCTTCTTGTGTCCTACATCTCCCTTTCACCCCTTCAATGTGTGGTTCCACCTCCCCTTTGTGTCCCACATCTGTCCTGTGTCATCCCCTCCTCACTTCCTATTTAACATCTGCACCCTTCATGTGCAATATTGCCAAGAATTCCCATCCAGCCATTCCATCACCCACGCTTTGTGTCGATTTGCCCAGCATTTCCCTTTCAGCCAGTCCATTCCCACCCACCCCCCATCTTTGTGACCATCTGCCCAGTATTTTCCTTCCGGCTAGTCCATCCCTTCCCCCTTGTGTCCATTTGTCGAGCATTTCCCTTCTGGCCCATTGCCCCCTCCCTTCGTGTTCATCTTGTAAGCATTTCTCTTCCACACATCCTCCTTCCCCCTGCTTCCCCACCCATGCTGCTACCACTACCACTGCCTTTTCTGTGCCTGCAGAAGTGGACTGGCCTCTGATATGAAAAAAAGAGTAAAGCCTGTGGTGTAAGCACTTTCCTGCTAGGAAGATTGGTCTGATCCTGCCCTCCTCTGATGCATGCTTCATGTCAGAGAGGGTGGGACCAGACCATCCTTTCTAGCAAGGAAGTACTTGCCCCCGTGTTTTTGATTTTTTTTTTCAAATTGGAGGTCAGTCCACCATTGCCGCTGTAAGCAGAGAAAAGGCTGTGGAAGCAGTGTTGGTGGAGGGGCAGGCTGCCACTGAATCAGTGGGAAGCCAGTTCATTTGGGCAGTCAATGCCCCCCACAAACTACCCCATGGGTCAGACCAATAGTCCACCAAGCCTAGTATCCTACCTTTGACAGCAGCCAATCCAGATCACAAATATCTAACAGAATCCCAAAAGGTAGACAAATTCCATGCTTCCCATCTTAGAGACAAATAGTGGATTTTCCCCAGTCCACTTTGAAAATAATTTGTGGATTTTTCCTCCAGGAACTTGACAAAATCTTTTTTAAATCCAGCTAAACTATTAGGGCCCGATATTCTTCTAGGCAGCTATGCACCGCTAGGGCACATAGCCCTGCCTGCTCACCCCTAACCCCAGATATTCAATGCCATTTTTGACGCTCAGAGGCTATTTGGGTAGCAGTGATATTGCCCCACTACCCAGGTAGCATCTGTGGCCAAAACTAAGTAAGCCAAAAGCTGGCCTAGTTTTAGCTATGGATCGCTAACTGGGTAGCGGTGCATCCATCAGTAGAGGTTGTTGTTTAAGTGGTGGAGTGTCCCAGGAATCTGTGCTGGGCCAACAGCTTTTTAACATATTAATATTTCCTATTTCCAAGTCATTTATTAATATGTTAAAAAGCTGTGGGCCCAGCACAGATTCCTGGGACACTCCACTACTTAAACAACTACTCTACTGATGGATGACAAATATAAAAATCTCTTGATGCTTTGGACTGTAACATTAATGAAGTAAGTTATTGCCATCCATCAGTAGACATTTGTTGTTTTTGTATATTCTAAATTACTGATTCCTGTATTTTTTCATGTTTATGCACTCCTTGACTTACCTTTCTCCATTGAGAAAATTTACCATTTAGCCCTACTCCCTGTTTTCTATCTTTTAACCAGTGCCTCCTATCGGATTTTTAATTTCCTCTAGAATCTTGCATGAGGAAATTTGTCAAAGGCTTTCTGAAAATCCAGATACACTATGGGGTATGTTTACTAAAACCCTGTTAGTGTGCGGATGCCATATAAGGAGTGGGCATTTCAGTCAGAAAAAAGCAAAACCGGGATTAATCATGCGCTAATGTGCGCTGTGCTCATGTGCGCCCCGCACATTAGCGCATGAGAAAGTTGCGCGGGAAGCATAAGTGGCGCGCTGATGTGCAAGCACAGGAACAGAGCCACAGTACAATGGTTACGACACTGACCAATGGTGCAGGGATCATAGGTTCAGTCCCCCACTGTGCCCAATGAAGAAGGCTGGCTGAGGTATTACCTATTATGGGGAAGATTGCTTTAGGAGGCATTTTATTTTTATTTTAATTATCTCTACTAGCAAACGCACTCTCAAAGCGTGTTAACATAAGGCGCCCCATAAGGCACATTTTAAAGTGCACTGTCCGCCAAGGCACCCTAGAATGTTGCTTATAGGGCGCTTTATAGGGTGCCGTATGAGGTACCGCAAGGTCACAGCACTGTTTTTGATGGCAGCACTGTGCAGTTTAAGGAATGAAAATCATAAGTAGGTGTGCTAACATGCAAGAAGGAGCAGCATTGTATCACAATGGTTAAGACACTGACCAATGATGCAGGAGTCATGGGTTCAATCCCCCACTGTGCCTAATGAAGAAGGCTGGTTGAGGCATTACCTGTTATAGGTAATATTGCTGTAGGGGGCATTTTATTTTTATTTTAAATATTGCTGCCAGCAAACACACCCTCAAAGTATTGTAACATAAGGTGCTGCATAAGGCGCCTCATAGGGTACCCCAGAGGGCACATTTTAAAGTGCACTGTCCGCCACGGCACCCTACAATGTTGCTGAAAGGGTGGCCTATAGGGCGCCATATAGGGTGCCCTACGAGGCACAGCAAGGTCATAGCACCGTGTTTGATGGCAGCACTGTGCATTTAAACGCATGGAAATCTGAAGTAGGTGCGCTGACATGCAAGGAAGTACAGCAATGTAGGTTAAGGCACTGACTGCTGATACAGGGGTCATGAGTTTGCTCCCCAGTGTGCCTAATACGTAAGGCTGGCTGAGGCATCAGCTTTGCAATGTACGTATTGTTTCCTGCAGCACTTTATTTGTATTTTATTAATTGCTGCCAGCAAACACGCCCTCACGTGCCGTAATTGAAGGTGCCACATAAGGCACCCTATAAGGCACTCCATAGGGCACATTATAAAGTGCACTGTCCGCCACGGCACCCTAAAATGTCCCCTATAGGGCACCCTATAAGTCGCTCCGCAGGATAACGTATAGTGCACCTCATATGGATGGTAACCATAAGGTGCCCTATAGGGCGCCCTCAGAGGCACCTTATGGGTACAGTACGCTGAGAGTGTTTTTGCTGGCAGCAATAATGTACATGAAAAAGAGATAATGCTTTGGGCAGCCCTATCAAATAACCCCACTGTGGGTTTGAACCAACAACCTTGGGCTCCACAGGCAGTGAAGTAACCATTGGGCTACAGCCCTATAGCTGCTAGCAAGCCCCTGGCTGGCTGCAGAGGGAGTGCACGTCACCACACAGACAGTCTGCTGTGGTCACCAGGATAGGGTTAGCACACCCGTACCCATGATGCACTGCACATGCAAATCAGCTGTCCACAGATAAACACAAGATGGGGTATGCACCCCCACAGCACCTCGGCCTGGTAGGGGGTACTGACCATGTGTGTTACTGGCACAGAGTAGCTACATACCGTCACATTGTGCAGGTACTGTGCTCACCCTGAGTGTGCGGTGGGGCGCCCAGAACCAGGTCCACAGCACCTTCCATGGAAGAAATAGGCCATGCTGCAGGTCCCCAGCAGTGCTAATGTGTGAGGTAGTTAGTTTCTGCAGAAACACCTTGGATATATCTGTCTGTCTCAGTCAGGTGTAGCCCCTATGGACCTCTAGGTGGATTATGTACCACCACTCTCCTCCTCCAGGGCTGAGGGTGGTAAACAGGTTTTCCCATCAACAGATCCACATTCTACCTCCCTGCAATGGTGGTAGTAGAGGGGAACATCAACCCCGGTCCTGCTGGGGAACAGACACCCTACAGGGCAGTCAATGCAGCTCTGTACACATCCATAATACAATAGCAGACAGACATTAGGCCTGGATATGCTAAGCTGCACCCCACCACTATCTGATATTCTCCTGCAGCAAGCCTTCAGCCACTGCACCCTGCAAGGCACTCCATCAAGACACAAACCAGCTGCAAACAGTCTGCTAGCTAGTCCATAGTGCATGTTCCTGGTGGAAATGCGTGCACCCAGAACTGGGATGTCAGCATACACAACAAGCAGATAAGTCAGTGACTGGGCCCCAAAAAGAAACCCATAAATATCACATGAAAGAAATACTATATAGCACTATGGGGGTGCCAGCCATGCTGTGGTCACTGCACAGTCAGGGTGAGAGTGATCTCCCAGCAGGACATGCTGAGGCTACCCTGTCTGTAGGTGGTGGCCTGGCACTAAAATGTCCCAGCCAGTGCCCTATGCCCTGTGCAGATGCATCCTGGCCAGGCCACCCTGTCCGGGCTATACCCATGGTACCTTGCTCCTCATTATGCACATTGGCAGGCCAATACTGGCAACAGTGCTGGCAGTGTGGGCTGTGGAGGGTGTTTGCAGCCACCACACACTGGATAGACAGACACACACACCCACACCTATGCCAGCATTGTGCTACTATAGAGGAGCTTAGCAGCCCTGGCCACCACATCAGTCCTGGGCACAGTACAGGCATGGATATGGTACGCATTACTGTTGGGGGTCACTCCCCAGGGTGGTAAACACTGTCAGAGACCAGACCTGAAGCACACACCACAGACATCAGAAAGGTTGTTATGATGGAGCTCAATCAGCAAACTGTGCTTAACGTAGGAATTGCTATCTGCCAGTAATCATAGCAAACGTTTGATAGCTGGGTAATGTATACCCAAGTGTAGGGTGGCATTGCTAAGGTATGCAAGTGCTAGTATTGGGAGATGCACGCAGGGCCCAATGTCCTGCCTCTCCAGGAGGCATTGGCCAATGGGGCCTGTGGGTGTGGGTGTGGGTGTGTCTGCCCCTGTTGGCTGCTGCTTTACAGCAGAGGTTCCCAACTCCAGTCCTGGTGTGCCAAACACTGTTCGGGTTTTCATGCTGTCCCTCATGAATATGCATGAGATACATCTGCATACCATGGGGGTGGTGCATAGATATGCAGCACAGGCATCTTTATTAGAGGCAGCATGGAACCTGAATGGTGTTTGGCCCTCCAGGACTGCATTTGGGAGACTCTGCTCTAGGTAATGCGGCTGTTTATGGTGTCTGTGCTTGGTGGGGTAAAATATAGGCGTATTAACCATGCGTATGTTCTCTGCAATAAAGGTTTGTCCTTACTATCATGGTTTAGTTGTGGGAAAAATATGTGGACTAGATTGGCAGTAGCCCCAGCTGGGCTTTGAACCTGTGACCTTCTGTTCTTGCATACACTGTCTGTGTGCACTGCACCACTGTGTTGCCACAGATGTGCTGCATTCCCTGGGGAGTCCATGACTGTACATCCGACAGGGCCTGTTTGTTGCAGTGCACGGCACCCACCTGGACAGGGCTAGGCCATGGTCTGCTGTTGCCACCAGCTGCTGCCACCTCCACCATCAGTACCGCTCCATCCTTAGATTGGAGACAGCATAAACCCTGAAGGATTTGTGGCCCTCCAGGACTACATTTGGGGGAATCTGCTCTAGGTAATGTGCACGTTTCTGGTGGTGTCTGTGCTCTGTAGGGTAAAATAGAGGTGTTTGAGCCATGCTTATGTTCTCTGCAATAAAGGTTCGTCTTTACTATCACAATATAGTTGTGGGTAAAATATGGGGACTGGATTGGCAGGAGCCCCAGCTGGGGCTTGAACCTGTGACCTTCTGTCTCCGAACACACTGGTTGTGTGCACTGCACCACCGTGTTGCCACAGAGACAGTGCATTCCCTGATGATACCATGACTGTCCAGCAGGGCCTGTCTGTTGCAGTGCATTGCACCCACCTACACAGGGCTAGGCCATGGTCTGCTCTGGGCAGCTGCCACTGCTCCCCTCCACCTCCAGTACCCCTGTGCCACCATGCTGACATGCCCTTCTGCTGGTGGTGCTGGTGGTACGCAGTCTCAGGCCATCCTGTGTGCGGGTAGGCGGCTGCTTATGGTGCGGGTTCTGGGGTAGGGGTGCCTGCATATCTGTCCGCACGTCCCCCAATCACCGCCTGCCACTGTTCTGTGCCCTTGGAGGTACCTGCTGGGTACTATCCCCTGTGACACTGTGATAGACATGTTGGGCCCTCATCAGTTGCTGTCTGGCTGCTGTACAGTTTCAGCATTCCTAGGTGCCACCTAGGCATCTGCCTAGTCCGCACTGTGCCCCAGCTGCACCACAGCATGTGCCGCCTGCAGTTCTCTGTATCCCCTTTCCCAGCATCTTTCCAGTTGCCCATTCCGACATGTCCGCCCTGCTGCTGTGGAACATGGGCATGCCATAGGAAACCTGTCCAATGGAGGACGTAACCCTGATCAGTGCTATTTCACTGTGGGATCATTCACCTTGTATGGGGACGGAGCGTAGACCCTTCTAAAATTCATATTTATTTTTTGGTGCTTTCTTGGGAGTGTTTTTTGATGTTTCCCATTACTATCACTATTGTCCAGCTTGCTTATGATTTTTTTAATATTTTGTTGGGGTCATTTTTAATGTTTATTTGCCCTTTTGTTCCGTGCACATGTATCACACTGCTCACTTTTTGTAGGTTTCCCTGGTTTTGCTGTACATTGCTGACAGAAATGGTTTCTCTTCCCTTTAAATCGGCTCTACCGCGAGGTTTTCACTCGCGGTATTTTTTTGCTTGAATTTCAGCCCCGCTCCTGTGCGGGGAGCCTCTCCCCTCCCACTCTCCACCCATTGACCCCGTCTCTCCGCCCCTGGGGAGCCTTCCTCCGCCCTCCGGGAGCCTTTCCACGCCTCTATCGCACATCAGCGCGCTGCGCACATGAGCGGGCACTTTAGTGCAGCGCGCACGTGTGCGGGGCACAAAAACGCATCATTAGCGTGCGCTAAGGTACCTTAGCGCACGCTATTGTGCTCCGCGCACTTGAGCGCAGTTTAGTAAACATACCCCTATGTCCACTGACTCACCTTTATCTACCTGTTTATTCACACCTTGAAAAAATGTAGCAGACTGGTGAGGCAAGACTTCTCTTTGCTAAATCCATGTTGGCTTTGTCCCATTATACCATGACTATCTATATATTCTGTTATTTTGTTCTTTAAAATGGTTTCTACCATTTTGCCTGGCACTGACATCAGGCTCATTGGTATGTAGTTTCCTGGCTCACCCCGGAGCTCCTTTTTAAAAATTAGTGTTATGTTGGCTACTCTTTAATCTTCAGGTACTATAGACAATTTTAACGGTAGTTTCCAGATTACTAGTAGTAGGTCTGCAATTTCATTTTTGAGTTCTTTCAGCACCATGAAATGTATGCCATGCTGTCCAGATGATTTTTTACTCTTCAGTTTAGTTTGTCAAATTATCCTATTACATCTTCTGGTAACCTTCACATGGTGCCAATTATGACCCTAACAACAATGACGTGACTGTATTGGGCTTCAGAAAGTGGTGATTATGACCCCAAAACAGTGGAAAGATTGAATTGGGCTTCTAAAAAGATATAAGATAATCTGAAGGCAGCTATGACCCTGACTCAAGACCGGCACGAGGAGATGAGACTCCTAGGTGAACCTCATCTCTTGCGCCCCCGCCACCCCCCCCCCCCCTCAGCACCCATTGCCACCGCTGCCACCCCTCTCCGGAATATAAAACAGCAGTAATGGCTGTAAACAGCCCCCATGGTGCTTACCTTTCTTTAATTTTATTTTATATTTTTCATTTTACAAATAAACAACCAAGCATTCAATATACAGTATTTGTCAGGAAAAAGGGGACAATATCAGAAATAGTAACACAAGAAAAAATACTAAACTAAAACAAAGACCATACTTCAAGTCACCCCCAAAACTGCCCCCCACTATAACCCACAATATAGGGGGAAGAATTCAATTAGGAAAAAAATTACATACTAATACTAAAGAAAATCAACAAACATCTTTATCTTTATCTTTATTTCATATTTGATATACCGCTACGGCAAAAGCATTAAGCGGTGTACAATAAAGACTGATTAAACACTGCAAACCAGGAAATAGAACGCCAAAAAATAGATAGGAAAGAGGGTGCAGAAAAGGGCAAACCAATCATACATTAATACCAACTCATAATAAACCATAGGGACAGAAAGGAAGACAAACAAGATAATTCATGGGATTTCAGACGAAAACAAAGGACAGTCAGGGGGGGGGCTTTGGGGGGGAGGTCAAAGGCTTTCTGGAATAAATAAGTCTTAAGCAGTGACTTGAACTGGGGGGTAAGATGATTCTAGCCGAAGAGAAGTAGGCAGTGTATTCCATAATAATGGTCCGAGGAAGAACCAAGCAGAGTGCCGTGTCTGTTCCAAGACGGGCTTGGGAAGGCGAGGGAAGGGATAGACGGTTGGTATGGATGGAGCGGAGTTGTCGATGGGGAGAGTAAAGGGAAATGCAATCTGCCAAATAGAGGGGGGTACTGGTGTAAATGGCTCGATGAAGTAGAATCAGAAATTTATAGTGGAAGCGGTAATGAAGGGGAAGCCAATGCAAATGAAGGAGGATAGGGGTAATGTGGTAAAATCTTCTAGAAAAGGTGATGAGGCGAGCTGCAGCATTCTGGATGCGTTGTAGCCTTTGAAGGCAATATTTGGGGAGGTTGGCTAAATAAACATGCAGCCAAACATCACAATTATGCAGTGGGAGATTCCTCAGCAACAGCAGAACCTGCGAGCACTCGGAAATGCCAGCAGCTGGGACGCATAAAAAAAAAAATATTGCAAGAAGATTGTAATTTAGCAGTGCATTTGCACAGGAACTTAAAAATTGGCCCCCCAACTGCTAAACACTGGCTTGGAGCAGGAGGAACTCCTTCCTTCTCCGCTGAGTTTCCCGTGAAAGTTCCAGGAATGCACGAAGAGCAAAATCTTTAAATAAAGTAGATTTTTTCTGAAAGAAAACTCTGAGAAACCAGTCTCTATCTGAAGACAAAGAAAATGTTACAAAAGAGTGAATAGCATATATGCCTCATCCCCAGACATTTCTGGAATTGCAGAAACATCAGAGAGTCAGCCTGTAGGCATATACACTAATAAGGCTTAGAGACAGGGGGTGGGATTCTACTGGAACCCCAAACATCTCCAGCAAATGAGATTTAAACATTTCTTTAGCATTTATCATTGCTGACTTAGAAAATTTGTTAACCACAAGTTCTGATAGCAAGAAAATTCTCTAATCATTTAATCCTTGCCTTCAGGGCAACAGCACCCTCACAAAACATTTCTGCACAGTCTTCCACCCAACCAACCTTTAACTGAAGCTGAGAGGTAAGGCTCTGCAAAGCTGAAATTTCTTCTCTGTGGATATGGATATGGATATGGTCATGTCCATGCCCATGCCCATGTTACACAGGCGTTTCACAGCTCCACCCCATGTGCATCAGCGTTCATGTACAGAGACCCAACAGGAAATGTCTATGAGACAAACAGTAAATCATTAACATGTAAAGGCTGATGTCATTCACAAAAGACCAAAGGTGCAACCTACCGTGTGTTTGCAGCAAGTGTATGTTTGGAATCCCGTGAGGCTCTCAAAGGCCATAACACATCACAATGAAGGGAGAAGATGTCATCGAAATGTGTAGAGTCACCATGTCAAGCCACTGTTGAAGCATGTCCTCATTATGGCGATATCTGTGATACACAAATGCTGTTGCGCAGTGGTCTGTCAGAACACAAGAGATAGGTCAGCTCACAACACACAACACATGGCCACATTGTCCACAAGGTAAACAGCAGTAAGGTAGAGATAGCACAGTCACCACCACTCCCCAGGTGTACAGACCCCTCACACCACATGATTATGCAAAATGCTTGCACGCTGTATCATCACACAGCCAACCCAAAAACACACACCCACACAGTATACTAAGGTGAGCGTGCCAGCAGTAGCATATGGCCTGTATGTGCACAACTAGAGATTAGTGGAGATAAAGGCCTGTTAAATGCAATGATACCCTGCTGTTGGCTGATGCTACAATGTAAGGGAAGGGAGTACGTGCATTCCACCACCCAAACACCTAGGACCTGCACACACACGCAGCTCTGTTGGACGTGTCCCAGAGACAGTGTTGGAGAAGACAAACTGGCAGGAACACATGTGGATATGTGTGCCAACAGCAACATATGGGGTATGGGGGTGCAGGGAAAAGAGGTGAACAACAACATATGTACATTATGACAGATCACTGCAGACATGTGCGCCCCCTGACTGTCATTATAGACAAAGTAGCTGTAGGTCCACCTACCCCAGACTACTGCATGTTGGATGACGTACAGTCACCTGCCAATGCACCACAGCACCAGGAGGGTCACCGAGTATGTCCTGTGGATTGAGAAACACAAGAGAAACATACATATGTCATGTTGTAGCTGTGCAACATACACTACACCTTCACGTCCTCAGCTCGCAGACCCCCCAAGATCCTTAACAGACTGACTGTTCCCCATCACACTGTACAGATTTGTTTCATGTTAAAGTTATCACTGAAGTGTGTGTGGCAAAATACAAGGGTTCGTACTCTGTCTGTCCTCTTCCTCACCTCTCTGTTGCTATAAAAAATGTGGAACAGAATTATCTCCTTGCTCCCATGTCCCTGCTTGGCTCTAAGCACGCAGTACTATCCTGTGTCCCCCATATCGCTCCCAGAGCCCCTTCATTGTGTGTTCTGGTGTCTCAATGTCATCTGCTACACCTCTGTCAGTTCCTGTAACACAGGGAAATATGCAGGGGCTCCATCCTTATCCTCTGTCCATATACATTTTCTTGGTGTGTATATCTCATACCTTGACTTACATTAACAGCTGTGTGCTGTTGAGTTGCAAATATCTCTCTCCACGCCTGAGTTATGTCTGTCAAACCACACCCCGATGTCTGGTTGCCACCTGACATTGATGGCTGCATGTCATCCCACTGTGTGAAATTGATAATGGCAAAGCATGGATATCCTATATGTGCACCTAAACCCTCCCCTCCCATTAGAGCATCTTTGTGTGTGTGGCCAAAACTTCCTCTCTCTAGGGTCCGCAATGTAGGTGTTGTTTTGGACTGCACTTTCCTCCTCTACACACATACCCAGCTTGTAGTTGAGGCTTGTGGTTTATGTCTAGTTGTCATCAGCTATATCTCCCCAGTCCTCCCTGAAAACACAACTAAAACCCAAATCCCTCCCCCCCCCCCCAATCAGCTCCTGGCTTGCCTACTGTAACCTACACCTTGCTGATCTGGCCTTGAATCATCTCTGTCTGCCTGAAAATATGCAACACTTTTCTACAGCCACACACATAATGGCACTAATACGCCCCCTGTCAGGATACCTCACAGGTTCCCTATCCGTATCCGCATCCATGTCAAGGCTACGTGCTGACCTATGCATACAGGCACACTGTGGTGTTGCAGTAACTTCCCTTACTGATCTCAAATACCAGTAATCCAACTACTACTCAGCATGTATATAGTGCTGCGTATCACATGTAGCGCTATACAGAAACAACTAACACATAGTCCCTGCTCATCAGAGCATACCAACCAATCAGTCAACTCAAATTAAAAACTGTGAAACACACACATCTAGGCAACTGGTCCCATCTATGGTCTGCTCTCCTACTGTTTATCCCATACTACACGTCTTTCACCTTGCTGCACCCAAAGCCTCAAACTAACTACCTGTGGCTGTGCAGCAGCCCCTATCCCAATCAGCCACAAATCAGGTATGACAGCTTAACACCTCCCACAAGCCTACTACTCCCGACACACATAATCCACCACCACCCGCTGTTGTGCCCTGCTCACATCTTCTGCCTTTCAGTCATGACTAGATTGTAAGATGGGATGGCCAGGCAGTGTCTGTACATGTCAGTGCAGTGTTGCATCTTACTGCCATTGGGATGCAAATGTTCACTAGTAGTAGTAATACACACATATCTAAACAAATGTATGTGGTAACATATGCAGTACTTACATGAGAAGAGCACCTCAATCATCTGCTGCCTGACTGCTGTGCCCTCACGTGTGTCACCACGGGCACATACAGGAGGGCACATCGGATCATCCTCCAGATCCTCATTAATTTGTACAGGGATATGGTGCCTGAGAGAAATGTTGTGCAGGATGCAACAGGCTATAATTATCTCTGCCACAATCTGTGGTCTGTATTGTAAGGCCCCGCCTGTCCTATCCAGACACCTGAAGCGACTCTTTAAAACACCAAAGGTGCGCTCTATGACAGAGCGGCTGGAGGCATGGGCCTCATTGTAACTCCTCTCTGCACGTGTCCGTGGTTGACGCACAGGGGTCAGCAACCAGGGCAACCAGGGGCAACACCCATATCCTGCATCACCTGAAGAAAGAAATGTGAAACGTTAAAGCAGGAGCTGATGTCCACCCAAATGGACACAAGTATGTACGTGCAAACCAAATACACAAAACATCCTGACAGAAACATATGACAGCACATGATGGGACACCACAAATATGTATCAGTGTGTGAAGTTATGACACACAAAACAAGGGGTAGGTGTACGGATTGCAATCAACATAATCTGCAAACACAACACAAATGCTAGCATTCAAGCTACCATCATCACACAGCACCGTAACAAGGTAGAGCTGGTGGGCACCACCACCCCCCAATGTTAGATCACACCCAGACAGATGAGACACATGCACTCAACTAGGGATACACCTCAAAGACAGACATGTGCACATACGGTTAGTCACAGGATCACCATGTGCATATCAGAGATGAGAAATACACACCCAGCAGTATACAGTCCTCATACTGTCCTGCCTCAAATTGTCTGAATAGTGCCGAGTGATGTAGGATATAGGAGTCATGGGTGGATCCTGCAAACCTAGAGACCACATTCAGAATATGCATATTTGCATCGCATACAACCTGAACATTCAGGGAATGGTAGTGTTTGCGGTTGCGGAACACTACCTCCCTGTCTCTGGGCGGGACAAGGGCAACATGTGTGCAATCAATAGCTCCCATCACGTGTGGTATCCTGGAAAATGCCTCAAAGGCCTGGTTCAGGGTCCCCCACTGTTGCCTAGTGTTGGGAATGGCAATGTAATTCCCCACCCGGCTGATCATGGCACGCAGTACCTGGTGGAGACAGCGTGAGAAGGTTGGGCTGCTCATGCCACCCACTGTGGCCATAGATGACTGGAAACAGCCAGAGGCAAAGAAATGTAGGGCACCAAGGAGCTTGACCAAACCTGGTATGGCATGTGATCGACCAGTCAGGGGCTCGAGGTCTGGTCTTAGATCCTCATAGAGCTCCCTAATAGCCCCCATGCTCAGGCGGTAGAGGGAGATGACCTGGTCCTCATTCAAGCCCTGGAGCTGGGCCCTAGGCCTGTAGAGGCGAGGCTGGCGAGCCTGCAACTCTGCATGCCTCCTGTGCCATGCCAGCACAGCCCCTGCCTGGCCTGCCCCCACAGCTGCAGGTCTGTGTTGCAGTGGGACTAAACCCATGCCCTGTGCCTCAGCCCCTTGGACACCATCTCCCCCGTCAGGCAACCACAGCCCCTGATCACCTCCCACTGCACATGCAGCAACCACAAAGCCCGCCATAAACGCCACGCCCCTCAACTCCTCAAACTCACTCATACCCAGACACTCACCTCACCCACCAGTCACCAACCCAGCCACACAATTCCACCAGCACTCACCAATCCAGCCACTCTCCACACCAAACCTGCCTGACACTTCCCTTGCTTCACCAACAACCAACACCGCTTGCCTCATCTCCCTCGCCTACACAAACCCCTCCGTGTTTACCATGCGTGCATGTGTATTATGTGTGCGCGTCCTTGCACGCGTTGAGCATGCGCAGTGGCGTGTTTTTTACATGTGTGCATCCTTGCATGCAGTGCACATGTGCAGCAGCGAGAGCATGGAGGCTGCATGTGTTGTGTATGCGCAGGGGTGATGCACGGGGACACCATGTTGTGCAGGCGCTCTGTGTGTGAACGTGAGAGGTGCGCATGTGCTGCATGCTGTCACATGGGTCCCGGGCACACACCTTCCGCATCACCCTCTGCGCATGTGCAACACACGCAGCCTCCACGCTCATGCCGATGCGCATGCGCAACGCGCGCAAGGATGCGCACACGTAAGAAAACACATAAATACACATGCACACGTGGCACATGCTGAAGGGTTTGTGTAGGCGACGGAGAAAGGAAGTGAGTTGTAGAGCAGGCAAGTGTGAGATCAGGATTATAGCAGGTGAGGAGAGGTGTGTTGCGGAGCAGGCAAGATAGAGTGAGAGGAGGGGAGGCTAGGAGCAAGAGAGAGAGACAGGAGGTGATCTGAGGAGCAAACGCAAGGGAGAGGAGGGGAGGTGAGGTGCAGGCATGAGGTGGAGCAGAGGAGCCGAGGGGCAGGGGAGGGGGGAGTAGGCAAAGAACAGGAGGGGTGAAGATGTGTGACAGGGAGGGAGAGGGCACAGAAGGCAGTGAGATGGAGTGGCAGGACATGGCAGGGGATGAGGAGGGTGAGACACATGTTCAGCAGGACCCAGAGCCACCAGGGAGAGGTGGGCCTGGGGTGGTGGCTGCAGGCCTATCGTGTGTGTCGCAGCCCATCCAGGGGCCACACAGCACAAAACATAGGCGTATACCGGTGGCAGCTGAGGAACGGAGGAGGGCTGTTAGATTCAGCCAGCAGGAAAACAACATCCTGCTGGCCAATGTTTTGGAGTGGTATGAGGTGCTCTACGGCCGGATGAGCACAAGCACCACTGTGGGCACACGGATACATGTGTGGGAGGAGATCCAGGAAGCCATAGCCCAGGCAGGGGGGCCAACCAGGGACCTGGATAGCTTTAGGAAAAGGTTTAATGATATTAAGCATGGTGTCCGTGCACACATGGTGGCGGAGCAGCGACATGCCATGGGCACTGGAGGGGTTGGTCCTTTTGCCCCAACCCTGACACCCCCGGAGCAGGAACTCGCAGACCGTCTTCGACCCATATACCTGCATGGACTGCCTGAAGTGCTGGACACCGCCCATCCACAGGCAGGTAGGTCAGAGATGTGTTACACATTTTTATTTATTTTATTTAGTATACATTTGTATACCGCTACTTCCAGCGATCAGCAGCGGTTTGATGACAGATTGGAAATTGTCAAATCATGACAGGAAATTTTTGAGGTATAAACACATTGTACAACTCACGGCCCAGTACATTTTATTTATTTATTTATTTATCTATTTCTTCTATACCGCCCCTTCCAGAGATCAGGGGCGGTTTACATGGAACAATTTAACAGTTTTGTATACGTTCGTATAACAGTACATTGAACAAGAACTTTTTAACTTTTTACATATAACAGAACAGTAAATTATTAAAACTATTTACAAGGTGTATAACTTGATCAGAAGTTTCTAACTTTTTACAGGGAATAGGCAGCGTGCTGACATTTCTATTTACAGGTGTTATTTACAAAAAGGTTAGGATACAGTGTAGTGAATTCACTATTCAAGTGTGTGTGTGTGTGTGTGTGTGTGTGTGCGTGCGCGTGTGTGTGTGATGGAATTTATTTCCATTTTTCGTGGGTTTTTTGTGTGTCTTTGGGAGAACTGTTTGAGGGGGGCTGTGTATGTTCAGTTAATTGTGTTTTTGCAGGTTTTTTTGTTTGTGTGTCTGTGGACGCTGTGTGGCTGGGCTTGGAGGGTAGGGGATTCCGAAGTGTTCGGAGAATAGGTATGTCTTGAGTTCTTTCCTGAATTGAGAGAGGTCCTTTATGATTCGGATGTCTATTGGGAGGTCATTCCAGAGTGTGGGAGCGGTGAATGTGAAGGCTCTGGCACTGGTGGATTTTTTAGTCCTCGTGAATGTTTTTGGTAACTCCAGTGAGAGGGTTGCATTTAGTCTTCGGGCTCTTGAATCATTTGGTGCGTGAAGGAGTGTGGATAGATGGGAGGGGGCAATATCGTTTAGTAGTTTGAATGTTGTTAGTAGTGTTTTGTATTTGATTCGGTTATTTATGGGGAGCCAGTGTAGTTTCTAGCAGTATAGGGGTTACATGGTCCGCTAGGCGGGCTTTAGTGACTACTTTTGCACAAATGTTCTGTGCTCTTTGTAATAAGTAGATATTCTTTTGTGGGAGGCCAATTAGGAGACTGTTACAATAGTCAAAGTGAGGGGTTATGAGTGAACTGACAACTGATCTAAAGTCATGCGTGTCAAGAAGGGGCCTTAAGTGTTGAATAGTTTTGAGTTTGTAGAATATGGTTTTTACCGTCTGCTTTATGTGTGGTAGCATGGTGAGTGTGTGATCGATTATAACACCTAGGTATTTTACCTCTTTTTTAACAGGTATAGTTGTGTTATTGATGGAGATTGTTGTTGGGTAGGTATCTTCAGTCACAGGTGATCTTGATACGAACATTGCCTCAGTTTTTTTGAGATTGATGCTGAGGTAGTTGGTTTCCATCCAGGATGTGGTTTCTGCCATGCACTCGGATAGAGTGTTATAAGTGGGGGTTTTCGTGGTTATGGGGAGGGCGAGCATGATGTCATCTGCATAGATAAAATGACTGATTTTGTGTTTTTTAAATATTTTTGTGATGGGTTGAAGGTATAGGTTGAAGAGGAGAGCAGAAAGGGCCGATCCCTGGGGTATTCCTTGTCCTTGGGGGAAGGTTTCTGATGCTTCCTGGTTTACTTGAACTCGCATTAGTCTGTGTGTGATGTATGACTTGAACCAATTGAGGACAGTCCCGCCTATTCCTAAGTTTTCTAATCTATTAATCAGTGTAAGGTGGTTGATGTTGTCAAATGCGGCGGAAATGTCTATGAAAAGGAGTAGTAGGCCCTGAGTGTTATCGTCTGTATGTCTTATGAGGAAGTCCATCAGAGTAATTAAAAGGGTTTCTACACCATGGAAGGGGCGGAAACCAAATTGGTGGGAGTCAAGGGAATTGTGCTCATCTATGTGTTCTTGCAATTGTAGTTGAACAGTTTTTTCTATTATTTTAGCCATAAATGGAATGCTGGCTATCGGTCTGTATGAGTTTGGGTCTTTCGGGTCGAGTTTATTGTTTTTTATTATTGGGCGGATCGATGTGTGTTTTAGGGCATCAGGCATAATGCCTTGGGAGAGGGATTGATTTACTATGTATTGAATTTTTCCAGCTAGTTCTTCCTTAGTACTTTTGATCCATGACACAGGGCAGGGATCGAGTGGGGAAGTTGTGGTGTTGATAATTGTTATGATCCTGAGGAGGTGTTTTTGATCTATCGTGTGAAAGGTTGTCCAGTTGTTATTGGTTTCGGTGTTTGTGGGGAGTAGTGTTGGTGCAGTATTTAGTTTGCATTTTAGTTTTTCTGCAAAGTGGGTTGCTAGGGTTTGAATACTTATTGCTGATTGTTTTGGCTCTGGGTTTTTGGTTTTTGTCAGTGTTTTTATAATTGCAAATAGTTCTCTAGGGCGATTGATAGCTAGGTTTATTACCTTGGAGTGGTAATCCTTTTTTGATTTGTTAATCGCATTCTTGTATTCGTTGAGTGTATTTAAGTATTGGGATTTATTCTCGGCAGATTTAGTTTTCCTCCATTTCTTTTCTTGTTTTCTCAGTTGTTTTTTTAGGTTCACTAGTTCTTTCGTGAACCATTTTTCTGTCTTGGATGAGAAGGTGGGGGCCTATGTCCTGAGAACACGTGTGCCCTAACACAGGCAACTGGGGTCCACATATCCAGCAAAACATGGCTGTGTAGGTACAGGGTAGGTGTGACAGATACCTGGGGCTGCTTGCACAACAGCCACAGTCCTGGACATCGTAGAGCACTGCACAGGTGTACAGAACCAGGGGGGGCATCCTCCAGCCAGATGGAGTGCCCCCCCTTGACTACGCATGAGTGGGCCGGATAACTCTACATACAGGATGGCACAACACACTCCACCCCATGAACCTAGCACATGCAGCAGCTATTTGTACTTGGCATATAGGTCACACAGAACAGCATACATCTGCAGCCAGGCAAACACCACTATATGACAGAGGAACAAAGACAGGAGGGACATACAACTAGGCCACAAAACACTGACCTGGGGGGACCCACACACACCACCTATAACAGCTATGATGTGTGTATGAGATTACCTGTCCAAAGACATATCCCAGACCAGTGACAGAGGAAGGGCTATCACACTGTGAGGGCAAGGTAGATGCAAACAAACCCCAATGACCACATCACACAGATGTCCAACACATTACACTCTGTCATTGTCCAACATACAGTGTGGATCCCCCACCCACCCTCACATGACATTGGGGTGCACATTGCCACAGCCGTACCAACTGCACCTAGCCAATACCCCACACCACCTGGGGCCATCATCTATACAGGTACTGCAGTGCCACAGACACATTCCCATGACCCCCACCCTCGGTGCAACCACATGCCCAGCATCACTCCACCCATCCCCTGAATTAACCCACCACACACACCAAGTATGTGATAGCTGTCCACACACACCACACAGTGGCTACCAAAGCGGCAGACCCCACACACGTCTGGCTTACCAGGACAAATGTTGCAACACCTGCCATCCATACCACTCAGGCCAATGCATACACATCGCTCACAAACACTATGACAGGCCACAATCCCACTCAGGGCCCACACACGCACCCTGGCCACATGTAATGCTGAGCCCGCATCCAAGGTCACACGCACAGTGCATACCTAGCATATAGTGGGGCCGCCAGTCTCAGCCCCATTCCCCCCAACATCAAAGCAAATGTGACAGAGCTCCACCAGTGTGAGAGGCCGCCCCTCCCCCCCTTGTCAGGTACAGCAAACTGTACACACATGTGCTGTCCCCATTGTAGGTGCAGGTACAGGCATACACCACATTGCTGTTGGCGGGGATGTATCACACAGGTGTAGATATCTGACCTGCGCTAACTCATCCTTGCTGTGTACCCTGTTCTAACACCCAGGTGACATCTAGGCCATGAAGACATATGAGGGGGGGGATGTGCCAGCGCCAGAGGATGCCGAGGGGCCAGAGGCCGGTGAGTCCGGGGACGCGGACAGCACTGGCGGGGAGACCCCAGGAAATGTTGTGCTGCCCGAGGCAGAGGACAGGGCAGCGGATGCCGACGCACAAATGGGGGCCAGTAGCAGCAGCACATGGGCTGTGGAGGACGCAGAGACAGAGGGGAGTCACCACACAATGCATGTGCCGGGGACATCACACACCCAACACACCAGCATGGATATCATGCTTGCAGAGCTGCAGGCTCATACTGCCTCAGCAAAGCACGATGTGGAAGGTGGGTAACAGAATACACAACAAGCCCCCTGGGGGTTGCCGTAACATCCATAATTACATTCCATGTGCCCCCAAATATGATGATACCATAGCACATAGTTCTGTATTTGTAGTGGGGGGGGGGGTGCCATGTGCACTCCCCCCCCTTGTAGCATATGCCATCTGGTGTCATCATGCTAATGAGCTCATACATCCGCCTACTATTCACCACAAAATACCCCATGGAGACGTACAGTGCTACACACCTACCCCAGCTCACCTATACAGTTTACCCGTCGGACCCCTCTCCCTGGGTAGTGGTATGTAGCAAAGATAGTCAGGGTACTTAGTACTGTGCATCAGGTTTAGAGTGAACAGCGCCCCCCAGATATCTGTGTGCCATGAATCCCCACATTAGCCAACCTATCCCATACGACCAGTACGCAGATACAGCAGTGACACACTGAAGTGCAACACAGTACCATGTGTCATATCTGTGATCACCATGACCCCCATCAGGATCATTTCCTGGTCTGTGGATGGATCATGGGACACACAGATGTAAACATGGTACTGACTGCGCTGCTAGCCGTCGCATACATGATTGGTCTGCGGACTGGTCTGTTGGTATACGCTGGACATGTGCATGAATCACGGTGGGGGTGCAACACATGTCTCACACATCACCTTGTGTCTCACCCATAGCCACTCGACAGGTTCTGATGGGCATTCAGGAGGAGATGAGCCAAATGCGTGCCAAAGCTGAGGTGATGGCAGCGGCGCTACTGCGAATTGCAGATGCTCAAGAGGCCATGGCTGGGTGTTCCCAGCAGCCAGCCCCAGCCCCAGAGGCAGCACCAGCGGAACCAGAACAAAAGTGTTGCTTGGGCCATGGTCGCCGTGGACGTGGGCGGCCATGCAGGTCTTGATTGTGGGGAACAGGTCACTGTGTGCCAATAAAGATGACAAAACCTGATTATACCTATGTGCCCGTTTTCGAGTGTTTGCCACTGTACTCCCCTGAGTACCCTGTCCTCCATATTGTCAACATGGTCACATGTGCCTCCCCATTTTCCTTAAGGGTGTGGTGTATGCACTACCACCAATCAATGCACAGACCTTATACCATGCCCTGTGTGCCATGAACCATGCCATGTGTGCAGCCTTCTACCTATGCGTGGGGATATAACCTACCTCTCCAGTTAAGCAGTAATATGTTTATGGTGATACATGTATGTTTTATGGATCGGTCACTCTCTCACACCCCATATCCTCTCCATTGCTCCACCCACATGTGTGCCATTCCCTCTGACCCACACCAGGGCCTACGTGGCTGTTTAGCTGTAGATGATTGTGTAAGACACAGGCAGACCTAGGTAACTATCTACAGTCAGTTGTTCACTCTCCCCCTGCGCCTGTTGTGAGCCTCTGCTCCCCCTCCAGACCAACATCCACCTGTCTTGGCCTCACCAGCTATCCCCCTGGGCAGCTCTAGGTACTTCCTGTCACATACCTGCTGCTGGCCGTCCCCCCTATTCCCCTATGAGCATGGTGCATCAGATATGCTGCCTACATATGACAGGCAGCAAGCATGTGTCCATAGCTGGTGGTACACACAGCAGTGCGGTACATCACAGGGGCACCAGGGGGCACTGACGGCTACACACATGGTCAGACACCACACATGAGTGTGGGGACAGTCCATGTATGTTACCGATGTCTAATACACATACACATAGGGATGAACACACATGTCCCATGCTCACTTCAACACTCTGTCTATAAGGAAAACACGTGACCAGTGTGATATATAACAAAACCTGTGTATTTACAGATATGGGTGATATGTACATGTAGACCCATGCTGTGGCATGAGTGACACGGCACCACAGGGCATGTGTGTGGCCTCCACTCTGCCCCTCAGACACTCCGGGGCGACCCTTCAGGGGATGGCTGCCGAGATGCACCCCCCATGCCAGCTGCACGCTGCATGTGCATCTCGGCAGCCAGCTACTGAATAGCACCTGCTAGCCACCGCATTGTGCGGTCCTGTGCCCACTGCCATTGCAGCACACCAAGCACTGCCACAGACAGGTCCCGGACACACCTGCCACCACATCCGCCCCAGGTGCCCAGAGTCTGTGTGGTGGCATGTGCGTGGGACCTGCCTGTGGCACATGGTGGTGTCACTGCACCCACAGGGCCACCCCCTCCACCCCCTGACACCTCTCCCCCAACCTTGCCCTCCCCCCTTCCACACTCTCCTTCTCCTCCTCCACCACCTCCTGCATATCATCTTCCCACCCACCCGCCAGTGCACCGGAGCGACCCTCACCTTCCCCTCCCTCCCGCCCCACACCACCCTCTGCCCAGTCCACTTCTGCAGAGTCGTCCTCTGGCTCCATCCCCTCCTCCTCCTCCATCTGCTGGGCTGGAGCTGCGGGGCCTATTGTGTAGGTCCCGGATGTCGATGCCCATTCCCCGGCAGCAACGGCCTCTGTTGGGGAAGACAGTCATTAGGACACCATCATGCCATTCCCACACCACATACACCATTGGTGTGGCCACACAGAGGCTGTTGGCCCACTGTGACATTCTGTACATCCCTGCAGTGGCCGCAACACCCACCGTCATGTTCCTGTTATGCCTTCCTTTGTAGGCGTTCCAGGACATCCGGGCAGTGGCAGCCACAACTCACTTCCCTTCTTCCGAAGGTCCTCCACCTGGGGGGGAATGCAATGGGTGGGAACATCAGAGGGAGGATATCTCTGGTGGGTGGCCATCGCATATCACACATCACTGCAGGCAGCTGAGTGCTGCATGCGGCGCTGCCAACAGGTAGTAGTGGACCCACTGGCCAGAGCAGCAGCATGTGTGGCTGTGGGTCTACCCATGTGTGGGGTGCCAGCTACGTGTACTGTGTGCTACCCCCTGGCCCCTTTACCCTGTTCCCACACCCTCCTTGCATGACATGGGTGCACCATGCCATGTGTGTGGTGGTCACATTGGTCTCCAAAAGTGGGATTTCCAAACTTCCTGTATGCTGCAGTAGACACCTGTGTATTTGCCTCAACCACACACATCAGCTGATACACCCACCGTGGCACCATGAGCTCTCTACGGAACATGTGCGATGTGTTCTGACCTCGCCCAGTGTTTGGGTGGGCCCAGGCACATCAGCAGGGGCCACTACCATGACATCAGACCTACAACTCTACCTCTGTGGTCAGGACTTAGGCCTCCTGTGAATATGGCAGTTGTGGCCGTATGCAACCGGAGCATGCACAGAGCCACCTAGCTGAGCTATAGACCTATGTTATCTGGTCTAGGCCCTCCCGGAGGTCGGGCCAGAGCAGTGACACCCCAACCAACAGCTGCAGATACGCAGACACCAGCAGCTTTAACAGACCTCTGTGATCAGGTGTAGGTCTCTCCTGGTGTTTGGGCTCAGGCCAGTGCAACAACACAGATGCAGGTACCCTGACACCAGGATATCAAACAGACCACAGCAATCATGTCTGGCTCTCCTGGGGGTAGGGTGGATGTGAAAGCATTAACAGCAGCAAGTACCGTACCAACAGATGTATAACTGACCTCTGTAATCAGATCAAGGCCTCCTGGGGGTAGGGTGGAAATAAACACATGAACAGCAGCAAGTACCGTACCAACAGGATGTATAAGTGACCTCTGTAATCAGATCAGGGCCTCCTGGGGGTAGGGTGAATATAAACACATGAACAGCAGCAACTTACATAACTGCAATATATAATCATGACATATGAAATCATATAAAGGACTCCTGGGGGTAGGGTGGATATAAACACATGAACAGCAGCAAGTACCATACCAACAGGATGTATAACTGACCTCTGTAATCAGATCAAGGCCTCCTGGGGGTAGGGTGGATATAAACACATGAACAGCACGTACCATACCAACAGGATGTATAACTGACCTCTGTAATCAGATCAAGGCCTCCTGAGGGTAGGGTGAATATAAACACATGAACAGCAGCAACTTCCATACCTGCAGCATTTAAGCCTGAGCTCTGTAATCAGATCAAGGCCTCCTGGGGGTAGGGTGGATTGGAACGCAGAAACAGCAAGCAAGTACCGTACCAACAGGATGTATAACAGACCTCTGTAATCAGATCAAAGCCTCCTGGGGGGGAGGTGGATATAAACACATGAACAGCAGCAACTTCCATACCTGCCAAGATTTAAGCCTGATCTCTGTAATCAGATGCAAGGCCTCCTGTGGTAGGGTGAATATAACCACATTAACAGCAGCAAGTACTGTACCAACAGGATGTATAAGTGACCTCTGTAATCAGATAAAGGCCTCCTGGGGTTAGGGTGGATAAAAAACACATGAACAGCAGCAACTTCCATACCTACAGGATTTAAGCCTGACCTCTGTGAGCTGATAATGGCCTCATGGGATAAGGCATACTTACACACAGCAGCATCCACACCTACTTTCAGCACTGCCTGAACTTACCTCACGTGGGTGGTCAGCAATCCAATTAAAGCGCCTAGTGATGCGGTGCCATGCCCTCCTGATGTGGTGGAGGTCTTGCCTCCTGGATGAACCAGGGAATAACTTGGTCTGCTTTGTGCAGATCAGGTTTGCCAGAACTTTTAAATCACGCCTGGTGAA